>OX388317.1:8067709-9267709 GCA_947579605.1 Athripsodes cinereus | reverse complement strand
GGAATCAAAAGGGACATCTAATAATTTACCTGGTAGTTCATTTAATCAAACTAGCAGGAGTAGTCAACAATAAAAATTCAAAAATTTAAGTTAGTTAAGTTAGGTATGTAAGGAATGTATATAATTGTATATATATATTAGGTTAAGGTATGTTACACATGGACATGTTACCTTACACAGGGATGTCATTCCTATTAGAGGCCAAATAAGCTCTATAACGGTAGAAGTGTGTAATTAACAATGTACATAGTATATAAAAAAAAAAAAGGAAATTGACAGCCAAAAATAAAGAGATAAAAGTTCTTATCTACGTCAGAGATTTGAGAAATTTGATGTGAGATTAAGAAACATCGTAAGTAAAGTTATACTTATAAAAATAGACGAGGTTTACGGGTTAAAAAGTAAAAAGGATAAGTGTCGAATGCATAAATATGACGTCACTAGTTCTTTCTCAGGTTACACAAGAATGATGAATGAAAGATGGTTTGTTAGGTATATTGGTGCACTCTTGTGAGGGAAAGTATGAATGAAAATTGGCATGAAAGATTGGTAGGGATAGTATACGAGAAGGGATCGAAAAATTGATAGTTAGTAGGTGCATTTGGTTAATATAAAATCGTACTAGACAGTAGAATGACAGTCATGGAATATACTTCTTATAGTATTATTTGAGATATCTCTTAAGAGAGTGTTTATTTGACTTAATTCGTGCGTTGACGAATATAGATAATATTCAATTATTTCCCGAGAGAAATAAGATACAAAACGAAAATTTATATGTGGACAGTAGAAACTGTCGAAAAAAAAGCTTACATATATATGATATCACACAGCGTCATATCATAAAGGGTGACAAGTTGGTTTGCAGGAAATTTATGACCTCAGACATGAGTACTGTATAACGTTGAGAATATACAGGTAGAATATGGAAACTCTTAATACATGATAGGTATTGGGTGATGTAAAAATATGTGGTAAATTCATTAGGATGCGATGAAATAATTCAAAGTTAACTCCGTAGATGAGTGACAAAGCAGTTAATGAATCGGAAGGTAATTCTGAAGGAAAGGGACATTCATATGGTTTAGTCATCTTGATCAAGGTCAATATTGTGATTGTGATGTGATTGATACTTTGCATACTGAGTATCGAGGTGAAGAGATGTGTTGGAACATTTCTAAATTGTATTATTGTGTATTGAATAGATATATTATGTAATGTATGTATGTTTCAGAATTATGTTATATGAAAACATAAGTCGATGTTTAGGTATTAAGAAATAAACAAGGTTTATGTACTATGTAAGTGGATTAAATATGCATATATTGTTGTGATGATCCAGGTTATAAGGTTAGTTGTAAGGATATTTTGTCATTAAGTTAGAAAGTTAAAGCAATTGTGTCATGTAAATGAATTATAAATGGGAATCTCTTTACAGATATAATAGGTGTTGCATATGCAATGCAGGTATTAGGTAAAACTTTTAGGGTGCCTAATACAATTTTGAATCATGTATATACATATATATTATTTTTTTGCATTATTAATGCATAATAACAGAACATAGTATATAGGCTAAGATTAAGAATGCAATGTAAACATGGAATTGACTAAATCTAAGTAAGAGATAATTTGGTGGAATGTACTCACCTTTAATGAATTTTTATATAAAGTTATGTATACATTGAAATATTGTAAACTAGATACTACATGTTATGAAATTAGGAGTTAAAAATCAACTTAAAGTCGACGTGAATTGTTGAGTAGGATAAGTAAAAGATATATGTAAATAGTTTAGATGAGGGAAGCTCAGAAAGTACACTGACTTTAGTAATTAAATTCTTGATTATTTAAAAATTTTTTGGTTCTTTTTAGTTTTCCTTAAGGATCGTTTTCAACCATTTGCAGTTGTCAAATAAAGAAAAACGAATTTTCGGATGGCGCCCAAGCTAGTTTTTCATTCTGAAAAGCCCGGCTCAGTGTATTTTTAGATTTTTCCTCAAGTTTTATACTATCGTTAGTTTCATTGACTAGTTTTGCGTGACCTGTTGAAGTTCCTTAAAAAAAAAAAAATCAATGGTTAACATTAATTTTTTTATTGCGGGAAGAGGGGAAGTTTGTAACAGAATTATTATCAGGGTTAAATATAATAAAGAAAAAGAAGAAGAGCGTTTCTGAAAAATATTTAATTTTTGTCTTTGGATGTGATTGCGGAAATAGCGCGGGATGTGTGACGAACTTCATTGGGGTCTAAAAACAACGTGGCGTGACGTATGTAGTTCTCGTAATGAGAGAGATAGCGGATAATTAGCTATTTAATTGGGAGTAACCCAGGAAGAAGTCTCTTTATACGTCTGACCGCGAAGAAGTGATCATTAGTAGGTCATGGTACCTATGTAATAAATTTTAATCTCTCATGTGGAGTGTTACATTTTAAATTATTACCAAGTCGTGTTGCATAACTGCGAGCACTTTTAGAAGGAATGTAAATTAATATTGTGAACAAAATTGATTGTGTCTTCTGTGTTTGATACAGAAGCGGTAAATACCCAGGGGGATTAGAGTTCGGGAGGTTTTAACATTCATTGATGCGAGTGATACCACGTGCCCAGGCTAAAATAAAATGATATCATCATAAGCAGATGAATCTGGAAAGATTAATCTACAAGATTAATGGAGGCTAACCACACAGGCGGGAACAGTGTGATGTCTAATTTTGCAGATCGTCTATACAGCCAACCGAATTTCATAATTAATTAAAATCACCAGGAAATCAACAGGTCACATTTTCATTTCACTATTAGTATGTAAGGTTCAGCATGTATATACATGGTTATACATGAAGGTCAAGTCTAAGTGTAATTAGTTATAATTGTGACGAAGGATGTATATAAAAATTGATAATCATGTAATAATTTAGTTAAGAAGTTTGTTAACAAAGTTGTGAAAACCAGCTGTCTACTATCAGTGTATAGTGGAAGTGGATTAAAGATTTTTAATTGAAACCTTCTTTGAATTAAATCAATACTCCCATGATGAATGTGGAGTATTCAATGAGACCGCGTAGCATTGACTTGACAGTGAAAATATCACAAATAATTTTAGAATCATATTCAGTAATGATAATTATCAAATTTGAAGTGGAAATAACCCACGCCTTTGAGATTAGTATGTAATGAATGGGGTCTCATTGGATTTCCAATTCAAGCTCTACCGACTGAGGAAAATATATAAAACTGCCACAATTGTTTTCTCATAAATCCTACCCATGTCATAATAATATTATTATTATAACTATCTTTTTGTTCACAATGATACTACATTGTATTGTATTTTCTGGTATTGTCGGTGTTAATTACAAACAACCGAATCTTACGAACTATTTGTCATAATGTTATCCTCATATAAATATATTTGTACGTTTTGAGTACGTATGAGATCATCACAGCTTTCGACCATTGAAGGAGACCCACCGACGAACCGAATAGCTATGTCTGAAGACTTCCATTTATACAGATTTTGGTCGAGGCAATCTCAGGAAAAATGTGTCCTTTATTGCTGATTATAACAGACCAGTCCTTTTATGAAAATATGCGTTCTTTTTAGCGTGTTCTTGAATACTAAATACGATTATATAAAACCTTATGAAAACTTCAATTTCCCAAAAAGTAAGCTTTTTGTGAGTTTAGTATGATTGAAGAGTTTTCTGTACAGAACGGATAGGTAAGTAGATACATAATAATTAAATATGGAAAAAATCATTTTTTTTTTTTATTTTAAAAAAAGATATATCTGGGTTTTTGTTATAAACCCAAATACAACCTTATACACCTTTCACAGTAAGCTAATAAAAGCTTGTGTCGTGAAAGGGGAGTTTGCCGGCATCTGGTATCGAACCACGGACCCCATGTTCACGAGGCCGAGACTCTACCTCCAGGCTACCGACGAACTCTTTACATTTGGTTGGTATTGCTGTATAAAAAAAAATTCGCCACTTATTTCCAAGTTATTTTACAGTAAGGCTTCTTATAATATCATCATCATTACCATCACGCCGCTTCCTTTTTGGGGCAAGCAGAAAAGATCAACCGCCACTTTCTGCTACCCTTGCATATGTTTTCGCCTCTGTCACTGTTATATGATTCCTCATGGATTCTCTCCTTTTTAATGTGCTCAGCACATATCCGTCCTGGAGGATCTGGTTTCTAATATGGTCCGACATGTTATTATTCAGATAACATTAAAATATTATGTGGTTTTGAGGCAATAGTTTATCTTTAGTTTTTTTTTAAATACTTATATATTATAGTTACTCATGTTAAAAAATCATATTTGTTTTCATGATAAAAAATGGAAAACTATCCCATCACGCCATATAGTTGCGTGCAATAAATATGCAAGCTGTCCTCAAAAAAATTGACATTCAGGATGGGTGGCATATCTCATCATTGAAAATAAAATGTGAAATGCCTTTGTTTTGTCGAACACCTGCCTTTTACAGGACACACGAAAATTCACGGAAAAGAGTGGGAGAGCAATTCTTTGCCAGGTGCTCCACGCAATTTAAGTTTTCAATGTTTTTTTTTTTTAATTTTATTACATAAAAATATAGTATTTATACTATATAATGTGTTTCATATAGGCACGTAGTGCGGTACTCAAAATAAAGTTGTGAAGTATTTAATTCTAAAATATTTATTATCCAAGTTATTCCTTGCATCTGTTCGTTCTAAAAAGTCTTTGTGCTGGTTAGTCTACTAAATTTTCAAATTCAGATATGTTAACCATAGAATATTTACACTTTTATATAAATTTAATTTTTTACTGACAGTTTATAATACGATTCGTTCCTTAAAAATGCAATTACAGGAATACAACGTGCTTAATTGCTTTTTTAAATTTACATAAAATATTAACTTGTTCTAATTAAATGTTACAGCTTCATAACGCTTTATCTGAAAGAATACATTGAACCTTGTATGTAATACGCACAATTGAGTGACGCTTAATCCCGCATGTGGACTTTTAAGTACAGTCATTACGTAAAGTTTCATGTGGCTGAGATGTAGTAATACATTGTATAATCTTATTGAATCTATCTTCCTTCATTAGGGTCAGCCGGCCTCTCAAATACCAGTGTGGCATCCGTATTCAATTAATTATAATTCCTATCTACCCAAATTAACACTTAAACCTTGGCTATTCCGATTCCCTGGGTCATACCCAAAGGCTATAAAACGTATATAGCGTTGTTAGTACAGCTACTATGTTCTGTATACATTTAATATCCTACGGTTATAGCCACAGCTTTAATTATTACTGCATGCACGATGGCCTGGAAACTGATGGCTAGAAAATTTACTACAACATAATACAAAATACATAGGCAAATGGACATATCGATCGATCCCCTTTTCTACAACTAAGAATAAAGTGAAATAATATTAAATTTAAGCTTTTATTATTTTTTTGTATGATTTTTATTTTTGTTTTATGAAGTGAATATTTTATCGCTCCCTTTCTTGAATATTTTTTTCGTTACCGACGTTTCTTTCGTTTCGTAAAAATATGGGTGGGCTTACACTTTTACCTTTTGTCACCTTATATAATAATATATCGCGGGCGACGTCAACTTTCCAACTCTCTTCTTCCACGACTATTATCAATAAATCGTACAATTTATATCTATGTTACCTTGCTGCGTAGTAATACTTACACAATACATATTCGTTCGCACATTTTTTTTTTCAAGTTGCAAAGTCCTATTATTTTTTTAAAAAAAGTTTTACAGCTACTAATACTGTAAGTATGAACAAAGTTAATACTTTTTTATTTTGTTAGCTTTGAAATAAGGATTATTAATTAAAAATTACCCAATTAAATTTTAAGTCAAAACACTTTTAGGAATTTTGAAGCAGAAATTTTTACGACAGCTTTAATAAGTTTAACGTCGTTTTTGTTATTTCTGAAGTTGTATTATTTTGCAGTATAAAACATTTTATGAATTTCGTTCAAACAACAACAAACTCTTCAGTTATGAAACCGCAATCAGTGACGATTTTTACTAAGAAAACTTCTTCAACTTTGACGTTTGGTGACCTATTTATTTTATACATGTCATATAAGTTTCTTTATGTTTGTTGGATATTAGCCACTGGCTGTATCAGCGATGCTCTCAGACTATCTTGTTTAATCTTTATTCTTTGTTGCTATAAGATTATTTATATGATATGCTAATCTTATTATCCTACAAGCAACTTTAATAGCGATATGAAATCTGCATCATCTTTATACTAATATTTATATTGGTAGAACCAATACTGAGATACTTCTACTATTACATTAAGATACATAAATAGGGGTCTATCACTCCGGAGATATCCGGGTATGGGGGGGAAGTTTGTCAATTCTATTAGGAAATCTATTCCAACAAATCGCATAGAGAATAGGATAGAATCAACGATAACTTTTCTGAGGAACTGATTTTATATTTAATTAGTTTCTGTTCTTGTACAGTTACATAACTCTTTTTATTTATTATCAAATAAAATAAAATAAATATTTACTATTTTTTTTTTTAGTTTTGTGTTACTTTTGAGTAAGACTAACGCACTCGGAGTCCGCGAAACCGGTTGTGCATTAGTCTTAGTCAAAAGTAACATAGAACAAAAAATAGTTAATATTTAAATTATCATATAAAATAAAATAAATACCCCGCCTACCCCTACACCCTCACTGTAAATCCTAACGAACTTTTGTATTTGTTTTTGTTTTTGTTTAATTCAGTATAGATCAGCACCTGATGATGCGAACTCGGAGTCCGCGAAACCGTTCGTGCGTTAGTCTTACTCAACAGTAACACAAAACAAAATAATAATAAATATTTATTTTATTTTATTTGATAGTTTAAAATTAAGTGTTACAAAGTTAATGCCGATACAATTAATGAAAAAAAAACTTTTTATTTATATTTGTAATTCACGAGATATTTTTTGTAGATTAGAATTATTATCTTTTCGATTGCCATTTACAAGATATACCTACTTTTTCTTCTTCCTGGCACTGTCCCAGCTTATTGCCGCTGAAGGCTATTGGGTCGGCTCTTCTCGTTCTGAGGTTATACATTCTTCTGTTTCTTATATCATCTTCATCCAGGCCATTTCTTCGCAGGATTATATTGCATTGTGTCATCCAGGTATTCTTTGGTCTCCCTCTTGTTAGATGTTCACAAGATATACCTACATATCTGTAAATATACAATTTATACATTGGTGTAACTCATAAACAACATTTCAATCTCGTGTTCTCAAATTACGAAAAATAAATCTTAAATGTGATATAAAATATGATTGTGTGATAATATGTGTGATTATAATAAATATCTGGGTTTATTTTTTTAATGATAAATTAAATTCATTCTACACATAATAAACACAATTTTATCTTTGAAATTATTCTGTTATTGTTTGTAAGTATGAAACTTTTCTTTGATAGTGCGCTACTAGCGGACCTATAGAAGGAGTTCGCATTCAGTAAGGACTATGAATCACGTCAATTCAAATAATTTGTGTATGTCAGAAGTCTTTTTTCTCAACCTATAAGAGTCAGAAGTAATTCTGTATCAATTATAATAATAAATAATAATAATAAACCCTTTATTTTGAAAATAAATTTGTATAAAAGGCTAACATGTTGCCTTGAGGCGGTGTCTTCCAGTAAGCAGTAAAGTAGTTATCGACTCATTATGGATTGATTTCTTCACGAAGCAACGAAATAATGAAAATTGAAAAACATGTAGATTTTCTTTAAGTAATTAAAATTGAACAATGATGTTGTTCACTGGGAAGTATAAAATTAAAAAAGTTAATTAAAAGGAAATTTAAACATTTATTTTAATATTGTTTTTCAAAGGAGTCTTTTATATAAAAAAATTATGTAACACGAGAACAGAATTGTTTGTCTTAGAATTTCTTTATTAAAAAAGGCAATTGATAGAAAGGACCAAGTAAAGATGTTGAATTATATTATATATGTATATCAAAAATGTAAATCAATTTTTCTTCTTTGTTTATGTAATATTGAAAGGATATTGGAATAAATTTTTATTTCGTAATATTATTATTTTATTCGACTTACTCAGTTAATAAAACTCAACTTGACAAATTAAAACATGTATAAAGATCATATTATAAGCTGTGATATCTCTGTCAGCATATCAGGAATTTATAATGTTTCTAGTCTTAAATCTGCATAAAGGCTAAAACTTTGGTCTCGTATGGAGTATATTATCTTTCCACTCTGTTTGCCTAATTACGGTGTCGTACATGTTTAAATAGATATGCGGACGGAAACTAATGTTTAACAGCTTATTAATTTTCCGTATTGTCTCGTAATATTGACGAGATGTCAGATTTAAGGCTAATTTTGTTTTGATATCACATTTCTTATTGCCAAAATATCTTTTCAAATGGTTTCGTATTGAATCACATTACATTAATTATTGAACTTTGGCTTATATTAGCTTTCTTCACGTACATTTCTTTTGAATTTTTTTTGGTGCTCCTATTTGTTCTGAATTCTTAATGAGATTGAAGTGAATGATTGTAATTCTGGTTACAGGATAAACTCTTCAAGGTACTTAGACGTACATGATTAGTAAAAAGTTTAACCTTCTTCTAACTAGGTACCTCGTATTTGCGTGGGCAAAATGATCCGTTGAATAGTAAGATATTTCCTTTACACGATTAATTAACTATTACGTCCCGTACATTTATATAGATTTAATTATATTAGGTTCTTTCTCGTAATACTTTTATCATCGTAAATGTTCAAACTTATTTCTAGATCAGTCCCTATACATGGTTTGCATCAAAGTATTATATCTTAAGGTTTTTTCTTTAGGATTTACATTTATATATTTATTGAATAAACAGCTAATGCCCTTCTAAATAAAATACAAATTATAAAAAAAATATGCATTGCTCACTTAACTTAAGGTATCTACTTTAAATTATACAAACAACTATCTGATAGTAAAAAGGTATCATATTCCCATCTTCAACATAACACAACCAAAAATAATATATATTGTTAGATTGTTAGGAATATAGAATCCTTTTATGAAACCATGCATCATCGAATGTGTTTTTTGAACTTTACTATCAAAATATTGTCCAGAAAATTATTACGACTATTCCGAAAAAAGTTTTCATTCCAAAGTATAGATTAACCATACCTAGTAAATAGTAGATCATTATGTTGTTAAATATGTGTCCTTCTAACTGTTTCCATTTGTATGGCTGTGACTACTACACAGTATTATTGATTTAGTTCTCCAATATACACTATCTGACTGTTCATAATAAGACAAAATATAGTACTTATATTAAATTTTTGTGAATTTTGTGCCACCAAAATTTTTAATCAATTTATAGCTGGATTATATCAAAGCTTTATACGCAAAATTTTACTTCAGTACGTAGTTATCTACTATTTTTGGTATGTAGTTAATATCCAAGCGGACAGACGTTGAAGTTGACCAAAATTCACAGAGTATTTAGTCAGTGGTTTTCGTCGGTCGTTCGACGGAAATGCACAATAGCCACATTTCTGATGGAAGAATGGAATTTTGAATGAATATTATTAATATGCTAGCTTTAAGCCTGGCTTTTTTCATAGAATACTAAAATGTTACTATCATTGAAATTTTATATTATATTTAATAAATATTCGATCTTATATATTTTGGAAATATCAAATTTTGAAGAATATACTATGTGGTTGTGAATTCAATAATTTTACTGTTAATAGAAGAGGTTTGTTTCTTTTCTTAGAGGTTTGAGATCTATCTGAAAAGATCGATTTTGTGGTGAACTTGGAATAATATGAATAAAAACCTAGTGAAAAACGTATCTGTATTAGTATCAATTGAATTTCACACTTTTAAATCACCGGCGATTTTGAGATGGTCGAAGAACCGGAAAACGGCACCAAAACATACAAAACATCCAACATTTTCATCATTACATCCGTTGTCCATTTTGATTACAGAAAAAGAAAGATAACGATTTGGAATATATTTTTAATTTTCATGAAAATGAAAATTTCTTGGACATGCTGTGTTTTCTGGAGAATCGTTGAAGGGTGAATCGCATTGTTTATGATTTACGAGTAGCTTTAAAGTGACATTGGTATTTGGAATGTAAATTTTTCATATAATTCAGTACGACAAGCTTACATTGGTACATATGCTATTCCCGTAACATGCGTCTGAAGGCTTTATACATATTTGATTAATAATAATAATATATTACTGTTCACTGTATTGTTCATACTGAATATGTAATGATTATACAATAACGTTCTCTGTCTTGTCAACTGCTAAATGTATTATAATTATTCTAAATAATAATACATTTACATATTATCAAGTACGATTACGTACGAGAGAGTTACTGACTGAAATTAGTTGGTAATCTGATTTTAAAATTAAACAGACATTTTGAACAAAGTATTCACATATTGTGCTAATGTAAATACTGTAATCACAAGGTAATTATGTATTTCATTACCTATATCATTTTAATTTTTTCTTTCAGGCAACGATCCTAATCCCTCTGTTTACTGAATTTTCTGTATTTTTATATTGTGATTTGGTCAATGTTGGTTTAAAAGTAAGTAAATAAATTAACCCACCAGATTTGACTGAAAAACATTAAATATACTTTTCGTCGTTTAATTATTGTGGTCTGGCAGTGTTTTTGTTTTGTTATGGCATTGATTTAGTCGACTAGTAAATCAATGTATATTAACTAACAGGAATGCGTATTAACAAATTGTTATTGTCGTATTAACTTAATCAAATTCTTAAAGTTTATGAACTCTATGAATTATATTTGAATAGAATGAGATTCATTAGATTTTTAATTTGAATTTTTACAGTCAACATTGTTTATTGTGAAGACTTTTTTTTTGTATATTATCTTCCTCTTCTGATATTGAATGTCGTATATTTCAGCAGGGCGAAAGGACCATTTTCCACCATTTATTTGATAACTCAAGCCTTTTGTTGACATTTTAGCTTTTAGTAGGTACATATGTCTTCTGATAACGTAGTCAAATATTATATGTATAATATATATATTAATGGGATTAATAACGAAGGTGCTTATATTGCATAATATTTGTTTACCTTGCATGTTGAAACATATGTTGTCCCGCGTCTTTTGTAATTATTACTACAAATCTTTACTTTAAGTACATAGATAACAGCATTGGTGTAATTTATTCCTTAAAAATAATGACGTTTCTGCTTCTAATTGTAAACAAGGTCCTTTTTCTGAATAGGTCTTTGACATGGAAAGAAACTTTGTTCGTTTTAATACTACAATTTCTCGGTAATGTTTATAAGAAAATGTACAGTTTTGTTGTTTGAACATAATATTGTAGAAGTCTGAAATATGGATATAATAAATACAAAAGTAAATTAAATTATATCAATCTTACAAGTCAATCTTGAAACACTAAAGTTTGATTCTTCTTATATTATTATTTATACTAAGTATTAAATATTCTTCTTAGTCTACAATAATAAGTGTATAGAGTATCTTAAAGCTTCGAATGTAAATAAACTCTAGTTGCATTGCAAATAGCGCTGGAAGGGTTGTTTTTTACTTTTACTATTAACTAAACTTTTCTCGATTTTTTTATCTCGTTGACCTAGTTTTCCTAATTGCATTTTTGAGTTAAAAGACATGCCCTTGCATTTAGTAGTGTAAGTTTATCTGCAGAAATAACTAATTTCTTTTATATATAATAAGGTTTATAAAACCATACTTTAATCACAGAGATTAGGAAATTGTATCATAGAGTCTATAGTATAGACACAATACTTATGCTTTCATGTATGAATGTTGATGCGTTATCCAAGTTGATCTCGAATAATAATATTAATGATAATACTTCAGTTTCCATTTTGGCGTTTGTGTAAGTGTAAGACATTAATTTGTTTTTGTTTATTGATCGGCTTGGGATTTCTTTTCATTTTCATTATTTGAAATATAGTCTCGAAAATTTTCACGCCTTTCAGACATCCCTTTATTCGACAACCTGTCATTGTTGTATAAAAGCTCCATCTATTTTATTAATGGCGAAGATTTACTGAATCTCAGGCTATTTATTATAATTTGTCTTGGTATTATGGCAACTCTTAAGATATTCACATAAAATAAAGAGAATGAAAAGTTTATTTAATGGTCCCATTTTATTACCTCTTATATGTACCTATACAGTTTTATGAGAATCCATGCGTGTGCATTATCTAGATGATTTATGAATTTGATTAATCATAGTTCATTCTCATACGTTCATCTTAAAAAGGTATAAAAGTAACAAGCTTTTTATATCTATATAGGTACTAACAGTGATTTGATTAGTCTGTTAGATCTCCTTTCTGTGGCATTTTTTGTATCATGCAGATCAGCCTTTTAATGCATAGAAAATTAAAGACATTCTAGATGGGTGGCATACTTTCATGATTTTTCTAGTGTTCATTGTTGAAAAATTGCGTGGCCTTTTATAGAATTACTTAATAACTACATGTTATGTTCTTTAAGTGACAGAGGTACTATTTTTTCTGCATTATTTGGTTTATCAAACGATTATCTAAAATAATTTAACATAACATAGCATACATAGACAATTCACACAGACCAAGCTAGTCCCAAACTAAGATATGAATTTTGTATTTTGGGTACTAACACGACGATACAGATATATACAATGCACTGAACACATATACATGTAACACCCAGACTCAGGACAATTTGAAAAGGTCATTCTTCATTTTGCCCTGGCCGGGAATCGAACCCGGGACTTCGTGACCTCAAAGTCAAGTGCGTTAGCCACCGCGCCACACCGGTCGTTAAATATATAAGGTAACATTAAGAGTGGGGTGGGTATTGAACGAATTGTGAATGTGAATGCTTAAAATATAATTTATATTGATTATATATAAATTCTCAAAATAAATAATATAATAGAGAAAGTTTACACGTGTCAAAATTTCAATATTTTCACCATTTTATAGTCGACAAAATTACCTACTTGCCTCATTTCAGTGAATGATTCCATTTATATTGACTCGTGGAAGATAAATTCAGCTCCATATATACTTATTATTTGCTAGCTTCAAGCTTCGACTTATTCTATTTTCTATTTCGTAATAGATGATATCGCATCCACTTACCTGGGAAGGGGATGAAATTGTATGGAATGTACCTACTTGCTTAGTTCCGGAAACAATAGTTCCGTTAGTTGTTTGATAAAATTTATTGAAAGCTCTTTGTTTGATACATAGTTTTCAGAATGCGTGAAATAGTTCAGTTTTTGGATGAATGCAGGAAACATTTTTATCACCAAATAATAATAAAATGTCTGACTTATTGATATTGTAATAAAGAGAACACCATATTGGCAGTATGTTTAATACGATAACGTACAAACCAGCACATTGTTTCCTTAGACAACAATATTCACCAAAACGTAGAAAACTACTTCACAGTAAAAAAATATTGAAATATTATTAGGAACTTTTATCTTACTGTTAACACATGGATATGATTGTGGATCACAGCTTAATAATTGTCTGTGCAATTGATCCACAATCTATTTATTGTTTATGTTTACTTTTGTGACATTTGAACAATCTATGTTATCTATGTAATATCACTCTCATTGTCAAGCCTGTGTGTGAATAAAGTGTTCTTTTCTTAAATTCCGACACATCTTTCAATCAAATTCCGAATGCATTTCCCAGGCTAAAAGGTTGCAATCCAACACTTATCTTTATTCCAATTGTTTCTGTACAAAGAAGAGAGAATTGTTATATGAAAGATTCCTCGATGGCGGTTTTGGCCAGTTCTTCAGGCCAACAAAATGCCTTGCATGACAATTTTGGTTTCAACGGTTTAAATAAATAAAGGTGTACTATTTTTGAGACATTCAGATGTGAGATGGGTCTTTATTCAATGCATAAAATATTATGCATAAGTTCTTCCTCATTATTTTTTCAGTAGATATAAAAACGCTGTTGTTTCCTTGAACGCGGAATGATGGAATGTGTATGGGGATGGTAAAATGAGGGAGAGGGGGTGGAACACTGAAAGAAACCTGAAACAATGTGATGACTGATGTCTCGGTGAATGCTTATAACGGAATAGGATTTCATAATGTATGAGGAGGTATTATCATTATCATTATAAAATGAGATGAGTCTTGTAATAAGATGAGAAGTTATTTAAATAATTAATGTAATATAATTAAATAATTACCCTCTGAGTTTTCTTCGTCCCAAAATGTTGGAACTACTTTATTAAAAGAAGATTTTTTTTTATTTGTGGAAATATTTTTAAATATAGTGTTGACCAATTAGTTAATTATGCTGAAACGGTTTAATTTTTTTTCATGAAATTTTTGAATAGTCATCATCATCATCATCATCGCCCTCAACGCTCCTCTCGGGAGCACAGGGCAAAAACCAGCCTCCTCCATTCAGAGCGTCTCTGTGCCAATTGCGTCACCTCTTCCCACGACATTCCTTGCGCTCTGATATCGTTGTCATAGGAACGGTGTATTGTGAAAGAGGGACGCCCGGGCCGACGGAACGGAAAAAAAACTTTGAATAGTATGGAATATATTATAGATTGATGATAAAATATCATTTCTTTTCTTCATTCAAATGTCAATTCAGAAACTTTCAGTAGAAACAAGCTTTTTTAAGTGATTTATTCCAGCAAATCGCGAAGAGAGAATTTTTTTAGATAATTTTGCATAGAAATATTTTATGCGAATGTGAAAAAATCCCATGTTTTTTGACAGTTTTTTTTACAAAATTATATGATCAGGGGGCCTAAAATGCCCACATTGAGCTATTCCTCTACAATTCATATTTGGTGAAATGTAACCGTAAAATTGTTTAACAATTCCTATTATGATTCATATAATGTGACCTTTTTAGCCCCCCAGCAGTAAAGTTTCGAAAGATAATTTTATCGTCATAATGTTTCGTGAGCAATATTATTGTATTCACTGAGTCGGTGTTTTGGTGGTGAATTTCTATAATGATTTTTTTAAAGTCATAATATTCTTGTACTTCAGTTAGTTTTATTTTAAAATAACTTACACAGACCCTATCGCGGTTGGGACTTAAAACATTTTGACATTAAATATTCAGTGTAATGTCTTTGTCTTCTGTTCACACTAATTCTGATAAACGACCCACGTCTGGTGTTGTGTATTTTCTAAAATTTTAACAAAATTGAATGTGGGCACATACTTTAGTAGGTTTTACAAGTCTCTCTACACTGAGTCGTAAATTTTACTATGACGAAGTAAGTGCCATAGAATTATTATCCTTAGAGATTATGTGGAGTTTATTTGAAAGTAAAATATTCTCGCTTTATTTTACGAGATTTAAATAGAAGCGTCCTTTACTTAGTTATAAAGTTTAGGTGACAAAATAATTATAAATTTAAAATATGTTTACGTTTTGAAGTGTAAAAGCTATGCATACTCATTTTTTAAGTAGGTTTATAAAACACACCTAATAAAATTTTTGAGCTGTACATTATGTACCTTATTATTATCAACTTTAAAAAGAAGTTTGTGAGATAATGTTTGTATTTCAGGAAGGAGAAAATTATCCAGCTTTCTACTGAACTAAAAACCAAATTATGGCCAATGTATTAACAAATGTATTTCAGCTTTACTGAAAAGTGTTTCACATATCATCACTCTTAGATAGAAAGATTGAAACGTTTGGCATTTGAAATTAAATTGAATCTGAAAAGTATTTCACATATCATCACCCTAAACAACTCTCATTTCCACAAGTGTTATCGCCTCAATTGTTCAATTTGTCACCCGTCTCATTCAGGCTTTTGTTATTATTCTTATTTTGTAGTTGTAACTTTATTTTAAGCATCGTGATGGATTACTTGGAGTGTTCATAATATCATTTTCTGTAACGCGTTTGTTATTTTAATACTCATCATTATTTAAAGAGACACATTTAGGCTTTACAGAGTAATCTACGACATTCCCATACGTTTAAAAGAAAATTGATGTGTTTTTTTACAACGCAGTAGATTGTACATCAAATTTATTCGGATTGCTATTGGAATCGTCATCAATCTTACATTTGCTTTTATTGGGATATTTTCTTTTTTCCATTCTAAAATATAACATCATTTAAGAAATATTTATGGTGTGTTTTTTATATATTATGAAGTCGTATTGTGTAAATAGTATTTTTATTGACATTGGTTCAATTTATATTGTCTTTTTACAGTACGCCATTTATACAACAATGGTATTAGGAATGTTATAGAACTCGATTGAAATACGCTTGTTTCCACCTTGTGATTAAACAATAAACTCCATGAATGCGAGCTTAATTATTAATTAATTATAAATTAAACACTAATTAAGTACTTTCACTGTGATTTTATTGGTCGCTAGCCGGCTTTCAAGAGCTTTCGCTTTTTCAATTTAATTAGGTTCAACTCCAACTTGTTACTTCTTTATTTTACGCTAGCCTGATGATGAGAGCGGAACTTGAAAGTTGGCTCGCGACCAATATAGTCACAGTGGAAGAACTAAATAAATGTTTTTTTTTATAATTAATTTAACATGAACTTCCACCAAGAACCGTCAGTCGAAAATATCAACTTTAATGAAAGCTTAAATAACACTAAATATTATTTTGTACAATTTTTGCGTAATGTTCTATTGCTAACAAACAATTTTATACTTTATCCATGTCTCAAATTATACCTTAGTTATGTATATATTTATTTTGTTCTCATTTAATAATTGAAGTACGTGACTTATGTACATCATTATATTTGTGTCGTACAGCTATAAATCACATCACTTGTAGACATTTATACTGAAAGACGTTCTATATAGGCACTAAGTACTGAGGCTGAAAAACGTGTGACACAACATTGTAAGACTGAAAAGATGTTTTGTCAAGCTTTAAAAGACATTTATAGAAAACATTGTAGGTTATATGGATTATTATTATGTCGTTTGGTATTCCACTCAGCGTAGGTTTCTTTATAATAAATATTGTAATTCTGGTGAGATGAAAGTGTTTTGTGAAAACATTTCTTTGTGGTTTAGAGAACGTACTTTATTATAACTGGAAGTGTATATATAATAATCTAACGTGTGAGGCACTTCAGATGTATTACGTATTATAACTAGATTTTTAAATACTTAGTATTTAATCGACTCAGGTGATAAATATGATATTGAAATATGTAGAATAAACACAAAGTTGATGAAGACGGAGTCAATATCATACATAAATAACCTTCCTGCTAAATTGCGATATAAGTAGCAAAAATATTAAAAATACAACTTTTTGTTTATCAAATAACGCTTTAAATGTTCCCTGTATAGAAAAATCCTACTCAGTGACCTTCAAAGATATGATTCACCTACAAAGAGATTCTTGATTTTCAGAGAATCTTGGATTTTGTTAATGAAAGAGATTCCAAACATTTTCCATACATTATTAACAATATCTCAGTAAACAAATAAGATAAATATAATGTTATAGGTACCTAGCCGTTAAAAGATTACAAAATTTCATAGACACATTTGGTTTTTCTATTACATGTTTTGCAGCTCTAAATCTCATCTTAATATACAAGTCTACTAATGGACTTAAATTTATACGTTTTTTCTGTAATCATCGTTTTGGCAAAATCCAATATCTTGATTAAAGACCCAAGTAAATACAATGTAAAATTGTGCAAAATCCAATCGAAAGAAGTGTGAAAGGCGTCCCAACGCTTACGAAGTGTTCATGCACAACGTTAACCAATTCCGCCAGTTCTCACTGTCACAATATAAGGTCCAACAATCGAGAAACATTCAATGCAAACCATAGAAGAAACCGTTTTTTTGGGATCTCTAAAATTTGAAAATATTCTAAACGTACTCGTATTATAATTTAGATTGTTTCAAATCTCTAATCAATTATATTTTTGGATTTCTTTTTATTTTATTTAAGGTTGGTTCTGCCTAGGAGTATAGGAGGAAGAGGAATTGTTAACATTTCCTCTTTACATAATAATCAAATAGAATCCATTTATACTGAGACTGATACTTATTATTATGAGTTAATGAGAATTCATTCAAGAGTGAGACCTCGCATAATATTTTTATTCTCAGCCAATAGTCCAATTAAATTTAAAGGTTCTTTTTGTGTTTTCGCTTTCTATCAGTTGAATATTCATCTTTGCAAAGCCTTCCGATTATCAAAAAGCCATCGAAGTTTGTCTCGGTAATCAATTTGTTTGCCTGCTCACTGAAACTCATCGGATAATTAGGAATCTCTAAGCTCAACGGATAAGTACGGATAATAAACTCAATTATCCGTACTTATCTAATAAACTCAACGGATAGTTAGGAATCTCTAAGAATCTGAGATATCCGGACACGGGGAGGAGTTTCCAATATTCTGAATGCCCTTTCTATATGTGACCACTTGTGAAATTCTTTTATTTATTTTTAAAATAATTTCACACAGTAATGTAGACTTATTAAAATAATTACTTGTGCCATTATAATAAAAAATACCAAAGATGTGCGAAGTGAATAATAAAACTACCCTTTAATTTCAGTGTTATTATTTTGATTTTCCTTTGGGCGTCGAGGATTGGCTAGCTAATAACATTTTATGGACGTAATATTTTTTCTATTTGCTCTGAACTACTTCTATATGTCTTCCAAAAATTGGATATATATTTATAAAGATTGAGTACTGGCTTATACAACAGTGTCACCGAGTAAGCTTTTCCTTTAGACTTTTATTCTCTTTTATGTTTGTTGGGAAAGCTGTACAGGGTAATTATTTTCATTCCAGTCATTGCTGACAATAGTCAGCAACTGTGTGAAGAATAATACTTCCGGTTCATGGTAGAATCAATAGTTTTTTTGTATCGTAAAATATGAATGTAATTGCTTTTTTTTTCTGGCGCGTTGCCTAAGTCTCGTGAAGCATTATTATGATCTTTTATTAAAACATACATTTTTTCTGCAAAAAATATGAAAAATTAGTCGAAAACATTTTATAAATTAGTATTTTTAGATCTTTAGATCCTAATTTTCTCTTTTTAGTTGTCTAATACAACATATTATATCTGTAGAAATCATATGTTTCTGTTTCAATGGAAATCAATGGTTGTTCCTCGTTATATTTGTTTTCGCTTTTAAGGAGTTATAAAAAAATCGTATTACCTACATTCATAAATATATAAGTCATATCTGATTTTATACTGTGCTTTTTACAGTTTTAAAATAAAATATAAATAAAAGAGAATGCTTTAAAATGCACTATTTCCAAAGCTGTAGACGTTTCGAAGATTGATTTTTTTATACCAGTTAATACCATTTCGTCTTTTGAAGTACACACTTCAAATAATCCCGTAGCTACTAAACTTGTAACGCAACAACCACCTTTGTGACAAAAATTGGAAGAAGTTATTATTATTTCTATTACTAGTTTCATTATTATCTCTGGCCAATCTATACAATTTCATGGTATAAATGAAGTATTGATAAATAATAATAGAAAAATATATTGTATTTTATTTCCTACCCTAAGGCAATTCTCAAGTATTTAGATCTATAAAATACTGTGAAGCCTGGTGTAATAATATGGATGATATTTTGCAGCAATGCGTCAAGCAACTTCAACTTCAAACTGAGATAAATAATAACGACTCATAAGTTAACGCACGTAAGGTTGTATATTTACTGCTTTCCCTCTTATCTTCACTGCTGGTTACATACTTGTTCAATGTTGATACAGAGTTATAGAGAAAAAATGGAGATGTAAGGTGTGGAGGATTTGTTACTTCTTCCTTCAACGTCTTAACGCTCCTCTCGGTAGCAGAAGGCAGAAATCAAACTCTTCCATTCAGAGCGATTTCTCATCTATCGTATTGCCGATCCTAAATATAACTGATGCTCTGATATTAATATTATAGAAACAGTGTATTGTGAGAGTGTGTCTTCCAGGTCGTCAGAAATCTTGTGGATGAAGGAACAGTGCTGTTATTCTGTCTCACATAAAGATTTTGCGAAAATATAATTTATTTTTGTAGAAACTACTTAGTGATTTTGTAGAAACTAGTAAAATTTGATTGAATCTTTTTAGATTTTGTCGCTTGAAACACTGTTGAATGAAACCACTCGAACAATTTCAGTTATGGAGTCTTGTATCTAAGACATTTTTTTTTGTAATACTGTTGTACTCCTACCTAACTTTAACCTCTTTCTTTTTTTCATTCATTTTCTCATTAGTCAAAGGCTTTTTTGTATGTATTTTTTTATAACAAACTTTGTACATCCTCCAATGTAATTAAATTTCAAGTTGTTTTTATTCGTACCATAATAACTCAGAGCCGACATGGGCTGTTTAAATTTGTTAACTTCCTGCTATTTTGAAAGCCTATCAATTTTTTTTGTCGCAATAGTAGTGCAAATATTTAAACGTTCTTATTTCCATTAAGAAATATTATGTGAAAAATCAATTTAATTTTTTCTTTTTTAATTATTTCAACTGTGCAAATACAGAGAAAAAAGAAAGAAAATTAATTTGAATACAGCAAAACTGATTTGTAATTTTCGTTTTTTTGTTATATACCTACTTACCTTTGTTTTAAGAACGTATTATGACTGAAAAAAATCACTAGTTTTTCACTGATCAATTTCACCTTCACCTTCTCCATGTCCACCAGAGATGGAGAGATACGTGGTTTTTAGCGTCGCAAGATTCATAACTTCAAACAAATATACAATTAATCTTATAAAGACCGAAGATAAAAACATTTTTTTCCAACATTTTGTTCGACTCTCTTTCGCGATTCACTCTTCATATGTTTTTCATGAATTATGACTATTTCACTCTAGATAGATAACATTATATTGTCTACATAGTTTACGATGATCAAAACGTCCCTATATCTAAACAAATCATTCCTATAAGAACGAAATCGGTGAGCTAGGAAAGCCGTGGAAAGAGGTGACTCATTTGGTACAGAGACGTTCTGAATGGAGGAGGCTAGTTTCTGCCCTATGCTCCCGAGAAGATCTTTGAGTTGAGGGATTTTGAGGAGTCAGATAACATTTTTTTTTCAGTGCTCATTTCACCGACAGAGATTTAATCAAATATTACACATTTATGTTATTTACACAGAATGGAATATTGTGATTACGTAATTTGTCTACAGATTTCGTAAAAGAGTAATTTTTTACAGTTTCTGTATCCCGAGTAAGTCGCATAATAATAATAATAGTTAGTAGGTACCTACCTGTTATGTTAATATATTTTTTCCACATAGAGTTATTTAAGTTGGTAGGAGTAGCGAGCGAGACTCATGTATAATGTATTTTTATACGTACCTAACGTTAAAGCTAAGGTAACGTAATTTTGGGAATTAAATCAACATTGCTTATTATTATTATTATTGTAACCCACCACCCGATATTATAATATTTATTAGGGATGTTACATTTCAGCACATTTAATTTTTATTTATTCATTGTTAGCATGGAGAGGACAGCTTGCATGATTATTCGTCGGTAGCCTGGAGGTAGAGTCTCGGCCTCGTGAACAGGGGGTCCGTGGTTCGATTCCAGGTGCCGACAAACTCCCCTTTCACGACACAAGCTTTTAGCTTACTGTGAAAGGTGTATGAGGTTGTATTTGGGTTTATAACAAAAACATAGATATATATTTTTTTTAAATTAAAAAAAAATAATTAAAAATTGCATGCGGCTTGTCTGCTGGCTACCCCTTTTGTGATATATGCTGTGATGGGATAGTAGCAGTAGTATGCTATGACTAATTTACTTTTATATTAATTTTTTCATTCTTTATTGATTGAGTTTACGTTAGTTTTTAAAGCTCTATTTTTTTATATGAAAGGAAACACAGTTGGTTTAAGTTTAAGACCATTTCGATTTATTATGTCATTGACAAACTAACTTTATATAAAGTAAAACTTAAACTTATTGTGTTTTCTTCCAAATATATATTCATTCTTTACTTATAATTTATCATAATACATACAATTTTATAGAAAAATGCATCGATATAATGAAAACAAATCTGTTTTTAGGTTTTACTATGATTTATTCGTTAAATAAGTTACCAGGTTTCGACCTATGAGGTCATTGTCAAACTAAATTTACTATACGCCGTGTTGTTACTTAAATACTATGTCTTAGTAGGAAGGTATAACAATATATATTTAAGACATAGTATTTAAGTAACAACACGGCATATAGTAAATTTAGTTTGACAATGACCTCATAGGTCGAAACCTGGTAACTTATTTAACAAATAAATCATAGTAAAACCTAAAAACAATTTTGTTTTCATTATATCGATATAATGGAGTTTTACAAAATCAACGTCGACTCAATCAATAGAAAAATGCATTCAAATTAGATATAATCAATTTTGATTATTTTTTGTACATTGATTACAAGCAATTTTACATAAATTAAATACAATCAAAAGGTATATGGGAATTTATGTTACCATACAATTCAATGCTAACAGGGAGAGGTTATCTCTAGATAACGATTTGTTCCACATAACTCGGCTACTAAAAATATTTTGCGTGGATATTCAACTCGCAAAAACTAGGCATCCCTAATTATTAGCTACGTATCCGTATATTTTTTGCTCAAAAACCTTTAGGATTGTATGTTATACTCGTAGAATGGAACTAAAAAATATGTAATTCGCTGGAGCATGTATCGCGTTGTACGTTTTTATATTATCAAATTAAATTATTTATTAATTAAGTTTATAATAATAAGCTTACATATTATAATAAACGGGTAAACATGAGGTAGGTACTTGTGAAGTATATTATAATGCTGGAATTTTAAGCGCTTACCGTCCCGTAGCAGTTTGAAGAGGGTCTCTGGATCACAGTTCTGGTTTATTGCCACGATGTTTTATAATACTATGTATCATAGGAAAACTGCGCTATGTCACAAGACGTCATTTGGCAGTATGCCCATTAAAAAAATTCCCACATGATTATTTGCACAAAAACAATCGTAGAAGATTGTGAATGATTGCTTTTTACTGTAGCCCTCACTTTTTTTTTGAAAATGTAAACAATATGAAGTTGGAATGATGCTGTATTGCCTTAACATCACATTTTGAATCTTTTAATATCACAAAATGTATGTTACGATTAAAATAATCAAAAAGGATGATATGCTTTCAAAACGAGTGTTAATTTTATATATCAATTTAGTAAGGAGGTACCTCTGTAGATAGGTACCTACCTACCTAAATCACATCATTTAATAGAAGTGTAGTAGTTTGTTTAAATTTATTAGTAGTTTGAAAATGGAACAATTTTGAATATTGTGTTTTGTTATATTTTCTCTCTCCCGCATTGTATGTATAGTAATGTGTACATATTTAAACGATTCTTTCAATTATGATGTTATTTTATTAAGTAAAACACCAATCTTTAATTTAAATATCCACATTTCTGATCACTAATAATTCAACGAGCATAACAAGTTCGTAAGTTATATAAATCATAATTTGATATAATTTTAGTTTCTCTACGATTCATTTAGAGAACAGTCTTTGACAATATTATTATATTGAGCTTTATAATACTGTAGTTTTAAAGCTCAACTTTGGTTTAATAATTGTCGCAAGAACATATATTATTTATAACAAAAAACGACTACATTGCAGTCTGCTTTTCATATATTATTATACCTTCTTTCGATTTGTGCTTGGATTGTCATCTGCTAGTATTTTGTATATACATACATAGTAAAGATACAGTGTAAATTGTTACCACTTAAATTTTATGGGACACGAAAGGATATTATAAACACTTCTCTATAATTTAATATGTACTTTTTTGTGTTAATTATTAATCTTAAAAAGTTGTTTTTTCGACAATTGTTATTATACAGATTAACATGTTCATGGAAATATTTTGATACAATGTAAGCTTGTAATCTCAGATGCTTCATTGTCAACAATTTTCGTTTCATCTCCCTGACTATAAATTATGAAAACTAAATATACTATTTTTAATAGTAATAAATCTCGGCATACTCTACAAGTGGGGTAGCCAGCGTACTTACTGAATGTTATAAACATGCAAATTGTCTTCTCCGTGTCAAAAAAATAATACATTCAATATGGGTGACAAATCTTATAACTGAATTTAAGATGTTAAATCACTCAATTTTTTATTTTAAATGTTTATTTTTCAGTGTTCCTCGTGGGATCCCCGCAACTCAAAATGTTTCTTACTCTTTTCTGGAGATTTTTGAGTGCCCTGTAATTTGCAGATACTCGTTAAACACTAAAAAATGATATTTATTGAGTTGATGGTTATTTGGTAAACCCCATGTTTATATATGGACGAAAACACAATATTGGTCTTAGTTTTACTTAATATTTAAATTAGCTGGTTTCGACTTAATAAGTCATTGTCAGACTAATGTTATTGTTTATGCGAAGCCATAGTAGGTATTTAAGCAACACGCGGTATGTAATAGCATTAGTTTGACAATGATTTTATAGGTCTAAATCAGGTCACTATTCAATAACATGTAAACCAATGTAAAATAAGAACCAATTGTATTTTTTACCATTTATAATACAAAATGACTTATAAGTCATTTATTTTCAATCTTTAATTTGGTGCTGAGGTATGCCAACAAATCTTAATGTCTCATTTTTTTATGATAAAAGAGGACAATTAGTATGTTAATTGCATGAAAGCAATTCCTTAATAATACGCAAAAAGTAATATCAACAGTCATTAATCTCAATCCTTATTACATGCTCCATGATTTTATTTCATGTTTTATATCACCCATGTGTCGCTTCTGTGTTTTGTACGTTTACTCTTACTAAATTGCGCTCCATATCTTTACTACGTTGCCGTTCTTAAACTAATACATTTTTGAGTTCATTCGTATATATGTTTATATGTCTTCACTAGACAACGAAATTAGGCAAGGCAGAAGAAAATAATACATTCAATACGAGTATTCATCCTGTCGGCAGGTTACTGACTAAAAGCATTACAAATTGCTTCAAGAGAGACGTCTTTCGTCTTACAAGGATATCGTCAATCTGATTTTAATTTAATGTTCTTGTCCGACAAAAGACGTCTCTCTCAATTTAAAAGAAAAACAATATACCATGTTTTTAATTTCATTATGGAATTCTACTATTTTTACATCGACACAGTGAATGAATCTTTATTTCCTATATTTGAATGTACATATTTATATCAAGGTGTAGTTAAAATATTATGATAATATTTTGACGTATACGTACAAAACGAATGTTTGTGTAAAAACATTAAATTTAATCACAACAATATCTAGACTACGCAAAAAGAAATCAACTAATATTTAACATCATATCATTAAAGAATATAGACCAAAATTTTCAAAAATATTTTAATCATGGTGTTACCAATTTTTAAAAAAATTCTCAAATTTCGCCAATTATTAAGAAAGTGCTTACGCTTTCTGTCAGCATTAATTTGCTTACTTGATGTGTATTTCTTTAGCGAAACCGAGTGAAACTACTCTAGTCATATAATAAGATGTAGTTGTAGGATTAGACAAGGGACTTTATTATTATCCTCGTAAATATTTTACAATGGTTTCAAACGAGTTAAAACGTATCGCACATTGCTTGCTTGCGACTATATCGTAAAGTTTCACACTAAATGACTGTTATTCAGATAGTGATAGTAAGTATATAGTATGTTATTTACTATTATGTATCTAGTTTCAAGATACCTTTCCCTTGTTTCCATTTATGATGGTCCGTGTTAGAGTTTAACGTCTTCGATGGGTTTGTTAGTTGGTGTTGAAACTTGAAAGATACTCGTAATTTTCTATTAAGCTGTTTGTTGTGAACATAAAACATGTTTTATTAATTAAACTTTAATGGACTTACCCTCTCAAAGATATATCCTACGCAGTTATCCATATACTCCTAACGTTACAAGGCTACTTGAATATTAAGAATTGTGAGGTTAAAACAGCCCTTTTTGAAACCAAAGAGATATTTATTTTCAAAAAAATATCATTGATATACTTATAAAACGTAAATATATCGATACATATAATTATTTGAATCACAGAAACACGAAGTTCTAATTTTCTTGAGTTTTTCGTAGATATAATACTCTCAATATAATCTAAGTAAACATTGGTCCCTCTATTTTAATATAAT
Organism: Athripsodes cinereus; assembly: GCA_947579605.1. NCBI lineage: Eukaryota > Metazoa > Arthropoda > Insecta > Trichoptera > Leptoceridae > Athripsodes > Athripsodes cinereus. The sequence continues at coordinate 9,241,371 of OX388317.1, read as the reverse complement.
TCTAAGTAGGTAAACATTGGTCTCTCTATTTTATAACAGGGCTTGGGTCATGGAAGTATTTTATACAATTTAAAATACTTTTATCACCGTTAATGTGACCTATTTCATCTTTTTTTTGTAAAATAGAGGAAAATAACCGCATTGTAAACATAACATGCCTGATAAAATCAATCCATTTTTTGAGTCTATATAGTGAATCAATTCATCCGTATCTTAAATATCTTAAAAACAAATAGAAACGGTGATAGATCTCCAAATAGGTATGATTTTGCGTAAGCATTACTTTATTTTTGTAAAATTTCCTCACACATCATTCCACGGTTCTTAAGGAATGAAATTATTATTTAAATTTTAAGTTTTTTTTTACACGGAATTTTGAATTTAATCTCTACAATATTGTTGTATAGTCAACGAGAGAATTACACATACTTTGTGGTTTACAGTTTTTGTTATGTTTTTATCACAAATCCTCATCTTTCGTTACAATGCATATACACAAGATATTCAACACACAAAAAAATCTTTTGTCAAATATTCACATAAAAGAAAGACATTGCCGTTGACTTCCTCAGTAAAGTAAAATACGTTTGATATAATATATTTCTTCTTATTCAAAACTTTTATAATAATTTGCTTTTCAAATCTAAAAAAAAAAACATTCGTGCCTCTTAAAAAAGATTATATTATATATTTTGTGATATTTTAAGCGAGTGATCATTGAGTGTTATCTTAAATTCTGCAATTTCGTGCGTTGTATTTTATTCAGGTTCTTATACTTAAATCTATTTTCAATTAAGTCGCCTCCTTTGTTGGAGGAGAATAATTATTTTCAATGGTTCGCATGTTAAACAAATAAGTTTAAAGTCCAAAATTGTGTTTCTATAAATCGTTTTCACTCTTGGATGGGTTTAAGTAATGCATAAAATACAATACTTACTATCGGACCGTGCTCTCTAATTATTTACTGACGAGGGTACCCCATTTTTAACGAAAGGCCAACAACTAAAATCCTTGAATAACGATGTTCATTGTGAATCTTTTTACTGTGAATCATTAAATGGAAATCTTTTTGGATTAATGCTACATTTAAGAAATATTGTTTTCGTAAATTCGTAAACTCTTGATCTGGGTTTGTTGGCAATAATTGCTTTCTCTTAATATGACCGTTCTAATAATTGTTGGAGTTATTTAAATGATTGATATTTACATAACACCATAAATTCTAATTGGGATCTTCATTTGAAATAAGTTTCTCCCATTGACACTACATCTTGCTATGATGAAATAACATTTAATATAGACTGGAAATTCAAAAAAAAAAAGGTAATTCAACCAATATAAATTCATATCAATCAGTCTTCAACAAGAATTGGTTATTAACATAACATAACACGTATAGACAATTCATACAGACCGAGCTAGTCCCAAACTAATATACGAATTTTCTAATTTGGGTACTAACACGAAGATACACACATATACAATGCACTGAACACATATACATGCAAAACCCAGACCCAGGACAATTTGAAAAGGTTCATTCTTCATTTTGCCGTGGTTGGGAATCGAACCCAGGACCTCGTGACTCAAAGGCAAGTGGGCTAGCCTCCGTGCCACACCTGTCGTCAAAGATTTGTTCTTATCTCCCTCGAGTCACACTTAGTTTAATAGATGCATTAATTTATAAAAGAATGTTACTGTTGTTACAAAATAAATTGATATTCCATATATTAGGTATTATAAAAGTGTAACTATTCACAGCAATGATCGCCATGTTTATATATTTTTTAAATATTTTGTTCAAATAGGAGCATGATAGAATATTTTGTGTTGCAGACTTGAAGGATGTCACTTTTTTTTTAATCAAACTAACTTACTGCTAACCCTCTTCTCTCCACAGCTGGATAAAGGTCTCTTCAAAAATTTTCCAAGCTTTCCAATCTCGAGCAATACGATTCCACTGTTCTCCCATCATCTAGACAATATCCGCTGATCTTTTTTGGTGTATTTACATACTTTTGTCCTTCATCAGTCTCCATTCCAAAATTTAGTTTTTTTTTTATCAGTCCTTATATTGCTGTATCACCTACAAAATATACAACACTTCAGTATGAATAGAAAAGAGATCTTAACTACCTCAATGTTACGGGGTGAAACAGTATACTAATATTATTTTTCGTTTTGGAACATATTTTCCCAGATTTTTTTTCTGCGTAAATAGTCTATTAAGTTAATGGTATGACGTGTAATTCTTTGTGTTCATCTGATTTATTTTATTCAGACATTTTTTTTTAATGTTGACCATGGAATAACAATAAGTATACCCCAAAAAAGATGGACTGATGATATTGCGTAAGTGATGGGAAAACATAGTTGTGTCCATATTGGTTATGTATTGTCTCTGGTTTTATAATCTGTATATTGATTAAAGAAAGCAAAAAGTTTTTTTTTAATTTTTTTTGTAGAGACTTATATTCAGTAATGGAAAAATGAACGTTTGAAGTAAAAGAGTAACTTTTTAATCAGTGGATAGTAAGCAAAGTTATTTATTTTGGAAAATATAAAATTGCTTTAATTATGCATTATATTTTCGGCACAAAAAATATGAAGGTTTATTTTCACTTAAAAAATCCGTCGTTTTAATCTTCTTGAAATTATTGATTTTGCGTCATTTTTGTTAATAACCGATTTGATATAAACTTTCAAAACTAATTATAAAATATTTAGTTTGTCAGCTTCCTTGAAATTGTCGATTGATAAAAAAAATGCTGGATGAATCACATCATCCATAATCATTACTCTATTATGTTAAATGTGAACAGACTTAATGTTATTATCTTGCCATTAGTGTCTTCGAGACGAACCTTAATAGAGGTTGAAAGATTTGTAGATAGTGAAGTAGGTACGTGAATAAAGGTATTTCACTTCTTAGGTAATGCGTATTACTAAAAAAATAATTCATTCCATGAATTGGGTCATTCGTCTTGTGAACTTAATGTCTCGTGTCATTTCTGCCTTTGATTAATTTTCTTGTTCATGGTCGTTGAATGTTGTTGCGACCTTAATTTTATCGCCATTTTTTTTTATTCCACAATAAGTGTAAGTTGGGCGACTCGTTATTCGGGTCATCGGTAGCCTGGAGTTAGAGAAAGGGTTGCCTCGGCCTCATGTACAAGAGGTGCGCAGTTCATTCCAGGTGCCGGCAAACTCCCCTTTCACGACGCAAGCTTCTAGTTTACTTTGAAAGGTTTATAATAAAACTCAGATACATTTTTTTAGTGAAAGAAACTACCTGTTTATCCAAGGTATAATTCTTTATTTTTTATTCAGGATTAAATTGAAACAAGTAGTTCCTAATAATTCAAGGCAGAACTATCTTTTTCTAGTCAAGATCAAAATTAATTGGTGGGTATTGAAAAAAAAAACATTTATAATTCCCAAAAGTAGCCAAACATTTTTTTATCATTAGTGGGTATCATGAGTGGTAATGAAGAACGTGTAGGTATTTGTTTATTTTTATTCTTTGATTTCTTCGAAAATTCTCTAATGGTCTCCCATTTTGAATAATCCCAAAATATTAATGCGAAAAATCGACAAATATCGCAAATAAAAAAATACAGAAGAAAATTCCGCATTAAAAAATAATTTGGTCAAAAATAAAAATAATTTTTAAAAACTAAATATTCCGTTGATATCATTTTTTTATTTTTTATTTGTAAGACTTTTGCGGGAGTTTTTGATCATTACTTGTGATATAAAGTGATACTGTGTGGGAAATATGGTGCTCATGACGAAAATTACTTTTCTTAATTATGAAATATGGAATGGTCTTGCGAAGATTGTGTCTGTGAAATATCATAAACAATAATATGTGTAGGTCTTTCAGAGATTATCGCGTTACTTCTACAAAAATAAATTTGTGTTTTCTGTTACTCAAAAAACATTTATTCAAAAATAAATTAAATCAGAAAACTAGTTATATATAATGATTACGCGTACGTAATGTTTTTTTTAACAAAAAACATGGAAAGAATATCAAAATACATTCAAAAGAAGAAGTTGAAAATGAAGCCGTCTGCAGTTTTGTTTATGGCTGTTATATCGTCTATGTGAATATCCCATTAGTAGAATAAATTAATTCAGATGTACTCCAGGTACATACTTAAATAAAACAACTACAATACTCATATTTTGAACCACTCTAGATTAATCATTCCAATTGATCACACTCACCGATAGTCAACCTATTTGAAAAGGTATTAACTAAGTAGGTATGTTGTATATGAAACGCACATAGGTACATATTGTGTGAACTTCCTTTAGGAGTGCATGACACAGAGTTTCGACGCTTATGAATCGATTCGAGGCTTGTAAGTAAAATCACTTCTAGTAAGTAAATATCCAGTTCCCGACATCCAACTGTGTCAAAAAATTTATAACGTAGCTATAGTACTACTGTATTTGAATATTTGTCCCCAAGCAGCATCATAGTGCTGAAATTAGGGATCAAAGATTTTTGATCAAAGCTTTGTCTCCGAATTGTGTATAAATAAATTATCTTCCATTATTCGACATTGCACTTAATATATTTTGTTTAACTTCACATTTTTCAACTGATTAAGAGTTTGTGAATTTATTATGTAATAATTTGCTATTTTGGGACATAAACATCAATTTTACGTTTTTGTCATATTAATTATATGTACTACATACGTGTATCTTATATTTTATGTAGATGTTTTGCTTCAGTATCAGCGGCGTCTATACATGAAAATAAAATATATGAATATTGTAACGTAGTTTATGAGGGTATATTAATATGACAGGTTCACGAGGCACTCAAAAGGATTATGTTATAAACTAAATGAGATTTTTTTCCTGAGGCGTCTTCAGTGAGTACTACCTTAACAATTTCTCCCTAGTCTTTATACTACGATAGTCTTCTGTAATAACTAAAAGTACCTGATTCTCTGCTCTCTTTCCTACAACGTTTCATACTAAGTTAATCCGTCTTTTTTAACATTATAATATTTTGAGTGGGTGCCTTCGCAATATTATCATGTCAATAGTTTCAGATTGTTGCTCGAGGTAATGCTGGGTATTTCATCAAAATATTTACGTTTAAAATGACGTCAAACACTTTTCAGTTGCAAAAAAATTGTGTAACCATTTGTGTACTTGATTTATTTTAACTTACGATGTTGACTTACCTACTTAGTTTTAGAAATCTCAAATTGAAGAATTATTTTAATACACCAATTTAAAAATATAGCCTTGAGATTTTGTACCTAGTCGTATTTTGCGGAAAATGAAAAACCTGGATTAAAATACTTATTTTCTTGTAAAAATGTCGAGTGAAAATAAGAAATGGCCCACATAATTCAATCGTGAAAATTCTATACCTCGAAAACCTAGCAATTCACTCGAGTTTCTTTCTACCCTCCATTGAATTGTTGACTTATTTTTTTCTTCATTTATGTTGACATTCTTTGATGTATATTTATCTGTCAAGAAAGGAAATTTAACGTATTTTTCGAGAGTGAGATCTGGATGTACAAAAAATTGACTAAAATTGTGCTTATTGGACATGAAATACAAATACAAATACAAATACATAATCTTTGTCTCATGCATGAGGATTTTGTTCAAATATTGCAAATATTTTGTATACGCTGATGATACTGCACTTGTTGTTTCGCATCATGATGAGATGGAGGCTCGTAGGTTGTTGCAGTATGATTATAACAAATTGATTAGATGGTCACATGATTATGGATTAATAATCAATGCAAAAAAGACAAAGTTAATGTATATTAGATCTCCTAATTTGGCTGTTATTAATCCTACGCCGAAAATTACCTCTCACAATCATCAGTGTATACACAAAAATGTTGAGTTCCCCGTCACTTGTGACTGTCCGTCTATTGATGTAGTTAGTAATTATGTTTACCTAGGATTAAGTATTGATAATAGGTTTGTATGGGATCTTCATGTAGATAAAATTTGTAAGCGTTTGAGATCCATAGCTGGTAAGTTGTATAGAATTAAGTACTTTGTGCCTAGAACTACACTCAAGTTAATATACAAGTCTTTGGCAGAATCTTTGATTAGGTATGGTATTAGTAGCTGGGGTAACTGTTCTAATACTAATTTAAAAAGGGTAATGCTCGCACAAAAATCGATCTGAAGATTAATTGTTAGTAAAAATGTATGTACCGCGGCGCGTAATAATATTTCGTTATACTTTAAAAAGTTGAATATTTTGTCTGCTAAAGGCTTGTTTTGGCAAAAGATAGTTCTTGACCAGTTTTTGAAAGATGAGTATAAGACAAAACCGCGGCATGCTCATCATACTAGATTTAAATCGAATGATGGATACTTGGTACCAAAATATAATAATAAATACGGTAAGAGAACTTTAGAATATAACGTGCCTAAATTGCTTAATATGATGCCGACATCTATTAAGAAATGTGGTAGTAAGATTGCAATAAAAAGACTTGTCAAGGAATGGCTGCTGAAATGTGCATTTGTATATAATTGAAATTTTGTAAATACTTTAGTTGTTAAGTTTATGTTCGATGCTTTGGATTAGGTTGAAATAAATTATGTATATATTGTTATTTTGTAAGGAACGCGCCGACAAATCTATTTTAATGGATTTGGCGCGACTGTATATTTGTATTTAATGTTTATATTATATGAAATAAATAAAATAAAAAAAAAAAAAAAAAAATGTCGCGTATCAAAAAAAATCATAATATGTTCTGTTCTTTTTGTTATTATGTGTATTGTGTTCAACTTATCTTCAGGATCTTATGTGTTTGTGTTTTTCATGTTCAATAATTATTTTGTAAGTGTAAAAATATTAAAAATACCATGTAACCATTTCATCAAATAAAATACTCTAATTAATATGGTACAACATTAAAAATTCCTAGATAGTCATAATAATTGCGATTTATTCTTGAAATAATTAATTTCTATAAGATTGTTTTTTTTTTCGAAAAAAAAGTACATATATTCAGGTATTTAATACTACTATATCTACCGTCATATTCCGAGTGGGGTAGGCCGAGGACGAAACGTCACATAACTCTATCCCTACATACGTCTATCGCCTTCTCTACACGCGCGCCGATTTTTCTTACTCAACACACGGCAGTCCTTTAGAATTTGATCAAGTTATGTAGGTTCCGAATGACCGCGCTAACTCTCACCTCCTTTCTCAAATAGATTCACCTTCTTCGTTATCTTAACATAATCCATTCGCTCCATATATCCTAACCATAACAATTTATTTACACGCATTCTATCCACAACACTCCTTTCCCATCCGCTCATTTTCCTCACTCTATCACGCAACGTTTTACCAATCATTCTTCTCAGCGTCTCCAGAGCATATATTCCACTTTCGTCCTTCTTTAACCACGTCCAAGTTTTGCTTGCATACATAAATGTCTGTTCCAGAATAGTACAAGCACCAGCATTTTTCCCATGTTCGACACATTGCTAATGCTGACAATGGGTAGACGTGCGCCGTTCTATTTAGCACCGGCAAGTGTATGCGATAGTCAAATGCTGAAGTTGAAGTGAAGATTGTTTCTTATTTAGAAAATTTATTTATTAATTATTTTCTTTCTTTGTGTTGTTAGAAAAAAGTACCAGTTAATAGTGTAATTTTTGCCATGATGTCTTCAAACATTTGCGTTTCATTAACGAAATGATTCTGAAATATCATTTTTCACTCATATTTATACTTCACTCATCACACGTCAACTTCGATTTTGCGGGCTTTCTGTGAAGCTTGTAGGTTTACAAAATTTGAAAATTGTTACGCAAATATTTAAATCCGTTCACATGTGTGTGTGTGTGTATGGTTGTTCATAATTATATCCACCATATACGGCTTAGTCGGAAAATGTATAAAAAATATAATTTCTATTCAACAACCTACCTGAAATCATAAATCATTTATTGTATCAGTCAAAATGATGGCAGATAAGGGCCAATTCTGAATCTTAATGAACTAACTAACTAAAAAGTTGATTAATATTAGTTATTATGTAGTATTCGGCATTAGTTATGAACTATAAACAACTATAAACTCGAGATCCACCAAGTGCAAACGGTAAAATCTATGGGACAAACTAATATTAGTCAGTGATGCCGCAATACAAAATGTTTTTCACGTTCCGAGTTACACTTCTGGCAACAATTTAATAGTTGTCGCGCGTGAAAATTGTGAAATGTCAGATTTGCCGATATATTTTGGCGTTCGTATTTGCGTCGGTGGTGGTGTAATTTTACAATTTATACATGCTAAGAGTTGCCCTAAAAATATAAATTTTTACTTTTAATTGAAAAAACAACTTAACACTTCCAAAATAAAGCAATATTCTGCGGTAAAATGACAGCAACTAATAATATTCGCACATTAAAAGTCGCGAATAAAATTCTACCAAATCCAACTTATTTTAGTTGTCGGCTGTCAACTAAAATTTCATTCTGAATACGAAATCCATAGATTCTCGAAATTTATAGTTGTACCTGTGCTTTTACCCCTTCTGTTATAATTTATTAAGGGATTGCGTTTTAACTTTTTGATTCTGGTTAATTTTAAGTCAATAATAATTATTGTTTTTATGTTTTTTTCCACTCATTTTTTGCTATATTTTTATCTACCTATAGAGATAAATATATGTTCTTTAAACCATTAATTTTTTTACCATTGAATTTCTACTAATCATGCTGCTTGTTACTTTATTTTACATGCATTGAAACTCCATGTATTACAGTAGGTTTTTACAAACATTATACCAATTTTGTGAATGCTAATCTCAACGCATTTGATTAGAAAATCTTATTTAAAGTAATTAGATTAATCATCACTTAATTAATTAATTTATTTATTTATACATACTTCCATGGCGTGAGCCTTTTACATGTTAAAATTCAAAACAAAAACAAAACATAATTCTCATTTACAACACAGTTAGAACAGAACAACAACTGGCGAAGAACAAATACAATTGGAAATCAAACTAAAGTGAACTCTTATTAAAGTGAAACTATGGCCAGATTTCCAGATTTATATTTTTAAATATATATTATTAATATGTGAACTGAAAGATAAAATAATATTATGGATAAAAATAAAAAACGAGACTAAATTTTGGATAGTCCCCATTCGGCAAAATTTAAAGTTGGTTTGAAGGGAACAGTAAAGGACAAGACAAAGCTATGACAATAAACTACCTATTATAGTTGTATTAATCGATTTATAATAATACGATATTGCTTGGTAATAACAACAATCGTAAGTAAACAGAACAATATTATGCAATCGGTGCTGTGGCGATGGCATATATTTGAACTATGTTATCTTGTTTGTTTTAGACAATTCAATTGCACGATCTTCCTTGATAACAATTAGAGATGCGCCCAGTACTTGCCATATTTACATTTTATTTGAATACTTATACTCGACGGAATTACCCGGCTCAAGTAGCGAGTACTCGGTTTAAATATAGGAATATATATGTGTGATGGGTAAACAAACTTGTTTTTTAGAATTATGACAAGTGTCTATTAATAAAACTATGTAGGTATCTATTTGATAAAAAAGGAGCAATTAATTATTGGAGGAATGTCGCCGCCTCGCTCAACGGTGGCGCGACGCTATACTGTTTAAGCTTGTTGTCACATCCCAGAGCGTTTGTATGGAATTGAATAACTCGGTCGAGTACTCGGTTGGCAAACATTAAACCGAGTAATACTCGGTACACGGTACTCGGTAAACTTATATTTTGGGCATCTCTAATATCTAACAGTATATTATATGAAATGTATATCTCTGTAGATTTATTATATTTACGTAATAGTATAGTTATATTACAATGCAGTAAATTTGGCACAAATATTTAGCAATGTGTAATGGGAGCGTTAAGGGAGATAGTCTTTAATAGTGGTCGTAGTGCACATTAGAAATACGGGTCATTATTGCGTGCCACGACCGGTCTGGCAGCAATTTGTGTTCGAAATGTTGGACATTCTTGAAATATGCGAAAACACGTCTTTTCAGCATAATACTATAGGTATATATACCATACTACATTAAGGCTGTACGATAAATTTTATATAACGGCTTTCACACAGGCGTCTTTCATCGCCACGATCTTAGCTTCCTCAAAAATCGCCTATGAAAATGGAATGAGCAACTTATTGCGTGTGATAAAATGACACAAACTGCCAAGGTTGAAGTAAACTACTTCTCAACTTCAGCTCTCTCTTCTCTTATGAAACCCTTGCTGCATAAGGTCGTGCACGTGGGCGGAGCCTATATGCGGCAGTGGGTGCACCCCGTGGGTCTTGAACCAATTCTGACCAGCTCTTTCTGTCAACTTAAGCTAATATTGACAATGGCGTTATTTATGAAAAAAAAATGAGTGAGTACATACTGAGATAGTTATATTTAGAGAATGTCATGATTCGGCTATGCATTTCATTTGAATTTAGAATGCCCATTTTTGGAAATTCTAGTTTTTATTCTTATTTTCATCAAGAAAAATACTCTCACTGTCCGAAATATTTCATTAATCATCGCAGTAGGCGATTTTGTGTTCATCGCTGAATACATAAATCGCCTTGATGAACATCGCCTTTGTATAGGTATAATGTCGTACCTATCAAGAATGTGGTAGGTAAGTACGTACCGAGACACTACGTTGAGTTCTCAATCAATACACGTACCACGACGTCTTTCTTGTTCACTATTAGATATTATAACGTGTATGTAATTTACATACATTGTAGCATGCTTCTTAATTTACGGACTTACAGTTTACATAGAAACGGAAATCTATCTTAATTGGGTTTTAACAAGCGTTGTTACAATACAGAACGTGTCTTGAAAGTTGTATTATGTGAAAATTATTGGGTAATACCTCTTTAGGAAGCTTAACTTTTATAATATGTTATTATTACATTACGTTTTGATTCATGTTATGCAAAATTTTGTAGCTCATCTTATGGAGATTACGAACTTAATTTTCGTGTGTAAGTAAGTGGCATAATCTATCCAAGATTCAGGAAAGCAGGGTGTTGAGTTTTAAATAAAAGTATCTTATTATTTATTTGAGCTTATTTTAGCTTTTATAGCTTTGTAACAGTTCCGAGATATTTTGAATGTTTTTAGTACTCTACAATGCACATTCGTTACTTGATTATTTAAATCGCGATCGATTTCGGTAAACCTTTAGATGGGCGTTTAATTTCTAATTTTATGAATGAATGTATTATGAATGGGACAATGTTACCTTATTGATAAGAGAGAAACGAGTCTTCGCTGGGCCGTGCCCAAATGAGCAATATTTTCTCACCTCACGAGATTTCCGATGGCTTTTCGTCACTGTAGATTGGTACTATTATAAGGAATAAGAGTATTAAGAATGATGTAGTTCTTATAACTATTAAAGAAAATAAAGTTTAAGGTATCTTAAATAACAATAAATCAACCTTAAGAAGAAGGCTGGTTTTAATTCCACTGTGATTCGATGAAAATAATAATTATATTAAAGCATGTAAAGTATATGTAATCGATGATTCCAAATTATTCATTTTGAATAATACGACTATTTTAGTAATGATCCAATTTCTCAACAGTCCAAATATTTGTAGGTATTATTTGTATTGCAATACTTTGCTCTTGACAAATTATACGGAAACAAGAGATCAATTTATTTCGAGACCCATCTCTGTTCTACGATGACAGTTTACAAGTTTGACTCTCATTTTATTATTTACAAAGTTCGTTGTTTAAGGTATTAATTAATTAATAATTTTGCCTGTAGGTGAGTCAAGCGAAATAGGATTAATTCTCAGAACCTTCTAGAGGGGTTTTTCGTCTTTTAAGTCAGAATTTAATGTTTGAATTGTGTCGTTGAGATGGACAAATCACCCTAGGATATGCTCTCATTTATCTTCCTTTTGTTCAAAATCTAAAGCGGCAATTTTTTTTTCAACGTAGTAACCTTTTATTAATACCATTATAAATTAACACAAAAAAGTAAATTAGTCTTACCTTCTTAGTAATTTACCTTATTAGTTGAGTTTCATCGTGTGAATTACAATGGGTTTTCATATAATTAATATCATACGCTTAACTGAAGATACATTTTATTACTCTTTGTCTTGACTATTTATGCGAACAAAAGAGTGTGTATCCATAAATGCAGGAATTTTTAATTAATTATTTTAATTTCGTAATTTTTATTTAATTTTCATTGATGTTATATAAATTGCGTTTAAATTATACGTGAATGCTTAACTCTTTATTTGTATACGAGAATCGAATGACTCTGTTGAGTACTAGGTTGGCAAACATTAAAAATTTAATCAAATTAATCAGTTACAGCAATTTTCCGCTGTACTTGACATCTTTTGAAAATGCATCTATTGGTCTTGTTTATCAATTAATTTGTAAGTATTTTATTTATTTATTTTATTCTTCACTGTAAATTGTTTACAATAATACAAATTAACATAGAAAATATCATTTATACAATTTAATGTACAGGGGCGAGTTTATCGCTAAAATGCGATGTCTTCCAACTAACCCGGTTATTAAAATCAAAAAAACAAAACAAAAAAACAGACATAAATATACATTCATCCACATACATATGTACAGTAATATTATTAATAAATTAAAAAAAAAAAAAAAAACAAAAATACAATATAAAGGAAGCAAATGATAAAGACACATGCAGGCAACAATGCACTTATGGACACATAATAATAAAAAAGTAGAACATACATATATTGCAGCATGCACATGCATAGGGGAAAAGGTTTTAGAAGTCAGATGCTAAATTCAATGAAAAGAAGTGATTTTTGACAGCTTGTCTGACAGAAGGAAAAGTTGTTATCATCCTGATTTTCGAAGGAAGATTGTTCCAACAGCGAGCACCATGAACAAGAAATGAGATGGACAGAAAGTTCGTTTTGTGTGCTGGTACTGCTAGAAGACGCTCTCTGTTGGATCGCAAAGGTAAACCATGACTCGCCAGATACTCGAATTTTTCTTTAAGATGATATGGGGAGGACGTTAAAAATAATGTTTTAAAAACTAGACACAAAATGTGAAGATCACATCTTTGACGTATGGTGGTCCACTTCAGTTGATTTCTGTAAGAGGTTATGTGATCAGTTTTTTTGAGGTTAAAAATATATCGGATGCCTACATTTTGTAGTCTCTCAACTTTAGTCTAACTTGGTTCAGATCATATCTCTCAAACCGCCAACAATGTGTCAAAATGTCTGATAAATTATCTGACTGGGTAAATGTGCAGACTGGAGTTCCACAAGGCGGTGTACTTTCACCTTTACTGTTTTCTCTTTTTATCGATACCATATCAGCAAATCTTAATTCCAAATATCATATGTACGCTGACGACCTCCAATTGTATACTCATTTTCCTTTAAGTAACCCCACTTCTGGCTTCGACATAATGAATCTCGACCTCGAAGCTATTTCGAATTGGTCCACTTCTCATGGCCTTCTACTCAATGCCTCTAAAACCCAAGCCATCGTCATCGGGAGTAATCGCAAAACAGTGAAATTTTCAATGGACTCCCCTCCACATCTTACCCTTTGTAACTCTAACATCCCTCTTTCGAAAACGGTCAAAAACCTAGGTGTCATATTTGATCAAAATCTTTCTTGGATAGATCATATCAAGGAGGTAAGTCGCAAAATCTTTTTCAGACTACACTCCTTCAAACGATTACAATTCTTCCTTCCAGTTGACACTAAACGAATGATGGCTTTGTCCTTTCTACTACCAATCCTGTTCTATGCAGACTGCACCTTTCTAGATACCACTGAAGAACTCAGTGCGAAGTTGGATCGGCTGCAGAATGCTTGCATTCGCTTTATCTTTGGTCTAAGAAAATATGACCACATCTCTCAATTCCGTACTGAACTCAAATGGCCATCATACAAGGAATCCCGTAATTTACATATACTTTGCTTTCTTTATAACATCCTTAAGCACGAAGCTCCTCAATACCTCTTCGAACGGTTTGTTCCCCTTTCTTCCCATGGTCTATCGTTAAGGTCACAAAACAATCGTCGTTTAGAATTCCCACCTCATAGTACATCTTTTTATTCATCTTCTTTTACCGTACATGCTACCAGAATCTGGAACAACCTCCCCAATGATATTCGGTCCTCTTCAACTATAGGCTCATTCAAACATAAAGTAAAATCCCTCATAAACAACCCACCATCTCATCAATAGTAGATAGTTCTCACTTAGATACATATAATATAGGTTTATGGTTGTGAATGCTTACATTTTTATCTTTTATTTTTTTTTATATTTATATAGGTATTCTTGTTTCATATTATATATTTCATTTTCTGTTTATCTTTTGATCTAAACTCACTTTATACTAAAACAGTTCTCAAACATTGTAGTAGGTTTACTGGAAGACATTGCCTCAAGGCAATATGTACGCCTTTTGTAAAATATTTGTATATTTGACAATAAAGTGTTTATTATTATTATTATTATTATTATTATTAGTCAAAAGATTCTCATTTAGATCAATAAAAGCAATGTCTGCATAGTCAAGGATCGGTATTAATAAGGATTGAACGAGTAGGATTTTGGTCTTAATTGGCAAGAATCTTTGGAGTCTTTTGAGATTATTATTTGTAACGTTATTAAATATTATTCAAAAAAAATTACCAATAAATAGGCGTTATAAGAAGTAGGTTATATTTCTAACGCATGATCTAATGAAATACAATAAATTTGATGAAAATATATGATTGTCGGATCACGTATCACAGTTTTACATAAATATTCCGAATATATTCACATAAAGATTCAAAAGAGACATTCAATAAACTATTTAAATTGTCTATATTCCGATTAGTTGTTAGAGTGTGAAGATTAAACAGTGCTCAATAATATATTTTTATATTTTATTTAATAAAATTAAAAATGAATTTCTATAGTGTAAACACAAAAACTCTTGAATTATTGTTTAAAATTTATTATTTTGAATTACTTTATATAAATTATTTAGAAAAGAAAAGAAAAACTATTATTGAACCTGAACCATGAACCTTCAATTCTTTTTTTAATCGTAGTTGTTTTATTGTTAATAATTCTTTTTGTTCCCGATATTAATTCGTGATTTTATGATTCTTGACTTATGTATATGTATGTGAATTTGTGTAATGTATATTTTGGTACTCTGTGTAATATTTCATCATGTGAAAGGCTCACGCTATATGCAATTGTAAACAAAAATAAAGAAATAAAATATAACTTTGTATTTCTACTGCGAAGTGGAAATTTATTCCAAATTCATTATTTAAGTATAGCAAAATTGAAATATAAATGCATTATAGTGGTTAGATACAAATATAGTGAAACATTTATTTTATTCACTATTTCGAGAATTATGAATCTATATGTTCTGAAGATTTATTTTTTGAAAGTTTTTATGCCAAGATTTCCTTGTATAGCTGATATAAACGACGTTGTGAGTTTTTCTTTCTCGTTTTTTTGTAGCAAATGTGCTTATTTTTAGGAAAACGTTATCAAGAAAGACTACTACATACATGATATTATTTTTTCTATGAAAAAAATATTATTTTTATTTTGTAATGTCAGCACGTTGTCGTTTGTAAAAAAAATATCTTTTTATATTACTTTCTTTTTAAAGAAGTAGCAGAAAAAGTGTTTTAATACGAGATTAAGCAAAATAAATTTATTAATATGGTGAAATATTTCGCTTCATTGAGCGTTTTACGAATCAATGAACATTATTATTTGACTAGCGAATTTTACCTTAAAAATCTTATCTTTGATTTTTAAATTTCCAAAGCCTCTTTAAAATAACGTTAAGAAGTAAAGGGATTTGATTTTTTTTTTACTTTTTTGATATCGTCAGCAGTCCTAAAATATTTGATCTTTAAAGGAGTATGAACAAGATTATGAAAAAAAATAAATTTAAGGTTTAATTTAATTTCGTGATACTATAGAAAATAATATAATCAAATATGTACATAATACATCTAGTATTACCTAGTTTGAATGTGATTTAGGTTTACCTTGTCTATACTAACTGCTAGCCGGGGTATTTCACGTCATTTCACCAAGCCTAGGTAACCCATCACCTCAGATTTTAATGATTTTTTTTTCATGTGTTACTATAACCAAGTTATGAAACAATGCCAATTTTTTTTGGTCTAGGCCAAATACTTTCCAAGTTATTGAGGTTCAAAGTTTCCCGGCGAAGTGAATTTTTGCTGACCTTGTGATTGGTCCGCTTGTAAGAAAAATAATGATATCTCTGTTAATTATGAATATTTTCACCCCAAATTTTTACTATGTATTCTCTAATATATGCTGATTCTATAAATAATTTATTTGGTGTATTATATTGCTTCAAAAAATTTAAAAAAAATACTTTTTGCAAATTTTTAGGTTAGAAAACATGATTTTTTCAAAATTAAAGACGGAGGAGAGGCAGTATGTTTACCAAGTTTTTTTTAATTTTTTAATGTACCTAAAAGTACAATCTAATAGATAATAAAAGAAAAAGTGTGGTTTTTTTGCTGCCTGTGTACTTATGTTGCTGATAAAAAACTTCAAAATTACGCTAATACCAAATGTTAGCCGTTCACACATTTAGTTGGGATATGTATTATATTTGCTACATATTATTAAATATTTTAGCCCAATTTTTCATTTTGAATGATACCTTTATTGAGTGTAAAACATTTTTTAATACAGTTGGTGGGAAGATAGTTCCCATATTATTTAATATTTTGTACAAAAATTTTACTTACATTCAATTCTTGTCGAAAATGTGTAAAAATTGTTGCTGAGTAGATTCAGTCTCGGAGAAGTAATATACTCGACCCGATCCTTTGGTGATTGGAGCGTTGGTTCTGGCAATTATATTACATAAAGGTACATAACATATATCCTCCCTTAAAGGCCAGTGGTACGATGGAGATGGTCCAAAAGGATGCATGAATTTTACTTTTATGTCACCTTCCTCTTCGTGTTTCGACAATATCATTCCATAAAACCAATGACGATCGTACAAACATGCTATGTATGAGTTTGTGGACAATTCTAAAAATGTCATGGTAGAAACTTTTTCCCCCGTAAACTTGAAAACTAAACTATAGTCCTCTTCTACGCTAACCCTTTTAGTTCCAATGGATGTTGTTGTTATGGGTTCAAAATGGTGGTAACTCCGAGTTCCAGGAATTGTTTTGGCTTGATTAAATCTATGTTGTAAAAGTCGACGAGATTCCAATAATGTTTCTTTTTTTAATAGCCAGAAACGAATATTTTGTATTTTATTTGCGCAAAAATTGTATACTTTGTCGACGTTATCAATTGCAGTTCCCAAAGTTTGAAGACTCTCCTTTGCAACTAAGCGTTTTACTGTTCCTCCAACCCCATCACAAGGGGATTTCCCATGACTTGTTGCAAAAAATGACCATGTTGCTTTTAACTCAAAGTCCTCACTATGATGGCAAAGGTTAATAAAATTCTTACAGTTTTTATATTGTCCAGCGCAACCATCACTGAAATATGCTACTTCACTGATATTCGGAAAATGAGTTTTCAAAAACTGGATGACAATTTTCTGTGTTTCATATACAAATACTACATCATGCCCCAAATCGTCCGATAATACACACAAACTTGTAACCACTATATTTTCTGATTCTCTAGAACGAGTATAAATAACAACTGGGTGTAGTGAACAGCTATCTCGATTCCAGTGGTAACTTTGAACTTCGTCTTGAACAACATAAGAGTAATTTTCACTAAAATCCAGCAAAAATATCGCTTTATTATAGTTAAGTGTTTCTTTCAAGGTTTTCAGATATTGTTTTTATACTTGCACAGGCGGATTCAATTTTCCTTTTAACATAAGTACTCTTGAGGTGTGGTGGTACAGAGTGAAACTTTATAGGAGATTCTCCAATATTTATAAAGGAAGAATTTAACTCTTCCAAAGATTCTTCTCTTGAAACAATTGTATCCAAATCAGAAATTTCAATGTCGCTTCCGATATCTTGTATTGGATCATCTTGAGATGAAAATATCTGTTTTTGAATTTTGACCCTACATGCATGACATATTTTAAATCCTGGTAAGGCGTTAATTTGTATTGAAAGCTTTTCAATATTTTCACAAAATTGTAAGGACACAGTTCTTAAACCTTTTACTATTTTTTTATTATGAATTTTGTAAGCATCAAAGCAACATGTATGATATGTTTCAAACTTTTTCAAATAATATGTTTTATGATATTCACAAACAGTTTTAACTAAATTATGGTTTATGTTACTTCTTTTAATTATGAGGTCTTTGTCAAGTTGATTGAATTCTTCAATATTTAGAATTCCAATATTGTTTTTGTAACTAACTTTATGACATTCAGTACCATTTATTTCTCCAATTGAACACTTTTCCAATATATTACTAGCCATTTTAGATCAATAAAATGTAATTTAATATTTTAAAAATCTTGCTGCACAGCTCACTAATTAACTCCATAAAATATAAACACAAACTGATCTGTGAGAATACATCTTATTACAATGAATGAACTTGTAGTGTACTGTGTATTTCATGTATCAACTTGTTCCAATTTTCCTAATATTCTTAAACATTTCCTGTGTGTACCTGTTATACATTTTTTTAACATAAACTTATTATGATAATTTATGTTGGATATATTATTTGGTAATTTTTTGTTTTCATATTCATTAAACATGAAGAAAGTTTGTTCATTGGAATATAAATAGGTACCTATGATATAATATGTGAAATCAGTTTTGTGGATATAAATTTAATAAAAAATAATACTTTTAAAATACAATGACACATTTTTTAAATGAAAATGTGTGAGTGACAAAATATGCTTCCCATCTTGAATTCATCACAAAATTAGCGCATAGAGGACGTCCGATAGCTACCTTTTATGGGATGTGGTGTAATTTTAAATATATTGCACCTAATGAAAAATAATTTTATTTCCAGTAGAAGGCTAGTATAATCATACAAGTAGAATTAGTTTTCTCTGATGTCGTATTTTTAACCAAGAAGTGAAGGTAAAATAAAGCTGAACTGTGAAACAGACAGCAAAAAAACCATACTTTTTCTTTTATTATCTATTAGATTGTACTTTTAGGTACAATTAAAAATAAAAAATTAATTGGTAAACATACTGCCTCTCCTCCATATTTAATTTTGAAAAAAACATGTTTTTTAACCTAAAAATTTGCAAAAAGTATTTTTTTTTAATTTTTTGAAGCAATATAATACACCAAATAAATTATTTATAGAATCAGCATATATAAGAGAATACATAGTAAAAATTTGGGGTGAAAATATTCATAATTAACAGAGATATGATTATTTTTCTTACAAGCCGACCAATCACAAGGTCAGCAAAAATTCACTTCGACGAGAAACTTTGAACCTTAATAACTTGGAAAGTATTTGGCCTAGACCAAAAAAATTTGGCATGGTTTCATAACTTGGTTATAGTAACACATGAAAAAAAAATCATTAAAATCTGAGGTGATGGGTTACTTTTTGCACTTTTTCTTGGTGAAATGACGTGAAATACCCCAGCCTTCTTTTCTCCGCTACTGAATCTATAGGTCTCTTCAAATCTTTTTCACAATTTATGATTTCGAGCAATGCGATACCATCACTGTTTTCCCATCATTTGGACAATATCGGCAACACATGTTTTTTGGGTTCTTATAAATTATAAAACAAAGTATCATTTATTTTTTGATATATTTCCTATTCGTATATGATTTTTAAATGTTATTTATCTACAGTGGTACATGTATTTAAAATTGTTTTTTGGCTATATTTTCCGTGGGTTTTGTTGGTCTACCACTTTTTTACATAAGTTTTCGAGTGTCCTGTAAAAGGCAGGTGTTCGAATTAATAAAACCATTTTACATCTTGAATACAGCGATGAGGTTTGGTACCCTTTCTGAATTTCTTATTTTTTTTGGTGGCACGAAGAGAACAACTTTCATGTTTTATTGCATTCAGCTGGTTTGCTGGCTATCCCACTTGCGATAATCGTAATGAGACAGTGGTTGTATTTATTATTTGGTTATAATTTTTAGTTCAGTGGTTCCCGTTTTTAAATGTTTCATTCGTATTTTTCTGAAATTTTGCAATATAATGAAGCATTTTTCCATCATCCTGTGGGTACCATCACGTAGAACTTTCGAAATAATATCAAAATTCACGGAAGTTTCAGTTATACGTGATAATATTAGTTGAAACGAATACCAATTCTACTTCATATATCTACGTACAATCATTCCACTGGGAGTAAGTTTACTTACTGTACCTATTATATTTAGGTATTACAATATGCATCGATCAATTTATTTCCAGAATACTTAGGCACATTACTTACCTGCCTTCCTGCCAATTTAAGTAGAAAAGTTTTGAATAATCTTTTACAAAGGTTTTCGAGACGAAAGGTGGAACGTAATATTTTATCGCGTTATGTTCATTCACATTTTTCGAACATTATGTAAAAAAATATTACTATTTTCGGAGCTTGATTTTAAAACTGCGAATAATATATATTATGATAGATTATAATATTGTCTTGATACATGTTTAATGGTACGGAATATAATCATTTAAGCATAAGATGTCTGTAAATACTTGAGAAACTATTGATTTCTATATGGAAGAATAAGAACTAAACTTACATATGAATGTATCCTGTAATATAAAGAACGTAGAACTCTTACGCTGTCTTCTTCTTTTTTATGTGCTCTTTTAGGTCTTCCCGATGTTGGCGATCACTCTAGAAAGGCTTCTCAGTCATTTGCTGCCTGGAATAACTCCTCCACACCTCTCATTTCAGTCCAGTCTCGTATATTGCGCAGCCATGGTGTCTGCCTTCTCCCTGCCCCCCGGCGTCCCTCTATTTTTCCCGTTATAATCAACTGCAAAATGTGGTAATTCTCTTCGCGCATTATATGACGCAGAAACGAGATCTTACGCAATTTTAAATTCAACAGGATCTCTCTGTCCATTCCAACTCTTCTTAACACATCTACATTTATGATCCTGTCAGTCAAATGAATACGAAGCATTCTTATATGAAGCCACATTACAAATACTTCCAAGCGATTCATTGTATTAATTTTTAGGGTCCAGATCTCAGAACCGCATAGTAATACAGACCATACATACAAGAGGGTTGAAGACACACCTTTTTGCTGGGAGTTTCGGGTGATGGATACGATTTACAGCGCCCTTGAGGTCATGTTATGAGTAAACGGCGCTTTACAAATTGTCCATATATATATATATACATAGGACGTTACAAGTCACTGTCGAAGTTTTAGGCTTAGGCTGTCATTACAGAAGAGCAACATCATTTTATTAAATGCTTTTGGTACTAGAGAAGCGTCGTTTACAATTAATGTTTTGCTACAGAATTGTAGAGACCAACGTTACAAGGTGTTCGCATGTTTTATTGATTGTTTTAATGAGATCCTAGTTTCAGAACTTATATAAGTTTTTTTTGAAATACTTAAAACCAACGTAAAAATTTAAATTGTGACTGCTATTGAAAATTCGATGTCAATTATTATAATGACGAAGATATTCAATAATTATTTATGTTCAATAATAATTTATTAAAATGTTTTCAAACTATCAAAACCCATTCCATGTAAATGTCTTTCAGGAAAGTCAGACTGGTCTGTAACTCGAAAATGAGTTCTCGATATCTTTGAATATTTCAACATTCTTCAGTCGTAAAGTGACGTAGGTGTATTCTTGTGATTTAATAAATTAACACTATCGTGTGGTTGGATTATGTTGTGTACTACATTCACGTTTCATGTACTAATTAACTTAAAGTAATAACTTGACATAAGTTTCATGTACTAATTAACTTAAAGTAATAACGCGCCCTTGAAGTGGATTTATTCCACAAAACGGCGCATTATAAATTGTCTATTATTATTATTTATTATTATTGTATTCTGTTTTACATAATTGACGTGGATACCTTTATGTATCCGAGATTTCTCATTTATATATATTTATTTATCTATATTTATAATATGACGTGGATCTAATTTCCTAGAATTTATAAATTGTACAGTGTCCTTGAGGTGCTTTGGCACGTAAACGACACATTAATATTGTCCAATAATAATAATAATTCGAATAGTACTGAAGTCTAGATAGCTGCGAAATTGTAGCCGCTTCCCGAATAAGGATGTATAATACGCTTAAGATTTTTATTCAATATTTAAGAAAAACGTTAACCATTATTTTATTTAACCTATTGGTTTTTTATACATAGTCCAACATACTCAACATATTTTGGTGCATTATGTGCATAAACAAAAGTTTTTTTTTCATAATTAAATGAATTTCTGAGAAAATCGACTGAGATAATGATGTAAGACTTAATCGATTAAAGATCAATAAGCAAGTATATAAACACTTACACATAATATACGGCATTGGACCGGAATAACACGGATGGGAGTCCGCACAGCGCGAAACAGGGAGGCATTCTCCAGAGTGATCGCCAACGTCGGGGGGGCCTAATTCGGCACTGATAGAAGAAGAAGATAAACACTTATATGTTTTTAAAGCATATTGACGTAATAAAAAAAATCACAAATAATTGATTTTTTTTGCAGTTTTTATTACCCTGCGGAGAGATGAAACGTGGCAAAAATTACCTATTGCTATAAAAAAGTCAATTATCATAAATATTTATATTTTAAAGAGTACCTATACCTAATTGTCCTCATTTGGGAGACTTCCTCAATTATTGTAGAATATCATAGAAGTAAATTCTCACGTACCACGCAACCAACTCCTTACTCTTGCAAATTGCATCTGAAAATAGAAAAGTAAGCGAGACGTGTTGTCAGCTAGAATTCTAATAATATGGTTTGTCGTGTTGATTTCGTTTCTTTGACAATTTTTACAAGTTACGTGATGTGAATATAATATATGTATGTTCTATGATAACTGAATAACATAACATGTATAGACAATTCACACAGACCGAGCTAGTCCCAAACTAAGATGTGAATCCTGTATTATGGGTACTAACGCGACGATACACATATATACAATGCACTACACACATATACATGTACCACCCAGACCCAGGACAATCTGAAAAAGGTCATTCTTTATTTTGCCCTGGCCGGGAATCGAACCCGGGACCTAGTGACTCAAAGGCAAGTGCGTTAGCCTCCACGCCACACCGGTCGTCAAATGCTATCGATCGGTGGTCGAATGCTAGAAAGTATTGAATATAATATGTATACCTACCATCACGAAATTTCCCTCAAATTAAATTGCCAGTAGACTGGCTGCATGTAATTGACACGCAAGTCATTCTCTCCATGCCACTAAAATACAGGCATTTAAGATGAGTGGTATAAATTTGAGGGTAACGTGATTCGATCTAGCTTACGTGCAGGATAGGATGAGCACCAAAATCGATTACTCTTGATAGTGTGAATGCCAGGCCAAGATGGAGAAGAAGGATAGGTAGCGCACTTCATAATATTATTTATTGATTTGGCGGTAACGTTGTGGTTGTCGCAATATTTGTCAAATATTGCGCTTGAGAACGACAGGTTACCTGTTGAAACCTTGGTCGCGTGTATGATAATTTTTAGTGGAGTGGTATTAGTAAATTTTTGACTCCAAACATTCGTAATTAAGCACACTTCATCACTGAATTAAAGTTGGTAAATGTCTTTTTTACGAACAACTTTCTCTATTTATAGGACACTCGAAAACAATGAAAAATAATAATATATCTTAATCAATCCCATTTCAAGCATGTTGAAGACAGTTTAAACTTTGCGAATTTCTGTGGGATGCGGAGAAGTAAATTCGTTGTTAGTAAACTTGATAATCCTCTTACATGTTTTATTTAAATTATTCATGACTCCTCCCTACTACTATATAGGCTTTTGTTCAAAGATGAATTATATTATTACATCTTAAAACAAACTACTGTGGTATTGTAATTATTATGTGTAAAATTTAAGTGTTTTCGAAAACTATCTAGTTACTGAATATATCTTGAACATAAATTTAATTAAATACATTTATTATTACTCTACTAGCAACACAGCGGTTAGGTGAAATACATTGAAACTAATGATTTAATAATCAGAAATTATTGTTAAACCGAGATATATATATATTTCAAAGATAATTTTCATAGAAAAATAATGTGAGTCAGATAGAAAATGTTGTGATATATAACCTAAATATTTCTACTCCAAGAGGTGATGGTAGACGTTGTCTTGTCGTTTCCCAAAATCAAGTCTACAGCTGTCATCGTCATGACACGTTAGTCGATGTCCATCGTCTTGAATCATGCCGCATTCGAATTATGTGATGATGGTATAGTTAGATATACGTAAATAAAATATGAGCAATGAACAAAAACAAATATTGGAAAAACCTGCGTTAATTTGTTATCTGCTAAGTTCTCTATTTTTCTACCTGTTCACGATTGTTTGCGTCCTTGAAAATGTCGTTAAAAAGATGCTTCGATATCAAAACTGTCTATTCAGAACAAAATATCTATTTTGTATTGAAATCGTACCATATTTTATTTGCAATGAATCTTTTTATGAACACTTATCGCTAATGTTTAATAGTTTTACGGGTACGATTATTCGTTTTATTGTTTCGTGAGAAATTTATTTGACAATATTGTCGGTGGATCCTTTCATATTGTATTCCTGTAAATGAGTTTGGCGTATCATTCTCCTTTGTTATTCAATGATATTACCGTACACTTCACTTTTGTATCCTCTTGATATTGTTAACTATTTGGAACAAAACAAATCTATACTTCGTTATTTGGAAAAGCGGTTAGAGACTAGACAGTAACAAATATCCGTTTTGGAATAATATTATTGTAAAGTCATTTCTCTAGAGTTTCCCTTTCCAAATGAGTATTGAATAACTTGCTTTATTAAGTCCATTTAAGGTTGATGAAACTCACTCGCCTTTTGTTGTATTTAGTGATTATGTTATTAATTATATTATTGTGAGACTTAGTCTAATTTTTAACATTCAGTGAATTATTGAGGGTATTTTCCAGGTTTAAGGGACAGTGAGTTATGTACAGTTTTTAAAAGTTTCTTTTATTATTAAATTGATAAACTTTTAATGAAGCCATTTTTGTTATCTATTACTATTGTGAACGCTTTCCTTTGTGTTTCTTCTTTTCATTCACCGTTCTTCATTATTAATTTCGACATTACTCGCCTAATACAATGATGAGCTAAGTAACTTTTTGTCATTTAAACTCTCATTAACGTTGGTCGGCTTTATTCAATACTTTTTGTACTAAGTAAAAAATAATAATTCTTTTATGTCATTTTGTTTCTGAGCAAACTTAAGAAATTTGAAATTTTAATATATATATTTTTTTCATTTAGTATCGAAATAAATTATAAGAACTGTATTTTACATTCATTGCATATTAGTTTCTTTGTTTTTGATGGGTCGGGGCCCATCACACCACCATGCTGGTATTTTATCCAGAGATCTTTACCCATTGTCGTTTCCAAGATCTCTGTTCACTAGAAAACAAGTATTTCAACACACAGATTTGCGTCTTGACTATGCTAGCTTTTTCTGGGGCGGCTCACCGGCGTTCTCAATTTCCCACTATGTTACGATATATTAATTTTAATGTAGGTACATAGTTATGGTAATTCGAATCGTAGGTATGAATCAGTACGTGTGACAGAAACTTCAAGTTTGTAATCATATGGAAGATGGTGTTATTTGTCATTGAATCTCATTCTCAATTCGGTAAGGGAATTTGTTTCCAAAATATCTAAATATTACATGATATACATACAGTTACAAAGTAAGTTAACCCAGAGAGAAAGTAAATAAATAATCAGTAGGATGAGGATAGTTTAATATGCCCTACACATTTTACTTATACTAAAGAAGAATTTTATATAGTAGAATTTTCATCCACTTTTCTCTGCATTATTTAATCAGATAAGTCTCCATATGATCAATCAAGATCACAATTTTTTTATTAGGTAAGTGCCTACTAGATGTGTGTTCTAATTTGTGTATTTTTTTTTTGTTCTTGCCCTTGATGATCAGTTGGAATTTTAATCAATAAGATCTTGTACTTGATTCGAAGAAGTGTTAGAAGAATCCGGCAAACTTTGTTTTTACGACACAAGCTTTCAGCTTACTGTGAAAGGTGTACAGTACAGGGTTTTATTTGGGTTTATAATAAAAATCCAGATACTTTTTTTATGTAAAAAAATTAAGGCGGATTAAGTGGCTCTATAATATACACTAGTAAGTAAACAGAAATTCGGAGTGTCGAGGTGCTGTTTCGGACTGCCCAGAATAGGACCGTTTTCTCGCAAGTGATAGTCAACGTCGGGGGGACCCACCACGACACATGAAGAAGAAGAAGAAGTTGTGAAAATGGTTGTAATCAAGTTCTTTGACAAAATAATATAAAATCGCCGATGAGTGTTTTTTGTATAAAGAAATAAAGCCATAACTTTAGTGGGTAAATAGAAAACTATAAAAGTGTAGGTATGTACGTGTTTAGTGTTTGCGATTGTGTGAATATAATACGGTCGTTTCGGCCTTTCGACGATCACCTATCTATCTCTTCAATTGTTCTTTGCTGTCGTCTTCATCAGGCAGTCCCATATTTTCTCGTCTCTACCATTTGCCATCTTGAAGTTTTTGGTATTAACTTTTTTATCCCTTACGTGGTCTATTTACAAATACCTTTTTATCTATATAGTTGATAAAATACAACATTTTCTATATCTCAACTATGTATGTCCTGTCTAGAAAAAATACATTTCTTTTATTCACAAAGTTTGGAATATGTTATAACTTTATAGATTTTTCTCGAAATCGCCACATGCTAAGTGAATATGGTTTTTTATCCTTGAATCTTCTGAATATCTGGTATCACTTCTGCTTCATTGATTTCAGAAGGAAACTTTATATTTTTATTTCAAACGTTTTCAAAAAATGTAATATATATCATTTCATTTTCTTCCCTCGAAGAATAGGTGCTTGATATAAGTTATAGAAACAAACTTATGAATCATTCATTCTTACATGTTGTACTTTATAATATTTTTATATGAGAATCATTTTACATATGTGTAATCAAATCGAATGACTGACTTTCCTGATCACTCGTAAACGAGTGAATGGCTTTTGAATATAGAATAGAATGTTGACCTAATTTTTTATAAAGACAAGTTGTCCAACATCTTCTACCAATACTTTGCTTTAGTCTTTTTTTATTCGACTTTTTTTATTATTTTTTATTTATGATGACATTTTGGTTTTCGTAATTCGTCAACAATTTCAAAGTGCTAGGCGATTATTTGTTCAATAATTAATATTGAACATTCGTTGTTTTATTCTTAAATGAAATCTTCAATATGGCGTTACCGAATTATTAAATTCTATTATTATACCGTTGAATTCTATTTTTCATTAAATCCTCTTATTTTCTTTAGAACAATCTAAAACCATTTACCTACATATTATATTTTTATTCGTTATTTTCTTTTTGCCAATGAAATTTTGTGCGATAAATATAAACGTATCAGATGTATGTTTATACGTCTCAGTAGCATTATTACCCCTGGGTGTTTTTACTGATTGCAATACACTGCACACTTCTAGCTACGATATATTTATATACCGTTAGATATACTTACCACGTTCTGGTCAAAATAAACTATCTTTATACATATTATTTTATCTGCATCTGACCAGTGCATTATGTGTGTTCGAGCTGTAACTCCATTCTATTATCTTCACTGTGATTCTATTCATTAACTGTATCCACACAAGTTCAAAGTTTTAAACGATTAGTTTTCCGTCTTTAGTTTCTTACAATTTTCTTCATTTGCGTTATTGGTAGTTTGCACATTATCATTGTAGATTTTTTATATAGAACCATATGAACAGTATGAGGAAATCAAAGAATTAAATTTACCATATTAATTTTTAGATATTAAAAGAGATATATAAAGTTGTGAAAAGACAAAAAGGGAACTGTGCTCTAAAACGGATACAAAAGGCTGAAAATGTTTGTAATTTGTAAATTTATTATTGGCAACACACAAGGCATATCATTTACCTAAATGTGGTATTTTATACATCAAATTATGAATTTTATACTCACATTTCATGATGTTTAAATGAAAACGCAATAAATGTATGGATCCATTTAATTTTCACATGGAAATGTATATCGAGTTTCGTTGAAATATTTTATTACAACGAACCTTCATTAAAAATCATCGATCGATTATTTAAACATTACCAAAAGTAACATTTGGTTTATAATAATTGTATCGTCGAATTCAAGCACTCGTCAAATGCATCTAGTACGAGTAATCAAAGTTTATACTAACTTTCGATTCCATAGATGATTGTTAGTACAATTCAACGCTAACTTAGCCTCGTATCGTAATATTGTGTAAAGAAGCACTCATTTATAGTGTATGCGCATTCCTGAATCCAATCAATATAGTGAATAAAATTATTACAAATAATAGGAGTACTAATGATCTATCTCTGTATGATATTAACATTCCGTATTCCATAACAAACCCGTGGGGCTGGTCGGAATATTAATTTGATATTTCCTTTGACCAGAATAAATTTATATGTTGTTGTTTCGTTTTCATTAAAAGTCTTTGACAAACTTATTAAACAAATTTAAAACTATGTAGTACGTTTATGATTTATTTATGTAAAACCGAACTGTATTTTAATAATTATTTGATGTAACAAGATATTTACATATTTTGGATTTTGTTACTATTAAAGCTGATTATAACGGAGTTTCAATTTTATTATTTACTCCTACATTCGATGGTCTGTGAAAATGTCGTATTGTATAAACCTACATAGTAATGGAAGTTGTCCTGATGGAAGTGCATAGCAGTTTTTCTAATTCTACGCATGTGTGTGCCATCATCTGATACATGTAGGCATTTCTTGGTCAGAGCCTGCAATTGCTGCCTTCATGCCCTCCTCGATGGTAATGACCTGGCCTGGGTGCTTTATTTTGTGACCAATCTTGTTTGCTGGTTGTTTTTATTATAAATTCTCCTTTTACGCTTAATTTTTCCAGATATCTATAAGATATTTTTAAAGTATATTTTTCTGAATTGATAATTTAAAATATAAGAGGGTACGGAGAAGATGAAATTCAATATATACGGTTGATTCACTAGCTTCCTTTCTTGTGGGAGATACGTTGATTGTATACATATGTTGATAGACATACCTTTTTTTAAATATAGGTAGGTACTATGAGTGATAGAAAATTTATTACTTTCAATCAATCTACGGTACAAACTTCCAAATTCAAAGCTAAATAAGTTTTACTTTAGGATTCAAGGTACCTACCTTTAGTTTTACGAGAATCGTGAGGAAAAGTTTGCAGTCAGGTGTTCATTCAGTATAAAATTGGATCTATACATTATCACTATGTTTCTATATAGCGACGTTATACATTGCAAGTAAAATAAAGTGAATAAAATTGGGACACTCGTTGGATCTCCTTGTGAATGCAGATGTCGCCCGCATGCAGTAGTTTACTCTGCTTGTCAGAGAAAGAAAAATGTGTAGGGAGTCTTTATAATAGGTACTGCTTCTTCTTTCATTTTTCATTGTGTGTCACACGAATACTTCCCAGTTTCTCGAGGGTCCCTGATGAATTAAATGAGAATTGTAAGGTGTCTACAACCAACACTCGAGTGCAATCATGTCGTTTCTTTTTATGCAATGGACGTGAGATGAAATACATAATGTCGCAACTAGAGAAACACGTACATAAAGTTACTACAAATATGTAGGTTTTTCTTCTTCATTTACCTTTGAGCGCTTAACTTAGGAAAGTAGGAAGAAAATATACGATGTCTTTTTTAGAATGATTATTAACAATACTTGGATGCTACCCCTTTTTAAGAAATTCCTTTTGCGCTGAAATTATTGTTAATAGAAGTATGTATGTACAATCAATGGTAGTTTTCAAAAGCCGTTGATAAGCTTTTTGATCAAAAAATTCTTTTGTTCGAATTATTATTCTACAGTGTGAATGGAAGCAAGGTAACTTACTTTTTTTATTAACGCTTACTTATACTTGATCATAACGAATATGATGAAATTAGATATTCAAAAAATTATCATTGTGTAATCTCACCAGCGAATCTGCTTGAAGTCCCTTCTAAACCATAATTATTGCAAATCGTTTATGAATACATTGGCGTATAGTTTTACAGAATAATTTGATAAGTTAACCAAAAGGTGACGTGGGTAATAAATAAATCTTATTTATCAATAATATTTTGACATATTATTAGATATTAAAACATGATGTCGATAATGCCCTTTTGACAATTATTAGGTTTGAGAAATCCATTTGTATGAAAATAATTATAAATGAGACTTCACATTTAACATTAAAAGCATGAAATGTTTTTGGCCGAATACGAATCAATCATGATTAAGGATATGGGCGTTTCTAATTCATCTCATCAAGTTGGGTTAATGTAAGATCTTTCAAAATCAAAAGATTTAGTGATAATTATTCGGTCGTATTTCTGTCAATGCTTTTTCCATACACCGTTTCTCTTACTATTATTTAATTTGATAAATTAGATGATTCATTCATTCATTCACTTACGATGATATATACCTTTTGGAAATATGAAATAACATTACAAAATTGTTAATATCATTAATATATTATATCGAAACACGATTATAGTAAACTCTTCGCCTATTTCATACACATGATATTATTACGCATCTAACAATATTTTATTATTCTTAAAAATTTTACGTTTCTTTTCTTCGCGTGTTTTTTCATCGGAATTGTTATATTCCATAATTAGGTAAATTGAAACATGTGTTTCTTTTTACTATAGATACTGATCACGAGAGAGACGTCTCTCGATTGATAATGACCTGATAAGTCGAAAGACGTCTTTCTCGTGATCAATAATCTATAGTAGAAAGAAACACTTGTATCAATTAACCTTATGATGGAATTCTGCTACGTGTGCACCGACACAATTTATTAATAATATTACTTGCCTGTTTTCCTTTGTCAATTTGTTTTTAATAAAAAAAAAAACTGATATCCCACCCAAAAACGATTGATATGTTTTAATATATTTTTATCTTAACGTGTTAAAGGCGCAGGCGTGTTTAATGAATAAACAAATAAATTTTAATATTAGTAAAATTAAATAACGAATGTCCTTGTTATTCGTATGTACATATATACAGTAGGTACTACGTTCAGAAATAAAATTAATTATGTTGAAGTGCTACGTATCCTTATCGATTTTACGTATAAACTTTTTGATGCGAATTTTTGATGCGTAAATATTGAAGCTGCTGTCACTCAAATACAGATATTTGTAATTTCATATTATATTCATAATAATAACAATATCCTTCTTGTATATTTTGTGTACGTTACGTCAAATCACAATAGAAATATTATTATACCTACATATATTAGGTGGTGATGCGGAAGCGTTGTCCAAAGATGAAGATGAGAAGAAATGCAAGAATGTTCCACTTACCTTCTGGATGAGGAGTCTGGAACCTGGAATTCGCCTTGCCTCTCACACAAATTCACTTCTTTTTTTATATATAATAATAATTGATTTAATGTGCGGTAATTTTTAATATTAATTTATGCGGGTTTGTAAATTTATATTATTTATAAGCGGTGAAATATATTGACGCGGTAACGAATTACAGGCGGCGCGATGTGTACGGATTCACAATGAATAATGGAGTGGGAAAGAAAAAATGATAGTACCATATATGATTGTTGCAAGGATCGGAAGAATTGTGACAATTTTTGATAAATGAAACATTTCACACAAATTCCTTCACCTCCACATAGGGACAACCCGAAATCAACCACATTTAGAATTGCCCCAAACATTAGGTTTGTTCTCCCAGTGATGTTCGTTGAAACTACTGATAGTAAAAATCTTTTCGCTTCTCAATAATATTCGTTTAGCAAATAAGTTGATATATTTTTTTTAAATATATATCTGGGTTTTGTTTGTTATTAACCCAAATACAACCTTATACACCTTTCACAGTAAGCTACTAAAAGAAAGTGAAAGGGGAGTTTGCTGGCACCTGGTATCGAACCACGGACCCCTTGTTCACGAGGCCGAGACTCTACCTGCAAGCTACCAACGAACTCAGAACTTGTACTTTTACAGTTAAAATTCCTTGAGATGCGCCAATAGTAAACTAGGTATGTTAGGTTTATTATAATTGTTGTTTGGAAATCGATATGTATGTATGACTTATGTTTTTTACAGTTCAAATTTCTTAAGATGCGCCAATATTAAACTAGGTATATAAGGTGTATTAAAGTTTCAAAAGAGTGCAGTTATCATTTACCTGAAAATTTCAGGAAATTGCTCATACACATTCCATCCCCACACATTGTAAAAGTGGGGCGGTCAGTAAATTATTGTTTCTATGGTACATTAATATTATGAAAGTAATAGTTTAAGTAATGGTCATTCAGTATGACTAATCCATCGTATTTCTACCCGATACGGAAGTATTCAACCTTTTTGAATAATTTTGGCTGCCTGACTATCCATTCACAAGCACTTTGAGGCTTTGACCCTAACCGCAGTGAGACCATTAACGCATTATCGTCAGTTATTTACTACAGATGGAAGTTCCCATGTGCACTATCAGGGTGATTCGTGGACCCAGCAATGTAGTTAAATACTATAAAATCATTATTATTTAATACAATTTCCAAGATAAAGTTATGGATGAAAAAAAAACTGAGAAAGCAGACTCAATACAATCGAAAAGATTTTCCAAGTTTATTCAAAATATGTAAATACTGTATTTAGAAATGAGAAAATATTTTATCAATGAATTCTGTAATTTTGGTTTGAATTATTATTTTTTCTTTTTTTATAATATGCCCGTAAATCATGTTACACGTGTCAGTAATAAAGTATTTTTATCCTCTTAACTTTTTTTAACGAAAATGTGTTAAAATCAAAGCCATAAAATTTATTTGTTTAATGAGGCGAAAGTGAAAATGAATGTAGTAGGTAATAGTTACTTGGAGGCGTAGGTACTGTTTTTTTTTTGTTGAAATTATATTCCGACAATTTTCACACATTTTTTATTCATAATATTTACAGTGGTGTTGTCTGCTTTCGTGGAGATTTATCGTTTTTCTCTTTTGTTATTTGTGTCACCCGATTCGAGGTAAATGCTACTTCTTCCTTCCGAGCAATGATAAAATATTATAATTTTATACCTCGTTAACTCGAAACTTTGATAACTCGAATATCGTTACTTATTCGAGTACAAATCTCGTTAACTCGTGTCTCAAAAAACTCGAAAAATTTATGAAAATATTTGGTACTTGGTGTGAGAGTTGGTGTACTCGAAAATGACCATTAATACTCAACTCAAAAGCATTCCAGAATCACAAAATATCTCAACAACTCGAAGTGTCCCCCCAGATTGCTAGAACCTTTATTACACGAAGTGTAGATTGATTGGGAATGCCAATATTACATTTTTTTCACACCGAGTACCTACCGAAGGGTAGTAATACCTACATACAAAATACTAGTTAATGTGGACCTTTGTACAGCAATGCCGATAAAAAAGTAACGGATATTTAACGGATAGGTACCGTATTGATATCACTTTTGTGAATACTTTAATAATTCGAGATTTTGTGCGAAAATTCGTCCTTCTGGTGAAGTTTAACTCTATGATATCATGTGATATTTTTGGTTGCCCCCTGAAATTTGAGTCATCTAGATTGGACTATATATTAAACCTAAATTATTACTGTTTGTCGTAAAGTTATTATTTTGGACTCGCTATTTTTTTAGTTTCACATTTCATTGAAGATTTTTTATTCTCTTTATTTTTTCATTGCCCTACTTTGTGTCATGTTACTAGGTTTGTCACTGATTTCAACATTTTTGCTTGCTAGTGATTTTATTGGCATGACTTCTTATAACATTAAAAAAAATATATTTTTTTTGTTGTCTTGTCTCTTGGCCCAAAATAATATCTTTAAAGATTGATAATATATAGATGATTTTTTTATAATTTTATTTACATACCCTGATTACGAAAACTCTGATCAAAATTATATTTTTTTTTGCATACTGTATCTCAAAAATATTTACTTTTATTTTTTCTCGTTTTACTTTTCCCATAAACCATGTCAATTTTACGATCTTTCATGTCAATTTTTAATTTCGCATCGTTTTTATGGCGTACTTAACATAGAAGTTAGCATAAAAATATTCTTAATAATACCATTGTATTACCACTTTTAAAAAAAAAAAATATTCCAACAATAGTTACTATAGGTACAGCGATAGCCGTCTCAAAATAAACGTTTAAATCAGTGTGTATTGTTCAGTAATATGTTCGAATATCTGTTTATAACATGTAGTTGTTCCGCTGGATACCTTAATTGTGGAAAATGTCGTGATGGTATGAAGGAATGAACAAATATATTGAATAATATTTTATGAGTCGATTTCGCTCTGTATATTTTGTATGTGTACCTATGTACATACGTACAAGGCAGAATTTTTTACTAGGGAGAGAAGAATAGATCATAATATTGTCTCAACTTCACTTTTGTTTCACATAAATTCTAAGTGGATATGTTTCTTTTACGACTAGATCGTGAATCCCATATTCGTTCGATGAAATTTGTGATGGACTCGAATGAAAATTAATCTCAATATATCCAAAGTCGGAATGGTCTTTAATATTTCTTATAAATTTTGCTATCAAACCTTGTCCGTTGATTTTATTAAAGGTAATTTTTTATGGATATTTTTCAAGGTCTCAATTCATTCACTTTTATAAGAACACCACTTCCAATAAGTAAATAAGGTAATTCTATTTTTATTGTATTCATATTTTAAAGCCAATGTTAGTCACAAGAAATCTCATCTTGCGATAAATTCGTATTTTGTATATTGATTTTATTTAATATAAATGTATTTCTATATTAAATCTATTGTAATCAATATACTGTAAATTTTGAATTCACAACAAATAAACAAAGACTTCCAGCGAATAGTGGGAACGAGTTTTATCTCTTACCCAGAGTCTTAGAGAGCTTTAGCATTGTAAGAAAAATTATGTAGAACCAAACGATTTCTAGTTTAAGATACAGAGTAAAAACTATCATGTTCACTAGCGCCGTTAACTAATTGAATACTGGAAATAAAATAGGGGCTAAGAGCCTGGAATTTTTTTTTCGTTAATTGGATGTACATGCCAAAGTCAATCCCCCAAAAAAAGTAGGTATTAGTGTCATGCCTACATATATGTTTACGGCTCTTAGATCCATCGAAAAATTCGTTAGTCGGTAAGTGCCATACATTGTTATTGAAAAAAAAAATGTTTTTTATTTGGCGCTTAGCCCCTATTTTATTTCCAGTATTCAACTATCGGACGATGCCAATACAAGTCATCCGAAATCATCATAATAAAAAATAGTCGTATAAAAATATTATAATTTTTTTTTTGAAACCCTTTATGTCGTTATCTCAAATATGATTATTCATATGTCGTTACGTCCCTCAAACAAAAAAAGAAATGATCCCATTAAGATAAAAAAAAAAACTATCGTTTCAGTTTTCCAGTTCGCGTATTTAATATTCATATTTTCTCTATTCTTCATCCATCGATTTGTATTTCACCATCATACAATTACATTATGAAACTCGGTAGATACATTCTCCCCTTCAAACTATGAATATAAGTACAGAAAGTATCTACCTATGTAGGCATGAGCAATCAGTTGCCATCTGTTTCATCCGAAACTTTTCTCCAATATCACTCGTAAAATTGATATTGATATTCAATGTTTTAAAAAACTTTTTCATTCTTACTAGCTACATTTTGCTGTGATGTAATAAATTAATCGCTTTTCTTTGTTTCATCACCACTTGTAGTGTTTGATATTATATATTTAATATAAGAGTTTTATTTTTTCTACTACTACTACTACTATTATACCATCACGGCATATCCCACAAGTGGGGTAGCCAGCAGATCAGCTGCATGTAAGAAACATGCAAACTGTCCTCTTCGTGCCAATATAAAATCAAGACATTCAGGATGGGTGGCAAGCCTCATCGCTGAATTTAAGAAGTAAATTTAGATAGATAGAAAAAAAGAACAGAGAAAAAAATTAAGAAGAAAGAAAGTAAAAAAGAAGAAAAAAAGAAGAATTTAAGAAGTAAATTTAGATAGAAAGAAAAAAAGAACAGAGAAAAAAATTAAGAAGAAAGAAAGTAAAAAAGAAGAAAAAAAGAAGAAGAAGAAAAAATAGAAGAAGCACTAAGTATGTAACAGTTTCAAGGCACTATTAAAAAATTGTCTTGAATCACTATGTATATTGTTACATTAATTTAAAAAATACCCTATCGCGGTTTCGGTGTTCCTACACCATTGACGAGCTTTTCAAGACTAATAATAAAAATGCGAAAATATTTGGCATTCTAGGTCCGTTTATATTATACCTTAAGTCATGTGAGCTACAGGGGTAACTCCAAAATCTTTAATAAATAATTTACAAAAAATATATTTACCGGTTAATTTGAACATTAAAATTCAAAAATCTGTTATAATAAACACTTGTGATATTGTTAGAAAATTTCGGAACACAGATATTTCAGGCACAATGCTGGTATTTTGAACCCGCGTTTTGAGCCTAATCCTTTGATATCCTGTATATCTGGAGAGTTGAATTTTTCCCGGCATAAGACTGTTAAGTTTTTGTGTGGCCATGACTGATCATATGGAAACTTATCTGATTGTATAATGCTGAGAAGTGTGGACGGTAACTCTGCCGCTGCGTTAAAAAAAGTAAAATAATAAAAACAAAAGATATTCGTTTATCTCAGTATTTTTTTTTATATTATAAGTTTTATTTTATGAAAATATTAGAGCGCATATTATCATTTTCATTATTTAATATTCTGAGAAAAATCCTGAAAGTTGTATTTAGAAAATGTGTAATTTGTAGGGTATAAAAATTCGGTAGCAGTAAACTGATTATTGAATACTTTTTTTTTATCTTCAGTGAATATGGATGAGAATTTAACATTCTGTGAGCAAGTAGAATGAATGAGTGTTCTTCTTTTTGTTTAACTTTCTCACAGTAGTTGAAACACAGGAATCGGAAATATTAAGGTAGGTAGCTCAAAATATGTTCGTTTTTCTTTATTTGATTTATTCATTTATTTAAACATATTTTCACATAAACATTTTTTTTTTCATTTTGCACAAGTATATTATATAAAAACACTATTTATAGATTAGACACTCTAGCCTCATAACTGTATTGTGGTCGCAAAACAAACAGAATAAACAATTAAAATTAGAAAATCTCTAAAAAGAATTATCAACAATCTATCAAATTTAAAATGTTTTATATACCACAAGCCTAAAGCATGCATTTAACAAAAAACTATAAAAAAATATAATCATGATTATGAACCAATAAAAGATAAATACTTCCACTCTATCATACCCCGTACCGCTCAAACAACCTAACTGACTCCACAAAGCGAAAACATGCACAAAAAAGAAAGGAATAAAAACAGTTATATGGTAAGTTTGAGTAGGTCCTCCGAGCCTTCCAATCTCAGATCCAAAAGATATCCTCTGACAACACGTTCGAAAACTATGCCAATTTGACTTGCCAGTTTCAGAAATTTAACGAAATGCTATTAATTTTATGTTCTAAGTATTATAGTTTTCTTCAAAATTAAATTAAACTGGTCTTAAATATACACTGATATATTCAAAATGAGATGGAATTTCCATTTTTAAATCTCACTTTTCTTAGAGTAATATATTCAGATAACACATTGATGTGATTTCATATTCAATAGCTGTCTTATTCAATTCAATTGTCAATAGTTTGATTTCTTATTCAATCCAAAACACTCAAAAGCGTGTAAAAGTTGTGAAAAGTTTGATAGTATTTTAGTTGAATTTCGAAGTTTGTGAAAAATATTTATTGGTATTTTCTGAATGTGCGCTGTCTTCTTGTTCATTTATTCTAACTCATTCTGGACATGTGAAGAAATATTTTATTTGATAATTTTTTTATTGGTTTTTCATTATGTTCCTTTAAGTATCATAGTTTCGTTTATTAAAAAAATGTAACCTAAAAATTGGTAAAAGAAATATACGTTTTTAGGTCTCGTGTAATTAAATTACTTACATTATTGGATTTTTTCATAGTTTAATAACCGTTGTCATATAAAATATTTCGGTCTTTCATTATTGGTTTTCATATCTTCCCACATTTTTGCTTATTTTCTCGGCAGCAAATTTTATTATTACCTATCTCGAATAGAAGACATTAACTGATTAAGCTCATACATTGTATTTTTCTCCGTTTTGGTCTCTCTTACTTTATTTTTGTTAATTTTCTGAGGGTGTCAAATCAAGAAAAAAATATTAAATCCATCAATTATACTATCCTGGTCCCTGTGTTTTTGATTTTGCCTTCTAAAATTAGTGAATGTTTTGAATATGATTAAATTTCGATGTACAATTTTTCCCTCATTTCGAATCATTAAATAAAATTTTATCTATTTATTATTATTTTATGAAAAAAAACAAGGTCATGTGATAGGTTTTTGGTATCCCATGGTATCTTGACGGTTCTCTTAAACTTCTAATCGACTATGCATTTAAGGTCACGTTTACGATGCAATGAAATCGATGCAAGATATGATACGAAATTGTATTAAAAGAGGTCACATTATTCATCATTATTAGGTTGATATTTGGTTAAAAACTAATTTACAATTTTGACATTATCCTACTGTTTTCTATTGAAAATTTTAACTCGTTAGATAGAAAATTTTAAGTTCAGATCTTTTGCAAAAGGAATTGAAATGATGATTGCACGATAAAGTTTACTATACCACTGTATGTAGTTAACTGGATGCAATTACCCATAATGTGTATTGGTTTTATATATATTTAGGGAGAATTTTATTTTCTATACTTAACTTTTCTCTACGAACATAAGTATCTGAATTTCTGCTTCGAATTTTCTCACATATTGTCATAGTACATTTTATTCGCTAAGTGGCTTTCGTGCAGTAATAATATTAAACTTTTGTAATCTCTGGTCTTAATGTTCTGTATTTATTTCTCTGTACCGAGTAGGTACAGTTAAGGAGCTATTTCAATATAATAGTTTCATAAGTAGCAAGTTTTTGGCGTAAATTCTGTGGATTTTCATTTCGTTTGTATTGGAATCACCAGATATATAATAATTTGTGAGAAGTATTTTTATTTTTTTCTTTTTATTCAATCTTTTGTTTCTCCGATATATTCTCTAGTGTTTAATTATTTCGATAGAAAAGTGATACAAATATTTATTACAGAGTGTTATGGACATTGATTTATTTTTAAGACGTAACAAAAAATAAATAAAAAGTACTTGTTTATTACGTTCTACAAGAGTTCAATTGCTAGAATGATTACATAATTTTAGAACGTTATTCCATACTACTGTTTTAGACAATCTGAAAATTGTATTTTTGAGGAATTGTTTTAATTAATATTGTTCAATTGCCATATTGTATTAACAGTCATCCATCATCATAAAGAATCTTATAATTAAATAAATAATTTGTATGTATAAAAACAATTCTCATTTATTTTCGTAGTAAACCAATTTTATTTTCGATTAATAAGCAAGCAATAGTGACCATCGTTTTCATGGGAAAATAATATTTATTATTAAACTTTAGTAATAAAATTCATCATAATCTTAATTGTTTTTTGGTGTAATTTATCATGTTTGGTATTTCGAACACATGGATTTTATTACGCCGATATAATGCCGAAAAAATATTTATTGGAATGTTTATAGTGATAAAGTTTGAAAAGAACCATGTATTGTCAGAAATAATATCTGAAGTTATTTGATCAGAACCCAAAATCGGTATTTTTATTGCCTCCAGATCAAGGACAACGAAGACCTAATGGCTATTAATAATTGAAAGATTTAATACAATTGCTCACAAGGGCGGAGATGAACCGTATTTTATTAGGCTTTAAGGATATCTTACCCATAAAACACATTGGCGTGAACGTGTATTAATTATTAATCACAATGAAAAAAGCCTTTTTCGTTAGGTGTTTTGAAATAAGTTTATTAAAAGTTTTTTTAAAGTTTTTATAAAGTTCTTTCTGTAAAAATAAAAACAGTACAGTTAGATAATTGAAAAGATTTAACTTTTCTGAAGAATTGAATAGGTGAGGTGTAAAATGTTCCTTCTTATTTACATTTTAATAAAAATTGAATATTTTTATGTAAGCAATTTATTTAAAAGTCTTTGTAGGGAAAAAAATCTTCTTCGCTAGTAAATCATTATAAAATTGTTCAACTTCAGTAAAGTTTCATGAAATAATATTTTTATGGAAGTTCTTAATTGCGTCAAAACTTTTCAAGGATGCTATGATGTTTTTTACATTTGAGGAAACTGTATCAAATAAAAACATTTTTCACATAAAATTTTGAATAATTTGCATTTTTGAAGAAGATTATATTGCATGTTGACATGTTACAGCGCTTAATTTACTTGTGCTCCTATACCTAATATAGGGATATATTTTTATGTTCTCTTATTAAGATATTTTTTTGCCTTTTGACTAATATGTTCTGTGAAATTATTATGTGTATCTGCAGGTTTTCATTTGTAAAACTTAGTAATGAAAATAGATGTAATAAAAGGTAAATGCCGTATATTGTTAAAAAAATAATGGTACAAGTGATTATCGGAAAAAGTAGATAGCCTTGTAATAAATATGTAAGATAGAGTCTTTGTTATATTTTATCTTCTAATCTTTGTCGTATTTTGGCTTAAATCATATGTTTTAACGCACATATCA
Source organism: Athripsodes cinereus (assembly GCA_947579605.1). Taxonomy (NCBI): domain Eukaryota; kingdom Metazoa; phylum Arthropoda; class Insecta; order Trichoptera; family Leptoceridae; genus Athripsodes; species Athripsodes cinereus. The sequence goes on along the minus strand of OX388317.1, from coordinate 9,200,227 downwards.
ATACATCAAACTTTTCGTATATTGATGCCCATCAATCGTATTAAAGTATTTAGAAAGAGCTTACATAACTATTTTGTATTTAAGTTGTTCACCGTATATCCGAACTGTTTTCTCACGTGAACTTAAAAAAAAGTTGCATATTCAAACTCTATCGATCCATAGAGTTTTTGTTTCCCTTTCTGACCCAAAGACCCTTTGAAATGGAATTCAGGAACAAAAGCTTTGTATCGTGAACAGGCCGATAACTTTTTGGAAAAGTTTTCAGTAAATACGATTCATTCAATGTTGTATCTTTGTTATCTTTGGTATAATGTTGCCATCTACCTTGATTTTGTAAGGAAATAATAAACATACATAAATGCTTTTGTATACATGAAATATGTTGCGATTGGTATGACTGCGAATAATATTTTAAATAATCTATTTCAAATTGAAAATATATTAATAATTTATTTTTTATTGTAATAAACTCTGAAAAAATACTTTGGTTTAAGAATTAAAGTAACATTTTATATTATATTGTTTGTCTTCTTATTGTTTCTTGTGGTATAATTTAAAATTTTAAATCAATACAAGCTGAGTAACACTTTTAATTAATATTACAGGATAGTCATAGATTTGAGAATCTTTTATTATGATGTTAAATGAATTTTATTAAGTACAGAGGACGCACCGTTCTTTTTCCCTCACGTAAAATATTAAACTTTGTTACTAATCAAAGAACAAACGTTTTGGTTCCTAGGACATGATGTATGTAGAAAAGGGAAACTAAAGAAAAAAAACTCAAAATTTTCTGTGAGAAATCCAAGTTTCTTTTTCTGTGTATAAGTAATCAAACCACAATATATTCTATTTGAATCAATCTACAGATAGAAGAAACGTAGGTTTGGAACATTCATTTCTGCTGTCTAGAACACACATGAATCATAAATCTAAGGAGCAAACAAATCGTGCATAATATTAAAGCAATAACTTATACACTATGAGCTACTTACAAAATTTTGTATTGCTTAAGCGCACTCGAATAACATTTTAGGAATTTTAAAATTAGCTCTGTGCCAAGAAGTGAAATCTCTTTGCATTACTACGGATGATATATTCCTTGAGTGGTTCTGTGCAATTTTGTCTTTATGATTTGTGACTAGAACGCGAAAATTTTTCCACACGACAACAACAGTAAAACAATTCTTTAGAAGAGAAACTATAATAAGTCGTTTTTTCCCCAAAGCAGCTGTAATTTTTGTTATACTCTTTTTATCGAGGTATCTATACCATCACGATATTTTCTACAATAAGTAAGGTGGCCAGTAGACTATCTTGATTCAAATACTTTATTCAATCAATCAATAACAATGTACAAATGATGAGACAATTTATCACCAATATGGCTTCAATTAAGCTGCAGTAGCCTCACTAGCTTGCCCTTTATCGAGGCGTGCTGCGTATATATATAGAAAAAAAAATCAAAATATAATTAAAAAGGATAAATACATCTTACAAGAAAATCACCATTAATAAATTTATAACAAATGAATGAATAAATGTATAAATGAAAAAAATAAATAAATAAATGAATCTGCATGTAATAAGTATTTACCGTGTCAGTTTTTTTTTTAATATTCAAGATGGTTGGCATATCTTATCTCTAAATTAACTAAATCACAGAATATTCATGAATGTTAAAAACGTATTATATTTTATCATACCTGGAGATAGAGGGTTATTTTTCCCGGATTATTTTCGTTCCCGGGAAACGGGAAATTTAAAAATAAATTTCCCGGGATTCCCGGGAATCCCGGGAAATTCATTATTATATTTATTAATATTCAATTTTCAACAAATTTGGTAGAAAAACTCTCATAACTTGTTGACCCTTGCAAACATTTTGATTTGATAAAAAAAAAATCAAATTTTGTTACCAATATAAGTTATTTGCTTAAAAAAACTAAATAGCTGACTGACGAGATTTATTTAGGTACTCTTTGTTATATCAAAATACAAATTGTTTACAAAATAAATATACTTTTAATTTTTGTTCATCCTATCAAGGAAAAAAATATTATGGATTTTGGCAAAGCTTTTTAAATAAACTTTTGACTTCAAAAAATTATAAATTTCAACAAAAAAAATATTTTTTATATCGGTTAGTATACATGAATTAAACAAAAAAATCGACAGTTTGCTGCACTAATATTTTTAAGAACTATCTAACTTTTCGAAATATAAAAAAAAACATGAAAAATCGTAGGATTCTTGTACATTGTCGGCCAAACACACCACCGATTTCGAATTATATTTAGAATTATGCTTCTTTCAAACGAATACATTGAAGCTATAATTAAGTTTTTTTTAAAGTAAAACACTAATGTTGGTAATTAATAGTTGTTTTCATATTTTATCACATCAAAATGTTTGTCAACTTCAACAAGTTTATTACGACTATTACAGTTAACTAAACAAAAGTTTCGGTATCGGTATGACATTCTGCATGACTAATAATAATTTGTGTTTTTTCCCGGGAAAGGATTCGTTTTTTTCCCGGGAAACGGGAAATAAAAATAAGAGGGTTTTCCCGGGAATAACCCTCTTCCTGGAGATCTAAAAAATATGTCCAATTTACTGTTAAAGTAAAGCAACCAATACCATGTTAACTTGATATTTTTATTTTATGTGGGAGAAATGACGCGTCATGAAATAATGCAAGTTTCGCTCTGACTTACACAATTGTATGACCCACATAATGTAATAGTGTTATTTCATGTACTGCAACAATTTTGTATTGTTGAATTGTTTATATTTCGAATATACTTTTCTCTCCTTAAAACAACGACTGACTGTTAGACATTATCGTAAGCAAGCGAGTACAAGAACCTAGTGCACGGTGCATTATTGTTTGTTTCTTGTTATTTATGACCCTCTCGAGCTCTTTTTCTACTATTATAATTTACTACAACATTATTTGCGTTACTTGCATATCAGATAGTAATAAAAATATTAAACTCAATACAATTTACCTTCATGTTATTTCCTGGAGCACAGGGCAGAAATCAGCCTTCTCCATTCAGAGTATATTTGCCCTGATTAAGTCGTACCTTTCCACAATACTCTGATGCCGTTGTCATGTCGTTTTTTTTATTAAAGAGAAGACTGACACATCAAAAAACTTGTAGGCGAAAGAACATCGCTCTTTTCAGCCAACTCTCCATTGGATATCTCAAAATGCGACCCTACCATTTTCTCCCCTGATTTACAGAGATTAATGTTTGCTGAGTGCGTTGGCACACAATGCCATTTGAAATATGTTTATACTATCTGGCATCCAATATCTACGAAAAAGACTTATTGACGTTTTAACGTTTTGCATGTATCCTTAAATACTTGCAAAACTTAGTTAAATTCATAGTATGCTTAATCATAATTATTATTCAGTAACCTTTGGTTTCGTTTGCTTCGAGCGATATGACTTTACCCTTATATCAAAAATTTCTTTAAAAGCTTGTATCCAAATTTCTTTGTATAGAAATGTTCTGCACAGCAGGACAACACAACACGTGTTATAAATTTATTTATTTTACCCTTTTCTTGGTACTTTATATGCAAGTCGGGGACAAAATATGTGATATCAGATATTCCGATACACGTGTTCTTTGCCTTCTCTATATATTTTAACAATTCATCTTTATTTAGATACTAAGATTTAAATATTTAGATAGACAACGAGACTTTGTTTATGTCATGACAACATCTTCAACGTTTCAAAGTATCCCTTGTTAAGAGGACTTTTAAGAAATTAATCTAGCAAAGCAGTAAATTTGTCGGTAGTACCTACCGATTTAATAATCTTTATCTTTATCAAATTATTGATATAAATTTTTTATCATAGTATTGATTAACATAAATATAAAAAAAATTTAGCAGCTTCACGTTTCGATTTCTTTTCTGTAAGTTATTTCCTCAAACATTTCAAAACTACCTATTGAGATTATTGCTAACTATTTTAAGAATTCATACTTTTTTTACAGCTTTTTATGTAAAATGCTTGAATATTACACAGATTTCAAATTTTATTTAATTGTTTAGTCAAAGTTCGAGGAGTAACATCTTATCAACATATTATATTTTCAGGTGTATATTTTTCAGGAATATTATTTAATAACTTCTTTATTTGAAACATTGTGTGGGTATAATTATTACCAATTATAATCATATTGTAATATTATGCAATGTTCTGTTATTGAATCAACAAATTACATTGTATGCTATGGGCAGCTGTGATAAACAAAGCTTTGAGATAACATCTTCATTATCGAACCTATATACGAACACAGAATAATCCTATTATATAAATAATTGCTAACACCAAATGCATACAAATTACTACATAGCTAGTATCCTATATTACCTATTTATTACATTTAAGACTTCTGAGACGCCTAATGTCCAGTATTCAGCACCGAAGGACCCATCAACATGTCTATTTTTATGGCGTTTCTATACATTAAGTGCGTCCCATGGTACTCGTTGCTACTCTGAAGAATATTATGGTGACAGATTTTTCTTATGTGCTTTTAAGTAACTATGTATTCTATAATGTTGTAGAGATTCTTTTACACATATTACATAAATGGAGATAATGGCTCCATCAATATAAATCAAAAATATTTTTAAGTAAATATTTCCTATATTTTTATTTATACCACATGAAAAATAATGAAGTCGGACATTGATGATGGAGTATAGTAAAAGAATTAGTGCACTGCTATATCAATGTGAAATTTTGCTGCTCCGATCACGGCATTACTTTATATATAGTTCAGTCAATAAAACAGAAGATTTCGGCTCTCAATGTAAGGGAAGGTATTTGTTCCAGTGTGATTGAAGATAATTTTATTGAAAGTAAAATGATTTAAAAACTCAATATTCAGTGACAGCTGATTGTACACCATTTCATAAATTTATCACCTTTTTTGTTGTCTGCTGTCGGCTATATAATGATTTTTTTTCTATGAGATATTATAATAAAAAAAATACGTTTTTATTCTATTCGAAGTATTTCAGGAGAAGGTATTCGTTTATTTTTTTTATTGTGTGTTTCTATTCTAACATTTTACGTTTATTTTTTCAAAGCAATCAATCGTAAGACATTGTTTGACAAAGGTCTAAGAAATCGAAAAGTCAATTTCACGCAAGAAATTATTGGACGATTTTTGGAAATTTCTATTCGGATTCAAGATGATTTATTAGATAACCCAATGCCTCACGGGATTGACGTTCGATCTTGTTATGTTACATTGAAAAAAAAGTCCGTGAACACAAGAGATTTTGTAAAAGTTTAGAAATATATTACTAACAAGGTCCTCAGCTAAGTATAAAAATAAAATATTAATATTAGTGGCATTTTTAATGTGATTATTTCGCGACATGATTAATAGAAACGAGTTTTCTCACTTTGTTTTTAAATTAACACTATTAATTTTAATTTTGCGACCGGTTTCGACACGTTACTGCCATGGACGATCTGACGAGTTTTCAAAGTGCTCGTCAATGACACTAATTTGTCGAAATCGGTCACAAAATTAAAATTAATAGTGATAATTTAAAAACAATATAAGAAAACACGTTTCTATTAAAAAAAAAGACTGTGGAACAAAAGCCGGTGTAACAAAAAATATAAATGTGAATATATGATAATAGTTTGGACATGAAGGAAGAATGAACGAGGACGAAATGATTAACAATTGTAGATGTCTTTGAATAATAATTATAATATTTGATAGAATCAAATAAGTTTGGTTAGAAGAACTAACTCGAAAACGTACAAAAAATACTAGAATACCTATTCATTGCCGGGCAACCCACGAAGTTAAAAAGTAAAATATTTTAGTATAAAATTATAATATATAAATATTCCACTTTTGTTGGAATTATGCTGCCAGCGGGTTTGATAATATTATTATAATAATTGTTACCATTTTGTCCCTAATTTATCAAAATTTGATTGTTTTATTGGATGTTCCCACAATGCCCCTTTCATTAAGCCTTATCTCTTCTCATTTGCGTAAGGATTTAAATGTCTAAAACTAATAATATACGATGGAGTATTGTTGTATCCATTATACCGAAAATATTATTATATTTTATAACCATTTTGTGTTTTTTTTTGTACCAGCATTCATTTCTACCCTGCTGGATAAATCCTTTCAAATTTTTTTCATTCTTTTCTGTCTTGAGCAACACATACCCACTTCTTTCCCATCACTATGCAGTGTCATCAGTCTATCTTTTTTGGTGTTCCATGGGATAGTGTTGTTTGTTGTGTTGTTTTAAAATAGTTAAATCTCATGTTTCTCTACAAAATAATATTTGAATTTGTAATACTTTTTCCAATCTTATATTACTCATAGTTTGATCGCCCGCTCAACTCATGGGAAAGTTTGGTTTTTCAACATTAATTAATTCTTGAAAATTTTCTTCTGGGACTTTGAGAATCATACAAAACTATAATAAATAGTGCTTTTTAGAGGGTAATTAGCAGTAGTATGAAACATTATATCTAACATCGGTTACAACAATGTAATAACTGCTATACCATTAATTTACTATGACTATACGTAGCTAAAATTAACCCAGACTAACAATTATTTTTTTGGGTACACTCCGGCATAATGAATAGAACCTGGCATTTGAAGATTTAAAAATCGACTTAACTATTACTAAATTGTCACGGCATATCCAATAAGCGGAGTAATAAACATGAAAGCTGTTCACTCCATGCTACCAAAAAATAAATGACGTAAGGCTTGGTGGCAAACCTCATCGCTTAGTTATAGATGTGAAATGTTTTTATTTTTCAAACACTTGCCTAAAAGTAACAAAAAAAGACTCGAAAGCTGATGTAAAAGAACGAGATACCGATTCTTTGCCGGGTGCTCCATGGAAAGAAAAAAACGACTTGATGGAAGAAACCTTAAATTGATAAATAATAAAAAAATATATGACATTGAGTAGGTGAAACATGGAACATATCATTATTAAGATCATTACCTAGTGAAAAAATATTAATTTACGATCTGCTTGCTCTAAACTACCTCAAGATTCAAATCTTAATTTGGGACTTTTTCGGACTTTGTAAACTATCCACAATATAAACGTTAAATATACCTAAAAATATATGAAATTGAGTAGGTGAAACATGGATCATATCATTAGTGAGATCATTATCTAGTGAAAAAATATTAATTTACTATCTGCTTGCTCTAAACTACCTCAAGATTCAAATCTTAATTTGGGACTTGGTCGGGCTTTGTAAACTATCCACATATATACGTTAGATATACCTAACATGTTACGTATTTTTTGTGAGTACGAGTTAACAGTTTCATCTCTATTTTATCTTAAAGCACTTCACTTATTAATTTAGAAATAACTCTGCATGAGATATGATAGGGCGGTTTAAGTTAATCAAAAGTTTCCGCCTCATTATAAAAATAACTCTCTCGGTATAACGTACGACTGAACTTTTGTGTACTTCTAGTACAAATGTTGATTTCGAGGAAAATTATTGTCTTATAATAAGATGTAGCTTTGGAAGTTTTTGAATTGTTTCATCTTCTGTATAATACATTATTTTAACCACGTAATACTTACACCGGTTGAACTTTTCTTTTATTATTATATACTTTTCAGACAATTCCTCTCATCAATCCTGTTTTCACTCCGTCTTAAATAATTATACGCCATGAAATTTTTCAATAAATCACTTTAATAGCTTCTTAAAATATTTGTGAAAGTTGCACTCAAATAATAATAGCTACTTTTTATCCCAAAAGTGGGTTAACGATTGGCCCCTTTGAAAATGAACTACAATTTTTTTTACTAATTTAAATATTTACCAAAAACGTTACTTTTTAAATTAAGGAGAGTTTCTTAGTGACTTTGCTCAACTTAAAATTATGTTCTTTTTTTGGTTTGAGATAACTTTTCAGGATTTATTCGTTCATTTATTTGTACTTAAATGTCCTTTTCAGGATCGTGGGATAGTAATTAACCTTCTCCATCTGTAGAATATTTTTTTTGCTATTAAAATATTTTATTTCTGACACTTCGATATCTTAGTTATAGGACAAGTGTTTTGTGAAAGAGAGTCAAGGGCATCATCGAAAATCAAATTTGTGGTATGAAAATGTTTTTTAATTAAATTTTTTTGATCGATATTAATTATGACAAATTTATCAAAAAGTTCCAAATTTCTCTCTTTTATACATTGCTCTATTTGGTATAGACTAGAAACGCATTACCAATCTTCTTTGAAAACATATTCCAAAATTAATAATAATATTATTAGTATGTTTATTCACTCCATAACGTTGATGTGCTCATGGTCTTTTTCCTACTTATACATATTATTATTGCACTTATTACACTTATTGCACTTCTCATATACCTGAGAAACAAGCCTCGCAAATAAATGTTTTTGGTCGCATAATTTGATTGGTCGCATTACCCATTTTTCCTGTCCATTTCTATCCATTAATTGATGTTTTTATGTTACAATACACGTTCACCGTGAAAGAAATAGATCTTTTGTTGAACAAACTGTCTTTCTTATTATCTATTTTCAAAACCACCGAGTTTCAAAAACTATATTAGATCAACTATACTAATCAAATTAAATAGTCGACCAATTACAAACTTTCAGTTTTGTATTTTCCTTGAAATCTCGTATATTGTTCGATCAGTGCCTATGCAAATAATAATACTTAGTTCATGTTCTCACTTGGCTTGAAGTATCCGCTTGAGTCTTATATTAGGATACCATAATAACTCTATGTTAGATTACGAGTCTTTGTAATTATTAATCTCTTATCGAAAGCTATGTTCAAAGTTTGAGTTAGGTAATATCTTTCATAAAGGGATCGTGGAATTAGTAGTAAATACTTAAATAACATAGCAAAATACTCTCCGGAAAAATGGTTTTGAAACGATTTATTAATGTTGTATTTAACTTATTGACTACTTGATTTTTCGGGTAAAATAAAATACATTATAATGTTTTTCTTAACACGCAAGACTCTTGATGTATAAACTAAAAAAAAATATTAACCATGGATTTGAAATTTTCGAAAATATAATATTACGGTTCATACTGCAGTGTAGTAGCAAAATGAGGCTTGAAAAAATATCTTCTTTAGTCATAAATCACGCACTATGTTGGGGGAAAGATTTTTCCTCATTTTTATAGGAAAGTTTATTTGCTACGTATCTAAAATATACTATTAGGCAGCTGCTGGAGAAATATTTAATACATTTTTTTCTAAAATTATTTATGTTTTACAGCGGCTGCCGTCTATTGTAATTTTTACCACTACTACTAGCCCCGAAAACTTTCAACAAGTTGGTATAAATCACTCTGATATAAAGTCGATAATCCTTGTTGACAAGTAAACATGAATATAAAGCTATTGTGTTTTTCTTTTCAAAGCCTGAAAACATTGCTTTTACTCGTATATTGTGTATGCTTAATTTGAGCGAGAACTTTTTTGTATTCATTTTGATTACATATTTTCAATATGGATTTGATCCTAGCACTAGTGTACTGACTGTGGAAACTTGTGAGTGTTGTGTATTTACACAGTGTGCTTTTTATTATCTGTTATTGTAATATTGATTTGTGTTTGATATGTAAATATATTTATTAAAATATCTAAGTTACAATATGTGGAATTGAATATTTTGAAATGAATGCCACTATTCATCCTTATGAAGTGGTGCGCTATGGCAGCCCTTGTTCTCTCTGTAAATGGTTCTGGCAGCAGCTTTCAAAGCCATCTGATGACGATTGAGAAGAGTCTGGGGCAGTCCTGTGCATGTATGGTAGACGATAGACGATGACTTACTAGAATTTTTACTGCATCCACAAATAAATGCCTTTATACTTGGTGCTGTTGGTGAATATGGAAGAAGGTTTTCCATACAGACCTTGAGACTTGACCCTCAATAGAAATGCTCCACCCAGCTGGTCGCCGACGACGGATATGGCGCGTGTTGGTGTTATGCTAGTGTTAAAATAATATATCTATAGACATATAAATAAATATTTTTTATTTAAAACACTGTATTCTTTCCAAATTAAATTTATTCACCTCAAACCTCCTTGGCGAAAACGTTTGAGGTGAATAAATTTGATTTGGAAAGAATACAGTGTTTTAAATAAAAATTATTTAATTTTATGTTAATAATGAATTTCCAAAGTGTTAACACAAAAACATTAGATTTATTATATATCTATAGGTTTAGATTTTGCACTGAAATATTCCATAAACCTGTATATTCTATTCCAATTTTGAAAAGATATGCCGGAAATTTGATTTGTCATATTGATATGACAATCCTGATGTATGAAAATATATTTTGAAATATAAAATTGTTTTGAAAGTAAAATTCAATTCAATATTACAAAATGTATCAGTTCTTCTTTTACAATACTGTTAGTAATATTTTTTTTCGAAGTAGGTACTTTAAGTTTAATGGGAAAGAAAATGTTTCCAAAAATTTAATAATACTCTGAATATTTTTATTGTGATGGTTCATTTTATGGAAAATTTTAGAAATCGAAAAAATGCTTCTTAAAAATAATGAATAAAGTTGAACGAAGTAAGTTTTACTTTTACAAATTTTAATTAAAAAAATAACTTTAAATTAATACTTTTACTTACTAATTTTACAGTAAAGTAATAATGATGATAAATATGAATGTTAAACATCGATCAGTAATATATGTGAAATAAAATTAAATTGAATTATTATGTACACACAGTTTTCTCAATTTGAGATAATAATATAAGAAGTACAAGAGCTTTATAATTAATTTATAACTTTAATTAATTAATTCATAATTATTTTTCTTTCTTTTTTAATTTGAGCAGTTACAATACTTAATAAGGTCAACATAATTATACAAACATTTTTTATTCTATAATGAACAGGAAGCGGCAAAAGACTTTGTCTTACAATAGATGTTAAATTTTAATTAATTAGCGGACCAACTGCAAATAATGAACATAATCTCGTCCTCAAACTGATGTTTTACGAATATTGGCATTTTACAGGGCGCTTGGAAACTTACAAAAGAGAGTGAAAGATAGTATATTCTATTATATTTCGGAAATTCTGCGAATCACTTTTCATTCCATTTTGTTTGTATTTATCTTGAAAAAAGGTTTTATTTGGTAATAATCTGTGAGTTGTAGAACGTAAGTAAATAGTAATAAAATTGTAAAATCATTTTATTATTTGCTCAGAACCAATAAAACAAATTATTACGTAAAGGTTTGGGATGATTTCGGATTTTCGGACATGTTGTTTCAATTTTCAATCTATCTTGTTTATTTTAATATCATTTCGCTATTTAGACAATTCTAAATGGAAAACCTGAATTTTCCAGAAGTGCTAAAACAGCGTTCAAGTTTTTTTGAAAATCGACTGTTGATATTGATACGAATAGGTACATATCGATTAGCTACTGCTACTTATCAATTATTAATGTTTTTTTTTTATTCCTAGTCCAAATGAATTGAATTATGTTTTCTTATTTGTAGTACCTACTTACAGTCATTTAAGTTTAGAATGTCCTTCTTCTTTTTCATGTGGCGTGTCTGGTTCCTTCGACAATAGTAAAAAAATCAATTACCTACATTTTAGGCAACTTGTTTATTACAATGACAATTCAAATTGACTTCCTAATACCACCATCTCGATATATTTATTTATTCTTTTTGCACATCATCATTACATAACAGTGTTAACAAAATAATATAAAATTTTAAAAACTAGGACGATGTGCAGTGGCGAGAGAGATCGCACAAGTCTCGATATATCTCACAAGCGGTGTAAGATGTAGAGTTATTGAATATAATAAACATTCAAGTTGTCCTCTGTGAATCAATAAAAAAATAATACATTCTAGATAGATAGTATATCTAATTATTATTGAATTGAAAATATTCAATTTCTCATTCATGACGTTTAATGAATACCTACCTGCTTCTTACATGAGACTGGAGAATTTTACGCAAAAGAGTATGAAAGTCCTACTCTTTGCTTGAATTTCCGTGGATCAATATTAATAGATACCTTTTTTATCATGTCCAGTTAGGTACCAGTTATTTCCCTAGGGAATATGATCCTGAAAAGAGCTTATAGTTTTAATAATCTTAGTTCGATACAATATGTTGTACCTACATAACTTGATTCCATTGAGAAAAGATGGGGCTGTGGAAGGATTGTATTCCCGAAATAGACCTTTTCATTGGATTCACGTACTCGTATTTGTTTGTGTGTGAGGCTTGAATACATATAAGATTCAATATTGTTTAGCTTTTAACTGACAAAAGGCACATGTAACAACAGATCGAATCTAATCAAACTGCTCTTATTCCACGTATCACAACTTCTGCTATCTGCTATTAAGAAAAAGTTTCTGTTCTAGTTAAGTAAGTTGTAAGTATATGACTTTGACTAAATGCCATGTTCAAATAGTTCTACAACAATATTTGTTCAGTTTTCAAATCAGGGGTTTAAATTTCACGCCAATGCAAAATAGTTAGGATGTTTGCCGCCGTGTGGCGCTAACAACTCGATCCCACCAATAACAGCATTACCTTATATTTATAGTTCAGTGTGACAGGTTTGAGAATATAGCGACATAAGTGGCGAAAATTGGCTAGTTTGTAGAACAAAATAATATGATAAAATGGCGAAGTTTTGTCAGCTTATTAAGGTTTTCGTTTTTGTAGTGTAGGAAACATTATCTTTGTTTGCTGCTAATATAAGCAGTTGTCTTTTACATTTCTTTCTCTTATACAATCGTATTTCAAATCAACTCTACTTGCAATCAACTATCCTGCATTGTACATATTATAACCTGTGTGACAAATAAATTATGTGAAGACTCTATATAGTTTTACTGGAAGCATCAACCAAACCACCACCAATATTTTTTTTTGGATTTTGTAGAAATAAATAAATTTATTCTGTCATTACACTGTGTGCTGCGTTTCACTTCAACGCAATTACGGCACCTTCTACATACATGTGTGGCGGTCAGAAGACACACTTTATGAGAAAAATATACATATTATTCTCTTCCTCGTTCCAAATGCCATAAAATAAGATATTTAAGATGGCTGGCATACTTCATTGTTGAATTGAATATATAAGATGTTCCATTTGTAACGTTTTATAAAAAGAAGATACCTCCCTTGTGCAGGAAAACTGAAAATTTACAAAAAAAAATTGCCGGCGATTCTACTGATAATCATGGAATCACTTTTTCAATTCGAAATTCTTGGTAGGTTTATGACTGGAAAAAAATATAAACACGTTTCAAATATGGACTATAGAGTAAAAGATATGTATATTAAATGTATAATTTGAGAATATTACCTTTTGTTTTCATGAATTTTTCATGGTTTTTTTATAGCAGTTACTCAAAACATTCAAAATAATTGAAAACCAAATGATCTAGAATGTATATTGATAACAAATTAGACATATTTTAAAGGTTTTGTTGTAATATTTTATAAGGTTTTTTACGTTAAACTATAATACACCAAACCTTTTCAAATTTGGTAGATCACAAGAATTTATTTTATAATACTTTTTACCTTTCTTGTGTTGAAAACGTTTTTCAATTTATTTTGGAATATTCAATTATGTTGATAATCAAATTTAAATTTATCTAAATACTGGCAGATAAATTTCGTTTATTGTTTTAAATAAAATGTTATTAGAGTTTATTTACGTTCCAAGAAATTATGTTAATTGAAAATAATATTATAAATACAATTACTAGAATCTCGTCACAGTAAACTTATGACAAGAATTTATTATTCCAACGACAACTGAGCTGATATCAAGTAAGGAATTATTTTAATTAAGATTGTAATACAATATTCATCATTAAATTTTATAAAATATAGGTTTAAATTCCATTCCAATCGCTTTAAGAATGTGACTTAAAAATACCAGTAGGTAAAAAGAATTCCTTGTTAAGTTTATCTGCAATAAGCTGATCATGTCTCGTTGACTGCATCCAGAGAAATTATATTTTCTATGATGAGATTTTTTCAGGTATGCCGTGATGGTATAGTAGTAGTAGTAGTAGTAGATTTTTTCAGAAATTCTGCGGAATTCCGCCGAAGGTTGTCATAATATTTTGTCCCATATTAATTTCATTGCTTAATTTTATTTTATTTATTTATTTGTTATTTATTAAAGAAGAATACAAAACATAAACAAAGCTTTAAATAAATACATATACAAAATAATTTAATCAATAAATATATCTATTCCCCAAGCAGTAAAGAAAACTTACTGGTATTAAGAGAATACTCGTAAAACATTTTACAGCAATATTATTGTATGTATACTTACTTATTACTAAATTCTTAAGGTTTTAAATGAAACAAAAGGATCCAAGTAGAACATATTACTTACTTTAGATAATTTAATTACATCCTATTTTAATTAAGAAGCATAACTAAAATATTTACATATTTTTTACTTAATTTAGTAGTTTGTGTTGCAAATTAAACGATCTATTGTCCTAAGATAATAATTATTATTACAGGTTAATGTAATGACTTTTGATATAGATCATAGATCCACATAACTGATTGGATTGTATTATTCAAAAATTTATGTTTTTAACAAAACACAATTAAGCATACAAATCTTCCCTTTTCATTTCTCAGTTTGCGTAAAAAGTTTTAATGATTTTTTTATAAAAAGCACTGCTTGCTAAATGCTTTCAACTTTTCTTCCTTTGTCCAGCGTTGATTTGTTTTTATTTTTGTTGTTGTTTGTTTGGAAAACGTAACTAATATATTGTAAAACAATGCTTTAGTACGCTCTTTGTCAAGATAAATGTGTTTGATTTTGATGTTTCGGTATTATTCGGTCAATAATTGTTTTCGAATCCAGTAACATAGCGATTTTGTTTCTAGATTGTTTCCTGTATTGTACATTGACTGAACCGGAATCTCATTACTTCGATGTATTTCTCCATACCCTTTTATTCTTGCTACCTTTATTTCGTATTCAATACAATTTTGCATAATGACGCTACTATTTTTTTTATCGTTATCCATTGTGCCCTTTTAAAAAGGTTATTTAGCAATTTAATTCATCCAAGCCAGAAGTTGATCTTCAGAAGGAGATCCAATTTCATAGTAAAATGTATAAGTATGCACATTTGATTTTTCAATACATTTGTGTTTTTAACTATTCTTATGTTTGTTTGTTTTTCTTCATAATAACGTTTTTTTATGCTGTGAAATATTGTTCTTCTCTCTTTTCTTCCAAAGAAAACAATTTTTCATAAAAATTGGTCTAATTTCATCATTTTATCAAGTACCTAATCTTTTGTCTTGTAAGATAACTTGTGTTAAAATCTAGACACTGTCTTAAAGATACTCAGTTCATAGAACTTGAATAGTTTTTTTTTTAACATTATTTGACACAAGAGTCCTTCAAGGCGATTCGCATATTTTCAAGTAATAGTTTTACCTTATTTCCGTTTCCAAACCAAATCATTCCACTTCAGTAGGCGGAGAAAGATATCGTTTTGTTATTTGACATGAGGTTTTCAGAACGACAGTTGGTAATTCTTATAGGTAAATTCTGCTTAACAAGTTTTACGCGTGATATATTATTGCGACTTCCGGCATATTCTGTTAAAACTTTCACGTATTATTTTACCTGAGTTAGTATAAAAGCATTTATCGAATGAGAACATGACTGTTCAGCCTCCTCCCGGTTCTAGGCAAGGTCTTCGAGAGAACCATACACACACGGCTGGTCGCGTTCCACACCGCACACAACACTCTACAGCCAGAACAATTCGGTTTTAGGACAAGACACTCTACAACACACCAGCTGATCAGAGTCACGGAACATGTGACGAGGGCGTTCAACATTAATAGGATGACCGGTATGGTCCTCCTTGATCTGGAGAAGGCCTTCGACACGGTCTGGCACGATGGTCTGCTGTATAAACTACTCCACACAAACACACCGAGATATCTCGTCTCAACACTCAAATCCTATTTGACAGGGAGACACTTCGAAGTCTCGGTCAACGGGACACAGTCCACCCCTCGCCCCATCCCAATGGGGGTCCCCCAAGGAAGCATCCTTGGCCCAGTCCTTTTCAACCTTTACACCTACGACATCCCCACCCACCCAAACTCCCAGCTGGCCCTCTACGCAGATGACGCCGCGTGCTACGCGACATCTTCATTCCCCCGCTCCGTCGGCATTTACCTCCAGCGAGCTCTCGATCGCCTGTCTGCATATTACAGACAGTGGAGACTAAAGGTCAACGAGGCGAAAACCGAAGCCATCCTCTTCACCATGAGACCAGCCATCCACCCCCCTCTGATGATGGGCCAGGTCCCCATCCAATGGTCAGACCATGTCAAATACCTAGGCGTCACAATGGACAAGAGACTCACCTGGTGCAAGCACATCACAAACGCGACCACCAAGGCCAACGCTGGCATGTCCGCATTGTACCCCATCTTCAACAGAAGATCCCCACTCACCCAGAAATCCAAATCACTCATTTACAAAACACTCATCAGACCGGTGATAACATACGCAGCACCGGTATGGAACAGCGCGGCTAACTACGTGCACACAAAAGCTCAACGCGTCCAGAACAGAGCCTTCAAAATCATCTACAACACACACTATAGGCAAAACCTCTCAAAACTTCACCAAAAGGCTGGGGAACCTACTCTGCAAAATCATTGTCTCACACTAACAACAACCTTCTACAAGAGATCAGGTACACATACTAACTCACTAATCAGCGAGTTGGGCAGATACACCTTAGAAGAATTACCCTTCAGGTATAAAGACCGCATGCCAAAACACTATTTGATCACCAACCAGATATCCACACCTGTGACAGCAGCGCGAGTGTGAATGAAACAGTGCCCTAGTATGTAAGTCAATCATCTTAAGTTAAATAGTTAAGACTAGAGATAAGTCACATAATTAAGACAGCCCCCCTCCTCCTACAGGAAGGATAGATTAAGTAATTAAATCAAGTATCTTAAGTAAGAGATCCTTACGAACTCAAGCGCAATCAAATATCTTAGACAGCCAAGACTTTTTACCCGGATGTCCGGGGTTTTTATCTTGGCTTAGTCATTCAGGTAGCTAGCTCAGGGAACTGATCAAACAGAATAGGCAGGGCCGTTTGTTGTTCTTGGTTGCAGGATGGTTGTGGTCGCCTCCGAATCCTGGGTGGAGAACATCCCCCTCGCCCAAAAACCCTCGCCCCGTGGTCAAAATCGAGCAATTCAAGATGCAAGGATCCAACTCCAAACAAATTCTCGTTGCACGTAAGTGCCGTCAATCACACAAACCCTAACCCACTCCGAAAAACGCGTAATTGGCAAGCCCAGAGAGCGTTATCCCATATCTCCTCATTCCCAAGCGTATCATATCCTTGAAAGTCCTTTCTTCTTCTTCGAAAATGACTGTTCTTCTTAGTCTCAATGTTTAGGTTTAGTTTGGTGTGGTTATAGGTACTATTGTATGGTGAATACTGATAAAGTTACACAGATTGTTCAATTAAATTATGTTTCCTGAATATCAGACCATGTATTAACTTCTTCGGTTGCTAACATAGTTTGTAGGTAACATTGGTATTCATAGTCGTATTTCAATTGGAATAACAAGTCGATTCTTTCCTTCCCACATACTTGCCGTTAATATATTATATCTATTTATTGTTCCTTTTGTCTGTGTAGAGTACATCTTTCAAGATCGTTCTAAATTACAATGGTTAGTTTAAAATTGAAGGGGTTTCCCAGTTCGAAACATTCTTGGAATTAAGGTTAATGATTCACATGTTCAGATAATGTGATAAATATTTTTTATCTGGTATCAGATACAATATCTATGAAATGATAGTAATTACTTTTTTTATGTCTTATATTTCATTGATTCAAAAGTCTTTTTATGTTCTTTCTAACTTATGAGATACTTATAAGAGTGAGAGATTTATGTAGTCTATCAGATATTTATTATCTCATTGTAATATCTTTATAATTTTTCATACTTAGTTATTCCACGGTGATATTATCAATCATAAGATGACTTTCAAGAGTTTCTTTCTCATCATCAGGCTAGTGTAATGCGCTGGCCTGTAACGCTTTTTTATGCTAGCCTTTTAATGAGAGCGGAAACTCGTGAACATCGTCGACTCGCGATCAATAAAGTCCCAATGAAAGCATCGAACATAAAATGTGTTTTATTTTTAATACTTTCAATTTAATTTCCATCAAGTACCATCGGTCGACATTATTAATTAAACGAAATCACAACATATAAAAACACACACGATTTTCAACCATTCCTCAGGATAGTACTATTGCCCAGAAAGTAAGTAAGTATATAGATGTTGTAGGTGGTGAGTATACTATATAATATTATTTTTAACAACTAACATTGGAAATCATTACGCTAAGCAAATAGGGATGAATCCAAAAAGGAATAATATAAGTATCCTCGAGTTTGAACCCTTCTTAGATTATCGTTATTATGTATGCTTTGTTGTTTGTTCGTTCATTTTTATTCGGTATATTACTATTGTTGTAATAATATATGATGTTACCTCGTTATCATTCTATTGTATGTTTAACAATACCAAGACGTCTCATGTATGGAAAATACTCAAAATAATCACCATCTTTCTATCTCGTACAGTCGAAGTGCCGCAACATGAGTAGACACAAACTTCAAGTAATATTTGCATTATTCTTTTCAATTATAATGACGTTTAATTGGATTTTGTGATAACTGTTTTCATTTAAATAACACTTACACGCCTAATACTTGTCTTTCTCTATCTATACCATCAAATCATCTTTTCAGTTATTAGTTAGTGGTTTGATTGCATATATCGTCCTTATCTTTCATCATCATCATCAGTTGCTCTACAGCCCGTTGTGAGCCTTGGCCTCCCCCAACATTCGCCTCCATCTCCCCCTATTTTGACATGGTACTCTTCCAATCCCTGATGCCATTGATGTCCACATATCTTTGTACACCATCCATCCAACGGAGTTTGGGTCTACTTTGTGGTCTTGTATGAAGGATTTTCTTTGGCACTCTTTCTTCACTCATTCTCTCAATAATATCCTCATCTTTACAAAAAATAATTTGATATGCTGGACGGAGGGTACACTTCATCGCCTAATGCAAAATATTTATTTACTTTTGAAGATTCAACGCTCAATATTTTTATGATGATTGGTGTACTTGTATACTGTGAAACATGACGAAATGGTTTTTGCGTTTTCCAAGAAGTTAGTCAGTGAGATCTCATGATTTTATGAATAGTTTTTACTTATTTATAAGCAATATATTTTTAAGCGTGTAAACTTGTAGTAGAGAAAGTTAATAAATTAGTATCCACCTACTATTAAACAATTACATGATATAAAATTAGTTTGTTTATTTATTTCAGAGAGCTTCTCTGCAGCCTGTAAAATAATGGGTTATGTAATTTCTTCTATTGTAATTAATGTCAATTTATTACACTGTATTTAGCTAAATTGTCCTTAAACAGTAAGACAATCTTGCGAGTGAGCATTAGTGCGAGAATAATGGGAGCGAGGTTACGAGTGCTATTGACTGAAATAATTATTATAACCATGTTGTTTTAAGTCACTGTGTATATGTATGTATTACATTCGGTGTATGTTATTGACTCAGATTTATAATATAAAAAACAGGTATGATAAAGAATAATAAAGTTATAATATAAGTTCCCATGATAGTGCTTCGTTTTTTCTTAGATTTATGTTAGTCATGAGTCTTGTACGCATCATATCCATAATATGTACTGAATTTTAACAGTCTGGCAGGATCAAATGAAATTAGGTATTTTGATAAAATAAGATTAATCTAAACGTTATCAAAATATTTGGTCGATGTTAAAAGAATGGCTTTTTTTCGTGCTCAATAAATTTCTTTCTAAATTGAAAAAATTTAACTGCATTATCACGATAATATATGTTCTTTTAAGTAATTAAACAGATACCTAACGCTGTACAGATACGATCTTCTATCAATTATATCAAATTGAAGCTGTTTTTGATCCGATCTGTGGTTATTCATTTCTTTAAAACTTTATTTTTTTATTGATAAGACAATTTAACTGTACGTACATATCGATGTATTCAATAAGGATGAAAATAATATAGAACATTGTTATGAATGATTGTTCTAGTTTACAGTACAACTGAATTAGGTTTAGTCTCACTCTACTCATTAGGATTTATTTACATCTGCAACGGCTGTATGAAATATGTATTTGGCAAGTATTCCAATAGCTCCTTTTGTATGGATTTGCTCTTTCTTTGGCGCTGAATTCGTAAACGTCATATTTGTAAGTTTATTGTAAGCTTTGTAATACAATATTGCGATGTGTGGTTACAACACAGACTTCTGGATTGACATGTGAATGCGCTCCATCTCTGGTTCTTTGTAGTTTCGACATTATAGGATATTAAAGGAGCTTAAAGTTTAACTTCCCAAATGAAATGGGGCGTTTGTTCGAGTATAGAAATAGTTACAGGGAAATTATATTTTCATACAAAATATAAACTGACGTTTCTTTACTGTAATGAATAAATCTGCTTTGTTAATTGTTTTGAGGCCGGTTAAAATTTTACAGTTAATGCCAGATACCTTTTGGGTTTCAGGTATTTTAAAGTTTCTTTGTTTTAAATCCCACCTTATGTTAAATATTTGATACAAAGATTGTAAAACTTGTATGGTATCTTGTCATAGTTTTCCTCTGTCAAAAGAATTATTTGAACTCTTTCTTTGCTGGCAAAGAATAAACACAAGTCATACATTTTGTTCAGGTAAAACTTTTACATTTCAAAGAATAGTTGACATCCTAAATAATAGATTTTGAAACAGCAGAAATATAAAATGCCTTAACTGCAAAATTAATATGAAAAGATTATGTTACACAATAACATCCGAAATTTAAAGCCGCAATAAATTTTCTTGAATTCGTTTTTAAGTCTGTATTATCCTCAAATTGCTCATCAAGGACAAGCAACCGAATGTACCTATTAAAAATTGTAGTAACAATTAACGGCGTCTCTCTTGCTATTAATTTTATATTCAGTAGCGATTCATTACCTTATAAGATTTAATTACTCTTAAATTACCATTCTTATCGTCTTTACTGTCCATCTATTATTGCAGTTTTATATGGACATTTAAGCTGTCGACAGCACAATTTGCAATTAAATTATACGTACGTAACAAATGGTTGTTAGCTTGAATTTTATCGTGAGGATTTTCATCATATTTCCATATTTTAACACTCAGGTGTATTGTGTTCCCAGAGAGCTTAATATATTTCTCATCAATTAGCTCTTAGTAATTTTAATCAGTTGAATTAATTCACGTTCTCAAAGTATTTTTAAAATTTGTTTAGCCTTTATTTGTAAGGCTTCATTTCTCTATTATTAACCTGTCATTTACATTTTTTCAAAAGTTAAATAAAGGAAAATGGTTTGAATAAAAAGATTTTTCGTATCTACTTGAAGTCAATTGTAAAATATCACTTCTTTAAGGCAAATCAATCGAAGATGTCAGTTGTTTTGAATGGAAATGAAAGATGTTCTGTTTAGAAAACGCGCAGATCAATACATTTTTTTCTGGTATTGTAGAAACGTTTTGTCAAATAGTGTTGATATATTATGTGATATAATTGATATTAAAAATGTCTTATTTTGTTTATCCATTAATGTGCAGTGTGCACATATAGCTAAAAAATACATACATTTACACAGTCGAACGCATTTAATATGGGAACTTAAGAAAATAACAATGATGATTATATTCTGCTCAGCTCCATAAAAAAATATATTTTACCTTTTACTGTGCTCATTTGAATATTAAAAGTAGAATAAAAACGGAAAAGGGGTTAAAAAGAAATCTAAACAAATTTTTCTATCCACTAATTATGTTCATTTTTTTTAAGTTTTAATAAGAAACCTTATTATTTAATTAATTGAATATAGAAAAGAGATTGAATGTTTAAGAATAACCTTTAAAAGTATATTTAAAATATGTTAATTATTGTCTTGAAATTGACATAAGTATTATGTCAATACATGATCAATCAAATTAGCGAAATAGTTCACGTAACTACGACAGATACCTCTGTGTACAACCCTTACTACTGACGGACGGTAACCTTCTTGAACGCAAGGATAGATTCCTACGAAATTAATTTTTCTTCATGACGTGAATTCCTTCAACGTTGGCGTTGTCTCGTCTAACATTGGTAATGCACTATTATAATGTCGACTCAGCTGGTTCTACGGTATTCTCTCGAAGATTTAATTAAATTTCTAACTTATCAATAATGAAATAAGCCACGTGACTCGTCCTTCTGTCTTTGTCATGTAATTACCTACTCTATGGAAATTGTGTGCGTGCGTACTTAATTCAAATATAATCTAGATTCTTCTCCACGTTCGCCTTTTTATTTTATTGTCATTGTGAATTATTGAATCTGTGTTTCTTTTCTCGATTATCTTTTCGCACTATATATAAAATGTATATTTTATTTAATTCAATTCCATGATCTTATTCTTTGTCACGGCTGTTGAAATATTTTGAATGTATTTGAAAATTAACAAAAACAGTTTTTGTTTTATGTATATACTTTTTCTCGTGGAATCGCTTGTAAAGAATATGTTTCCCATTCTTTTCTTAAAGTTTTCGTGAGTTCTTTATGAGGCAGGTATTAAAAAACATATGTTTTTTTTCTACTGCAATGTTATCTCGTATAAAAATGTATCTCGTGTATCTCGTATAAAAAATGTATCTCGTATAAAAAAACATATGTTTTTTTTCTATGTTGTATCTCGTATAAAAAAACATATGTTTTTTTTCTACTGCAATGTTTTTTTCATTTAGACGGACATCTTTCGTCTGACGATGTCCATATAAGACGAAAAACGTCTGTCTCAAAAATAAACATACAAGTAGATTTTTTTTAAATTTCATTATGTATTAATTTCTACACAGTGAATATATACTAAGCTTTCAATTGATTTTTTTTAATCATAAAATATTCCTTCTATTTATATCTTTTACAGTCAAAGTCAATGATTTATTGGTGTCGCGTTTGCAATAAATTTGGCTATTTTAATTTCATATTTAACATTTTTATTGTATATGTTGAAGTTTGTCGATGAATATTGATTTGAAAAAAAAAACTGTTTTTTTTTATGTAACGAGGGGCCGTAGATCCCCTGAATGGATGCTGATTTTCTTAACAAGCCTTATGTATGACGAATATTGATGATTTGTAATGTTTTGATAAAAAAACCTTTCGAAACAAAAACAAGATTATTCACGCGAGACGCACAAAAGCGTTCTTATTATAATGATATTATACATAATGTTAAGTACATAGATTTTGATATAACGTCACTGTAAAATAAGCCTCACGCATGGCGTCATTCAATCAAAACAATACCACGACCCCATATCGCATAAATTACTTCGTATGTAAATATTATTGTTCTACATATTGTGTATGTGATTAGGTATATTACGGGTACTATTTGTCTTTGCGAGATATTTTCACAGAATTATCATATTCGCTGTATTAGCTTATCGACTTGACAAATCATCCTGGCTTGCGTTTGGAGATATCCCACAATGTGCTTCAGGCTTTTATCATCATTATTATTATTATCTCTAGTGACTTATCTTACGAATATTTCATTCCCGAAATACTTCTATTTAACCTCCGTCTCTACGATTTGAAAAATCTGATTCGCTCTACCGTGGAATTATTTCTCGCTAATTCTCATTTTCTGTATTACGTATTTCTTCGTGGTGGAGTATGCGGGTATTTTGTGGTTTTAATCATGTTGATAGCTCTACACAATCGGTTAATTTTTTTTCTTCAGTTTATACGTTGTGGTATTTTTGTATAATGGTAACACCACATGGTAGATAGATAGGCGGCTTATATTAGCAAGTGTAAGCCGGCAGCGGGCCTCTTTGATTATCCGACACTTGCACGGTACACACTAGCTCTGTCTCTCTCTATATATTGTAACCTGTACCTTGTACTTATTAATATATTGTGTATACTCATTTACATTTCGTGTATTATTATATACCCACCAGAGTACCTACAAAACAAACTGGCGCAGTCGGTAGGATAGCAGTAAATTTTTTTTTTTAAAAAAAAAAACAGGTTAGCGTTATTTTCTTTGTTTTTTACTTTAATTTGTTTTGTTCAAGGCATTGCAGTGTTGTTTTAATAAACTAAATAACTTGAAACAACTATACGCTTGATATGTTTTTAGACAATAATATTGATTAAACTTCTCTTGGTTTTCTTTTACCAAAACCTGTGAGTTGTTAAACAACATTTATTTAATCTTGTATTGCTATTTGTTTTGTATTAATCATAGCCTTTAAAAAAAAACATTTGTTGCTAACAAACATCATCCCGTGGATTATCCGACAAAGAATAGGTCGAGAGACATATAAAGAGTGTTTTTTTTTTGTAAATCTTTGATTGTCCTGTAGAATGTAGGTATATGTCTAATATCACCTATTTTGAACGTCTGAATCTTTATTGACTCGGAGAGGACGACTTGCATGTTTATTACTTGTAGTTCGTCCGCTGGCTATCCACCCGTGAGGTATGAATGAATAAATGAATCGTTGGAATTTTGTGAATGGTTTGCAAAATTCATACCATCACGCAAACGAAAGATGTGAAATGTATGTACCTATTTTATTTGTTCGGACATCTACCTTTTACAGAAAATAGTGAAAGATCTATTCATTAATGGGGACTCGACGTAAGAGTACACCTGAGATCGCCTTGGCCAAAAGCTGTAATGGTCTCAATGCAGGGTGAAATTTTTAAGATAACCATGAAAGATAACCATTGAGAGATAGTCAGACTGTCACCAACTTCAGAAGCAAATTAAAAACTGAACTCTTCACTGGCGCCCTTGAGACGGTCTGGAGACTCTTAAATGGCGTCTAAAAATAAAATCATCCAAAATCATCATCATCTCTAAGATTTTAAATTGACAATAATTTCCATGAAAAATACAATATGTGAGTCATATGAAAAGCTATAATCGTTTTCTATATTTCTAAAGTGATTATGTAATGCAATTAAATTTGCCATTCTCATTGATTTCAGCGTTCCTCTACTTATAATGTTTTGAATTGAGTTCTAACGAATCATTATAATAATTGCGTTTGCATACGTGAAGGATTACGTAGAGTACCTATGTACATTACACATAGTGTAATGTATATAGGTCATGTGTATGGTATCAATATGGGAGAAAGTTATCCTTCATTTTGCGTTTTAACCTGTTTATCTATACCATAATTGAATTTCCGACAATTGAAATATCTATTAAAGTAATTGAATGTAATCTTCTTCTTCTTCAAGTGCCTTGTCGGGTCCCCCCAACGTTGGCGATCACCTCGGTGAACTTGTCCTTGTCCTGTGCTGCTCGGAACAGCTTTTCCACACTTCGTATGCCGGTCCACTCCCTTTTGTTTCGCAGCCAGGACTGCTGTCTCCTACCGGGTTCTCGGCGTCTCTTAATTTTCCCTTCAATATCAATTGGAGAAGGTGGTAATTTTCTCCACGCAGAACATGACCCAGATGTGAAACCCTCCAAACCTTGATGATTGATAACAGCTCGCTGTCAACTCTTGCTCGCCTCAGGACTGAATGTAATAAAAATACATAAATAATATTATTTTTATGTGTCATAAAAGATACGTGGCATTTAAAATGAGTGATGCAAAAAATATAAAATGTCATATATGCCTGTTTCTTGCAGGACACACGAAAACTGACAGAATAGAGTAGTAGACTTTTTCTGTTCAAGGGACTCCCCTAGTTTATTTTAATCGCCATTTTTTCATTTATTAATTCAATATGATTTTGTGTTGTATTTGTATAAATATATTTTTACTTATTTATATATTTTAATTTAATGTTAGCTGGACAAGCTTAATAGGTATGGCTGTTTTACATTATGAAACGTTAATATTGTCATAATAATTTGTAACATGTTTAAATCGTGGCAGTGGGTTTTTGATTCATTGCCAACAACCAGAGCTTTGAATGGAAAAGTTCATAATACAACTCTGTATAGGTATAAGCAATTTGATACAACCTATGATACACACACACATATAATGTGTTATATAGAGTTTTCAGCATACATTGATCTAAAAAGTACTTATCGCGTATTACTTCATGTCTGTAAGTGTGTATAAACGTTTCTACATTATTATTCCTCCTGGTATTTTAAGTGTGTGTGTGCAGTTTGGTTCCAACAGTAATCCCTGCAGCGAAGGAATGTTGTAAATTGATTTGATGCAATGGTCCATGTCTGCAGTTTAGTAAATGTATCGATCTTTTTTTCCAGTGGTGTTGTTTAAATTTATTTATGCGTAGTTTATATTTTTCTTTTTCAAATTTCATCTTTTATCGTACTTTTCGCGAACTTAGAAAACAAATTAGCTCTCCTATTTAGAGTGGTTTCTTCGCAGGTCAAGTGAAGTATTTCTGCTACATTCTCGATGCTCTGATATTGTTGTCGTAAGACACGATATATGTATTGTGAAATAAAAACTGTACGTAAATTGCAAATTTGGAGAAAGAATAGTGCTCTTTCCGTTGTTGATAACAATGCATTGAGAGTATATTAATTTATGAAACAAAATACTATAATCAAAAAAGGAAAAACCTTTAAATATGCTGATAAAATCTTAAACAAGATGCTGCATTATTACTGAACAAACAAATTTTTCAAAAAAAAAAATTCAATTTGTAAAGTTAGGGCCCGTTACTGATTTTTACGAACAACTTCGCCATTCCATTTTAATCCCAGCATCAATTTGTTGGGATTTTTTTTAGTGAATGTTTTTTTGCTGTTGTAGATTTGTACAATAGTTACACAAAGTTCGCAACGAACTGTCTCCTTTCTATTAGATTAATAGTTTTCTTGTAAATACATTGTTTTTCGTGAAAACTGTACTCAGAAAATGTGTTTCATGTTATTCTGTTAATGTCACAGTTTTAAATGTTATAGAGACACTTTCCTCGTGTCTGGAGTGTGTATGTATGTATATAAAATAACGTTAAAGCCCTACAAGAAAACATTTTGATCAATATTTACAACCCGTATTTATAAAAGTTTTCAAACGTTCAATACGTTTTTTCAGTACATAATACTTCTTTCCATTATCCAAGTTGGGTCGGAGGTACATTGCTCTTAGGTTCTTCCTCTAGAGAATCCTGTTCATCGCTGCCTCCAGGACCTCTGCTCAATTCAAATCAAGTTTTCAGTTCCTATATTGCTTTTATTTAGAATTACTCGTGGCTAGGACAATTATTCACCGAAATTCTTATTAATTTCTATTTCATTTATTTACTTGATTCTGATTGTAGATTTTTGACGATATTAAAACGGTGATCTAATGTCGAATAATTTTGGAATATTAATTTTCCAAGAATAAGAATTTAATTTACAAACTTAGGTTTTGATATTATGTTTGAAAAAAATATCTAGTATGAATTTGAGTAAATTTATTGATCTTCCTACCACTAACCCTCATTGAAATTCTTTTAAGATTTCTGTTTAACGTTCTCTACCTTTTTGATTAATAACATAAAAATTGTATTAAAACCTCTCGTAGTTCGATCTTGAGTTACCCTTGATGGCTTACAATATATTATTTTGTATAACTTTCACTTTGAATTTACTTACAAAATTTCGTGATAATAATAATATATTTTATTAGTGTCTTGTCGTTTGTAAGTTTTATGTTGGGACGAAATGAGATTAAAGAATTTTTCACTTTTTGGTGTCACGTAGAGAAGTAATATTTTATTTTATGGGATACATTTCGATTAATTTCCTTCATACAACCTATTTTTCATTTAAGAATATAAAGGCGAAGAAAATAAAAAAAGTAATGTAGAGTTGTCCTTACAACCGAGATTTTTTTTTGTCTGATTGTCGGTCGAGCAATGAATTATGTCGTATATAATATGCGTAAATTTGGCAAGTGAATATGGACTTTATTTATAACATTACCAAGTATGAAAATTGTTTGATGTTATATTTAGGGTTATTGGGATCAGCGAATTTTCGCTGATTATTATCATAATAATAATTCTGGGACAAAATTTCACTGGAACATTTATCTGAATACTAGATTATCGTAAAGAGTTACTCTTTATATTTCACTTGTATAATGAAGTAAGGAATAAAGGCGTTTTCTTTTCAATAGACATATTACATAAAAGTGTTATGCTTGCATTGTACTATTATTTGCAACATAAAATGTAATAAATTTCGTACATTGTTCAAATTACTATAAGTTATGGACAATAGCGTATAGAATGTTTTGTTTTATATTTGAAAATTATTATTGTATTTTGTCTAATATATTTGACAAGTGGAAAACCTTGAGTATAAATCATCTCGAAAAATGTTTTCAGTTATCGAAAAAAATATCATATATGTAAGACTTTGGAATGGGTGATAAACCTCTCTTAAATATTGTTTTCTCATGTCAAGTATGTAGTGTTCAATAAAATATATTGTTTCTGGTTTTGATAAAATATAAGTTTCACGATTCTTATTTATGACATTTTTTACAAATAGCTATCTGAAATGTTTTGTCGCAACGCCTTTCGTAAATATGTGTCAAATTCTATAAAATGTACAAACGTTATCTGAAATGTAATTGTCCTTCGTTATTTTATGTACTTGGATTTTAATTTCGACAGGATGTTACACTTTCTATGTGACATTTTGACTACCCTAATTATTTCAGCCCGGCGCGGCTTGATTATTGTACCACGTCGCACATTTTTTTTTTCGTACTGACAAACATATTATATAAATATTTTTATTTGCGCATTAGGTATATAAAATTTTCAAAATGTACTTTCTTAGATTTTTTCATTTGTTTTTATGTAATTAAATGGTTTGAATGTTCGTGTTTATATTTTGAACAAAATATACTCATAAAATGACTTTGTCATTAGGATAAAAAACTCTCCTTTGATTCTGTTGTTTCTTTTAAATGATGTCTCTTTTGTGGTTTTTTTCTCTGTCTCGCTGTTTTTTTGTGATTTTTTTGGTTTTCCTTTTTTTCGTGCTGAGATCGTCTTGGCCAACAGCTGTTATGGCCTCAGTGCAGGGTGATATTTTTGGGATGATAATAATATAAAAGAATATTCAAAGTTATTTGCCGTTTAAACATATCAGAGCCTTTATTATTCTTTGTTTACCCAATATGGTTAACTCATCGATTAATTTATTGGAGGGTGTAATGGCAAGATTTAAAACACTCAAATCAAAGGCATGGACATATTTTGTACACTTTGAATACATTGAGTAGGAATAACTTAATGTTTTTGCTAATTACTACTAGGTTTTACATATTAATATAATTTTTGATGACCATTTATTAATTATTATATTTTGTGAGCTGTTTTCGCTACCGCGTTTTCGGTAAAGCGTCCACCATTTACGAGCGTTTATTTAAAACAGTTTAAGATATATTATGTTCATAAATGGTGGACGCTCCACCGAAACCGCGGTAGCGAAGAAAGGTCACAAAAAATATTTATCAATACATTGTCATCTAAAATCATATCACTATGTATAGAAATTGTTATATAGCTAATGCCGAAAATATAAACAAAGTAATGAATATTACTATTACTTTTATGTTAACGCACCCTAAAAGTGGGGTAGTTAGCGGACTAAATGAATCAAATAAACATGCAGATTGCCCTCTTGTTGTTTTTATTCACAAGGTAACCAGACCGTTAAAAATATCGTAGGTAAAGCAGAATCAGTTGTTGCGAAATGCCAATCCATTGAAGTGCGAACGAATGAATGAATTTCAAAACGAATACCACTATCAAAACATGTTATGAAAGATTTTTTATCTGTTTTTTTTTGTGTGGTATAAACAATTTTTCATTATGCTGTAAATCATTGTTTGCCAAGTTATTATTTTCATAAAGGTTTTTGACCAAATATTTGTTCTGAAAGTGGATCACACATATATTCAAGTAAATACATAAATATTTCTCGTTTACACTAACATTAATAAAAGCGTAATAAAAACTTTTCCATCGGGGAAATATTATTTTGTCTTACAAATTGAAAATACGTATTCCATTACCTTTTATGTTACAATTTCATGGTCTACTTCACGCACTGAATATAATATCTAATAACTTCTCAATGTAGGTTTATAAAATGTATTAAATTAATTAAATATAGTATTTTCACACTAGCTAGAACTCGGTGACTTCTTAAATTAAGTTTAATGCAAAATAAAATGTAGTCTTTAAGCCGTCAGGTAGAATGGGTTGCAAAAATTGAATTTAAGGTATAAAATGTTTTTATTTTTTCTAACACCTGCCTTTTACAATATACTCGAAAACATTAGAAAAAGAGTGGGAGACCCATTATTTTCCAGGTGCTTCATGAAACAGTAAAGAAAATAAAAAATACGATTTAGGAGTTGTGATTATATTATGAGTTAGGTGTTATGATTCTTGAATGGGCCCTTGCGGTAGTTTTGCCCTAAAATGGCGCATCTTGAAAAAAATGTCTGGTTATTATTATTATAAAAACCACATCCAATTTCGATAAGACCAATTATCAGCTTCCATTCCTTTGTTTAAATCACTTTTGATCTATGTAAATTCATAAATATGCGCAACAATTTTTCTAACCTTATATTATGAGTATTTTCGGTCTTGGGCATAATATATCAAACTCAAGTCTCAAGATGGTTTTAAAATATTATATTAATTAGATTTTGTAATTTAAGTATAAGGATCTTCGCACTCAGCTGAAATATTTTATAAATAGTACCTGAATTATTTTGTCGTACCCTTGTAGAAAACGTCTAATTATGTATTTCCTACATCAAAGGTTGTTTTCTCGCTTAGACCTTTTTCGCTTGCTTGAGATAGGTATGTATCGTACTCCAGCAGGATTGTTGAACCTTCTCACAATTCAACCAATGTATTTTTACAAGTATGTTTCACATTCTGTGACAAAAATATACGGCCTTATTATGATATGAATATAATCAAAGAAATATATTTTTAACATGAATCCAAGATAATTTAGATATGCACGCAGTTAATTTTTTCGTGATGCATGAGAGAAATTATGGTTCCCTTTAGCTCATATTTTTATGAAAACGTATTTCAATTGACACAAGATTCAATTAGAATAGTGCCTTTAATAGAAAAATATGTAAAATAAAGTATTTATAGATGATCATATTTTTTGTTTATTTATTTATTTACAATCATACGCCAACGTATGAAGGTAACGCAATGTAAACAATGACCATAATATAAAAATAGTCAATGCTGCACCACGTTGCAGGCATAAATGTAGTGTTACCCAAACCATTCACCTCCCAAATCCATGCCCACCCCCAACACCCCCGAGGCATCCACCGAACACCGAAAAGTTACTGTGACACGTCTTAAAAGAACATAGTTAAAAAGCTACTATACTATACTATACCCTCACACCATGTCCCAGGAGGGGTAGGCAGAGAGAACGGAACGCCATATAGATCTATCCTTACATACTTCTTTCGCTTCCTCTACATTCATCCAGTTTCTCATACATGCACGCCGATTTCTCTTACTCAGTACGCGTCCGTCCTTAAGAATTTGGTCTACGTGATCAAGCCACGTGGTTCTTGGACGTCCGCGCTTCCTCACACCTCCTCTTTCAGATAAATACATCCTCTTCGTCATTCTTTCATCTTGCATTCGATCAACATGTCCAAATCATCTCAACTTGTTTACACGCATTCTGTCACGCATTGGCAGAATCAAGGTTCCCGCACGAAAAACATCGGCTGCACAACACCACTATACATACTTAGGTGTGGGGTGGTACAATGGTCTGAAAATGGAAGATAAGTTTCAGCAGAATATCAAAACTTTTAAAATTAATCTAAAAAGGGCGTTGAAGTAATGTAATGCTGTTTATGTTATTAAATATTTTCATCTTGTTTTATTTTATTTTATATTATTTTATTTACATTTTATTTATTTTGTTTTAACTTATTTTAATTTATATTCTGTTTATATAGTTTTCTTTATGTACCTATTACTTATTTATAATATTCGATTTATATTATTTTATTTATATATTATTTATTTATTTTATTCGATTTATATTATTTTATTTATATATTAATTATTTATTTTATTCGATTTTATTATTTTATTTATATATCATTTATATATTATATTCGATTTATATTCTTTTATTTATATATTGATTATTTATTATAATCTATTTATATTAATTTATTTATATATTATTTATTTTGTTTTACTTTATTTTGTCTATTTTGGATTTTCTTTTTTTCTTGTTTTTGTATTTTATTTTATTTTTCACTACCAATTTTGCTTTATTTGTATATATTTCATCTAATTTTGTCTTGTTTTATTTTATTTCTATTTTTTGTTGTTTTACTTATTATTTGTTATGAGCAAAAGTACGTGTAAAAAATAATGAAACTATCCCTCAAAGCACGAGCTCTGCTCATATTTGAGGGAATGAATTGTTTTGCTTACTGTATAATTATAAGTAAATGATTGTTGTTGTAAATTGTGTAATTATCAATTAATAAATATATTTGAATTTGAATTTGAATTTGTCCACAACACTCCTCTCACATCCGCTCATTCTCCTGATATCCTCATTCTTCACTCTATCTCGCAACGTTTTACCAACCATTCTTCTCAGTGAACGCATCTCCACAGCATTTATTCCACTCTCATCCTTTTTCAACTACGTCCAAGTTTCGCTTGCATACATAAGTGTCGGTACCAGAATGGTATTGTGCACTAGCATAGTTAAAAAGCATTTCTCATTTTTTTATGAATGTGATAAAATACTGTGTATATTATATTTCAAAGATTGGTACTGTGCGAGAGACGTATGGGTTTTTTTTTTAAAAATATGCAATTGGCATGAGTATTTAAGGTGTCCACTTTCTTTTATGATTTTTTATGAATTTGGTCATTTATAAGTTCTTGATGCAAACGTGTTAAAATATTTAGAAGTAAACAAAATAAAAGACATGAACAATCAATGCTTACTAAATGAGCTTGCCCCAAATCAAGATATGAATCTTGTATGCGCGGGTGCGCAACGATACACACACATACAATGTACCAAACACACATTTGTTAGTTTCACCACAGTGAGCTTCTCAACAATCTCTTGTGAGCTTTGTTAACCGCTTATGTCAAATGTAGATGTCTGGAAATGAACTCGAATAGGATGTAGATCTTAAGTTACAAAATAAGCAAGAACTATTATATTTACTGGAATATTAATGTTTGTTTTTCCAGGAAATTTAATTTTCTACAATATTCTCAGCAAGAGAAAATATATTTTCTTTTGAATATGTGTATCCATGCTTAAATGAAACCGCAAATTTTAGAATGCTTTGTACTAAGTGTTTTTTTTAATATAGTTTTAATAATCCTCTTTTCTTTCTTTCAAATTTCATAAGTAATCCTCACAAAATGGTAAATGCTTCGCAATGTAATTCTTAAAGATAATTTGGTTTCCTTGTTAATACTTTATGTACATACAGGCAGTAATATTTACGTGTAGATCTTCTGATTTATTTATGTTTTCTTTTTTTACAGCCTTCGTTTTAAAATATCCACATGTACATTTAAGCTTGAATAAAAATTGAAAATCACCTTTGTCTGGAAATTCAGATCATCAAGGAAAATTCTAAGATATATCTGTATCGAAACTTGGTTCTTGCATTAAGAATGGTTAATTTGACTATACCACGGAGTCGGTGTAAGAGGGATTCGATAAATAAATTTATATAAAATCTCCTACATGAATTTTTTGTTAATTTTCTTTAAAGTGATATATTGTGGGTTCGGAGAGGACAGCTTGTTTGTTAATTACCTGCGGCTGTTTTGGTGGCTACCCCTTTTGTAGGATATGCCATGATGGTATAGAAATAGTAAAAACATATATGCCAGAACGCAATATGTATTTAAATTATGTTGTTAAAAATTATACATATTAAACATAATATAGGATTTTTTGGGATTTACAAATATAAATAAATTTCTTTTTTGCTTGTGAAAGCTTTTATTTTTTCGCAGTGTCTAAAAATAATAAGTGAAAAAATGTGCTTCTTTTGGATAATAAGTGTAAAAAATATAGATTTTTGCGTGTAAGCAGATAAAAAAGGTGCGAAATTATAAAATTACATAGATATAAAGGTGTTTAAATTAACAATAATGTACCTATGTTTGTTTTTCGCTTGCACGTATATACGAGTATTTCTCGGGTTTACCATAAAATGTTTTAAAAATATTATAATTCCCCGTCCATTTACTTAAAAGCATTTTCTTCAAATTCCGCTGAAATAAATATTAACTTTTACCAAGATAATAATTTATTCGACGATTGAGATTATATTGTTAAACATTTATGCATATCACCAGCTTAGTAGAATTCACGAAATTATAATATTTTATTATAATACCGTGATAATCTCGCATTTTTCATGGGATTTTAGATGGAAATGGAAACTACAAATAATTTTCAAATAAATCACTCTTGTTTTCAACCTGTAAAAATGTTATAAAAGTTAAAGATTTATTTTTGAAAATGTACGAATCTGTAGAGGAAAGAAAAATATCGAGTGAGGCGGCATGAAAAGTTTTTATATTCCATACATGATTGTTATCTTCATTGTACTACAAGGTATATGAATGAATATAAGAACATCCTTAGGGTATTTTTTCGTATTGAGATTTCTTTCCAATATTTTTCATATTTTCTTTACTCCTCTTCAATAAATCTTATAATGATTGGCTCATACTGTCTTATGGTAAAGAAATAAAGAAATTTAGGTAAAATATTTTTACTAACAATGTTGAGTAATTTGGTTGCTTTTATCCTTAGGTAAAGAAATAAAGAAATTTAGGTAAAATATTTTTACTTACAATGTTGAGTAATTTGGTTGCTTTTTGTAGAGTAATTTGTTAATTCATGAAGGGTTCCACCATATTTTTCCAATATTTCGTGTGGATGTATTTTACCAACAATCTAAAATATAATAAGATACCGACTAGGATATGTACCTATAATTATATGATATCAAATTTTTGTATGTCACTCAATACTTTTTACATGTTCCACAAGCAAAATGACGTTATTATATCTTCATAATCTTCATAATTATTGTTTTTTAACTTATATGTAGTATCTTTTCACAAAACTATACTGAACACTACTATAACGAATATCATTAAATTACATAATACATTATTCTGGATTTCATTGATCGGTTTAATTCAAATCTATCTCTTGACTTGAAATACTCTAAATTTTAATGATGTGTGATATTTTATGCATATTTAAAAAAAATCCTTTTCTCCATTGTGTCTGTAATATTTGTTGTTATCTCATGAATAATTTTACTAACATGTATATTCTTATACTACTGTTTTTATAAATTTGTATTACCTTTTCACAGAAACACTGTTACTATGGCTAATAATATTATTGCATTACATAATATATTATTCTGTATCTGACAATCGGTTTTATAAAAAAATTAGCTCTTGACTTGAAATACTCTAATATTCATTATTATTTTGTGTGATAACTGTATACACTAAATCTAAATTCTGTTTTCTCTCTTTAGTCTGTAATTATTGTTATTGTATTAAGTATATTTGTTTTAATAAGTATTTGTTATTTTTAGTGAAATTGTAATTAACGCATTAGAGGCTGATGCCATTAATGTATAAATATAATAACTTAATTTTGGTTTTATATTTATGCATATTGTTTATTTCCCTAGTTGTAAGATTTATTTCTTTGTAATCTTATGAGCGAAACACTTGTTTCTTTAAGATAATAAAATATATTGAAAAAAAAATAATGACTCACCTTGTCCAGTCTAAATCTTTCCCCTTTGATAGGGGACAACATTGTATTGTTTGCTAAAATCATTCAGGACTACAGCCGTCTCTCATCATGGGACATGTTTATAGGTAGAAATCGTCCTGAATTGTTTTGCATACACAGCACATCCTTATCAGGTATGTATCCTCTATTGATAGGTTCAAACATCTTCTAACATTGACATTAATCTGTCGAGTATTTTCCATAATCTATGTAGGTATGTAGCTGATTCGGATACCCTCCTATTATGACTCCATATAGGCTCCAATTTTATATTATAGTAATCTTAAGTCCCAATTACAAAAAACAAATTCAAATTCAAATATTTTTATTTAAATAAAATTTACAACTTAATAATATTATATACACCTTATTACTAAAAAAAACACATTTATTACATATTTGACCCTCAAAATTGAGCAGTGCTCGTGCTTTGAGGGTTAAACATATTTTATACAATTTACATCACACAATAGCGCTTACCAAATAATAATAAAAACAAACACATACATATCTACAATACAAATAGTAACCAAATACAGTTTCTTGACAAAACCCAACAACAGAGCAGTTGAACAGCTATTTAAAAATATCTTTCAGATTCAATTTAAAACTCTGAATTTTTTTGTAGAATCATACTTAGATTTTTTGTTCAGCTTATTGTACCACACAACACCCAAATGAGTATAGTGGTGTTGTCCAGCA
This sequence comes from Athripsodes cinereus, assembly GCA_947579605.1. NCBI lineage: Eukaryota > Metazoa > Arthropoda > Insecta > Trichoptera > Leptoceridae > Athripsodes > Athripsodes cinereus. The sequence continues at coordinate 9,163,370 of OX388317.1, read as the reverse complement.
GATGTTTTTCTTGGAGGTACCTTAATTAGGCATCCCAGTCTTGGACACGCACTAATGTCATCCGGTGAGTGGAGTTTTTGTACAAAATACTCTCTACAAACTTGAGACACTGCCTTTCTCTTATAAATATTATCCAGTGTGGGCACCAGAAATTCTTTAAAAAAATCATTTCCAATGAACACAAATATCAAATCACACTACTCAGAGAGTGAATATAAAACAAATACCCTCATATAAGTTGAGTGACAGTTTTATTTCCTTGTTATTAGAAATTTAAGGGGACACATTTTGTTAAAGTTGTACGTGCGATCCCTACGGGCTTCCATTATCTACGTTCGTAAAATTTATTATTATACCGAAAACTGAATATATAAAAAAAATGCTGAGATTTGTTACGCCTCAAAAACAATATCTTTCATATACGATCTTGTTGTTTTCTTTTTTCTTATACATATATGCTTTTGGTTGAGAACTACTATTATCAACTTTACCAATATTATTTTTATTTCCTACATACTTTTTACAACATACTTTTTCATTTAAAAAAAAAACTATCAATATCGTGGTTTTACTTTTAGTTTAGTAGATTTTGTGGTAGCATTAAATCTCTTGGTTTAATGCTACCACAGTTTTAGTTCCTAATACAAAACTCACCTAAATATTTGGTTCAATATTAAAATGCTCTAAATCAAGTCACTCAGTAACGGGTGGATAGCCGAGAAAAAAAATAATGCTCTAAAATTTTTATTTAAAGTAAATCCTCACCTCTTCCGTCCTACACAAAAAAATACGAAGAGATTGTGGCTGTCGAAAAACCTTTAATTTACATTTTTAACACGTGCAAGTTGAAGGAATGAATTACTGTAACATAAAACGGAAAACTTATAAATTTAAATGTGTTTGCCTTCCAAGTTTAACCATGAAATTCTTTTTAAATATTCATTATGACTTACACACGCCTGTTGTAAAAAAACTTGCTTCGGAGGGAACTTATTTTTTTATCTCTCGTTTAATACAACCATTTTATTAATCATTCAAAGTAGGCTCTTGTATTGAAATTCCTTGAAGGCGCTTTTATTGTACTTCTGTATGAAAAATAAATCATCAGTGATAAGTCAAATTTTCTTCGAACTTATTAAGTCTCAAAGAATTAAAATAACTTTGACTATTTTTCTCGTAAACTCAACTTGTCAACCACCTTGGATAAACTTACAAGTTTTTTTCCTTTTTTGCACTTTCCAGAAGTGTGGGGTAGGATCAATTTTGTTTTAATAAATTTTGTAATCTTGATATTATTTTTTTTTTTAATAGTTTTGACTTGAAAACTGTTATGAAACATTATATGTAACATTTTTAAATAAGATAACATGGAACTAAAAAAGGAATATTTATTCGAAGGCTCATTATCAGACATGTGATTGGCTGTTTTTTTAGAATAAAATTTTAAAAAGTTTTTGATCTCAACTTTCAAGATATTATTGTACTTAACACTTTTGAAAAAAAGTCTTACTTACATTTTAGTCAGACTTATTTTTAGGGTCAGAGATGCCAATACCAACTAAATGGTACTGATGGACTTGAGGGAGTTTGAAAGAAAAAAGAAATCACATACATGACACCCAAACGGATAAAAAGGAGTCCCCGGACTCCTAAATATCCAGGAAGAAAGAGGTTATTTCAACATAACATTTTCTTTATGACATTATTATGAAATGTGCGTTTGAATTAAATTTTAGACCTGCAAGAAATACAATGTAAAAAAAAATTACCTACTCCTAGGAATTCACTGTGTCGGTGTTTAGGTAGTAGAATTCCATATCGAAAAAATAAAATAGGTATTTTATTCTACTAAAGATTTAATTTGTGAGAGAGACGTCTTTCGTCTTATGAGGACATTGTCAATCTCAACATTGTCAATGATTGACAACGTCCTCATAAGACGAAAGACGTCTCTCTCACAAATTAAATCTTTAGTAGAATAAAACACCTGTTTAATTTTTTGATACTCCTAGGAACATACCTATAATACAACAAAATTTATATTCTGCTTTCAAATAATCAACCCTTTGTATTGAAATATCTAAAATTTTGTTTGTTTTGTTTTAGGTAGTGGACGTATTTTATTATCTGTAGTTTGTTCCTTTTCCGTTTCTCTTTGCCTTGGGTCTTTAGTAGTATTGATTAAATTCGTACGATTGTAAATTTAGATATTCTCTGTCTCTGTATTTCATCATTTAGGCACCCGATACTATGTTCTATTTTGTAGGACATGGTGACCAGATATTGCGAAATCCTCAGAAATAAGGTTTAAAAATACCAGAGAATTTTTCGCGACTCGTTATTATTTCGCAATATTTTGCAGGATTTAGTATAAACTGTAAATAGAGTGAGCGGTGATGGAGTTAGCAGGTGAGGGGGGCAACGGGGGGGGCTTACATGAGGCGCTACGAAGAGCGGAGGATCGAAGTCGCTGGAAGCATTTTGTCCACACCTATACAAATGACGATCCTCAGCACTGAGGGACCGACAACAAAGAAGAGCGAACGAAAAAGAAACATTAAAATTATTTTTGTTTTTTGTTCATTCTATTTTGAGAAAAAATCAAAAAAAATCAAAATCAAATATTTTTATTTAAATAAAATTTAAAACTTAATAATATTATATAGGTACACACCTTATTACTAAAAAAACACATTAATTACATATTTGACCCTCAAAATTGAGCAGTGCTCGTGCTTTGAGGGTGAGGAGAATGAAATTTTTTTGATTTTTTTTTCAAAATCTTATACCAAAACAAAAATACTTTTGGTAAAAGGTTTTGTAATTATTAAGCGAGTAGTAAAAAGGTATCTGAATAATACCTACTTATAATAAAATATAAGATAGAGCGGTTTTTTTTTAAATATATCCTTGAGGCTTATTTTTTCATGTGGTCACCCTGTTGTTTTATTACAAGTAGTATAGGGAATAAATGTTGATGTGTAACCTTTTTGGTAGACCCTCCCGTACATTCAGATTACCTACCTCCGTTAGACCAAAAAATATTATTGAAGAATATTGAATCATTGATTTAAAGTAATGATTTTTGCCCTCATCATCATACTTCGTCGTGTTTCAAACCTTTTTTTGTATTCAATTTGTCCCGTGTCGAAGCACTCGCATTATACACATGTAGTAGAATGTCATATATTCTTATCTTCATATTAAGGATTGAGTTTAATGTCAACGTAAAAAATATATCACACACGTGTTTTGTGAGCTGATTTTTTACTGAATATTATCTTAAAATATTGATGTTTCGAAATTTATTATTAAAGACGTAATAAATATGTAAAATATTTTTAATAAAGTTTTTAATAAAATTTCGATATTAAAAATTTACAAAATACCGAAAAATTCCTATGGAAAATTTGTAATTTAGATATTTTATAATATTACTTCACCATAGTTACAAAAGTATTTTAATAAATGTTTTATAAAATGAAAAGAAAAGGATAGTTTAGTGACCACTTAAGCCGGATTAGGATTCTCGAAACTTTTTTTATCATAATAATAATAAACCTTTTATTCTATTCAAAGTTCTATTTTATGATAGTAAAGTAGATATGGTTTGGGCATGAGAGATAGTATGATTAAGTACGCTACTGAATTTTTTTATTTTTTATTGTCACGGTGAGAATAACCGGCAAGTTTATTAGGAACATTATTAAATTTAAAGTTAACGTTTTGAAAATTCATTTTAGTATTAATTTTAAAGTGTTAAACTAAACACTGTTTAATTTTCACTATGATTATTTTGTCCATTTAATATAGACAACATTCTAATTGCCAAGCGCTTTCGCCTTGCGGCATCTTCAGGGCAAGAGTTACTTAAAACTAAAGAATAGAACAAACTAACCTACATTATATAGTCTAAGGGTTGGATGGAACAAAAGGAATTTTAAGAGGGGGTGTTCTTATATCTAATAGTGGTGAGAATGAAGGAATTTGGACATTAACAATGTCTACCTTATTATTTAAGGTTAATTAAACAGTGAATAGTTAAACATTTTAAAATTAATATTATTAGGGACAGTTAATCTACTGACTACTCCATTTTTGGAAGATTCTGTGATGATATTATAGATTGTAAGATAAAGATACAAAATTCTGTGACAACCGTTAAACCTTAAGCGTAGACATTACGAAGTCTTTATAAATTGTTTCAAAAGTTAATATTTACATAACTAAAACTATTTTTCTCTTTTATTTCTCCCTAAGCAAATAGTACGTAAATGGTTTGGTGCCTTATGAACGTTTGCTCTCGAAATTGTAACAAATGCTACTCAATTCATTTTCTTGACTGTCCTCAACCTCTTAGAAAATATAACTATTTGTTTATTTGCCTCCATTACCTTTCTTTATTCACGTTTTTGTTTGCTTAGGATTTTTTTACCGGACAGTTTTATGTCGAGATTTCCTGGCTTTAGTTTAACGTTGCGGTTTGTATCCTTGAATTCTACTGGACATATTTCTGCGTTTGCTATTTTCTCTTTTGAAATGTTTTATTCTACGATATTTCTACTTTTGTGTCACATCGACTCCGTAAGATAATATAAGTAGTAACGTTCTTAATCTTTGTATTTCTTTGGTTATTTGGAAACTTCCGCTATGAATTCTGTCCTTGCGAAATTAGTTTTTTCTTAGAATTGTTCGATAAAAATTCATTAAAAGAATCTGTTGCAATACCTAGATTGTTTAAAATAAAATGATTTAAGTATGATGAAGAATTCAAGATTAATGTAATGTATTCGTGATAATTTTATCAACAAAATTTAATATATAAAACTATTCATTCATACTATATTGGCGTCCAGAACATGTAGCATAACTCATCGCTGAATGGAAAATATCTTACAAATGATGTTTTATTGCTGTGAAATAAAATTTTCTATGATTTATGAACTCTGGAGAGTGTGGAGGTGTTCAAGGCAAAGTTCACGACCATATTAATCAGGACTTTATGATTCTTGAATGTAGTCTTGTGGTGGTTTCATATAAAAAAATGTCTAGTTATTATCGTTATGATTTAATGAATATGTGTATCTGCTTATTACAGAAAAGTATTCTTAAAATTACAGTGAATTACAGTGACAATGACTAACACGTACAGACAATTCACACAGACCGAGCTAGTCCCAAACTAAGATATGAATCTTGTATTTTGGGTACTAACACGACGATACACATAATATTATATACAATGCACTGAACACATATACATGTAACACCCAGACCCAGGACAATTTGAAAAAGGTTATTCTTCATTTTGCCCTGGCCGGGAGTCGAACCCGGGACCTTGTGACTCAAAGGCAAGCGCTTTAGCCTCCGCGCCACACCGGTCGTCGAAAGAAACTAAGAAACTGAATGTTCACCAGGGACTTCATCACACATTAAATGTTCCGTAAGTTTTCGAGCATCCTGTAGGAGGCAGGTATTCGAAAAATAAATACATTTTATTCAGCTATGGGGTTTGCCATCTATTCTGAATGTCGTTTTTTTGTTGGCAGGGAGAAGAAGGCTTGCGTATTAATTACACGTAGTTAATCTGCTGGTTACCCCACTTGTGGGATATTCCGTGATGGGATATTAGTAAAAGTAGATATTTGAACAGAATATGCAATTAAACATTCATAATCTACCAAAAGTAAATTCATTGAATCAAAAATCATTTTCAATTTTTTTGTTAGACGTTTTCATTTACATTTTCTAAAATATGATCAAACAAAATTCTATTCACATGTGCTTTATTACTTCGAATCGGATCAAATGTCACTAATTTATTCTTTCGCACCATCGAACAATAATCTTTTTGACTGAAAAATGGACATTTACCTAAGTACTTTTTGTATTTTTTTTTAATGTACCTATTTAAAAATCAATCTGCTGCATGATGGTGTTAAATGAATAAAATAAAGCGATTGTCAGTAAAAAAAATGTGTGGTAAAGGTGACGGACTGCAGAATGTGAACGGTAAGTTTTTTTTATATAAAAAATAAAATAAACTATGTATTCGCTGTGGACAATGTAAAAAAGGAATGTTCATCCGTCCGCAAGAGTTCTGGCGGCCCGGGCGTCCCTCTTTCACAATACACCGTTCCTATGACAACGACATCAGAGCGCAGGGAACGCCGTGGGAAACAGGTGGCGCAATTGGCGCAGAGACGCTCTGAATGGAGGAGGCTGGTTTCTGTCCTGTGCTCCCGAGAGGAGCATTGAGGGTGTTGAATTAAAGGAATGATTCCCTATGATGATTATTTGGTTAAATTTTATATGTTAATGTTTGTTATAAGTTATTTTTAAGGTATAATTATAACTTTATAAAATTAAATAAATAAATAAATAGTTAATAATTTTTAAAATGAAACACGATATGTAGTTATTCCACTATTGACTTTATTAATTTTTGCGAGCCGGCTTTCAAGAAATCCGCTCTCAAAAGTAAAGAACTTGTCAGGCAAAAGTAAAGAACTTTACAATTGCCTGACGATGAAGCGGAAGTAAAGAACTTTTTTTTTTATTTAATTTATTTTATGTTTACTCCAGACTTTACTTTTGCCTGACGATGAGAGCGGAAGCTCTTGTAAGCCGGCTCGCAAAAATAAATAAAGTCAATAGTGGAATAACTACATATTGTGTTTTATTTAAAAAATATTAATATGAACTTCCACCAAGAATCGTCTGTCGATAAATTATACTTTGTTAATAGTTACTTATTTAATTTTATTAATCACCTCCATGTTGAAGAAACAGCTGTGAATTGTTTAATATTTTACTTGTTGTGTTTTGTTTTTATTTTTTTTTGTTTTTTAATTGCACCTCTTGGTAGATACCCAGTAAAGAAAAGGCATTAAGGCAGATATTCGTAAAACAAACATAACATTTTAAAAATTCATCTTAATGTGAACGATGAAGTATGCCACCCAACTTTCAGTGTCTCAACTTCAATTGGCACAGAGAGGACGACTTTAATGTTTATAACAAAAATACCGATTTTTGCTTGTGGTAAACGCCGTGATAGTATATACGTATGAACGTTTTAAATAAAGCATTGTTAATTAAATCTAATGGTTAATCAATTCTGCCGCCGCGTTTAAAAAAAATCAACTAGACAGTTTTTTTTAAGACGCGCCGTTTTGTGGAAAAAATCATCGCAAGGGCCCATTCAAGAATCATAACACCTCCTGAGGCCTGAGTCAATAACACATTTTCACGTTACGTTTTTGTTTCGTTAGCGTTCAAATGTAGACGATGTTGCGCTTAAGTGTTAATTAACTATTGTGTATCTTAGCAACGAAATTGACACTTGCTTGCAACTTCGCCTATACTCGAACGTTAACGGAACGAAAACGTAACGTGAAAATGTGTTATTGACTCAGGCCTCAGAACATTCATTGTATTATTGATAAAAATATTTCAAAATGAAAATTTGTAATTGAAAATACCCATTAAATATCCTCAATATTAATTAAATTAATTAAATTAAAGACATGCTGTAGAGCTTTTATGATGTCTTTGTTATCCTTTCCAAAAACTGGTCAAATGAACTTCCGGTGCTTCCCAAACTTCATTTCCGTAATAATTTTCTCCCATTTCCTGCTAGTTAGGTAAGTTCTATCATGCTTCAGAGATCAATAATTAACTTTATGTTCCTGAAGACAAATTTAGTCTTCTCTGTAAATCTGATTATAAAGCTTTTCATCAAATTAATTAACTGTTTGAGTACACATTTCCTTTAAATTTGAGTAAATTTCAAACAGTGATAAAATATAAAGATCACTCATAATTTACTTACTTTCTTAAAATATATCATTTCAGAATTATCTTCTAACATTTCGTTTTGAAAAACTTTTTTATTTTTCACAGTTCATCAGCATTACCTCAATTTTCTTTGAAGATCGTGAGAAAGTGATGTAATGTCGTAACCATTTCATGAGGTAATTTTAATACATTGAGCTTCGTACACGTGTATTCTCATTTTTTTTTGTATATACGTCATTCAATAAATTTGAGGCTTAAAAATCACAGAAGGACGAATTAAACGTCTTTTAAAGCTATATTAATTGTATAAGAAATAATTGAAAAATCTATATCTATTGTTCCGCATGGTAGCATTATTATATACATATAATTGACAAAAATCAAATAATTTTATACTTTTTTGTAGCCCATAATGTCATAATGAAATTTCTCTGCATTTACATAATTGAATAAAAAATAATTTTAATTTATTTGACCATAAATTAAAATTGACTGTTCGTATCCATAATTCATATTGTTCAAATTAACCTTCAATTAAAATAATGGACGTAAAAATATGAAATATTAAATACTTGAAATAATTATTTAAATATACAAGTACCTACCTATTACCGGACAGGAATAAAATAAGGCAATTTTTACGGGCTGTTTCACCACCTCTGGATTAAGTGCCGGATAGCCAATCCAACACAAATCTAACGGATAAAACGAAAAATGCGTTTCACAACTCTCTGATAGCGCTATCCTATAGATAAAGTTCTAGATAAGTTATCCGGCGGATAAGTCTAAGATAGTGTTAAACTGTCAATATTTGTTAACATGTGCGTTGCCTAGATATATTCCTAGGCAACTCACGATAATTATATTCATACCTACGTGCATACATTCATTCAACAAACGTATGAAATTACAACGTTGGCACTGCTTTCTGGCGGATAACAATCCGTAAGAAATCTGCAGGTGGTGAAATGCTCGCTTCAGTTTATCTTGTAGATAAATTTATCCTAAGGATAGTTATCTAGAATTTTATCCAGAGGTGGTGAAACAGCCCGTTAGTTGAATGCACTATTGTGATTGCCAGCAGACCAGCTGCATGTCATAAACATGCAAGCTGCCCTCTTCGTACCAACAATAAATAAAACATCAGGGATGAGTGGCCAACCTTATCGCTGAATTTAAGATGTAACTGTCTTGAATTTTTCAAACACCTGCTATTAACAAGACACTCGAAAACTTACAGAGAAGAGCGGGTGACCAATTCTTTGCCAAGCGTTCCACGGATAAATAAAAGTATTCTCGTTATTCCTGAATCAAACAAAATAATAACATAATTTGCGACGTCGCCTTTTTGATCCCGTTCCAAATATCAAAGAGAACGTCACATTATAATAAATTTGGATCATAAAATATTATACAGTCGTACTTACATACTTATACACGCAGTGTGCGGTACATTAGCTGACGATGTCATTTTTACGCTCCAAAAATGATCCTTTAGTCGTCATTCTACATTCAATATCATACGAATATTATTATTCTACGGTATCACTTACTCTCCAATACTTTGTGCAATACTAAGTTTATATTTTTTTTCGTTTATATTTTTTTTGTTCCTCCCGAAATTTCGGTTTGTTATATCCACTGAAAAACTAAATTTGGTTTTGGCAAAACATTGCCGTAAACGAACGTTTGTGGTACGCCTGTTAAAAACTGTAGTCATCCAAATATATTTGGCTCGCTGGACTTTATGGTCATAAAGTATAACTTAAATTTCCAAAACAATATACAAAAGAAATGGACTTCTTCAATATTGCATTTTAAATTCTTCTCATGTGTTTTTTCTGCTGCTTGATGTAGTTTTCATCTAAATATGTAGATATATTCTTATTTTTCATAATGGTTCTTTTATACACTTTAGACTCGGGAAAGGAGTAATATCATCTACGCATTTTTTTAAAAGGCTGACTTATCTAAGTTTTTCATGTTTTAGATCCTTTATTATTAGGTTAGGCAATGCAACTAAATTTTGATGATTTTCCCCTATATAAATCTCATAAAGTTTTACATAAAAAGAAAGGGTAAAATAAATATAATAAGTTCACTATTTTTAATGAATATATTAAAACTAAAAGACTAATATTATGTCAAAGCAAACAATAAAATTTATTTGAATAAAATTTAGTATGCACTAAAAAACTTTTTTGCTCTCCATACCAAGGAAATATCTCTCGTTCTCAATACAAAGGATGATAAGAGGATGTCGTACGTCACGGAAAGAAAAATACAAATCGCCGCGATCTTGAAGAGGGCAGCTGAAAAAAACATTGTCGACAGTCTTGTTATCTATGCCACACTCACAGGCTGGCACAAATGAGGGGCCCACTTTTAAGAGGTGAATTTCTAATCTTTGATGATTAATTGGATACAAGCAGTGGTAAAAATTTATTCAACCTTCCCTCGTGGATCCATATACTTGGGATATGATTCTTGACACACTTATAATAAAATCCTTTGTTAAACTCATTCCTTTTTATCGAATCGTAGCTGTACAAAATTCACAAAGTTAATTGTAGTAATAAATCTCTTTTTCATGTTTAAGTAAGTTACTTTGGATTTATTTGAAGCTAGATTCATAGAAACTGAAATTTAGTTCAGGAAGAAATGCAAACAAACATAATTGGACTCAATTTTTCAGTACATATTTTACTTTCAGCATTATTTCAAATAAATTTGGTTGAATCGCACAGCATTGTGTTGCCATTTTTATACTTGTAATGATAAATTGACTAGAAAGCCTTTATTCAAAAATTAAAAATAATAATAATATTAGTATTTTCCATGCCAATAACAGATTAACTTTTTGTTTTATTTACGGATTAAACAGCAAAATAATATAAAGCTACATTGGATTTTGACCAATTACTCACCGAAGTCCACAGTACATAATGCGATTTTGTATTAATAATTTATGACTGTGTTTTGTATTGTCCATTTCTTTTTTTACCATTTTTGTCAAACTATATTAAATAATATTGAACAATACAAAATTTATCATAACTTTATTTACTAATTCATTTTGCGCTGCCATAATTGATATACAAAATCAAAACTATACAAAACGAAAACTATGAACTTATTGACATGTAGAGGACTATTTGCATGTTTATTTTATAATGAATTTGGAAATAGAACTTGATATTGTTAATAAGTAGATTGATAGACGTACCTGAATAAAATTTTGATTGTAAGGGAATATTATCAGAGCGCAGGGAATGTCGTGGGAAGAGATTACGCGATTGGCACAGATACGCTCTAAATGGAGGAGGCTGGTTTCTGCCCTGTGCTCCCGAGAGGAGCGTTGAGGGCGATGATAGTGACAAAAAACTTCAAATAAATTAAACATGTTAAATTTAATGATGAGGTAGGTCACTTATCCTGAATGTCTTAATATTATTGGAAGAAAAAGGACAACCCATATGTAGGTCCAGTGGCTACCCCACTTATGAGACATGTCATGATAGTATAGAAAAAAAATAAGGTACTCGAGAAAATTATTTTGATTTTTCATTTCTGTCTTCTTTACACACCTTTTTATAATAAATTTGAATGTAAGATATTTTTTAGAAACTTTAAAATATAACATTTTGATATCACCTTCATCATAAGATTTTCCTGTTATATCTCTCACATTTTCGTGTTTTTTTTTTTATAATGAAGCGCGCTCAAAATTATGCGAATTATTCACTAAGTTATGTTTTTTTTTCATACTTCAAATGATTTTCTTGGAAATATTTACACAAGTCTTTGACTTTTGATTTCAGATGAAATTCTTTGAAATTTTTGTGTTCATTCAGACTGTCTAAGGACAATGTACCATACCAACAGCTTGCTCGCTTACAATTTTCAAAATTTGTATTAAGTCAAATATCTCTCAAATTCGTTTTTCTTGAAATTCGTTTTTCCTTACAATATAGATATGAATGGTTGTACACTCTGTGATGTCTTTCAAAAGAGTTAACGCAATTTTCAATATCAAATGTATAACATAAGCTAACACAACTTTTTTTGTATTCAAATATATTTCCTCAGTGAAGTAACATCACTGATCTCTAAAATACGATATATAAGAATATGCTATAGTTATCGAGTATATTTTTTATATTTCAGACTTTTCTATAGAGTGTAAAGAAGAAAAAAAAAAAAGTATTTCCATTTATGTGGATCTGATGCCAATAACTGTCCTTACACAAAATTTCTAGCATCAGATTCTTCTAATATTGACTTTAAAGTAAAGGAGAACCTGATTAAAACATTTGTCTGCTTTGTTCTGCTATAAAGGGATTATCCTAAAACATGTCTACTTGGATATTGATACCAAGATAATCCTATGTCTTACTTGTGTTGGTTGTGTGATTGTATTTGTTTAATAAATAAATAATATGTGAGTGAGAACGTTGACCATCGGCAAGAGTGAGAACGGAAGTTTGGCTATCTTTGAGAAGTGGTGCTACGGACGCATGCTAAAGATCCATTGTTCGGAACATATCCAAAAGAACAAGGTGATGAACAGGGTTGGCGCAACTTCTTAAAAATTAGCTTACAACAACTGGAACCCAAGCCTGCTTATTACTATCGCAGAGGGCATGAATAGAAGCAGAAATTATAAAGAGCTGAGATGAAAAACATGAGCTGTAGCATAAATATAGAATTAAAATGACTAGCAATATATAGGGAGGAATGGAGAAAAAAAACCAAGAGTTTTGCAGACTAACCCAATGAATTGTAACTCGACACTATGTACAAAACAGATAATTGTACCTAGCAAATGAAACAGCTAACGGAAATTATTATTCATCTTTTGGATGCCTATCTGTCACCTCTTTTGTCAGTATTTCTTAGCCTAACTCTTATGATAATATATTATCAGACAGTTAGATGTTTTTTAGTTAATGTTTTTATTTCTTCGAACACCCGCCTTTTACATAACACTTGAAAAAAAGCTCACAATAAAAGAGTGCGAGTTCAATTCTTTGCCGGGTGTTCCACGAAACTAAATATTTTTTATTTTTATTTTGTGAAATAATTTTTTTTTTTTTTTGTGTAATATTAATAAAATAAAGACTAAAAATAATTCTATTGGCAAGAGAGATATCAATTTTATTATCATAACGATTATTGCGCTGATAACACTCAACATTCTTACAAAAGTTATGGATCAATTTTGAGAAAGAAAATTAGTTCAAATGATAAAAAAATAGAACAGAATTATAGTTTTACTTCAGTCATAGAAAATAATAGAGCTATAATTTACTGTGGTCGAAGTTATCGGTTTACTCTAGGATTATTAAATACCAGCTTATCACCTCGATCTGTCTAATAAGATGATGAATCTTTTGGCTGAGTAATATCAAAGAATATCTTAACGTAGATCAACAAACCTTTTTTAACCTACGAAATTTCCACATTGTTAGCAATAGCAATGTGTCAAACATGGCCATAATGCTGGTGCACAATACCATTCTGGTACCGACACTTATGTATGCAAGTGAAACTTGGACGTGGTTGAAAAAGGATGAGAGTGGAATAAATGCCGTGGAGATACGTTCACTGAGAAGAATTGTTGGTAAAACGTTGCGAGATAAAGTGTAGAATGAGGATATCAGGAGAATGAGAGGATGCGAGAAGAGTGTTGTGGATAGAATGCGTGTAAATAAGTTACGATGGTTTGAACATGCGGAGCGAATGCAAGATGAATAAATTACGCAAAGGATGTATTTATCTGAAAGAGGGGGTGTGAGGAAGCGCGGACGTCCAAGAACCACGTGGCTTGATTACGTGGATCAAATCTTCAAGGCCGGTCGTGTGTTGAGTAAAAGAAATTGGCGTGCATGTCTGAGAAGCTGGATAAATGTGGACGAAGCGAAAGAAGTTTGTATGTAAGTATAGATCTATATGGCGTTCTGTTCTCTCTGCCTACCCCTCCTGGGACATGGCGTGAGGGTATAGATAGATGGATAGATAGATAGAAATTTCCAAAATAAGAAAATTCTATATTAAGTTTAATGATGAAATTCTATTATTCGTACTATATTCTTTGTGTTTTGTTTATTTATTCTTTCATGCCATGATAATTGTGGGATAAATAATGACTTCCAAACGCAAAGCAACATTTAATTGTTTTCGTTCTGTGCTTTAAAATATATTTGTTTCAATTGAGAATAATTTTATATATTCAAATTTGATTTCGAATTTGCCCTAAGCATTGAGAGATCTTCTGGATGAGTTTTCGAGAATCAGATAAAAAAACACTGTAATTCAATTATGGGTATTTTTATATCCGTATAATGTTATTGACTGAGATCTCCAAGATTTTGATAAGCCGTTGAGCTTTTATCTAAATTAAATAACGGATATCGCATGAATGCTAAGTGCTAGATTTGTGTGGGATTTCAGGATTACACACATATTAATAAATTGAAATGATATTATCAAAGGCATACTTCTGGTTTCAAAGAAGTATCTAAAATATCTTTTGCGAAAAACTGTTCATTCTTTTTAAGCTCTCAAGGCTCCGTGCGAATACACACGTTAGTGACGATTCCGTTCTATTCAAAGCAATTCTGTACCAATCGAGTCACCATCTTTTTTGACATTCGTGAAATGCACTGATATCATTGCAATGGAAAAGTGTATTGCAAATAACCTTGGAAATGTTTGCAAACGGATGAATGTTATCTTTCATTTTACTGAGGCTATAGATACTAGATTTTCGTTGAGAGTATTCGAAATCAATAAAAAATAGTGATGGATCTATGAATAAACCACGTTTCTTGTATACGTCTTTCCGTGACATTTGAAGAAAATAGCTTTTATTTCAAGGATCATTGCCCCATTATGTGTCGATTTAGCTTGTCAGTATCCCATTTCCCTGAGACTTGTCGTTCATTAATCTTCCCGCGTTGTAGTTAACCAGCTACCGCTGTCTTATTTTTAGCAAAGTTTTTCCATCAAATTTATTTAGAAACAAAAATGTTTTGTATCTCCTTGTAAAACAATGAACTTAATTTTAAGCCATGTATTAGTTGTATTTAAAAGTCATATATTTTGTAAACCTAACTTTTATTCTATTTAAATAAGTTATTTCTTTAAGAATACATGTCTGATTTCATATGAAATTTGCTTTGAATTTAAATGTAAGAATTTAATACGAATGATTTATCTCTTCCTTTTCAAAAGAACTGTTAAAAAAAAATTTCGAACTCATTTCTAAAATAAGATTTAATGGATGACAATTTTTTAACAATTTGATCGATAAACATCGCATCACATCGTGAAGATAAATACATTCTTTCTTTGATTGTAAGACGAATTTTTCACTGTATTAATATATCACTTATAAAGTTCCACTTAAAGGCCCAC
The DNA here is from genome assembly GCA_947579605.1 of Athripsodes cinereus. Taxonomy (NCBI): domain Eukaryota; kingdom Metazoa; phylum Arthropoda; class Insecta; order Trichoptera; family Leptoceridae; genus Athripsodes; species Athripsodes cinereus. Next base: position 9,148,151 of record OX388317.1, on the reverse strand, counting down.
GACCGGTTTCAACTCGATTGTTTCATTAACAGATTGCAAAATAGTTTGAGGTGAACAATGAAAAATTTTCAGCTTACCCTTTAATGATACTAAAGTGGTAAAACAGTTCGCGCATCTATAAAACTTTTTATGTAATAATCAAACATTGTGGAGAACTTGTCGTACAACTATGTCGCGTAATTATCAAATAATGAATAAAAGAAGAATGGTTGGTAAAACATTGCGGGATAGAGTGAAGAATGAGGACATTAGGATAATGAGCGGATGCGAGAAGAGTGTTGTAGATAGAACGCGTGTAAATAAGTTGGACGTTGGTTTGGACATGTTGAGCGAATGCAAAATAAAAGAATGACGAAATTAATGTATTTGTCTGAATGAGGAGGTGGGAGAAAACGCGGACGGCCAAGAACCACGTGACTTGAGCACGTGGATCAAATCCTAAAGGACGGTCGCATGTTGAGTAAGGGGAATCGGCGAACATGTATGAGAAACTGGATGAATGTGGAGGAAGCGAAATAAGTTTGTAAGGATAGATCTATATGGCGTTCCGTTCTCTCTGCCTACCCCTCCTGGGACACGGCGTGAGGGTAAAGATAGAGAGAGATATCAAAAATACGAAAAAGGTTTCCTCTCAGTTTTTCACAACTCGCTTATGTAACATTCATACAGTCCAATCGTTTATTGAAATGGTGTATCCGAGAACCAGTTTTACAAGAAGATGCATTGTTTATATCCTAAAATATCCCAATATTCTTTGAGTCACTAAATTAACTACAAAATCTTTTTTACGCGTGAACAATCATTCCCGAAAAGTAGTATTTTTCTGACCCCTGTATCTGACCGTCAGTCGATCTTTTTTCATTTTATTCAGTAGTAGGTATACGAAAACTGTTAACACATAAAATATTTTTAATACCTTATATAAATATTAGTTTATTTTATTGATGTAGTAAAAATAAACATCTCGAATTGTCTCAAATTGCTTTTGTTTATGTTTATTTTGTATAATAACAAGTATAATATGCTTTTATTCTTTATATTATTATTACTTAGACATACACCATGAGTATGGGGGCTGTTTTATATCGTGTTTATTCATTTAAATGTCGCTCAGTGACAAGCAAAGAAGTTTGAATGTTATTATTTGACTTTAAGCTTTTAGATTAATTCATACTATAAAAATTTAAAAATTTATTTAATTTTTGAATGAACATTCAAATATAACAAACGTTGATAAGCAGAGTAAAAAAATATAAGTAATACTTGATGTATTGTAAATATTGAAACCTAATATTATGATAATACCAATGCAAAAAAAATATTCGTTTTATGATTAACTTCGAATTATGATGTTTTATATTTTGATCGTAGATTTACATATTTTTAAGCCCTTTTTCCTATTACTTGAACAAATTGTCATAGCCATATAGTTTCTCAAATGTTCCATTAATTTTTCTTTCTCGAAGTGTTCAACCCTAATAATGATAATAATAATAATAAAGATAATTTGTATTTGGCGCCGTTTAATGATCCGTGACCATCTCAAGGGCGCCATGGTTTTTTTTTTGAAAAGCAGTGTTTTCAGCTTACTCCTGAACGTTGCAGTGGGTTAGTTCTGTCTTAAGTCGACTAGCAATCGGTTCCAGGCAGTTGGCCCCGCAACGCTAAAGCTCCTCTCTGCGAATTTGGAAGTGTTTGCCCTGTTGGGCTCCACAAGTTTGTTAACAGCGGTGGAAGCTGATCGCAGTGGTCGCCTCTGAGAAGAAGTCATTTAAGGTATTTCAACCACATGACTGTCAGATGGCGCATCTTATTTTTACACATTATTTACATACGTTGTTATTTAAATAATTTTCACACGTTTTTACCGATAATTGAATATATTGCATCATTTGATATTATATCTGCACTTATTATCCGTTTTACTCTATTTGGTAATGATATGTTTTTCAAAAGAACTTTTCGAAGTATGAAAATAAATGGCTATAATAAAATAATTTTATATAATTCAATGCAAGACAATGAATCATATTGTGGAATGCTCCTTGTATGGTTTTTAGTTTAGTTTAGGGGCTGATATGTAGAAATCACCGATTTAGCCAACTGGCTGAAATGTATTGGTGTCGTTTGATCTTTTCAATCTATCCTGCAATGAGAACATCCTGTGTGCATTCCTCTAAAGGTCATTATCCAAAAGATTACAAAAAAAAAACAGTGGTACCTAATTATTTCTTCAGTTATTGAATTACGTTTTACTAAATATGTCGTAGCTGGAGTTATCCATTTTCTACTCGAGCCATCTTCCTTGGGTTCCAAAACCCAGTATGTGAAGTTAATGGCTGAACTCACAACTCTTAGTAGTTGAGATGATGCTTACCATAAAATACAGCAGTGTGGGTATGGAGAATAATGTTATGAGAAGCATAACGAAAAAGTAAAATTCACGGTAATGTAATGGTGCTGTTATAAGTTAACGTTTCATTTTTGACTTTTTAGTGTTAAAATGTTTGGCCACTCAGGTCCCTAGACAAATATTACGTAATGCCTTTTGTGAAATGTTTTATTTTGCAGGTGCACTCTAAAGTTGACATGGTTTCTTCTGGCAAATTAATGTAGAAACTTCTCTTGGTTGTCAAAAAACTTTCTCTTAACTCAAAGTATACATACATTTGAGATATTTACGTACATAAAGTGTTAGATGATATTATGTATACTGTAAGATGTTTTTGCTAGTTTAAGTTTACGTCACGTGTGCACCAACATAATTATACTGCCTTTGTGTTACTAGAATACAAGAAAGTTTCATAAAGACTTTTTTATTATTTATGTTCTCTGATTTCCAACTCTTTCCTGCTTCGTAAAATTTGTTAACGAACACTCTTTAATGTTAATAACTTGCAGCTCAAATTGATTAAGTATAAATATTTTTCTCTGCTGTATGTGGATAATTAACAAAAAGATCAAGATTATCTTAACTAAGATAGTTAAATGATGATTATGGATTCTAACGCGATGATACACTTACATATGTGATTCCCCAAGCACACAATCTATGTAACACCAGACCCAGGATAATTTGAGATGGTATTTTTTCTTTTTGACTCGGTCAAGAGTTGAACTCAGAACCTCACGAATCACCAGCAAAAGCGTTATCTCCATGCCACATGAGCTTCAAAGGTGTGCTTTTGATTATGATTTTATGATAATGCCGTTTTATTATTACAGGATGCGTAAGTTGATTTTCAGCCATTTTCCTGAAGCTAATTAATCTAGGTAGGTATACGTTTTCATTCTTACTAATCAAATCTGTACATTGTAAAACAAAATTGTAATTCATAACAATACGAACACACAAAACCTATTACAGTTAACGTCAGCTCAGTGTTTTCGCTGTGTACAATGCGGGCTAGGCATTATTTGGTATTGTGTCAGTATAGAAGTTTGCGTAACAAATATTGGGCTCGTGTTCATTAATTTGATTTACAAGTTTACTTTGATTATTAACATAGAAGGAGAAAGGCCCATTTCAGAATACCGCAGTGAAGCCTGACTCCTCAAATTAAATTTATTTTACCTACAAGGAATTGACGTATAAACCTTGCGCCAATTAAATTAAACACTCAAATATGCTGAGGTACCTTGCCATGTTATTATATATGTAATTTTCGTTATGATACTGCCTGATGTTGACTTCATTTCGCATTGTGTTAATAGTTCCAATGTAAGTTTGTTAGTGTTTACGTGAAATTAATTTAGTCATTTTATCTTTCCCAATTTTATAAATATTTATCACTATTTCTTTTACAAATCTGTCTTCTACATTCAAATCAATCCATGTTTATTTGAATAATCTCTTTCCATGACATTTATAATTTTCTCACGTCGTTATCATGGTAACGATGTGTAGTGAAAAAGCGTCTTAGTAGATAGGTATACCGTTACAGTTACAAAACATTTTACTGAAATCTTATTTCCATAAGTAGAACTAAAACTAATTGTCATCTTTTTTACATTTTTTTTGTTCTACGATAGTTTATATTGTTTTAAAAAAGAAAATCTTTCTAAATTGCACACAAACTGTTTTTGGTGGATAACTTCCTTAATCTTCATTCGTAGGTTTGAAAAAGTTTCGATTCTCTCCCGAAATTAGTTCGTGACCTTATATGCTATGAAAACCGTGCACTGTGCCAAGTTTCATTGCAGTTTCATTACGAGTACATTGTGACGCTTTGTCCAAATTTATATTAGGTATTTGAACTATTTTATGCAAAAAGGTATTTTGTGATATGCGATTTACTACGAAACTTCTTTGATATCTCATAATAACCTAAAAACCAGTTGTATTTTTTGTTATGTAAAAGGATAGTGCAAGTGAAATAATATTTATAAAATTTAAACATGTACAATTCGATGACAAAGTATGTCACCCATAATGGCTATCTTTACTTTTATTGGCACGAAAAGGTGGACTTGTGCTTTTATTACACGCAGTCAGTCTTATTGCTTCACTACTTGCTGGAGATATATTGATGGCATATTAAAAAGATAGAGAAAATATGTTCTTATAACTCATCTTACTATTTACAACTATCTTTTATTTTATTTTTATTTTATTTTATTTTCCTTTATTGGCATTTCTACAGGTTTTTACATAAATATAGTATAAAACAATTAGGTTTAGTACTAACCCAATTACAGATTGCACAAATGTTTACAAATACTGTATATAATTAAGATTCTCTTAAAATAAAGTGTCTTTTCTTTTGTTGATATAATCATACCTAGATGTCATCTTGAGTTTGTTTTCCAGGACAAAGATGATATTGTGTCGAGGTCATGATTTTCTAGTTTATGAATAATTTATGTAATTTTAATGTTGTATTTGGAAGGATATTCTTGTATAAATGTTTGAATTTGTTTGTATGCGTCTGACTATTTTGTGTATTGATATTCTCTATATATCAGAGAAATAATAGAGAAAATTTAACCCTCTATATTTACTGTCACCTTACGAGATGCTAAAATAATATATATATATAATGAGTTACAATCCATTGGATTGGTCTGCAACGAGTTTTGTCTTTCTTCTCCATTCTTCCCTATTCTCAGCCAGTCTTTTCAGCTCTACGTATGAGCCACAATTCATGTCCCTCTTCAGTTGGTCCATATACGCATCTCTGGGCCGGCCTCTGCCGTTTGTGCCCTCGGTCCTACCCTCCGCGATGGCGATGAGGAGTCCTGGGTGCCTGATGTTGTGGCCAATCCAGTTAGCTCGTTGTTGGCTGATTCTCTTAAGGAGTTGACTTTTTTCGCCTACCCTGTTTAATACTTCTTCGTTTTCGACGTGTTCCGACTAATGTATCTTCAGCATGCGTCTGTAGCACCACATTATATTTTTATTCACAATATTCCCATGTTTATCAATATTTATTAATATAATATTTTACTGTAACCAAGAAGAAAAATGTTTATTTATTTATTGAAGAAATCACACGGGAATTATAACATGCTAAAGTTTTAGGAGCCTGTCTTTTTAAATTATCTATTATCCATGCGTTATGCCAGATTCAGAAGCGCAATTTCTTATTTAATTTCTCCCAACACCTGAACAGCTCTTGAATTACTTTTAATACGTATCTGATTTAGTGACTTGGAAAGCTTCTTTAAAAAGAGTCTTTATACAGGTCAAGAATTACCCTTTTGTAGAACTGCAGCTTTCAAAACAATATACCTTAAGCTGATTTTGGTATAAACTAGAAATATCATATATGTAGGACATGACATGACTAGATACATGTATTATAATAATATAAATAATACGAGTATATCCAACTTCCATCTTGTTGCTTAGTATGGTATATTATTTCATTGTATAATAACACTTCGTGGAGATAATATTCACTGAAAGTTTTATGACAAGTTTGTCTGTCATCAATGATTTATGTTCTTTACAGTTAAAAATATTTTCTCTGAGATACAATGTTGCTGTCGTGTTGGAATTTTACTTATGATTTGAATTGTACGAGTACTACGTGCGTATATACAAAAAGGAGCGTTTTTTTACGGAGCGCTGTGCAACGGTGACATTTCCCAAAACTAAATGTTGAGCCAAATCCATAAAAAAAAAAACAATTTTGTTGATGTGTTGATTTTCATAATTTTCATATAATTTAACAAGAGGACTAGGCATTTACGCATTTTCTACGCATTATTATTTTTGATTTTAACATCAGACATCGTCATAACTTAACCAATATGTGGTGACTATGTATGTCTCTATACAAAATAAATATTTGAGTTTTCATTTGAAAACCATTGGTCTCTTTGTTTTTATTTTAATTTCAAACATTTTATTACTCGATTTGAAGTAATTGAGATTCTTCTCAAAAAGTAATATTTCCATAACAAAGTAGAATGAATCCTTTGACGATCTGTCTGTGAGAGAGATGAAATAAAAGATAGAATGAAAAATACTGAAAGAAAACTAAATAATATTATTTTTTCTTTCCCGTAATAATGAAAGTACGAAGGCGGTATCGTAAATGATTTCCTCGCAAAGGTTCCGCAATGCAGTCCGCAAAGAATTATTATTATGTAACTAACTGTGGACGGCCGAGCTTCGGAAAAAGTTCAATACATTTTACAAACTTCACCAAGTATAACTAATTATTTTCTTAGAGCTTTTCTTCAAAATTCATGGTTTATTTCCAGCCTTAATATTCGTAATCTATAACGTTATTCATTACTGAATGAAATATTTTGAAAAATTAACTTTTAATTAATTATGGCAAAATGAAGAATGACCTTTTTCAGATTGTCCTGGGTCTGGGTGTTACATGTATATGTGTGTAGTGCATTGTATATATGTGTATCGTCGCGTTAGTACCCATAATACAAGATTCACATCTTAGTTTGGGACTAGCTCGGTCTGTGTAAATTGTCTATACATGTTAAATTAAAAAAAATAAAAAAAAAAAAAAAAAAAAAATAACTAAGAAAAATTTATTTTAGCTTGATGCATTATCTATATAAATAAAATTTAGTTGACCATGTATGTTCCCCCATAACTTGAGAACGGCTTAACCGAATTGGCTGATTTATTTTTTGTTATGTTTGATTGAATGGGAACGATTAACATGGAAGGAATTTTTTGAAAAATCCACGAAAAAGTCGGAAGTTTAGATTGTTTTTTTTGTATGAAAGTGACGTTTGTATGACAGTTCCGCTGTCACGAATTGCCATAACGATTTTTTTAACTCACCCTGGCGACGCCGTGTAGGAACATCTAGTCTGCAATAAAAGTTCTTATGTATATAAAAGTCATACCGATAGTGGCATTGTAGATGTGGTTTTGAAAATTATACTAGCGTATGTAAACTACATAACGGAACTGTTTGACATAATTCATTATTTCATATTAAATTTTCTTTAACTTACCTGATTTGTATTACCAAATATTATTAGTACTGAAACTATCTTCTGAGTTTTAATGAAAGTCATTAAATTGTATAAACCGAAGCTTCTAAAATACTTCTCCTAAACATCATTCTCATCATATGGGTATGGGATTCTACCACATGGTTTTAGGAGTATAATATTCACTTAAAGAAAGTAGCATTGCAAACTAGCTAGTACATAATATGTACCATAAACATTCCCGTAGAACAATGTCGGGTCTATCGTTACTTAAAACTTTGTTCATTACATTTTATCTTCAGAGTGCCTATCTTCAAAATAACTAAGTGTACAAGGTATATGTAAGTATATTTACTACTACAACAATCAATTAAGTTGTAATAAGTAAAAGAAAGTTTTAAAACGCTTACTTAGTTCGAGTGCAATTACTCACAATGTGTTTTTTTTGTATTTTTCTTTTAAAACTCGGTAACTAAAAAAAAGTATTTGAGTTTAACCAATTTTCTTCTTTATTCTTCAATATCTCCCGTAGATCCTTCACAGGACTCTTGGGTTCATCAACATTAGGTACAATAATACAATAGAAAGGGAAAACATTAATACAATAGAAAGAGCATAATAAACACAACATACAAAAAAAAATTGAAAAGTCAAGACACAATAATAAATAAATATAGACACCTAAATTCTTTTTCTTCAGTACTAAAAGGATGTTAAGGGTCCCTTAAGCATCATGTTAATACTTCATTAGAATGATCTAGGTTTCAACATGTATAAAAATTCGTTGATTAACTTTCTACACTTTTTATGTACACGACATGAGTAGTTAATTTAAATGTGAGATTAAATAAACGTTATTTATTTTGTGCTTTTATTGGCACAGAGAGGACAATACGCACGTTTATTACACGCATTCAGTCTGCTGGCTACTACACTTGTTTGCTGTATTAGTTTTTAAATGTTTATCTCATAATTGGGAACAATTACTTGAAGCAAAGGATATGATTTTCTGTATTCAATTGTTTCGTGAACTTAGAATAAATCAGATCTTAAAACTATATATGATAGTCAAAATTAGGATACTGCATAGCTGATATTTGTTAAGTAATATCATATTAAATATTTTATTTTAGGAGCTATCTTACATAATTATGTAATTTAAATATTTGCCTAGTAAATGGAAGATATATCTTATTTTGTATATGTAACATATTTATTGTTCTGACAGAGGTATGATAACTTCATTTTTATGTAAGTTCTATATTTTTTCATACCTGTCATGAATCCACGTCACTCCATCATGGTCAAAAGTTTACCCAGTAATAATGTTTATCAAACATACTCCCTCTATTTATTAACATAAAAGGCTGAAGGATAAAAATACCAACATATTATTCCTTCATGATCATGTACCTACATACATACATACGTTTATCATCGCTTTGTAATATGTCTTAGAAGTAACATTGTATTGCTCTTTTCACATGTCAATCTTGTTGATAGTTAGGTATATGAATTTTCAATATTTAGAAATAGATTTCTCGTTGAAATAAACTGGTTATACAGAGTAACAACACCTATGTTAGAAATATCTCAATTTTCAGAATTCAAGCAAAATATTATGTTATATATTCTACTGCGTATTTAAGGATACGCCTGACAAAATTATCTGCCTATTAAACCGTACATTTCTCACTTTTCAGTTTCAGCTCTCGTGCGAAAATATTTCTTTTTAAATTACTACTATCACATCAAAATTACTCAATATTGGATGGAATGCCTAAGGAAGAATAATAATATTTCTACTATTTCTATACCATTACAGCATACTCCGCGAATGGTTTAGCCAGCAGACTAACTACATGCAATAAACATGCAAGCTGTCCTCTTTTTGCCAAAAAAAAAAGAAATTCAGGATGGGATCAAATCTTATCGCTGAATTTAATATGTTTAGTCTTTATTTTTAAAAAGTTATTGAATCTTTTATGTTTCGTTTTGTGCAGTCTCCGGTAGTAAAATAGATCTCTTACTCTTTTTTGTAAACCTTCAAGCCCTTAAATACCTAGTATTCGTAAAATATAACGAATACTTAAATGTCCTCGATTCAGCGATGAGATGCGCCATGTATTCTGAACGTCTGATTTTGTAACAATGTTACTTCTTGCATTTTTTTTTTAAAATATGTATCTGGGTTTTTGTTATAAACCCAAATACAATCTTATACACCTTTCGCAGAAAGCTACAAAAAGCTTGTATCGTGAAAGGGGAGTTTGCCGGCACCTGGTATCGAACCACGGACCCCTTGTTCACGAGGCCGAGACTCTATCTCCAGGCTACCGACGAACTCGTAAAATAATACTTTTGGTGAAAATAAGTATGATATAATGGCAAAGTAAGTTGGTGATGGAAGTCGAATAACGGATCTTGGTTTGTTTTTTTTTTTGTTTCCGATGATCTATTCGGCATCGGTATTATCTGATATCAGATATTTTTTACATTTTCCTAAGTAAAAATTTATGTATTTTAAAGTGATTATTATTTTACTCGTTTAGCGTTGAGCTGCGTAATATTAAAAGTGTGAAACATTTTAATCTTAACGTGTTCATTGTAATTTTCTACGTGAGAAAACAATTTTTCCTACAAACTAATTTGTACCGTCCCTCTATATTATTTCCGGGAAAGCTTTTCATACGTTGCAAGTTGTGCGAAGGATTGTTGAAAATGTTTGTAAGTTGTATGTTTGTGGAAAGCGACTTTCTTCATGTTTCACTTTAAATTCGTCAGATGTCTCTGGTTGATATTTTTACGTTTAATTGTGTAAATGGCATTTTAGTAACTGGGTTCATTTTAGTATGTGTAAAGGGGTTCTAAAATGCTTTTACAGTTTTCCTATAGGTTTTAAAACGTAATTTATATTTGCAATACTCCGTTACTAGGTTATTATTGAAAGTTCGTAATAATTCATGGTTCTTCAAGTATTTTACTATAGAGGGCGTATGTAAGGTGTATATACTGTATAGAAAATTTGTAGGTCAATATAAACTATCGCGTTTGTTGTTTTATGGGCAGGCAAATGTAGTATTTTTTTATAAACTCTTATTCAAATTATTTCTCACGTCTGCGACATTTTTCAAGTTCGCTTATTATTGTTACTTATTCTTCCATTCAATATACTAATAAATTTTTCCTGTCTCGTCCTTGTAGAAGACCTAGTCAATGTACGAAACATTATAATGTGTTCTACGAGCAATATTTTCTATTAAATTTACTATTATTATTCTGCCGTCTATTTATGTTGCGTACATTTTCGAATGATTTAGTATGAGATATTTACGATAAGATACAGCTAACAGAGACAACTAAATCCCTTGCCAGAAATACTAAACCCACTGTTCTTTATAATATTATCTTCAAGGTTTTCAAGGAGTTGGTCTACTTGAAAAAATCAAGAACGTAAAATTGTGTTTCTTGTGTAAAATCTGGAAAGTTTTATTGTCTGATATTTATCTTAAGATCCTACTCTGAGATTTGTCATTGAAACTAGTGCTCTCCAATCTTTTATTCAAGGGCAAAGTTTGATATTTCAAGTTTGCAATTTTTTCCTATTTAATTTATTTTAATGTTTTTATCTACTCAATGTTTTTGTATATTTTATTTACTCAAATGTTTATTCTCCATAGATTAACGTAGGTTTCTGAGTTGTATGTTATATTAATAATAATAATAATAATAATAATAATAATAATAGTTTATTAAACACAATAATAGTTTATTAAATACATTTATTTTTCTAATACAATTACTCCCCAAAATTACTTTTAGATATTTCTGTTTTGTTGTTATATTTTTTTTTGTTGAACGCTTTTAGCCGTTTAGGGGCATCCCTATGGATGACACTCACTGTATATAATATAGTTAAGAAAACCGTGGCTCGCTTAGGGGAAGACGTTGATTGTCAATGAAATAGTAGAGAAAGTGAGAACTTTCTTTTAGATCGGAGACCACTGGTTTTAACTACGCAGTATTTAAGATACAATTACTCTATTAAATCTTTAAAAAAAAAATTAATTTCTTACGATTTTTTTTGTTAATAGTATTTTGTTACAGTCGACCCAGCATTTAATTTTCATCTGAAAAGTAAGTTATTTTATTTCTGAGAAAATAATAATATTGAAGCTAGACAGATTCGTACCATAATGTAATTATAACTGTCTTTATAATTTTTATTTTCCACAATAAAAAAACTGTCTTTTTCCGTAGGAATGTATGTAATGCCAAATTCTAAATGTACCTAGCTACATATATTTTTCGATAAATGAGTTTCATGATTACTTAAAATAGAATCAATAAGCAATAAGAATAAAGTATTTATTTGTAATATAAACCACAAAACAGCAATCAAAATTGCTGGTATTAGAGGTAAAATCAGGCAAAACAACAGATATTAGCAACATATTTGACATTTAAAAGAATTATAAATAAGTAACTATATTTGAAACTAAACAACACATTATTCCAAACTTTCCGAACTTTTCACTCACATAATCATTTAAATTTTAGTTTTAAGATGCTCTATTCTTAGAATCCATGTATTTGTAATAAAAATACTGTAGCAAAAACTTATAAAAAAATTTCTTCATATCAAATTATTACAGAGAAGAAAAAAAACATAGTCATTTTAGATGAATGAAAAATAAATAAGCTTCTTAATGCAATTTTCATTCATCATTCCTTTTCATGAATGCAGTTCTACAATGTTCAAAGATTTTATGATACTCACGTGAATATGTGATGTGGAGTAAAATGTTTATTTTTTCATATTATATTATCATAGCGAGATGAGTAAGGCTTTATTAATTTTCGGCTTTTTACAAGCACAGGGTCAGTATGTACAAAGAGAACATAATAATAAAATATATCTTTCAATTTTCATCATACAAGAACAAACCATTTTTCCTCTTATATTCCGAGTGCTGTTTTATGTAGAAAAAGAGATTTGCATTAATACCAAAAGGTTTTTTATGATATTTTCACACAAAACTTATGTGTCTAAACTTTAAGCAATGAAGTATAAATCAGAATAGAAAGTATCACATTATCTTAGCAACAAAGTTAAATAATTACAAATGTCGATTTATTTATATTAAAATGACGGATAAAGTTGAAAGACGTTTTATGAACTTACAAGTAGATTACCCAATTGAAAACCCGAGAAACTATCATTATTACTTGGATTTTTATAGGTTATATAAAAATCGTTTCTTTATGACAGCGATTTCTGTATGGTAGCTTTTTTATTGTAATTTGTTTGAATAAAATATTATTAATCTGTGATCATGCCGAACTTACATGCATTGTGTAAAAGCATAACTTTTATGAATAGTTTAACGCGTATGCTTTATGCTATATACATAGGTTATGTTATGATTATTATACGTAGATATTTTTAGGTTCTAATCAAAAAGTTGATTTAGTAGGTTTTTAGTAGGTTGCACATATTAAGTAGGTTTTTGATAAAAAGTACTTTTAAACATATAATATATGCTTACAAATTTGCATTATTTATTACGAACCTCTTTTTTATATTTCATCTAATGTTATAAGTATAATACTTTAACGAGAAGTTTATTAAAGCTTGGTTTTCACAACAAATAATGAGACATTAAAAGAAAACATTTTTCAGAGTCGACTCAGCATATGTTTTTGATAAAGGGAACTGAGACTTATTTATACTGTGTTCGTTATTTGATTGATTACTTTAGTTTCCTTGTAAAAGTTTGACTAACGAGTGAAGTTCTTTTCTGGTTCAAAAGAGTAATTGAACTAATAACTTCGTCTAAGTTAAATTTTAAGTACAATCTAAGTCAATAATTGGGAGTATCTAAACTAACCCAGGACGAATTTGTAATAAATTGATTTTGTCGTCATTTGTTTGATGTTCATTGGGTCGATCGGGATTCTAAACGAATCTATTTATTCACTGTGTTGGTGTTTAGGTAGTAGAATTCCATATCGAAATAAATAAAAAAAGCGTTTAATTCTACTAATGATTTATTCGATGAGAGAGACGTCTTTCGTATTATAAGGACATTGTCAAATATCCTTATAACACGAAAGACGTCTCTCTCATCGAATAAATCATTAGTAGAATAAAACGCTTGTTTTATTTAATTCGAATCTATTTATTATATACATTGCAATATATATAATAAATAGATTTAGTAAGTTCGTCGGTAGCCTGGAGGTAGAGTCTCGGCCTCGTGAACAGGGGGTCCGTGGTTCGATACCAGGTGCCGGCAAACTCCCCTTTCACGACACAAGCTTTTAGCTTACTGTGAAAGGTGTATAAGGGTGTATTTGGGTTTATAACAAAAACCCAGATATTTCTTTTAAAAAAAAAAAAAAATATCCATCTTCTTATTAACATGGTTTCTTCCACTAATACGACATTCAGCATAATCTCTACAAGTATTAAACGCACAAAAATATCGTCCTTATAAAAACATATACTGACACATCTTATAAATGTTGTTTTTTGGGTTTTTGAATATTTTATCCGCATTTTAAATTTTATAGACACAAGAATTTTTGAAAATCATCCAAAAACTTGTACTCAAACATTAACTGTGTTATAGAATTCCATTGGGATTGAAAATCTTCGCGATGTGATTTTAAGATTTTGTCTCCATTGTTTCTTTCAAATTGAGTAGAATTTCTGTTAATAATTATATTGTTCTTTCTTCATAGTTTATAATAATATTATTCTCAGCTTTATGGCAGTTAGTGATAACGGGACTCAGTACAGCAATCAAAAGACTTTGTAAAACTGTTATACATAATATAGTTTGCTCTGTCAAGATGATAATAATTATTATTGCTAATCCCTCACCATAAATCCTTGTTAATAATACCTAAAGTTCTACATTCTCAATCTATGTGAAGTCTGGATTATTCATACTATTGTCTCAGACCATAATCTTCACTTTTCTTTATATTTTATCTCGTCTTTCTATTTATAGCTAAATTTCAGAGACAATTACTTATGTTTAGAATATTTACTAATTTTTTTATTGTTTAACCGGATTTGGGTGCAGATGACAAAACCAATTAGAAACCTCGATTGGAGAACCATGTCTACACAATGCAACATTGTGTAGAATCTAATCGGAAGAAGTGAGAAAGGTGTCCCAACGCTTATGAATTGGCTCAAGGCTGCCTTAAGTGATCACTTTCGGTGTCCATGGAAAAATGAGATCCCAAAAAGATGGTTGCTTCTATGGTTTGCATAAAGCGTCTCTCGATTGGTGGACCTTACATCGTGACAGTGAGAATGGTGGAATTGGTAAACGTTGTCCATGGACACCGAAAGTGATCACTGAAGCCAGCCTTGAGCCAATTCGTAAGCGTTGGGACACCTTTCTCACTTCTTCCGATTAGATTCTACACAATTACTTATCTCTCAAAATACTACCTTACCTACTTATTGGTAAACCATCTACCTATTCTAACTGTCTACAATAATATTTATTTTTCATGATGTTTTAAGAAAACCTTACTTTTACAGGACACTAGAAAACTTGCAAAATTGAGTGGGAGATCCATTCTTTGCCGGGGACTCCACAAAGCAAAAAATATATCATACCTATTAATAAATATTTTATTAAGTGTTTGAGGAATGCAGGAATTTAAACTAGAAATAATATAAATAGATGATTGTTTTTTGTGAAACAAATCATTTTAAGAGATCATTCCAAACAAATCATTCCAGAAAATCTTCGAACTAATAATGAACTATTTAAAATTTCCTCCATTATTAATTATGTTTTATCCGGGTCTGTTTCTTTCTCTGTCTCTCTTTTTCCACCTTTCATTAAGTTAACTCGTTAAAATTTTTGCTTTGAGACTTATTTTATCGAAGATAGCACACCACCTGAAATTTTCACTTTTTCTTGTTCAAAGTGTTAACCGACTTTGTAATTTATACCTTCGCAATAATTTTTTTTTATTATCAGAAAAAGAAAACAATGATTATACAAAAAAGTTCCGCTAAGTCAGTGTTGACTTTACAGCAGATTCTTAAAATATTGGTCAAATGATAATTAATTAATTTCTTACATACTACATATATGTGGCGACAAAGATACTATACCAATATAGGTAAGATTAAAAAAGGTAGGTATATATTTGTATATAGGTATACCCACTATATTCAAACTATAACTTTACTACAACAAGTAAAATTAAGGTAAGGATTTTAAGAACCAGTTTTTCATATTTTCCTGCTGCTTTTTTTGTTTTAAAGCTATTGTTATTTCTTGATACGATTGCAGGTTTAACGATTTTCCACGAAATAAATTACTTTTATGCAGTGTTTTAAAATCCATAACTATTTTCTCATCTAATGAGTTATTCTATTTAACAGATAATAATTTAAAAAAACATATATTGTACAAAATATTTAAATAAAAGTTATAAGATTACAACATGGTATAAACAAATAATTTTGTACAATAGACGAGTTTATCGCAGAGACACGATATCTTCCAACTAACACAATAAACCCAATAAACAAAATTTATTTTTGTAACTTTTTTACTGTTTTTTCAAGATTTTTTAGACCTTTATAATTATTCATAATTTTATATTATTTCATCTTGCCTGAAATGATTAAAAAATGAGGAAAAAACTTGCGCTGATAATCAAAATGAGGATAATTTCGTATGATTTAGATGCATTACATTTTTGTATTGTTATATACGAGTATAACTGAATAAATAAACCTTATGTACATATTGTTTTACGGATATCGGATATTTTTACAGAAAGTGAAGGCAAGTTGGCAATATTACCCATTTATTTTTCGTTGTTTTATAATATCATCGAGAAGCTTATGTATTTGTATTCATGAAAGTTATCTAACCATTTCAATATATAATCGTAGATTTGTTTATCACATCCATCCCAGTAGGTACATAATATATATGATTTATAGATTTAGGTAAAGTTATCAGATATCACCGATCAACACCAGATTGACTTTGTGTTTATCTAGGACTTATGCATACACCAAAGGAATTAATTGCTTTATCCAACATAGTTGATAGTACGTACTAATGTTGTAAATTTATTGTTCATATCCATAATATTATATTCGCGACTAGTCTAATAATTTCTACGTTTGTTCACATCTGAATTCGTTTGGTAATATGTTTGTTTAAAACTTCTTTAGAGATAAACGAGTAGGTAAGGATAAAAATAGTTTGCATGAAAACTTACATTCTGTGAGCGTATTTACTTCATAGAGCTTATTAAAAGAGAAAAAAAATCTTTCTGATCAATTAAGCATATCCACAGCATGCATGTTAGAACATAAACCATACAAAAAGGTAACGTAAAATAAAAAGAAAAGAACCCTTACAATGCAAGCCCAGCCTATCTATCGTTTTATCTATTTTTTTCTTTTTATTTGTTATACTGTTTAAAAATAATATATTTTAACTGTACAATATTTTACCAGTACTTTAAATACATTCTGAAAATTTATTTATAAAACTCTAGATACTTAATATAAATCTTTTTTTTATACAACCACAATTGTGTACACTTTTTGCATCTCAGGCATTGTTTTTATTTAATGCTTTTAATGATGTTTAATGTTCATTATAAATAAAGATAGGTTTAATGTTTATTATAAATAATTATCGTACCCAGAACCAAGTCTGTCATTCTGCTTTATATCCATTTTATCGCTGAGAATATTGCAACGTAGTTTATGCAGCAAATCCCTAACGTCATTTAAGGAGCTATTTGTTATAATTAAGAAGTCCCATATAAAGTAATCGCTGTTAATTATAAGTACTGTTATTATTTGCCTCGCACGTCTAACAGAGGAGTTTGTGTGAAGTAATGATGGTTGAAATTACTATTGAAATTGTAGATGAAACTAATAGCGCTGTTGATGTAATTTTAACAGCACATCATCTGTGACTTTATTAGGGACATTCTAACGATAGTGTACGTACGTAATAGCGTTTAAGTTGAGGCGCCTAAATGCCTTTTTGTCCACCAATCGCTTAACTATTTGTATACTAAACTATGTCATTCTATGTAGTAATGAGCTAAGAAATGTTTTATGAAGAGAGCTATGGCTACTTAGTAAAGTCGCTTTTGATGACTTCATATATTTATATTGAATAAAAAAAAATAATTGCTCATATTACATAATAAAACTATCGAAATTTTCCATTTGACATAGTTGAGGATAAATCTACATATCAATTTATTTGATCAAGTACCTGTCCCAGAATTGAGCGTGCTCTGGGACAGACTTTGATCCATCTTAGTTATATTATCGCACTCCCTTGATTCTCTAGCAGCATTCATTTAATCATCAATAAGTTTTCTTTTTTTACGTTGTTTTTTAATTATTCAAAGAGGATAATATTTTTTTATCTTTATTACTATTTTCGCCGAAAATAAGTAACCATTTTTTCCGCCTATTTCATTTGTGGTACGGCGTGAGAATATTGACAGATAGTAGTAGCCACTCCCATTTCATCTAATTATTTGTGGTTTACTGCGATTAAGTTCATTTTGTTTTGTTTAATACGTATTATCCTTTAAGAATATTTATGTAAAATATTTGAACTTCTTTTAAAACTCATTTTACACTAAGTGCTTCAATTGTAAGGTGGATTCATTATTTTTTTAATTTTATTCACTGTTATTACTGTCCTCTTTATACACTAAATAGTATTGTATTATTATCTCAAACTATACATAAAATAACGCCATTTGTTAATGGCATACGGTTATGTAAATTTGTTTTAAAGATTTTCAGTCTTTCCTCGTATTTTTTATACTGTCTTGGAAGCTAAAATAGAGGATTAATTAATATTTTTTTCATAAAATATCACCTCTTTTCTTACAAATTCTGTTGTGTTGTTAACGTGAGAAAATATTGTTATAGAATGGAGCGGAATCGAGAATGAAGAAGAATTATAATATTCCACGTAAAAAATGCACAGAATAACTAAGTTGTTATAACTAGTGAATATACATACAATAAAAGATAAATTTACGATCTTTATAGTGGTTGTGAAATATTTATTAGCTAACGTAAAACAGTGCATAAAGGAACAAATTCCATGAAGAATCGTTGATATTATGTTGTATAT
Source organism: Athripsodes cinereus (assembly GCA_947579605.1). Classification (NCBI taxonomy): domain Eukaryota; kingdom Metazoa; phylum Arthropoda; class Insecta; order Trichoptera; family Leptoceridae; genus Athripsodes; species Athripsodes cinereus. Next base: position 9,129,558 of record OX388317.1, on the reverse strand, counting down.
TGATATAAAAATAGTGGATAAAACATGATTAAATAATAAAAAAATTATTGAATTTTCTTAGTGTAAATGATAATGTGATATTTTAATTTTAATAAAAGTGTGTTATTAAAAACAGTTTGTGAGATATTTGTTAATCTTTTTTAATTATTTTTTAAAATATTGAAAACTCAAATAAGTGTAATAGTTTTTTTTTATGAATAAAAATTAGTTTTGCTTAACTTATTTAAGTAAACGTTTAAAAGAAGTTTGTGGTACACAAATTTCTAAGTAGAGTTAAGAAGTTTAAGTTGAATTAAAACTCGTATAGTTATTGTGCTTCGTACTATGACCACTAATGTTTCTCACACATCCATTAGTAACTAATTAAAAGTGATAAAAAAAATCAACATTGCAACATAATGAAAGACAGATAGTTTGTTATTGTGGTTGAGAGAGAACGAGAGTTTATTTCTGTTTACAATATGAACAGATGTCGCCAAATGCATTTGCATATTGATGGTTGAGGAATACAACGGACGAGAGGGGGGGTGTGAGAATTGCGAGTGGGGCGAGGCGTATTGTAACGGGGGCCCCAGATTGCCACCCCCCCTCGTGAGAGACCTTTACCCCCCTTCGCCTCGTGAGGCCAGCTGGATCGGCACTGAGACGAGGAGATGCATGCCACCCCACGTATACAAATACTATCTTGCAAGGACGAAAGAATACAGGAGACAGAGCATGATGCAAAAGGTGAGTACATTCTCGTATTATATAATTTTATTTTATTAAAAGTAAATGGCACAGTATCTGACAAACTAAAATGTGAGCAAACTGTTAAGTTCCCATATGATTATCTCAACAACATTGAGAAATATATGGACTTTTCTTTCAAAATCGAACAACGTAATATTATTGCTCTTTAACAAAGTACTTAAATATGTGTTATTTTTATGACTTTATTAAACAAGAATAATAATAATAATACTTATTCAAGTAGATTAAGGACCAAGTTTTATGCTTCTGTCTACATTGGTTCCTTTATTAGCTTACAATATATCTAAACTTATATTATATCTAAACTTTTAAATAGAATTGAGAAAGAATTGTATAGAATTTTTCCCAACTGTTTTTTTCTGTGGACGATAACCATTTTGATAGGTTTTAATCTCTTAAAAAACACCCGAAATTTCACAAAGAATAAATTAAATTTGTAAAATAAATAAATCATAACTGTATTGCTACGAAAAAGGGTAGGTATGTAACAACCTTTAATAATTTCTGGAGCCGTGAAGCACCCCGCAAATAAAAGGTCTCCCACTCTTTTTCATATGTTTTCGAGTATCCTGTAAAAGCAAAGGTTTGAATAAAAAAAACATTCTACCATCCATCCTGAATGTCGTAATTTCTTGTTGGCACAGTGTAGACAGCTTGCATGTTAACGCATAGCTAGTCTACTGTCTACTCCGTTTATGGGGTTAACCGTGACGATATAGTTGTAATTTGTTTAACAATTTGACCAAAAAAGTTTCAAATTTTTTTATTGTTCACCTCGACACTTTTCAGTTCTAAAGGAAAATATGTAGCCGTCGGGTAAACTTTGTGAACGAAGCACTACGAGCTTTACAATCGTAAGAAACCTAACCTCTGGCGTTTTTCCAATTTAATTTTTTATCAACAATAATATTATATTTTTGTGTTATCTACGCCAATTTCGAAAAAAATGTGTGTAGAAACTAAACTAATATATAGTTACCTTAATATTTTGACAAAAAGTCTAGATCTTGTTATGATGGTGTTAATGTACATCGCAATTTTTGTAAGTACAAATTTCAAATCGTAGAATATTTAAGGATTAGAGTGATTTAAAAATTTGGGTTCTAATATTAAGGCGCAGAAATGCTTACTAGTGATTTTTATTTTTTGCATTTCTACAGAAATTTTTAATTGAAATGTAAACGTAGGTTGATTGAATTACCAGTGATCAAAATTTTATTTCTAATACCATTTAATAAGAAGCAAATTAATAGTGATAACACTGTTGAGATCTCTTTAGTCAGAAAGCAAAGCAATCATAATTTTGCTACTTTGTAAAAAACACGCATATAAAGAGCACAGCTTCAGTTATGAATTTAGCGGGAATGAATCCATTTTATAATCAAAATTATCTGTAAAAGCTTACATTAAGTATAAATGAAAAAAAAAATAATGAACTTGGTATATTACTTACTTATTGCTAATATCGCTTTCACACTTCCTATCTCTCTGAACAAACTATGTAAGTACACACATTCGTCAATTTGATCTAACACTTCGTTGTCAATCATTACATATTCTTCGTTGTCGATTATTATTAATGTTTTTTTATGTGTTTGTTGTTACTTTATTTAAATGACTGGGTTTTTACTCTCTGACCCCCGTAGTCTGTTAGCTTCCCTCTTGGTGTCTGTGGGGACTGGTCGGCATCTTGGGTCTGGGTCTCGGTGGATACTTGGTGGGATTCCTGCGTGGGTGGGGGTTTGGGAGGTGTGGCTCAGTAAATAACACATTTATGCCTGTAAAGAGGCTCAGCATTACTCATGTCCTTTGCTATTATGTTTATTTTTTAGATTTATATGTTGGGCCGGTTGGCGTATGTTTGTGATGAATAAATAAATAAATAAATTACCTGACATATTGTTCTCTCATTTCCTCTTTTACACACCATGATTTTTGTCTTTTTGCATTCATTCTAAATCCATTATTCACACAATCTTTAAAATTATACACACGTCATCATTCGCTGTAGACCTCTTTCATGTAGATCATTTAGACCACTTTTTAAATTATCACTGTGTAAAAAGAAAATCACTAGTTTAACAATAAATAAAATAAAATGTTCCCCTCAACTTTAAAATAAAATTTGCTTACACGAAGTATGGGAGCTCCTATATAACTCTTTCATTACATTTTCTCCGTTGGATAAATCCCTATAGAATATGGTACACACAACCGAATACGTTTGCATTGTGCATATTAATGGTTTCAATTAATATTTATGTGGTAGTTTTGCATATTGCTATTATCAGAAGTGGTGCTGCATTAACTATATTGCTGTAATATGTAACACTACAAGGTTTACAACCGAAGACTTCAAAGCAGCTGCGCTTCCTATAATAGTACATGATATTATAATAAAAGTTCTCGTACCTTATATTATTCACTATGTACTATCTTTATTCAAGATTTTACCGCTGCGGAAATTTACTTAATACAAATACAACGACTGCTGCATTATGTTTTCATAACCTCACTCTTACACCAGAACCGTGAAGAAGTATTTAATAATTTCCTATTGTGTCTTAAACATATTACGCTTGTTGAGCACAAGTATCACATGAGATTATTATGAGAACGTATTCATACTGGTACTAGTCATAGTTCTGCATACTATCAAACGAGTGTTATACTTATAGAAAATCTAGTAAGTTTGTAGAATTGTTCACAGTTATGTAGAAGTATGACATGCAAATAGCTTTTATTTTCGTTGTCTTTATCATTATTTATCCCTCCCATCTTAATTTTTAACGGCTCAAAGATATAATAAGAATCTGTATGTTAGCTACATGCAATTCGGTAGGCTTATGAGACACTTCAAGATAGTTTAGACACTACAAAATATTTTCAAAATTTGTGAAATTTGTGACAAGTTAAATGAAAGATGATTTGTGACTACTTCTATGGCATTATAATTCAATATTTTATTCTCATATTTTTACGAATTCTTATTTCATTTCTCACATAATTTGCCAATAAACATATTTCTTCCAAATTCAAAGAACTACAATACAAATATACCTTCTAATTTTCCGGGAAATAAATTTTCCTTCCCGACTAACAATACAAACGTAGACAATTGAATATAAATAATAACAACTGCCTGCTTATATTAATCGAATAAATCTTGACTCGACTTAAATCCGTATAGGTAGGTACATTATATAGTTGCGTATTGTTTAATTTTATCATGTATGTATTTCCTAATATTTCATTGCTTCATTGCGTTATGGTACATTGATTATACTTCTTTACGTTTATTATTTATTTTTCTTTCCACAGAGCGGGTGGTGGTGCAATGCCAATAAATCTGAACTTTCTTAACGATAGTTTCTTACTTATGTGCTTACTTCATAATAAAATCTTATAAACGTACATGTCGCTCCCGAGACTCGTTAGAATATTCGTACCGTGTTTAATTTTGTACAAAGTTTTTGATCAATTTTGTTTGTTCATTCACTCCTGTATATTTTGATTTATAATATGTTGGATTCATCTTCTTTTTACTCTTTGTAAATTTAAGACTTTTTAACATAGTAAATGAGATGTAAATATGAATCATAGAAAAGTTATGGTGTAAGTTTTAAAAAGAACTGAAATTTTCTTTAAAGGTCACTGTGCCCAAGTTGTTTCTATTTTTTTCTTAATTTATAATAATAATATTTGAATTTATATGTACGAAGTAAGATTATCTCTAGTAAAGTAAATATTCTGACTGTGACGATGTATGATAAAGCTTTTGGGTGTCAAAGATTGCTGCTCTGCTGTTTACCCTAGTTATAAGATAAGCCGTAATGGTATGGTAGTAATGGTAAATGTATATAACCTATTAACTGTTTACCAGTTCTTTAAAATAGTAAGACTGCATTTATTTATGATTTGAAAAATACGGGATTTTAACAAAAATTTCATTAAAATATTTCACGTATAGGTACCTATAATCTGGTCTGTATATTAATTGACCTTTTATTCAATAAAAGTTGTATGTTTTCCCCAATTTATTTTCGCATTTATTGAAGAGTTCTCTTAGATTATAGAATTCGTGCAAAATTTTCCCCAAAAAATATATGAAATATTTAAATATAATTCTCTAAAGTAAGAGATAAATCTTTCACTATCTCCACAACAACATTTCTCATTTTCAACGACTACGGATAATGTATTTTGAAGATCACCGTTCGCCCATTTGAGCGGTCAGTAGTATTTCTATGAACGATGTATGTTCTTAACGTTATTGTTATAGGGACGATTTATGTCTTCTTGTTCCCTTGCAATATATCATTGTGAGCAAACATTTAAGGCAGGTTTACACGTTCCAGATGAAGAAATAATTTTTACTTTTAACGTTGTGAAAATACAACTTTATTATTATTATTATTCTATTCAAACAATTCCAATTATTTCTTTATGTTCCCATGACATTTTATGCTACTTTCCGAATTTTCTGAAAACCAACTTTACCTATATTTTGTAATTATGTTTGGGTACCTTTCTCACTTATTTCGGTTGAATTTTGCACATTGTTACGTTGTTTGAATATGATTTTTCAATCGATATGTCCAATAGGGTTTGTCATTCATTGTGCCAAAACTCAAACCAAAGAAAACATGTAAATATTATATACCATATTGGACTTTTTATGCCAAATCACATTGAAATTAAAAGAATAGGTTTTTATTCTCTTTAAAATTCTTTTTGATTGTTTTCTTTTTACCTAACTTAATCGATATAGGAAATTCTATAGTGTGGAGTATGCACTAATTTCTCTTGTGGTAAGTTCTTATAGACTGTTCTTATTTTCACATTGTATTCTCAAACTTTCATGAACACTTCGTGTAGCACAGCGGTCTCCAATACCTGTTCTACGGAAGGAACATGATTTTCAGTTTATTTTTAAATCTAGCGATAGGAAGGGGAACAGAAATTTAGAGTGTAAAGAAAAATATGATTCCTGGAATCTGAGAATAAATTTAGGTTCTTAAAGGTAAACAATTAACGTATTCTCCTCAGGAGGCCGCGGTAAAATTATTAAACGTTGACCGGTCCACGGAGATAAAAAGGTTGATGACCAATGATGTAACTAATATAGCACGCCCTTCACCTTTTCCATACAAAGGCAGTGGCGTCATGTAATATGATATTTATGTTATATTTTTTCACATTGGACCTTTTGATCTCTTGTTGTGTTAATTACTACTAAGGTAACAATACCTAATAGGGGAAAAAGTATTATAATGCTTCAGTGACTCCAGCTGCCGGGTACATTACAGTGAATAATGACAAACATTTATAAACTTAATTATGTATTAAGTTCCTTTTTATTTCGGGTTTTATTATTCCTAAATAATTTCTTCTCACCAACATTACACTCGACACCCGTCCATTACTTTACTTAAATTAATATTCACCACTCGTTTCATATTTTTTTTATTCGTGAAATATTTACGTTTTTAAGGACAGGAAATATATAAAATAATAGTTAACCGAAATAGTTAATTTGTTTTTCTCGCCTTTTAATAATCATTGGACTATGACAAACTCGCCTTTTAACAATCATTGGACTATGACAATCTCGCCTTTTAACAATCATTGGAAAATGGATAGTTTTCAGGTTCTTTTTGAAATTGTTTTGATTTTTCTGCGTAACGTATCTACAGGTAACTTTTTTCATAGACCTCCATTCGAAGATGATTAATAATTACTTTTTTCACGCTTGCTATATTTTCATATGCACATGTTTACAGTTATATTTCTATTCATTTAGTCATTTTCATGAATTTGTCGTTTTTTTCGTCACTCGTTTTGTCGAGTGCATTTTCTACATGTTTTGTCAAATACATTTTCGTGAGTTGTACAACAGAATTCCTATTTAGTTGAATAATATTATGTCAGAGAAAGCCATTACTGCAGTATGAAGAAACTATTTTAAGTACAATATTCTGAGAACATAGCATTTGTATGTTGCACAGCAAGTAGGTACTACTAGTAAAACTAATATACCTTTTGTAGAATTCTACGTAAAACAAATTAATATACAAACATTATTTACATTTTAAAGAAACCAATCGATTAATATGCTACATGTTCGGGATGTGTTCGGGCTAAATGTGTAGTACAACATATTTTATAAGTAACTTTTTTGTTTGAAAGAGTTATTCTTTTCCCTTTTCTAACATAAAACATTAATTAATATTTAATAAAAAATAAATAAATAAAGGTATGGATATAAAATGTACTAAATAACCATGTTAACTGTATTGTTATTAGAAGTAAAAATGTAATTAATAAAATGGATAAACTACTTACAAGCTACGCATGTGCATGTGTCCGTTCCGAATTTATTAAATAGTAGAGCGTATTTGTATTACTTGTACTTTATTCTTAGCTTATTTATGGGTAGCTGAATACTTAAACTACCCATGTATATTATATGTAAATAATGATTTTATTTCAAGTGTATGTTTTTCCAATCTCGTGATTGCTTCTTAATTAACTCTCATGTTTTTTCAGCCGAACCATTAGTTTTGTGGAAAATGTTGAACAAACTTGCTTGGAAACACACATACGAGTATACTATGGTTGGCAGAATAATAAATTTAATTGGTGTCAGAACAGGTTGAAAATATATTGTTGAAGCTTTTTGAAGAAATGTGTAATTAATTAAGTACAAAATTACACTTGAATGAGAGATTTGTTTGCTCTGAAGAAATCTAAATCGTGGTTAGATGGAAGAAATCACTATATAGTGATAATCTCGCCACTGCACATCATCACATTTTTTCCTGTGTATATTGCCCTATTTTATTTGTTATATGAATGATGATGTGCAAGAAGAATAAAATAAATAAATAATAAATAAACTGACATGAAGTCGTAATATACATTTTTGTTTCCTTATCCTATTTAAGTCGAAGGTCCATAGCGCTTATGCACTTCTACCAGAAAACCTTATCCATTGCTGCCTTCCTGGAATTTTAGCTACTCCAAAACAGTTATTTTAACATATTAGTTTGACATTTGTCCACACCAGCTTCTACTTTTGCGTTTACGAATATATATTTTTATTCAGAGACATGTTTAGTAACTGAAAGTTTTCATAGAGAGTAATCGTTTCCCTTTTTCTTACCTTGTAAATAAAATCGACTTAACTGATATACCTACAATTATAAGTTTGGTTTGAAATATTATTTTATATTAGGATTTTCCACGCGACATAACCTGCGACAGTCGTTCCATATGATATAATATAAATTGTGTTTGTAGGAAATGAATCTGAATCCATATTAGATACGATGACGACATGAAATTAGAGCTACCAAATTAATTTCACCCCAACTCTGTTTGAAAAGGTAATTATGATTATAATACCATGATACCATAAATTCATAACTTGCTTAGAATTGAAATCCAAATTACAATAACTCGTTACTACTTGTAACATGTTTGTTATGTACGTGATTGTACCAACTGAAAGCGATAAAATTTAACATGTAGGTATTATGTCAAAATTAAATTAAAACATAAATAGGTATTTAAAATACGATGTATTTTTATCAAATATGATTATCTCTTTTTTATATCACTTCATATGTGATTTTTTTTTCACATAATACCGCTTTATTTCAAAATATTAAAATTAAAATTCGCCTGAACACGTTGAAAAAAGTGGACCCTCTCAGACTTCTTCACATTGCTCTCCACGACAAACCCGAGAGACGTCGACCACTCGTAAGAGCACTAAATAGATAGAGGGTATGTTAAAAATCCACTGATGCAAAAACTGATCCAAGGGTTAATTTTAAAAAGATCAGAAGATAAATAATCGATTTTTGTTTTTATTTTGTATGACAATTTTAGTATGTTGTCGGGCATGAGGCCAATACACTCCTCCCAGGTTACCGATGAACTCAAAATGTGTTGATCGACCCATTATTTGTATATTTTTACGGTGTTATTTTTACTTCTTTAAATTTAATGTTATTACGAAAATAACACGATGTTTATATATTTTTTGTAATTTAATTAAACATTCCACAGATGACTGAAAACGGAGTTAGGATTTATAATGGATACATTTTTGATACTAATTATTATGTTTCTTTTTGTTCCAGGTATGTATAACAATGCTCTGCAATTTTTTCAAGACTACAAAACATTCTACAGCTTTGTAATGTAAGTAAATGAAATTATTATTTAACATATGTACTATCACAGAACACACAGAACGATTTTTTTTGTTATAATTTATAAAATACGTATTTAAACTGTTTTTCAAAAAATCCAACTGTAAATTATCTTTTATCTTCTACATTGGTACTTGTGTGAAGTCATTCGTCAATTTCAAGGTGTCAGTTATTAATTACACAAGCGCCGACTCAAAACTTTTTTTGAACTACTCAAAGAATAGGAAATTTTATCCTCAAAAAAATACACCCTCTAGTTTGAAACTTATTCTTCCGTTTCAAAGTGTCCCTTGTGTTTTAATTTTGAAAGTTGAGCCGTCTTCAAAAGTTTTAAGCAAAATATGATGAGATTTTTTCTTCTCCTTTATTCTGCAGTAAACCGAGCTTAACTCGACTTTTCAACATTATTTTGAAGTGCTGATTTTTACATTATTATTATTATTATTATTATCATCGTCATTTCCCTCATAACGTAGTTTTCAAATTGTAGACGAGAAAGTTAAACTGTCTCTGGGAAAATAGGGTTAAAACTTGAATGGGAGTAATTCCGGTTGTTACCATACGTCCATTTTAAACTTTTTCAAAGGAAGATAGCAATGCCGTTTCAGATTTTCCATTATAATTTCCCTCATTTTGCGAGAGTTGTTAACAACAAACAAAATCTTTATTTGTCATTTGCATTTGGATATTGCAGTAGTACAATAATATACTTTTTTAGCCATAGGTTTTTGAGAAAGCACCTTATTCTTTGCCAGAATGTATCGCTTAAATATTTATATGCATAAATTATTTATTTATTTATTTATTTATATACATAAATAAATAAATAAATAAATAAATAACTTTGATGATTTTAAAGTAGAAATGTCCTTCTTTTATTGCATTATCAGAGTGTAAAAGTGCCATGAAAAATGATGATTCAAATGATTGAGTTCGTCGGTAGCCTGGAGGTAGAGTCTCGGCCTTATGAACATGAGGTCCGGGGTTCGATCCCAGGTGCCGGCAAACTCCCCTTTCACGACACAAGCTTTTAGCTTACTGTGAAAGGTGTATAAGGTTGTATTTGGGTTTATAACAAAACCCAGATATGTCTTTTCCAAAAAAAAAAATTTGCAAAAAAATCACTTTTGGAAAATCAACTTATATTACGTTGTTTTTCTTCTGAGATCTTTCAGCACGAAGAATGTATGTAATTATCGATCAGCCGTTTCCATTTCGACACACAAAAGTTATATATTATTATACTGCTTACTACAAATAATACACTTCATCGTGTTGTCTATCGTCAAAATATCTTTGTTTCGTTTTATAGTTCCTCGGTGTGAAGTAGATTGAGTATTCCGTATTGAATCTACCCATCAATATTTGTTCCTACCTAATTCATCTTGTTAACATTGACGTATCGAATCTCTTGGTGAGAACTGGGAGATCTTCTCTCTCTTTGTATAAATATATTGCTTCTGTGTTTATAGTCTTCTGTGATGAAGGTGCGATATGTAGTATTATCCTTTTATATTCTATACGTCCCTTTCAAATATTGTATGTATATTATTGATTTAATATATATTACGGTTTCTGTTAATTCAATTTGAATTTGAAAACAAAATATTTTACTGTATTACTGTATGTTTTACTGTATTCATAATTTAGAATTGCTTATGTTAATTATTTATTTTTATTATTGTCTTTATTACAAGTCTTTTGTTTTTTTTTGCCACAACACAGCCTTATGGCTAATGTGGTAGTCATATTTTTGTGCATATTTTGGTTCTTTTGTTTATGTATTGTATGTAATTAACGCTCCTTTGGGAGTATAGAATGTTAGCTAATATACTTTTTTTTCCAATAAGCATAGCGCATAATTTATGACAGTTCGTAATTACCAGCAATACAATTATTCAATTTCTTTAAGATCATGTAATTTTTATTATATAACCGTGGAACAATGGAGTATTGGATTATGTTTTGATTGAATTTTTATTTTTAAAAAATAATATGTTAGAAGACAAAATTTTTGCACATAAGTCAATGCTCGATTTATAAATTTATTTACTGTAAATAGATCAAAGGTTAACATTAAATTAGAGTAAGGAATTTTGAAACAAATATAAAAGTCTCTGGTTTATCATGTAGGTATCATTATAACTACTCTGGAACATTATCAAAAGTTGGTATTATCCTTGAATTAACATTATTCCAACCTCAGTTATGTGTTGTATAATCAACATTAAATTTCATGAATAAATAAGATGCTACATAAATTTCATACGGACCATGCTTTTCACATACGTCTCACATGTTTCCGGTATTTCAATGTATGTTTGGTTGTAGTATATGTATCGCATACTAGCTATTTGACAACTATGTTAGCTCAAGGATTGTCAAAATTGTGAAAAAATATTACAATAGTAAGCTAGCAAAATCCAGCATAACCTTTCATAACTAGCTTCGTCAGGTTTATTGCACTATTGCAAATGACATTAGATGTGACAAAGACTTCTCAAAATTTGAGGCGGTTCATTTATAATTTATTTTGACAATAATTATGTCGTTTCTTGAAATATGTCTGAGAGGCAATAGTTCGTATAAGGAATGACTTTTTCTTGCCAAATAAAGGCGATTACAGAAATAATGATTAAATTTTATATCTACTTATAATATTATTTGGTGATGTTACCTTGTCTATAAGGTTTTAGTGACTTGTGAAAGACAAATGTTCATAAAACATCACTTCTTATTCTTCTTCTTCCTCCTGTGCCATGTCAGGTTCCCCCGACGTTGGTAATCACTCCGATGAAAACCTCCTGCTCTGGACAGGTCATCCACCGTCCTCATTCTGGTCCCCTCTAATGTTGCGCAGCCAGGACATCTGGTTTCTGCCAACTCCCCGTCTTCCCTCTATCTTGACCTCCATTGTAAGTCGCAGGAGACGGTACCAAATATGAGACATTCCTCACTTTGACAATTAACAACAGCTCTCTCTTGATTCCGGCTCTCCTAAGTACTTGGATGTTACTGACCTATTCTTAAAACATCACTAAAAGACAATGAAAATCTTTGATTGAGCGACGAAGTATACCATTTATTTTTGGGAGGATGATTTTACTACCCTGATAAAACGAGTGCATGAGAGGAAGATCTTTGACACAGTTAGAACGTTGGCTACCTTACATGTGGGATATGTTGTGATGGTTTAAATATTATATAAAAGTATTATCGTACTCAAGTTACGATGATTAAGTAACATTGTTGCATAATGTTTGATATAATAATAATATTGTATGTAATAACATTAAATTGTAGGTGTATTCGAAGTAGAGTTCTATATAAGTATGGAATATAAAGCTTTTCATTGTTTCGAATTGATTATTGTGTTGCACTGTGATGTGTTTTGGAAATTTGTAAACTTGATATTATTATTAATATCGTTGTTGTTGTTGTTGTTGATTTTGTTGTTCTTGTTACCGTGTATTTTGAACGTGTCAAACTGTCGAAAGCTCTTACGGGCGGGCGGATGTAGGTGTCACTTTTAACAATATTATTAGGTATATACATACACCAATGAATAATATAGCTACGACTGATAATATATTATGATGTAACAGTCGTATGGTTTAGACTGCCAGGTTATTATTTTTTATCAATATTAATACCTGGTGGTTAATGTGAAATTGGCTGAAATAGTTCTGTAATAAATGCTTTTACAGTCATTTGAATCTTAACTTATGATAGTAATTAGATTTGGATTTTTCATAATTATTTAAAACTTCATTATTATAATACATACAGACTACTTATCTAGATATTTATTTTTACCTTAGAGGGGGTCTGGCTAACTATGTTGACCGTGCCTTCTGTGTGGCTGGTCCGTTGCTGTGGAACAAAATTTTCTATGATTTGCGGACTCCGGAGATTGTGGAGGTGTTCAATGCGAGGTTAAAAACCCTATTGTTCAGGAGGTGTTATGATTCTTGAATGGGCCCTTGCGGTTGTTTTTCCACAAAACGGCGCATCTTAAAAAAGTTGTCTAGCTATTATTATTATTTAACGGAATTTTCAACAAGTAAACTAATTCCGTGTTTTGGCTATCGGCCGATCATAGGTCTTTATCTCTGTGCCATAAACATCAAAGCTTCCACAATTGAAAATACTTACTCTTACAATTTGTAAGACAATATTCAACATTTAAAATTGTTGAAACATGTTTTTTTTCGTTTTCATTTACTTGTCACTTTGCATTGGATACAAGTTACCCGCAAAATTGTCATTGCTGTTAATTTGCGTTTTTTTTTTTGTTTGAATGTATAAATAGTTTTTCTGAATTCAGCTGGAATAGTATTTACGTATTATTTGTAATTTTTTTTATAAACAGATCACCCATAAACGAGTAGATGGCCTTTAATAAAAGGATAGAATATAATTTAAATGCAATCAGTTTACTGTGAGCGTAGTCTATTTAATAACAACTATAATATGATTTGCGAAACACATTTCAATAATGATTCATGAAGGTGGTGTGGGAACGTAGCAATTAAAATCCTTAATCAAAAGTCGATTACATAACGTTTTTTAATTAAATATTTCTTTTTTAATATGATTTTTATTAAATTTTATATTCATACACCCACGTTTAAATAAAAAAAAGTTGTAATTAATATTGAAATTTCCCGTCCAACATCTGGCAATTTTTTTCCGTATTTGATATTTATTTCTTTCGTCCCGGCTGAATTTAATTTTCGCATGTAGATTTTTACTATTTTTGAACATTATCTATATTTCATTCAATGTGGTAAGGTAGCGAAGACAAACGAGTAAAAAATCACTTTCTCACCCTACATTAAGTCTTTGGTACCCAGGAAGACCTCTTTTGGTCATAAACGTTATCAAAGGTGCTCTGAAAAAGCTTGGTTCTACATTGTGCTCCCGGGAGGAGCGTCGAAGAATGGTTAGAGAGTAAATTAGGTTATCATAATATATATCTACCTCATTATTGTTATTTGGATGATTTATAAAGCGCCGTTTTGTGAAAAAAAAATCCACCTCAAGGGCGCTCATGTACATATAAACGTTTTGTAATGTACCTACACAAACATTTAATTGAATATTATAAAACAAAACACATAGCATTCACATAAAAGTGAAGTCCCCGGTGAAGAATATGTAAGTATCCCACTTTTTGTGAGTTATCGAGGGTCCTGTGAAAGGCAGGTGCTCGAAAAACATCAAATACAAGATATTTAACATCGCAAAATAAGCGATGAGATATAATAATCTGTTCTGGATGAACTATTTTATATTTGCGTAAAGAATACGACATGTATGTTTATCACAAGCAGTTGGTTCTCTGGGTACCCCAGTCGCGAGATATGCCGTGATGGTATTGTATAATACCATCACGGCAATTATAATTCACAGTGTATATTAGTCGAAATAATTTCAGATTTTTCATTTTCGTAGTCGTTGTGCAACTAATTTATAGTTAATATACCAATGTTAGGACTTAATTATAACCAACATTATTATTAAACTGAGTAAAGTTTTAAGCTTATACCTGCGTAGGTTGGTATTTGTGGTTAGTTTTTGATGAAACTACTTTAGTATATTTATTATTCTAGGGATGAAACAAAGAACGGATTGAATAACTACCTACTCTGTATGCTTGTTGAACGTTGTTAGACTAGTTTAAAATTCGGCTTAGCTCAAATTAACAAATACCAAATATTAGTTTCTACTATCCATATACCGTATAATATTCTAAAATAAGTATGCTTAACTTTACTAAGCGAGTTGCAGGTTCTGCATTTATCGAATGAATTTCTAAATTAAATGAGTTAGGTGTGTTAAATTTAAGAGTTTGTGTCAAAAGAACTTTTTCTATGAAGGCTCTTCTTCTTTACATCACTTCTGCTTTTGGGCATTAGTTTCTTATTTGGCTTGTAACTCCTTTATGTTGCAACAACGGTGGTTAAATTTGCTTCTATAAAGATATCAACATTAATGCTTTAACATATTATTGTTAATTTTGTTTCAATTGAAAAATGTGTATAAAATTTTCTAATCACCGAATGATATGCTTTAAGCTAAGCAGTGCATGTTTGCAAAGTTGTCATCGATTTCGTCGTAATTTCGTATTGGTATCTGAGAAACTATGCACGAACTTACAAATTAACGAATTAAATATTTATTTGGGGATATTTTCAATAGGTATACTGCACGACTACACCATTCCATAGCCAAATGATATTTTCTGCTTTGAAATAATATTTTGTTAGTTCAAAAATTACTGGTCTTGACGTTTTCATAATATTATTATTCTGTTGCTTTGCTACATTTCTTTGAACACTCCGTGAAATGCTGCGCTATAATCCTCTGACTATGAACTGTTTTTTTTTATTTATTTAAGAATTCCTTTGTTGTGTGTTGTATTTCTAGATATTCTATATACATTCAAAGTTGACAAATTGAAAAAAAGAGCTGATTTATACGCTATGGCTTAGACGAACCTTGTTCGCAATATATTAGTATAAGAGTGATGACATCGGATATTTATCTGTAAATGCATGAAAAAGTTTGGTGACCGCTTTCATCATCTCTCGTCTGGACTTTCACAATATCATATTCACAGGCCTGCCTCAGACTCTTCTCAACCATCTTCAGATTGGTTTTAATGATGCTATCAGGATCGTTTATTTAGAGAACAATCGTCGCCACAATCATGATTCCACTAATAAAATTCTACACTGGCTGAGAGTCCCAGAGAGAGTGGTTTATAATTAATGTTGTCTCTTTATCCACAAGACCTCAAGCGGTACAGCAGTTTGGCATACCTCATCGCCGGACTGAAGATATTGCAAGATACTCGAAAACTTACAAAAAAGAACCCGCGAATAAAATGATATATTTGTACTCCTTACAATACTATGGTATTATAGAGGCTGCAGAATGCTTGCATTCGCTTTATCTTTGGTCTAAGAAAATATGACCACATCTCTCAATTCCGTACTGAACTCAAATGGCCATCATACAAGGAATCCCGTAATTTACATATACTTTGCTTTCTTTATAACATCCTTAAGCACGAAGCTCCTCAATACCTCTTCGAACGGTTTGTTCCCCTTTCTTCCCATGGTCTATCGTTAAGGTCCCAAAACAATCGTCGTTTAGAATTCCCACCTCATAGTACATCTTTTTATTCATCTTCTTTTACCGTACATGCTACCAGAATCTGGAACAACCTCCCCAATGATATTCGGTCCTCTTCAACTATAGGCTCATTCAAACATAAAGTAAAATCCCTCATAAACAACCCACCATCTCATCAATAGTAGATAGTTCTCACTTAGATACATATAATATAGGTTTATGGTTGTGAATGCTTACATTTTTATCTTTTATTTTTTTTAATATTTATATAGGTATTCTTGTTTCATATTATATATTTCATTTGCTGTTTATCTTTTGATCTAAACTCACTTTATACTAAAACAGTTCTCAAACATTGTAGTAGGTTTACTGGAAGACATTGTCTCAAGGCAATATGTACGCCTTTTGTAAAATATTTGTATATTTGACAATAAAGTGTTTATTATTATTATTATTATTATTATTATTATTATTATAGAGGAAAGGGCTTTGTTGGTATAGATTATTAATGTTAAATATCCTCACAGATTCACTGTGTACCTATTTTCCCTTTCTTCCATATACAATTTGCAGAAGGCTTGATAAGTAAGAAAATTGATTTGATTCTAAATGATTATATTAAATTACATACTGTGATTAAAAAGGAACGAAATGAAACAGTAATATTTTTACTTATATGAAAATATACTTTCCACTTAGTTTATTCACCAATAATAATTTAACAATAAAAATGTTAGTAATGTGTAAGACTAAAATATGTTGTCGGCTGAACGTTCAAAAGAGATCTGAAGCTATCTAACTATTCATTCTTTCCACAAGCCATAGTTATTAAGGAAATAGTGGTTAAGGAAAAATCTAGAACTCACATCAGGAAATATTCATCGCCATCTACCTATAATAGTTGTAAACTAATATCTAGCTAGCTACCGAGGTGTTTAGTAATTTTCTTCTACATGTGTTTCTCGATACTTCAGGTAGATGTCGCCACAGTATCATGTAATGTTAACATTTGGTTCACTCGAGTGAATGGACGTTACTGTGTGGCGGATTCTTTACAAAATCCTAAAATAATCAAAGCTTTGTACATATTATCAGACTATTATCCACTATTCTCCTTGTATGTACTTACAATCTATCTTTAAAATAATCTTGGATACCGTCCAGTGAGTAATTCATACTATTCGACTGTTTTCATAACATCCTTTGTCATATTTCGATACTTTGAATTAGTAGCGTATGTGTGCCAGCATTATAATTCAAAACAATTTTTTCAGAAGTTATGCAGTTAGTTTTATGAAAGAAAATAACTAAATATGAATTATTATAATTTTATATATGACATTAAAGTACAAGATAATAATTTTGTATTTATTTTCGGCGAGTGCAGTTCAAGGACGTCGCGAAATCAAATTTAGAATATACCTTGTTTAGTTTAAGCTTGAGCTGTTTAATTTAAACCATTCTATCTCAATTACTTTTGCCTTAATGTTACTAACAACATTCTCGAACATATGTATAACATTCAGCTCGAATGGAGAACATAATAATTTGTAATTATTATTTTCAAAGAAGTATTTGTAATTTACGTATCTCAAAGCAAAAATCTACTTGTCAATAAAAATGTGATATTTTGTATTATGCCAGTCTTGTGATGCTGTTAAAACTCCGACTGCCAATTTCAAACATGTTCATTTTAATACTCAATTCCCCGTATCGATATGATTAGTATTGAAGTGTGTATGTATGAATACACCTGTCAACGCCGCAGTGTGTAGTTGAACGTGTTCGTGCATTTGCATCTAGTAGTTTCAAAGCATTGTGTGGAAAATATAAATCGCTATCGTATGCGATATTCCAATTATGCTTCACATGCACTATGAAATGCATTTGTGGGAAAACGCAGTACCTACATATTGTATCACAATTTTTAAAAATGACCAAGAAATTTCTTGAAAATCGTTTTAAGCACGCCTAGTTCAATGCGTCAGTTTAATAATAATATTTCAGCTATTTTTAGTATACTTCATATTGTGATAGTTTTAATGTTTTTATTTGCATAATTTACAGTAATTTTATTATTTCTACTATACCATCACGATATATTCCGCAAGTAAGGTAGCCAGCAGACCAGTTGCATGTAAAATACAAGCAAACCGTCCTCTCCGTATACATTCAGGATTGGTGACAAACTTCATATCTGAATTTAAGAAGTAAAATGTCTATATATTTCGAACACCCGCCTTTTACGGGAAACTCGAAAACTTCTGGAAAAGATTGGGAGGCAAATTCTTTTCCGGCTACTCCTCAGAACAATGATTTTCAGAAAACTGTATCTTAGGAGTAAGCCATTTCATTTGTTTATAAAATTATTATTTATAAAATATTTTATTCCTCTTAAGGCCATCGACTCGTTTTCGAATGATTAAATAGGCTAATAGATAACATAACAGATGGGTGACAATACATAATAAATGGTATTCGCAATACATTAATTCACGTAGTTTGTTTACAATTATAGTTGAAAATACCCATTTCAGTGCAAACACTATAGTTTTAGTATTTGAAATCAATTTGAAAATTGGAATTGGAATTAACAGCTGCATCCCGTAATATTCCAATTACGTGCATTGAAATGCCGAACGAACATTAAGGCCGTTATCTATTTCAATAAATAAGTAGTGATGGCTTCATTACTTTGACAATTCGAGACTGCGTTTACTTCAAATTCAATCGCATTAGTTATAATGTAATTAATAAATTTAATGTATTATCTTAACATTCTGCTACGAACCTTCAATGGATGAGCGTGTTGTAAGAATCCTGCGCCCACATAATTTTATAGTTTCAAATGTGATAACCAGCTCGTGTACATCTACCCCTGAAGATGCCCGCCACAGTTATGGGTGTAACATTGAGACATAAATCGCCTCGGAGACCACGAACACTCAGCCCGGAAGAAAACTTTTCTACTACTGACAAACTTTACCTTAATGTCAATGCCGACTGACTAATTATTTATTATTAAATTATTCAGGTTCTTTTCAGCTACATTTATCCGAGATATACCTATTTTTTTAAATGCGCTTTGTTTGTCTGCGCCTGTCACTTGCACTATGGAGGATATCTTTGACGCATCTCCACCTGCTGTGCGTTTTGCGCAGTACTGGTTTTAACAGTTTGATGGTTTTTTCTCTGGGTTTCGAAACGATAAATAAATAAATAATGCGCTTTGAACTGCAAATCAGTAGTTTTTTCAGAGCCTATTCATCCGAAATCTAGTAAATAATGGGTTAGCGGTTGCTTTATTAAGTTTCCATTTAATTATTGATCATTGAATTCTTACCTCAAATTCCGACGTAGGTATCTCATGAAGTCGCGGAACCCCATTCTTTTTTCTTATCATATTATCTTCTATCCACATACACGGAGTTTAGTTGACCAGCTAGAGGTTAGTAACTTTTGAAGCTGATTCATCGATTACTCATCATAATTTTTAGCACATGTTGTAAAATAATTAAATAAACAAATAATTATTTTACTTTTAAATGAATCATACAGTTGATACGTGAGTTTGAATCTGAGAATGGTGTGCAATATTGTCGCAAATAATTGAAAGGTTGTTAGTGATTTCAAATCCTCAGAAATAAAAACAGATGATTGGTACGAGTACAAAACTCAACTTTTATATTCAAAACATAAATGTGAATAATTATGTTTTGTTGATTGATTGAGTCGACGTTAATTTTGTTCATTATATCAATTATGTTTTGCTCAAATTATAAATTATTCAA
Source organism: Athripsodes cinereus (assembly GCA_947579605.1). Classification (NCBI taxonomy): domain Eukaryota; kingdom Metazoa; phylum Arthropoda; class Insecta; order Trichoptera; family Leptoceridae; genus Athripsodes; species Athripsodes cinereus. The sequence continues at coordinate 9,109,649 of OX388317.1, read as the reverse complement.
AGGATGATGATTCAACTAACGACTCTTTGCCGTCTGTATTTGAAGTACCTATTTGTTTCTCATTTTTATATATTTGAAAACTCTTTTTGCTTCCCTTTCAAGCTTTGGTGTCATTCCTACGATACCAAAGATCAAAGTATTCACATTTTTATAGAAAACCTATTACCATCAATACTTGTGAACAAATTTAATAAGCCTATTACTGTAAAACCAACCAATCTGTATGTGATAAAATATTCTGTGTCTTACATATTCGATATAGTTATTATTTTTATATTTTCGTAATTCATGGATTTGTTTTTTCATAAAATTCTTTCGTATTTTTTTCATGATTATTCGTATATGTCTTCTCTCTGAGAAAACCGTTGACGATATAATTTTAATCATTAACTTTTCTTTGATGAAAGTAAGTAGAAAGGAAACGAAAAAAAAATAGGCTTAGAAAAAATTATAACACTTGCTCTTTATTTGGGTTTTTCGTAGGTAAATCAAGACGTTATTAACAAATCATTGATTCTTATGCCTATTACTTTGTATTGTTTTTTTTTTCAGTTTTCTTATAACGAAGAATGTGTTACTTTATGTACGTAGGTTCTTTTAAAATATAGCGAGAAACTCTTATCAATAAAATTTAAAGGTATTTTATTATTGACTTTTGTATAAGATGTCGAATTATTTAACTTGAAAATTTTGCTTAGTATTGTAAATTCATGAAAGTTTGTGAATATATTCAATATTTTTACGTGCCATTTTAAAAATCTTATTGTGTTTTGACATTACAATATATATATAGAACGGATAAGGTGGAGTATAAATTTAGTTTCTAGCTGAGTCGCAAACAAACGGAAATTCCGGGTGCCTTTCACTGGCACATAGAATTTTCGTGTTTTTATTTATTATCCTATTTTATGAAGTGTAAGAAGGATTTTTTCCTTTTTTAAAGTCTATCACACTCTATCATAGTAGATGTACTTGACTTATAATAATAATAAACTGGTAAAGTCTGGTTTCGAAAAAGAGGGTCCAACATATATTATTTATTGATTTTGTACTCTAAAGGTCTCAGTAAAGCGCTATTTCGACATATGTAAATTAACCGAAATGCCTCCAGGGTTTTCTTTTGGGTCTTGTCCATGTCATAGAGGATAAGTATACATCCTTATTTCGTCGAAATTAATGTTGTGCTTATTCATATATCTTTATTATCATGTTTTCCCTCTTCTGTATATACATATATATTCAGGAACCCTTTGAAGTCTGGATCTTTTCCCTTCTAATCTCAGAGATATTCAATAATATATACATATTGTGTCCCACATTATGATTATGTTATATAATGTAAATTTAAGGCTTTTTTAAGGTTGTAATAAATAATACGAAAACCTTATAAAATTATATCACACTTTTTTATTTGTCACGTTACGCCTTTAAGCTATAACCCTTTTCGAATTATCAATGTTTGAATTACATACTCAATGGTCTCAGAATGAGTAAAAAAATGTTATCTCATATTTCATATTATATTGTAAATATCGTTGGCCAAATCATAATATTTTTTTATCTTTCATATGTTGTGGGAAATGGATCGGTCTTTCGAGTTGCTTTGATGAAACCTCATACTATATAATATTGTCGGTAATTTTCAAAAAAAAATCATTGAAATTCTAACTTTCTTGGTAAGTACCTATTATGTTTCTTTTTGTAAGTCTTGAAAAAACTATAAAAGCCTGAGAATTAATGATGAATTGGTTCTTATAAGAAGCAATTGGAAATAGGCTCATCGATTACAACATTGCTTTGAAGTGTATATAAATTTATTTTATTGCTTTTGTATCATACATTTTTTATTGAGCTTTTATATTATGCTCTATATAAAAGCACTATTGAGTAGATTTAGTAAAACAAATATCTATCTACCCCAACTTTGTTTTATTTCAAGTTTCTCCAATCGACTTTTTAGAGAGAATTACATTTGACGCATAAAAAATACTGTTATCTTACTTATACACATTGAGAGGTTTTTTGATGTCAATAATTCCTTTCAACTTGATATTAACTGAAAGGAAAAAAGCAAAACTATAATATAATCGAAACTCTGTTTTTTAATAAAAAATAATATGCCTCCTAAGTATTTTCAGTAGACATTGTGAATAAATTTTTAAATTTGAATTTGGACGAAATAGCATCTCTGTGATAAAGTCGCCCTCTGTATATTGATTGCATTTTATATTTATAGTGTATAGTAAAAAATAAATAAATAAATTTCACATTCCAATCTGACCACATTTATCACCTTCTTCATTTTCACTCAGTTCCTCGTCTTTGTACCTCAAGTAATCACAAGTGAGGTAACCAACTAACCAGTGACGAACAAAATTTATTGAACGTACGTTTAAATCGACCTTTTGTTCTTTAATCGATCAATGATATGTTTGTTTGGAACAATGTCCTCATATGACGCTAATGATCAGCTGTATTTCCATAAAACAGCAATTTCTGGTGTTAGTCTATTCCAGTTCCTCGTGCATTCATATTCTTATAATTAATTTAGTCATGGAATTCAACTTTCGTTTCAGCTTTTCGCAAGTCTGTAAAAATGTTAACGAAACTCGTATTTCATTGATCTTACATACACACCCTCTCACGATTCATGTTTGTATGAATGGATTAATCTGCATTAGTATTATAAAAGTTTATAAATACCAGCAATAATCATTGGACGCGGTGCACGTGTTCATACGTATAGGTACTAGATGTACATAATGTAATATGTATCTACCTTATTTTCCCTCATGAATAAAACATAATGTTTCTCTGATACGCGATACATATTTACTCTTTCTGTTTTTCAGTATCTCTATCCCTCTTTTTCTGTTGGTGTTACAACATTATATTGGGGTAAGCAGTACAATAACTGATTAGTCAACAAATAAAAAATAAATAAAAAAATCTTCTTTCTTTTCAAAATTCTCATCCATTCGTTTATGGTTTCCATCCATGGTTGAAAATGTCGCAGCGGCGTAGTCTGTATACTCTTTGCCTACTTTTTAATATACTTCATTTCATGGTCCAACCACCCTGAATTACCTAAAGACATGTTTTACGCCTTTGGCATCACATGGTTTGCCTCTTCGTTCTGGTGCGCTTAGACTTGCTCCAACTATTTCCATTTTCAAGAGTAGACTGAAGCATCATTATCTCGCTCTAAATTATCCATCTTGAGCTTTGATCCCCCCCCCTTTTCTTTTTTCCCCTCCCTCTACATCTTATTTATGTGTATTATGAACTTTTTGTCTATGTGTGAATGTATGTATGTTTGGTTTGTATTCTGTATCACATAAGGTGTTGTTTTTGAGTTGTAAGTATGTGTCTCATTTGTATAACTGGTTGGCTGTCAGAAATTGCCTGCAGACCATAAACCCGCCATTTTACTACTTAAAAATGTACAATAAAGATTATTTTATTTTTATTTATTTATTCGTTTACCAAAGATTTAGTACTTAACATGTTGAATACTGCTTACTGTTTACAACACGTTGAATCACGTACTAAATGCAAAGTAAATGTGAGTGAGTCATGTGTTTTTTGAGTTCACTACACTAAATTAAAGATGGACTATAATACAACCAAAATAATGATACTTCCTAATACTCCGAATCATATAATACTAGATTTTTATTATCGCGAAAAAATATTTATATAATTTGGTATCAAAATACCCTATAACAAAGCAATCAATGTTCATAAGCCAATCTTTGAGAGAGTTTTTTTTTATTTTTTTTACATAACCATATTTTATGTAACACAATTTGGCACAATTCAGATTTATTTTTGATAATTTTGATATGTGCTTTGTATTTTGATCCCGAAGATACAAATTTTGTGATGTTTAGAATATTTAATAATTTTTAATTGATTAACCGGCTTTGGGCACTGCGTGTAGATGACATTCTCGATTCGAAAACTATATTATTTGCACAATATTCCGACACCGAAAGTGATCAATTATGCCAGCGTAGAACCAATTCGTAAGCATTAAGACGCTTTTCTCACTTTCTATTAGATTTTGCACAATGTTACATTATGTTAACATGATTCTCCAATCAAGATGTCTGATTGGTTATATAATTATTGTGATTTCTGTAACTCCACCCCTCAAAACCTAGCTTAGGTTTTCGTAAAATTTACGTAAAAACGTGACCAAAGACTAAACAACTGACTATATAGTCAGTTACTGTGTTGTATTCCCTCCGTGATATTATTTCGAATGAGATCAGGGTTTCTCTTATCATTTGCGTATGCCAACAATAATTTGGCCTTTTTTTCCTTTGCGACACTCAAATACAACATAATATTTTATAATATTATAACCATAACAGCTTTGGTTTACATACTGTTATTGTTTTTATGTTTATTTTTACAACATCAAAAATGATGAAATATTTTGATTTCAAATACGGAGCACATCGTACCCGTACGTAATGTAATTTTTATTGTCATTATTGTTTAGCTCTTTGAATGTTTATATTATGTAAATTAATGTTTCATCGCTTTATTTATATTTTTTTTCCTACATATTTCGCTTATTTTGTGACTGCTATATCTATTGAAAACTCACATAACATTAGTAAAATAAAAATTGAATTAGCGATTGTGGAAGCAAACCACCTACAGTCAGAGATACTTTGCGCTAGGTGAATGTCCAATATTCTGGTGCATTATAAAAAGTCAACCAGCTTATTGGGAATCTCATGAACGAAAAAATTGGTTTGTTTTTCGTGACCCGTTATTAGATAATATGCTTGTATGTCCTAGTTAAATATCACCTCGTAAAATAGACCATGAAATGCATATTTTTATGTCGGAATATAACAATTACCTTGCAATAAATGAGTGTCAAATGAATGGAAGATCTATAAATTATTTATTACTTTTATTTTCCATCGTCCAATTTAAATTCCAGAAATAGATAAAGACATCATTACAATGAGCGAAGGAGATCCCAAGATTATTCTCGCGTCCTTCGTTGATGTTTACTATTTTCCAAGTAGAACAACATACAATAGGGAATTCATTAAAGCGTAGATACTATGCAGTGTTGGAATCCCATTGTAAGCTTAAATCTTGATTGTGTGAATGATAGAGAAAAAATGGAGTAATAAACATTTTCATTATTAATTTAAAATAAAATAAACTTTGAATTTTCCACTAGAATAACTTTAATTAGAGTTAAAACGTTTTCTGAACTACTTGTTCCATCATCAGTAACAATACTAGTATTCACTAATTTTATTTTCACTGAATGAGTAAAACTCCATTATTAAATTAAAAATTTAATGAATATGGAAATGTGTTAATCACGAAACATTAAAAAAAAAAATTCCTTTATTTTGATGTCATCATTTTAAAAGAATGTTTCTTATTAGGCACATGATTTCACATAATAATTATATACTATTTTATATCATATTATAAATTTTTCATTTGATGCGATTTTAAATAAATTATTCGATCAATCCAAAATATGACTGAAAGTATTGGTGTAAGAACTAAGTTTACTATTTTTTAGTTAATTTTTTTATTGTGGTATGTAACCGACCTCCATAGAAGGAGATATTTTAGATGTAATAGAAATCTGCCACAAAGTTAACTGTCATTGATGTTACCAAGTAAATCTTCTCTGTATATTATTCGACAAATATACAATGGAGTCGACGACTCGAAAATCGCACGATTTTGTTGTTTTGACTAACGTAGTTCTAGTATTTAATAAAAATATACATGTGATGCAATAATACAATGTTTGTTTATGTTCTCGAGATGGTCAATTGTACAATGAGTGCTATAACGGCACTAAAATAAGTCATGTCAATTGTACAATGAGTGCTATAACGGCACTAAAATAAGTCATGTCAATTCACATATTAATTATTGATTCATAGAGTATTCGAAGAGTTCGGATTTTAAAATTAATATTATTTTATTTATTTGTTAACATTTATGAATCGAATAAAAAGTGCCATTTTTTCGAATAAAACATTGTTTTAAATTATTTTCCATCCAATAAAATTAGAGAAATCAAGAAATAAGCCGATCCTTAATGGGTAAAAAAGCCGTACTTAATATTAACCGCTCGGTCCGCACATATGTTTTTATCCCTGAGATTGTCAGTAGTAAGTAGTTCCTTCAGGCTATTACAGTATTGTGGTACTCTAGTCACAGTTATCATCTTGAGCAATGCTTTTAATGAGTACGTACATTGATAGAACCAATTTCTGCGGGCATAATTGAGATAAATACCTCAACTTATTCTTTTTTTAGATGTAGGTAAAATAATGGTTGACATCTTGTATTGCAATTCTAGAATGTTGAGTGAAACAATCCATTGATAGAATTCTAAATAATAATAATAATAATAATTATAATAATCGGACTATTTATATGTGGCGCCGTTTAATGATCCGTGACCATCTCAAGAGCGCCGTACCTCTTCTTTTCCTTTCACTGCTTACAGCTTTTCGCGAAAGCACTTTTTCGTTAATACATAATAAATACATCTCACGTGTAATATATGTTGACAGTCATTGACTACATACTTATTTTTCTATTATAATATACTTAAGTTAAAGCGAATTTCATATATACATATAATTCGTTGCCGTGGAGGTGAAGTGATCCAAGCCTTTTTTGAAAAATGAGTTAAGTATGCAGTTTTGTTCAGAGAACATAGTGGTGAAGAGAAATAAGTAAATTTATATTCCTAAAGGGCATTTTTGGAAGATTTTGAAGAGATGTTAAGTGTTTTTACATCATTTCAAGTGTGTGTTAGAGCATTTCACTAACGCATATAGGAACAAATAGTTGAATTAAATTATAGAAGTGAAAAGATCCAAGCCGCATAGCGCGTAATTTTTCAACAACTTTCTTACAGTTGAATCTTTCTCAGCTACAGTGGTGAAACAACCCAAGCGAAATATATGCAAAAATAACTTAGTTATAGTCAGATTAGTATTGGCGGATGCGACAGCATAACTTCAATCACCCTTTTTCTCGAAATCTCTGTCTTGTGGGTTAGATCACTTCACATCCACGGCAACGAATATAGACCACCTAGCCGCTTCCTTTGAGGGCTAGGCAGAAACGATAGAGCGCCACGTAATCCTTTCTTTTCACACAGTTTTTGGTTCTATCATATCAATGCAATTCCTCAAACATGATCTCTTATTTTATTGTACTCAGCACGTGTCCATCCTTAAGGATCTGGTCTCTCTGTCGACCACGTCTCCTAGTACCATTTCTCCCACGCAAGTATATAATTTGCTTACTCTGTCCTCATTTATTCTTTCAACATGCCCAAATCACGGTAACTTATTAAGCATAGTATTCACACCAATCATAGGTATCACACCAATATTCATTCTACATTCTTCTCATATAGCAATGTTACGCACTCGATTTCTCAGACTTTACCACACATTTTTATCAACTGTGTCTATTAATAAAAAAAAACTTCTCATTCTGAATATTGTAGACTCTTTACAAATGTTTGTGTTTATTTTTATTATTTGAATGTAAATTTACATGAAGAAGTAAAAGACATTTTTTTGTGTAGGTATTAATAACATGTTTCTTTATTTTGTTTCAGGTATGTTGGCAATGTGAATATTACTTGACAATTCTACTACAGGAGGCTTGGAGAACAGATTGTATATTACAACGTAAACGTAAATATTAACATTACATTTACTAAACTTTTCGTATGTGTTAATCAAGTACATTCTTATTTATTCTAATACAGTGGAATAAAATATGGCATTTAACAGAGATAAGAAGGTTTTTTTATATTCCCGAGATCCTTTTTATCGCCTCGAATATATCGCACGTTAAAGAAAATGTGAAAAGATTTACTATTAAAATGGTATTCAATTACCCGAGAAATAATGTTTGAAAGAGAGAGTTTAAGGATAGGTTGTATAGTAGATTATGTATAGTGTGTAAAGGATCGTATAGAGCGATATAAGGCTTTTCTTAATCACACGCCTATTCCTTTTATCTGGTTACATAATATAATGAACATCGCTGTAGGGCGAAACCGTTATTGGAACACTACTAACCAATAAATAATTATGACGAAAATTAAGGTTAAATGTATGGTAAATTAGAACTTACATAATGATGTATTATAATATCGTTTCTTAATCTCGACACCATAATGACATCTCGTAAAAAACATTATTTCTCGAAACGGTGCATGGTTTGTACCTAGTTATATCATGTTATGATGATGTAATTTGATATGATTATTAATACTCCATGTACCTAAACCATTTAATGTGAAACGCACATGTTTGCACTCGGTATCGTTTCGACTGTTCTTAAAGTGTAAACAAGACGCGTAGAAACTAATGCAACTAATCCATGATTTTGCTTTAAATTTATCAAGTAAGGAAATAAACAAATACTATTTCCTGGTTTAATGAAATATAACAGTTGAAAGATTTGTGTTGGCATGCATTTATCTCTAGGCGATAGAGTTTCCGTAAATTTTTTATAAATTGACATATCATACAGTGAATATTTGTGTTTGGTTGTTTGATCAATTTGGACCAAAATTAACTCATTTTAAGTTTAATATACCTGAAAAAAAAAGCATGAACTATTTGTAGGAAATAATTAAACTTCCCATTTGTTTTCTGTTACGTAAGTTTTTAGATAAAATAATCCTCGGCCAACCCAGAATTTCAAAAAAGATATCTATGTTCTGTATCACGTAAAATGTGTACGAAAAAGAAAATATATTTTCAGTTAATGTTTCATTCTTTTTTTTTAATTTCAAGGATTTTTGTGAATATTTCAACACTTCGGAATAAATAACACGTGTACTTATGTTTTATAATAAATGCGTATATTTCCGTATAATGGGAAAAATAATAGCACCGTATTTTGTTAGTACATACTTGGTTTCAGTTTTGTATGCGAATAACATACTACGTATGAGGTTATGTCATGATACGCTTGCTAATGAATTTAATATTTTTTTAAATATCTATCTGAAGTTTCCTCATTTTTTCTGCACGATGACTATAAAGATCAAACAAAAACCCGGTTTATGTTGGATATTTGTTCCAGTACTAACTTTATGAAAATGTGTTAATATTTTTTTACTGTGCGCTTTTTTTGATATTTCTGCATGTTAATGTCTAAATTATGAAATGGTTAAAATCTCACCACTGAGCGACTTTTTAGGTTTAACTAATTTATTTCGATTTAATGTTACAGTAAGCTTTCAGTGAACCATTATTATTATTATTTTAAATTTTTCTTAGAATAAGTTGTAATTAGAAATATAAATATCCAACATGCATTGTTGATTGGATATTGTGAGTTTTCTACTCTTCCCCGAAATTGTTACGAGTCAAAGCGAATGAATGTTAATTTATTTTTGACTATAATTGGAAATTTGATACGAAATGTCACTCCGAATATAATATCTGAAGCGAATTCCTGTTCGCAAACTAACATTTTACGAATGAATTGAATTTGCATTGTAAACAATCTGGATTCGCTGTCATCAAAATGTAGGTCACTTGCTATAAACTATAGATAATATTATTATTGTCACCTATTTATGATGCCATGTTTCAGAGGCAAGAAGAATGCATTGAATGCTGCAACAATGGGAGATATTGAGGGATTATTGTGTTCTCTTTAAGCCCTGGCAACATTCCCAATCTCTCTGTATCGTGCTTTTCATATATTTTTTCATTAGTCCTAAACCTGCATTGCTTAGAAAATTTCTAATATTAATAAAATGGAAAGTCTCAAAGAAAACATATTAAATAAACTCTATGAAGAAATACTGTTAAATAAACCTACAAATTATGTCAAATGCAAGCATTAAATAATTATTATTGTTTATTTATTTCTATTGGTGTAAATTGGTTTAATCGCTTACAAAAAATACGAGAAATTGTCTGTTCGAAACGAGTGCCTATCTTTTACAAACTAAGTTTATTTTGACGTTTAATTGGTATCGTAAAATTTTTGGAAAGAAAATTATATCTTATTCTTAAAATGCCATGTCAGGTCCCTCCAACTTCGACTATCACCCTGGTGTAGGCTTCTCTATCCTGTGCTGGAATCTTCCATCAATTTTACCTTCAAAATGAGTTGGAGCAAACTATAAAGTTAATCCAAAAAATGAAATCATACAATAATACTTTTTGATAGAGTAATACTTGCTCTGTCTCTTTGTAAATCACAAGCAATACTATTTGTATCAGGTGTTGTTAAATTTTATCATTATTCTTGTAAAAGTCTCTATTATGAATAGAGTCGTAAACTTGCGACAAATTCGTGATAAAATAATTTCACACATTCACCATGTTGAGGTATGTAGGTTCTATGTGTTCGGCATTTTATACTATTGTAATTTGTTCCACAGAAAGTTTATTGTGTAAATACGGAGTGTAGGTCAGAATATATTTGGCTATAAACTGGAAGATATACCCACCGTGAATGGTCCATATACCTAATTATTATTATTACTTTTATTAGTGATGCGAATAATCGAATTAATCAAAACGAAATATTCGAAACGTTTCGAACGTCTGTGTCGAATATCTCGATTGTAAACATTATAAATTATTTTTTATTCGATTACATTTTGTATCTTTTAAGAACACGCGTAAAAATAATTCGGTTTTATGATTGAATTTGCTCTTTGATATTTCATGAAAAAATGTTGTTCATTTATGTGCAATTTGTATCGTATGTTATGATGAATTTTGGGAATGTTTCATTTTCCATCATCGATATTCGAGTAGTGTTCGGAAAGTGGATACAAATGGTTATCTAGTAGTGCACATTACAAACAAATTTCGATGACCATAGTTGTTTTATTATTTGTATCCTTCAATGAACAATAATACAAAATGACAGCACTCACAAATGAGCTTGGGGAGGGGTACGGATTATATTTATGAAATTATTTGTCTTCCAGTGAAGGTAATAATAATGAAACAACTATAATTATCAACGAATTATATTTTCGTGCTGGGTACTTTTGGATAACGTTTTGAAGTGTGAGTGTAAGAATAATTTGATTCACACCGTGTGATTATTGTTAAAATATTTCGATTAAAATAACGTCGAGTAAAAAATCGTTCGATTGTTCTCATCACTGATCCACATGATGTATATGTGTTAGTATTCCTTGTACCGTTAGTACAGATCTGTATTTGTGTGTGTTAGTGTGTCAGTGGAGCAATGGCGTCGGATACTGATAATAATAATTCTGCTTGTGCCGTCGTCATGGTAACGATTTCCCGCCCTTGCCCCGGTTGCGTCGAGCTGTGTTGTATGTTACAATGTACGGGGAGAGATGGCGGGAGCCAAGAGGTTGGTTTACAACCATTCCAAGCGTGATGCGGTCATTGGCAAAATTTTGAATTAGTTATATTTTGACAGTTCTTTTGAAATTCAATTTATTGTTAGCCAATTTTTGACTAATTTTCTTTCTTCTTATGATATTAACTATCTAAATTTTATATCTTTTTATTTTTGTGTCTTACTTTCGGTTTCACTTTTTTCTTGATAGTTTTGGATTTCTGTTAATTTATTTATTTTAACACATTTTTTTATTATAAATTAAGCTTAACGAAATCCTTTCGATATTTATCCTACAGATCATGATTAAAATTGATTACTAATTTACATACAATTAAAACAAAAAGCATTTTTGTGTTGAATGTATTGGAACGTTTAATTTGCTCTTCATGGCATCATTTTCAATATGTAATCACGGCTTCCATTAAACTTTATGTTCCAAATGTAGCAAATTAAGCAAAGCAATAAAATTATTATAAAATACTCTGTTTTAGATTGTCTTTATTATCTTAATTCAGTGTCCGTTTTACAACTACCAGTAATAACAGCGACACCAATTTTAATTCAAGAGATAATTGTCGAGCTATACATTGAAATATATACTCTAAAATCGTAATATATAGAGGAGAATTAATCATTAAAGGCTTAATTAATATTAACATAACATTTTTAATGGGAAAACTAATTAGAACGTGTAATTCGACCAGTGATTTTTTACATTAATTAAATCACATGCTTTTGATAAATGTTTAAACGAAAATTTTGAAAATATATAGAAAAAAAATATATTGTGAAATAATGTGATCTTAATAAATATATTGAAAACCGACCAATTAATATTCCAGTTGGCAGAAGTGAAAAACCATATAGTTACTATTGAATATCGAAAATCTTTGTCTGTATAAAAACTATTTTATTTAAAACAATGTATGTAAACTCTAGTGAAACCATCTTTATATGAAAATGTCATTACTGTCTGACAAAAGTCAATAGTTTTCGATTTTACGAAAATTCCAATTTTGCATACATTTTACTTACTTTAATACATTTTAATATAGGTCTTCTCTATTTAAACATGTCTCATGAAACTTCCTTCATTTTCTTCTATACATTATTCTCTTAGTTGTCAAGTGAAATTTTACTCTTGTGCCACTCATTTTCGTATCCAATAGTAGGTTACTACAATGCTAATTTACAAATAGTGAACGTGGCGTTTGTTTTTCATTCAGCGATTTCGTCAGTATTATATTTTTTATACATTTTTTTACCATTATATATTTTTTTTCCATTTTTGAGCATTACAATATGTTCTAAAGCTGTCATCTGCCGCAAGGAAATAATATAACGTGCTCTTTGTTAACTACCCCCGCGGCGTTTGAGTCGCTTAACAGTCGTGGTGCCTGAAAAATTGTCCAATTATTATTTTCATCCGAAAACTTCATTCAGAATCCGTGGGTGGCTATATTATTATATACACGCCCCAATTATTTTCATCGGCTAATGTTTGGCTTCGTCTCAGTTTAATAATTTTGAACAAAATCGATACGAATATTTATTTGCGATATAGCTTCCATCTTATCTTACATATTTTTATATCAATTCCTCCATATTAATTTGACTTTTCTGTAATTCATATTTGATTGAGAAGAGTGCTGTGGGTATACATTTGTGTGAAATGAGTTATTTATTATTTTGAATGAAATAAAAGTTACAACTGTTAAATTCAAATCAGATAAAATATATTATTACCTTATATTAGTGGCATTTACAATGCGAAAATTTCGTGACATGATTAATAGAAACTAGTTTTTTAATATGTTTAATAAATTACTATTAATTTAAATTTTGTGACCGGCTTCAACATGCTTGCGTCATTGACGAGCACTTTGAAAACTGAGAGCAAATATTTTTATATCCTAATATGAAATTTATTTTTCCATTTATCAGATAAAATGTCGTTGAATATCCAGTAAATAAACTATATTTTCCTTTATTCACCTCATTACGGCCAGATAACCAAGATATTTTTTATGAACCTCGTCGAGTCCACAGTAAAGATTAGGTCTTCCACTCTTTTCTGTAAGTTTTTGAGTGTTCTGTAAAAGGCAGGTGTTCATAAACCTCACGATTATAATGCACAGTTAGGCGACGAGGCATGCTACCCATCCTGAATGTCAATTTTTTATTGGCATAGGCAGGACACTGTGCATGTTAATAACTCGCAATCAGTCCACTAGATACTCAATTTTCCAGAAATACCGTGATGGTATAGTAGTAGTTGAATTTTTTTCAGTGACTAATATTAAAATTTTCTTTCTCTATTTCATTTCCACCCATATAAGGTGTTTCATTTGTTTAGGTTTACATATTGGATTTATTTATTTACATTTTTTAAACGAAATAACAAAACTTTAAAATGTGGTCTTTGATGATATGTTTGTTTATAGTCGGCGGTATTTTAAACACAAGTTATGTACTAATTACAATGCATTATACTCGTAATTATGTCAATAAAATCTCTTAACACGTTTATGTACACGAGGACTTGAAATAGTGTTGCTAACGCGTAATGCGTGCTGCGTTTTGTATGTTTTACGTGTAATTTTCATGTAGACAGTGTTAGGTCGGAGCCATAAATTTCGCCAAGCAAGTCTTTTCATTATTAAAGTGTTGGAGATTGCTGTTCACCAGGTTATTAACGACCGAACTAACACAACCCTCTTGTTGTTCCTCTCGCTGTATGTATGTAGGAAGTGATGCGCCAGTTATCATTGCTACATACTATCTAATTCAGACAATACGGTTATGCGGATATCTCTAGTTTGATTCAAACTTTTAAGGGTGGTAAGTGTTTTAGGTTGAATCAGAATGGGGCGTGACCCAGATAGTTCCATCGGGGTAATCTGTAACGGCATTGTTGCATCCCTGGTAATAATAAGTTAACACTTACTGAATCGTTACATTTTTTCTACGTCTCACTATTCACTATTTATTTAGAATAATTTAGTTGATGCATGCATAAGAATGTTGAGGAAGCAAAAAAAGTATGTAATGATAAAGTAATTTGGCGTTCCATTCTCTTTGCCTACCCCATTTAGGACACAGTGTGAGGGTATGGATAGATGATTTAGTTTATTCAAAATGTAAGCCTTATTTTATAATGTTTTTCAAAACCGTAAACTTCTCTCAGGAAACAATGAATGAATGAATGAATTTAATGTTACTCAACATTACAGAACGTCAAAATTTATTCGTACCTACTCATTAAACGCCATTTTCCTTTGCTAATAATATTGCCGTGAGCAAATTTTCGTACACATATGCAAACTGTATAAATTATTACTTTATAATTAACTTGTTTTATGTTATATGTTCACTTGCTACCCTTCTTGTGAGAGGAGCTGTGATGGTGTAGATTTGTTTTAAAAAATGTGCTTTAGAGGTGGCATAAACATTTTTATATCCCATTTAGAGCTCGTTTTATGATTGTAATACAGCGAATCTCTTTTTCGAATATTAATCCAATTTTTCTCGATAGCTAGTCATCATCGTATAAAACTATCAATCGCTTTCCGTAATGTTGAAACGTCCTATATTACAGTAACTCCTGAAAGGGATAATTTAAAACAATTCACTTTGATGACGTTAGATAACGTAGCATTACGCAACACTGCCGTTACGATGAACCAAACATATGGTTTTATGTTGATTCCATAAGTGTAATTTGCATAGAGATGTTATATCGAAGAAGTCTATTTGAATATCGTGTTGCTACTATCAGATTTGAACAATGTTTCCGCTGGAATCGTTTTACTGTCAGATCTTAACAATATTTCCGCCAAATCCTGATTTTAGCAACGTTTCCGCTATGACGATATACATAAGTTTGCGTAGACGCTTTTGTAATCGAGGTCGCAGTTTGGATTAATAGTAGTCACGCCTCGGCAGGATTTATTATTAATCATTTATCTCTGCATTTTGATCAGATGTCGTTTATTTGAATGAAGGTAATCTTTCCTTCAGAATTGCGAGTACTCTGGGTCGTGTACTTAAATATTTTCAATCAGATTTACAGTCCGAGATATTTACGTAGTTTTGAAAATGAATATGGAATGTTGATCTATCTTGATTTTAATATGATATTACTTTAAAAACCTACATAATTCGAACTTGATATTTATTTACTTAGGTACTACAAAAGCTTATTCTTCCTTCTCGATAAAAGAGCTAGGTCATATATATAATTAGACTTATTCGACATTATATTAAATCAAAACCTTTTATGGCGAAACTTCTCTACATTGTATAATATTATGTGTTTATTAGTAACGATACCTGGTAGGTATGACTGATAGAATTATAGTTCTTTTTAATTTATAAGTAAGGTTGTCAGAATATTAAATAAATCAATTCGAATGGAAAATGACAATATCAAATATAATATCAAATTTCCATTTAATGTTTTTTCTTAACGAATTGCTGGATTACACATTCGATAGGCTACATGTAGCTATTATTATTAGTTATTTGCTATATTTCCAAATCACGTCTGATCTCAAATTGACCTCACTCATTTCTCAAATTGATCTGTAGCGCTGTGGCGGGTGGTGCTGAAATGCATTTTTCTTGACCTGATTAACTTACTGCATTTGGGGTGCCTACTTAATACATTTATAGCAGTAAAATGCACTTCTTCTTTTTGTACTATTATCTCATCTAAAGACCGCATTACATTCAATCACATTTAGTTTTCTACAAATACATTCTTGTGCAAATACATATACTTTTTTTACATTTCTCTTACTGATATGCTTCTTTGTTTAAAGTTTTAAAATTTTTGTACCTACACATTGACGAGCTTGAAAAGCTGGTCAATGTGTAGGTACACTGAAATCATGATAGCGTATTTTGAATTCATGTAACAAATAAACATAGAAACATCAAGTAAAAAAAAATTAAATGTCTTGAAATTGTTTCATAGTAAAGTTAATGCCTATCAAATAAGTGAAACCGTTTATATTATATTGATAAAATATAATTTAACGTACATTTATGTACAAAAAAAAACTTAAAATGTAAATTATTTACAGATGAAGTGCATAATATACCTACATATAAATTCAACAATACTATTCAATCATAGAATCACACAGTTATATCAACTGAATTTATTTATTTATTTATTTATTTATTCTTCTTGCACATCATCATTACATAACAGTGTTAACAAAATAATATGAAATTTTAAAAACTAGGACGATGTGCAGTGGCGAGATTATCACTATAAAGTGATTTCTTCCATCTAACCACTTATCAATAGTTAGTTAACTGTAGTCACTGAAATTGAATAGTTTTTTTTCTGCAAGTTTTCAAGTGTCCTGAAAAAACGGCAATTTATTCATAAAACATCACGTATTTTTTTGGTATAGCGTCAAGGTATATGCCATCATTTTTTCGCACAGAGAATATCAATGGCATTTGCATTACATGCTCTTTGTCTACTGACTAGCTCGTTTATTATAGTTAATATGCAATAGCATGCAGTGAATCCACTAGCAACGCGAACGCAGATAAAGCTGATACATTTTGCATGCTTATTATGTATTTACTCGTGTTTGCCTTTAGCATGTTGATATTATATAGTATTCATGATCGTTATTTGAATGTGTTAACACAAAATTGATTTTTTTATTTGTGTATTCATTCGACATGATTTATTACTTGATTATCAAAGAGCTGTGCTGAAAAAAAGTTTATTAAATTTTATATACGACATTTGATTAGATTCTTCCTTATGTTAGTAGCTTTATTTAAAAAACTTTATTTGCTAAAAAACTGTTGAAAGTTGTGAAATTTATAGTTTGTGTTAATTAATAACATAAAAAGTCCCCCTGAACATCTGTTTCAGCTTTTAATACTATCTGCTAACAATTCTTCTATCCCAGTTTTGCAACTTTATTTAGAGTTATAAGATCTCTCATAATTTCGTCGGTTAAAGAGTTCGTCGGTAGCCTGGAGGTAGAGTCTCGGCCTCGTAAACAAGGGGTCCATGGTTCGATACCAGGTGCCGGCAAACTCCCCTTTCACGACACAAGCTTTTAGTAGCTTACTGTGAAAGATGTATAAGGTTGTATATGGGTTAATAACAGAAACCCAGATACATCTTTAAAAAAAAAAAACAAATTATTGTCTATGCAAGTCATTTCGTGAAACGTAAGGATAGGATTTACCAATTCATTAAATTTTTAACTCCATTTGTTTCTGCATGAAATGAAATGATTTCTCATTTACTAATTCTTACACTTTGCATATTAATCTCCCAATTAATGATTTAATAATAAAATCAAAACGATTATCTCTACTCTACTTAATGGGCAATTTCATAATCTTTAATATTATGTTTTCAGCGAAATATCCATTCCCTATCATTCCTCTGAGCTTAACTGATTTATTGTTATTTTCATTGATTAAGTATGCTGAAAAGCATTATGAAAATATAAAGCTTAATGTAAAATATTTGGAAAATTATTTGTCATATTACACTCGAACCTATAAAAACGCATAGTTGAAAAATGTTGTCCACATTATATTTTCCCCAGAATTTTATCAGCTTTTCTTTTCAGTTTACAGGTGTTATTTTGACATAATTTTTTAAGGTTTTTAGTAAAAAAAATGATTTATTTATTTTATAAAAATCTGTTGAAATATCGGATGTGGTGAAACTTCTTCATTTAAGATATGTGTGATTTGATCGATTCTATAATATTTGATTATATCGAACGGAGACATTTTCAATTTTATAGTGTGTGATAGAATCTTCGGTTTGTTCATTGTATTCTTCGTTTTTTCATGCAATAGTTTGATAGCGTCAAAAACTTGAAGAAAATAAGAAAGAAAAATACAATTTTTTTTCTTGGAATTTTTTGTACAGAAACGGTAATTGGAATAAATATTTCAAATATTGTAGAACTCTGGGACAAAACAGTCAAAGCAAATTCTAGAAACAATCTCTAGATTCTACCGTTTTGATGTCATCACGAATACATGTGTAAGGTGTAAACTGAAGTCTTAGAAAAAATACGACTCTATGGAACGCAATACTACAAGTCTTTGATCAATGTAGTATTACGTTTCGTATCTCCGTCACTGAAATAAATAAATCATTCAATGTTTCTTTCATCTCTCTGAGGGTTTCATGGGTCTGTGAAAACGTGAAACACCACATTTTCTACAAAAAATCTGTACTGAAATAGTGCTACTTTGGTTTGCCCCGAATTGACTTTTGCCTTTCTGAAAAAAAGTGCACGTGTTTTCTCAAAGAAATTTATGTGATATTGAATTCATCTTGATATCCTGTCTTTTGACTTGTAAAATATATTGGATATCATAAACTACATACACTTCGTTAGCAATTATTGCGTCTTGTTTCGCAGTTATTAGAAGACATTCAAAGTGAGATCAATAATGTGTAAGAGAGATTATTTTTATTTAAACAACATTTTCTGAAAAATTCCTATGTCCTATATTATTATAAAGATATATTTAAACTCAATTCATATTTAGGAATGTAAATAAACTACACATACTTTTATATTAGTTTCACATAAACCTAAAACGTCATTAGGTTTTGCCGCATTACAAAATTTCGATTTGTGCACAGTCAGAATTCAATTTAGTTTGAACTCTGCATTCAATGCAACGGTGTTTGTTTATTTTCTCATATATGGTTTGTTTGCTACTCGTATTCGCTGAAGTAGGTACCAGGTGTCTTTGGCGGCATAATCACAACCCGTATTTTATCCTCAAACTGTAGAATTTAACGCAAACATTTTCGTTTTACAAATAAACTCTATTACATACATAGGTACGCTTTAATTATACCTTGTTGTTGAACGGAAGGGACATTTTTCATGTACATATTTTCCGACCCTTGATACATCAGCATTCATTACGGCGAGCGACTCTATTATGTTATTATGTTTTGACCCGGCAAACATTTTATTTTCGAGTACAACTTTTGTCTGATTCAATTTCCCCTATTACATGTCATAGGAATCGTTTTGAGACTAAACTAAACAACTAGTTTTTTGTATACTTTTCTATATCTATATATCTATTCGAGATAAGAACATACCCGCAAGCTGCAGGAGATAAAATACCCGATGGTATAATTTTGAAACACAAACCGTAATATAATTGAATTTTTAATAAAGAACTTGTTGGTTTATTGGCTGGTAGGTTTTGTATTCTGATTTTTTTTCAATAAAAGCATTTTTTATTCCTATGATTTTTTTCCGTATGTACTGGGAATACATTATTTTGCTTTGGTAAATATCCGACAAATAAATTTATTTCAATAAATTATTATATTTAGCTTTGGTTTTCATGGGTTTCTCTCTATTATTAATTTGGGACATAACATACCTACATACAAACATACATCTTCTTCCCCTTGTCCTAGTTGGGTCGGGGGCCCATTGCGCCTAGGTACCTCCTCCAGAGATCCCTGTCCACCGCTGCTTCTAGGACCTCTGGCCACTCCAAACTAAGTCTTTCAACACACAAGTTTGACACCTGCTCTTGCCAGCTTCTTCTAGGGCGGCCCACCGGTCTTCTGCCCTCTCCCACAGCCTCCAAAGATCTAAGTGGTAGTCTGTCTTCTGGCATGCGGAGAACGTGACCCAGCCATCGCAACTGCGACCTCTCTATTTGCAGATGATTTTAAGGACTGTTTGCACATAAAAAATAAAAAAACTTAAGAAAATCTACATTATCGACCAATGAGTTACTTGTTAACTTAGGTTTGTACCAGTGATTACAAATATAAATACCGCATGGTGCAGATTAAATTTCCAAGTACGAGTAGGTTTGTTGGTTAGGTTCAAAGTAGGTACCTCAATATATAATAATGTTAACAGTATTTCGTGTATTTTTTAAACAATTGGATTTCAAATACATTTTTCAATAGGACAATTCTTTGCAGACGAAATAACGTTCCCACTATCAAATGTACCTACATACGTAGTTGTACAGTAAATGACGTCTCAATCAATTTATAGATTTTTTCTTCAATCATATTACATACTTCATCTGGTAAATAACATTGTGACCCTTTCGCTAAATGTATTTACTATTATTTTTATATGTGGAAATGACATCTGTATCCCTTTTACGAGTATATGCGGGTTCGTTATTATCTTATATGTTCATCTTTTTGTCCCCCTTTTTTAAAAAAAAAAAACAAACATATGTAGGACGTCTTATATTGAAACCTTTAGAATAAGTAGTTGCAAGTATTATATATTTTGTGTGGCGAATCGGAAATATTCGACAGACGGGAAAGATACAGATAAAGCACGAATTTTCATATCTATGACATTCATAGAACTTTTTCAATGTAAACTATTATTATATTTTAGTAGGTATCTACATGTTGTGAAAAGACATGTTAATATTATCAAAACAGATTATTTCAGAACCTACATTTTATTTAAAGTATGCTATATACTAAGTCGATCGAGAAAATAAATAAGGTGTCAGAAAATATTCTTTTTTCGTATTTCAAACTCGAAATGCAATAGCAACTTTTGAGTGCAGGGCAAAGCTGTTAAAGTTGAATGACAATGACAATGTTGTTTTTGATTATGTGATTATGATTGAAAAAAACCTAGAATATGCCTGATAAAGGATACCCAGTGATTTACTTGGGATACAATTTTTGACGAAATCAATGATCATCTATCTACAACTATCTATTATACAACAACAATTATGACACAAGCTTTTAGTAGCTTACTGTGTAAGGTGTATAAGGTTGTATTTGGGTTTATCACAAAACTCAGATATATCTTTAAAAAAAATATCATAAGGTAGGTACGTTTTCATTTATTTTGTAATCTATCGTTTCAAATCTGTAACTTTACATTATATTGTTGTTATTATATTGATATTCCAAGTCGATTAACTGTATGTCTGTTTGTACAAATTATGGCATCTTGCAAAATTAGAGAAGCTAGAGAAGTCACAATATACCATAAAAAAGTCATTTAAATTGATCTACTTATTCAGGATGAGTTGCTCATTGTCGTATGTATACTTATTGATATAAAAAAATATGATTAATAGTTTGTAATTGTGACCAAGGTTTCGACATGCAATGTCGTTTTCAAACTAAACTTATTCTGTCAATATGATCATCACCAGATATGGAGTTTCACAAAACGAATATCGAAAAAATACTTGTCGACAATTTCAACATTAAAAACATCAAAAATAAGTATTTACTAGAACTGTAATATCATAATACCTCCCGTTATGTAGAATTTAATAAAATCTTTTATTGACTTATGTACGATGCGGTGGAATAAAATGAAGGGAAATACATAAATTGAACAAACCATACCAATTGTGTATTCTCCAATTATGTCATTATTATGCGCTTGTCTCGTTCTGACCGAGCGGTTTTTCAGTTCGATAATTTATTCGTATTTTAATCAAGCCTGTGGGAGGATATTATTTAGCTACCTGTACGCCTTTTCAGTATTCATTAATATAACATTTTTCATTTCGTTTTGTCGTTCCAAATTCGAACACCTAATCGTAGACTAATTTCCGAATTGTGTCGACGTGGAAACTTTATTCGACATACTCTGTCTCACTCTCGTTCATTGATAATTATGTACTGGAGATTCTGCCGTACCGCTCTCCCCTCAGTGAACCAGTTTTCACCCTTATCACTCTACATTGCCAGGTCGTTGCGTTTTGTTATAGATATACTGCATTTTCAGATCAAAAACACACAACTAGCTATATTTGACTTTTTCATATGAGAAATTATAAAAATTAATTATTTATCAACTTTTCATACAATTTCAAAGTAACTGCTATAAATAATGGTAGATAATCTCTTTTAATCTGTACAAAACTTGAAAAATACCATTTTAAAATTTATATTTCATTTATAATAGGCAATTTGTTAGTTAGGAAGTTTTGGAAATCATTTATTTAGTCAAATATATTTCTTTCTATTGCGTAATTAATTAATATAGTTTTGACTTTTGGATTCTTTTATAATATAAGTGATTTATTCATATTTGAATGACCTTAAACTACTAATTTTTTTGTTTAAATAAAATGAACTAAGTCATGAAAATGTATATTAATTTATATTTCTTACACGTTATTATTATCATCACATTTTATTTCATGTGCCGTTTGCCTTAACTGTGTTTGAGTAAGGTCGTGTTTGATCGAGAAACTGAGCATTATGTATTTCCACCCTCGTAGTCTGGCAACTCTGCTACAGAACACAGCCTCCGCATTTTCATTACCTAACTTCAGTCTTGTACGGTTCGTCTGACCGGGTATGCGCGCGCCAGTAACGTTAACGTGTACACACATACACAAATAAAAAAAAAACATTTTTACGCCATGCTATGATATCATTTCTCCGACTACAATCAGTTAGTTATCAGCGATAAATCACAGAAACACAAGTTTAAATGTACGATTTACATTGAAATATTGCTCTTGCGTGTAATCATTGATGTGATTCGTGTGGAAACATGTGATTTCGTGAGGTTTTTATGTTATAAATTTATTATCATCTTAACATCACGCCTCGGTTTGATGTCAAACGACTGACATGTGCTTGTAAGTGGTGATACTATTGTGTGTGTTAGTGAAAAATATTAATTGTTAAAGCGTTATAACACAGGGTGTAAGTTCAATAACTTATGTATTTATGCATATTATAATTAATATCTTAATATTACTACTGATGTTATTTTTGTATGCTTTATCCAACACGTGTCTCACATTTGTCATCTAAGGTATACGCCGTCCCTTTTACTTAAACAGTTTATGATGTATTCATTCCTAATATTATTATCATCGAAATAGATATTTGTGTAATATAAAATAAATATACGAATCTAGTGGGATGATCAGTTTATTAATTGAAACTACGTTTAATTATGATGTAATAGAATACAATTAATAACAAATTTTCAATCTATTTTCTTATCGTATTAAAATGTAAAAAGTATGTAAATACACTGTGGACTAGGCTACGATATAATCTTGATATTTTATTATTGATTGTCTGGTATCGAGACCTTACTTACATACAATACATTTTCTATTTAGTCTGTCGATGTTTTAAACTCTGTGTTGCATTTGCATTTCAAAGACTTGAATATATTATTTTCTCGTATAAAATTACACGTTGACTGGATGACGTACTAGCTGTTGCAAATATATTTTTTTTTGTTCTGAGCTCATAATACACTCTATTTTAGGTGTTTTGCTGTGAAAATAAAGAAATGATAAAGCGTTGGGCTACGCACTAATTTTCTTTTCATTGATTTTTTTTTCATATTGGCAATATTTTTTTTTTTTGCTAACACATGTTGGAACAATTGAAAACGTGGTGATAAAATAACCTTCTAACCAAGTGAATCTGTATAATTTTTTTAACAACATTGGAGTGAATTTGAAGACATCTAGAATCTAGAATCTCACAGAATCTAGAATTTTTCATAATCATTTCGCTCGCTACTTATTGAAAATGTATTTTTAAGGGCTTTATCTCAAATTTGATATCGTATTGACTGCGCAATTCGATCAATGATTGATTTTATTATTTTAATCATTGGTGTATTTAGGCAGGTATCTGAATATTTGCAATTTTGAGAACTGGTTGAATAAATTGTTATATTTTTTCGATAAAGATATTCTCCCATTTATTGTAGGACATCGAATAGGGTTTAAGAAGTCTTGCATTCAGTAATTGTTTAGACTGTAAATTCTTCTGTAAGTCTTTCATCTTGTTAAGGATTCATTTAAATTTAAGCATTCTACGATTTTATCTTTTTGTATAAGTGATGTGAGAAGAGAAAATTCTCCGAGAATTTCTACTCTGATGGAAGAGAAATTTCTCTCCATAATTTTTCTTAGTGGTATTATGACCTTTCGCCCAGTACACTTCGCAGCCAACCTGATTGATCCAAAAATTTGTGGGGCTGATTAAGGCTCAAATCAGAGGTTATTTACACTTTCTTCATGTTGGTACCTGCAATTATTTTAACTTAAATATGCATGTGGGGTGTCAAACATCAAGATTTTACATCAGTTATTAGCACTTTTTTCTATGAAGGTACCTAACATTTTTCGTCAATTAAATATGGGCATGTGAGGTGTCAAACTTCGAGTTTTTTCATTGGGAAGAGGTTTTAATTACTTTTATTTACGTAAGCGCTTACTCCATTTTTTTCAATAACTCATGTATTTGCTGTTTACTGTCCGGAATCAAGTGATTCCGGGTTAAAAAACTAATATGTGAACAATATGTGAACAATGGAAGTTCGTGGTTAGATGGAAGAAATCACTTTATTATAATAATCTCGCCAATGCACGTCGTCCTAGTTTTTAAATATTATTTTGTTAACACTGTTATGTAATGATGATGTGCAAAACGAATAAATAAATAAATAAAACAATGAACCTTACGTAAAATTGAAAGAACATCAAAAAAATCAATTTTCCGATGTTATATTTGTTCCTTTTAAAAACTATTCTTCTAAGTATATTCTTTTTACACATAACCATTTTTTATTGATATTGATTACATACATTTTTTGGAACATTCTAAAAATGATCAATAAAAAATATATTTGCCTCAAAATACACCATAATTAATTGTAGCCATAGTGGTGATAAATTGTCTCAACATTTGAACATTGTAATTGATTGATTGAATAAAGTGTTTATCATTATTATACTATTAAATAAAAAAAATAAAAAAAATCTCTACGTCGAGAAATTTACGAGAAATTCTCGGTAAATTTCTCGAAAAATTATTTCTTGAGAATTCCACAACACTATTTTGTATGCGGCTCATCTATCTTTCCAGTGCATATTTCTGATAACATACTAACGTCGAATAAAAAGCTTTTTTTTTAATATTCACGGTTTGTTTTATAAGGGAAAGACAATTTGTTATTTTATGTTTTATAAACATTAATCTAAAGAGAAGTGAAATGAAATCTTAAGCAAAAAATAATGATATTGAATTACGTCAAAAGAGATGTAACGTACTTGAAAAGCACGCCCACTTATTTTTAAACAATTTTAACTCATAAAAAAAGCTTATTTTTATACAGAAAGTTATTTTAAGAAACATGAAAAGGTAATTTGATATAACATAATATTTTGGCATCAGAGTTACACGTATCCCTCATTTTTCTTCGACGTAAGACGTTTCATTTTGAATTATATATATATCTCACAAAAGATCTTGTATTTTTTTTCTAATTCATTAATTTATTTCCACAGCATCTTTCACTAATATATATACATAATTATGTTTATTTTTCACTACCCACTGGTCATTTAGTTAAATGCAATTTCGCTTTCATGACACAAGCAAATTATTTTGTGCAAGAGTGTTTTGGGAGTGGATATATACAATAAACATAGTGAAGCTATTTTTTAATATATGGGAAATGGAAAAACTTTCTTTTAGATTTTAACGCTTTGATAGACGGACAGAAATTTTCAGTTTATTTTTAAAGTAAATAACGTTGAAATCAAATGTGGTTTTAAGGTTTATTTTAAATGTAGTATTTGATTAACCCTTTGCAACTTTGTTTTTGTACATGACCTGATTTCCCGATCTGCTTTCGCTTCCATGCGTTTTTGATTTGGTTTCCCGTTTGTGTTTCAGAACAAACTTTGTAATATGAAGAGCTTCCGGGAAATGTTATCATTATAATGCATTCTCTGATGCCATAACAATTTTGTATACTACATTTTTGATATTTACTTTATATGATTAGTTCTATGTTCCCTTTCAAAGGATTTTATACAGACGTAAATTTTATTGCAACTCATAAAAAATAATATTTAGTGTTTGATGTTTTTGTTGTATTAAATTTACCTGAAAATGATATCGACAGATTGAAACAATCTATAGCATTTAAATTAGATTTTAGCTGACCACGTTTTTATTTTACCAACTATGATATTTATTCCTCAAATGAATTGTCACTTTTTTCTTATATTTCTTCACCCATATCAAACGTGTTTTCAAATTGTATAAATCGAAGTATTCAACTGTTCAACGAAACGTGACATTAATGGTGCAAATTCAAATAAATGTACGCAGATATTTTTAGCATTCCTTTTTGAATGAGTATGCTATACTGTACTATACCCTCACGCCGTACCCCAATTGGAGTAGTCAGAGAGAAAGGAACGCCACACATCTCTATCCCTACATACTTCTTTCGCTTTTTCCACGTTCATACAATTACTCATGCATGCACGTCAATTTTTCTTACTAAACATGTGGCTGCCCGTGAGATCTGAGTGATTAAACCAGGTAGATCTCGGATCCGCGCTTTCTCAAACTCCCTCTTTCAGAAATGAACGGGCTTTTCGTATTTTTTTTTATCATATATTCGCTCTACATGTCCAAACCAACGTAACTTAACAAATAATAAATAAAGGTATTCCATTTTGAGCTACAATCAAATGGCTTAATTCTCCAAATGATTTGAAATTATTATTTTACGAACAGTTTGCCCAAAAAGAGAGCCTAAATTATAATAACAAAAATAACACCTACTCAATGACGTATATATGACGAAGATGTCTTTCCTGTTTTTCTTTTAAGCGTTGAACGTTGTTCAAACAGCAATATCACTCTAAAACACTCCGCTATAATTGCTTGAGTAAATATTTCATGAGGGTGTTTAAATAGTAGTATTGTCCATAAGTCCATATAATATTTTGATGTATAGCATAGTACGAGTATACAGTATAATAGTCGTAGGTTGTAGTCAGTTTTCTCTTTGAATTCTGATCAAATATACGTTGGTACTTTTATTAGGAACTAAGTAATGATGTTACGGACTTATAAGTCAAACAGAATTATCTAATAATACATAATGGTCCCTTGAGATGGGTGTATGACTAAGTGGATCATATATTAGTACGTAGGTAGGGTACATACATACATACAACATCTACATGATTCCATTCATATTAAACCTTAACTTTTTACATAATATATTTGTAGAAATTATGAACAATGCAGGTCACTAAAAAAGTAAGACGTCCAGGATGGGTGGCATGCGTGTTTTTTTAATTAAGCTATCCCGCTGGTAACTCCACTTGTTGGATTATTCCGTGATGTTTAAGTATATTATACACACTTACGCATATTTTCTTTCAACGTAAGCTTTAATATCGAGAAACTTGCAACCCCATTTTTGCACAAATTAGTCATTTCTATTACATACATAGCACACAGTTAGTCATCTGTCATCTTTCCAATATTTTCAACTATGAATAATTGTATTATTTTTCACCCATTTGATCATTGGATAGATATATATCTTAATTTCTAATTCATTTACTTTTTGGTGAAATCTAAGAATTGTTTAATTTAGCTTTTTTCTGACAAACACCCGTAGCGAGTGATTTGTGTTAAATTATTGTTTAATTATTTATTCTTTTTCCACATCATCATTATATAAGGGTGTTAACAAAACAATATAAAATTTAAAAAACCAGGACGATATAATATTATGCAATGGCGAGATTATGACTATAAAGAGATTTAAATAAATAAAACAAGCGTTTTATTCTACTATTGATTTAATTTACGAGAGAGACGTCTTTCGTCTTATGAGGACATTGTCAATCCGAGATTGACAATGTCCTCATAAGACGAAAGACGTCTCTCTCGTAAATTAAATCAATAGTAGAATAAAACGCTTGTTTTATTTATTTCGATATGGAATTCTACTACCTTAACACCGACACAGTGAATATAAAGAGATTTCTTCCATCTGACCACGACACATTGAGATAACTATATTGTTATAGGTACATACCTACTCTCGCACCATGTCCCAGTAGGGGTAAGCAGAGAGAACGGAATGCTAAATAGATCTATCCTTTACATATTACATACTTCTTTCGCCTCTTCTACATTCATACAATTTTTCATACACGCACGTCAATTTCTCTTGCTCAACAACTCGGCCGTCCTTGAGAATTTGATTCGCGTGGTTCTCGGACGCTCACCCTTCCTCGCACCCCTCCTTTCAGCAAGTATTTATTGTATATTGGATTATAACTCATAAAATAAAAAAGCTTCGTAGAAGGTTCATCAACAAAATATTAGTTACCAAAACCTCACTAAATTTATTGTATATTAATTTGAATATTAATATTAATGGTGTTTGTTTATTTTTATTTATTTATTCATTAACTAAAAATGCAACAATCATTATACAAGTAAACGTTATGAAAAATAATTGTAAGTAAGTGCTATTCAATACACGAATATTATCATTGATTTTATCCACCCAGAATAGATTGTGGTTTTTTAAATGTAATTTTCATGTTTTTAAATTTGAATGTTGAATAAAAAAATCATTTCGAAATTAAATTCGTCTCATCGCCTTTTAAGTCTCGTCTAGATTCACATTGATTGCTTTCAACATTAAGCCCCTCTCTCAACTTTTACATTACGTTACTAAAATAAATTTTTGTTATCCCTCTACAAGCAACCGACCACATTAAATTATTAATATTTTTTTTATTTTCAATGTTGAAAATCTTATTTCCAAGTTTATTGGAATACGAACTGATTATACCTACGAGTTTATAATATTACATAAACTGTATGTAAAATTTCTGTATCAGATAGTTTATTTATGATTTACTTTTATACGCTTTCAGTTTTAACATTTTGTAGCCTTAATTACAATTTCAAAATTGACATATCAAATGAATCAATCTTATTTTAATTTTGTGATATAATGTTTCGTCATGGCAGACTTTTGAAATACCAATTCCAAAAACATTTTATGTAAGGATAAACAAAAAATATATTTATCTTTAATTTAAATCTTTGTAGCCTGTCTCTGTGGAGTGTGGAGTCTCCGAAAAAAAAATGATTTGTTCTTATTAGTTTTAGTAGAATTTCACCTTTACGCATGTAAGACATTTAACATCTTATTCAGCAACGTGGTTCATCTTGAATATCTCAAATTATAGCATCATGAAGATCACGTATATTTTTTATATGCAGTGAGTTGTCTTACTTCTCTCTTGTGGGAGATTCTTTAATGATGTGGACACTTAAACATGTGTATTTCCGTGTAAGCTTTAGAAACTTCAATTTTCTATTGGACCAAGATACTGTAGATATACATAAATTTTAAGTATACCATATAAACACTTGTGACACATATAATTTGATGTGAGATATCTTGCTTTAGGTAACGAAAATGTGATCTTCCCGTGATGTAACCATAACTATTTCTTATCTGTTCCATCATGTCTCTCTACATATCTCGCGGGTAAGGCAATAGAGGACACACTATTATATCATTTCGTTATATTTCCATTACGTTTATTTTTATTCTGCGCTTTTTCTTGTACACTATAGATTTAACACACTTATCCAAGCTACATTTTTATTATCTAAATTTGTCACCCTCTTTAATTTTCCCGATGTTCATCATTTTCTTTATCTTATTCGATTATGAAACGTTGTATTTGTGGACATAATTCAAAGACCCCTTAGGTCGATTTTCGTCTGTAGAGCCTTTATTCATTTTTAGTTTCATTAGATAATTCAGTGATATTATCGCACACAGCAATCTAAAACATCTGTCCGATCTTAATGTAAAAATCACATCCGATACTTCTATTCTTCTACTTAGTACAAGTAAAATTATGGACCGTTCATTACGTATCGTGTGCTGTTTTCTCGGGTACAAAATAAATAATATTTAGTAGTTGATATCCACATTTTGCAAACGGATGCCGGATCTGTCATAATGTGTACGTTCATACTTATCACATGGGACAGATGCGATACGGAATGCAACTATACTATATGTACCTATGGTTTGGTATCGAAACTAGACAAAATCGTTTGTCGTAAAATGTTAGTAACGCGCAAAAAAAAATAGATTTTGACCGATTGCCATAGCCTTTGACGTCTTGTTTTTAAAAACTAAATATTGTCTAAAATCGATTCATAACAACAAAATCTTAGTCCTTATAAAAATCTTAGTATTTTAATAAAGAAGAAATATGTTTTGGTGCTTTGTTATTATAAAATTAAATAAAAGTTACTAAATAAAAAAAAAAAAATTACTTAGATCAGTTAATAAAATTTGTGTAAATAAAATTTAAAATCGAAACTCGTAATTTAATTATCTTCTGACATTTTGTTAATTTTTTCAAATACTAAAATGAATTCAAGGAACCTTTGAATAAAAGTATGTGTTCACCATTGCGAAGATTTTTCACAAAATTGCTCAAAATAAGTTGTCTAGAATATTATATTATGCTTATATAGTTTTTTTTCGCTATTTTCCACAAAAATTTCATAGGATTTTACTATTTTAAAAGTAGCAATTTTATAAAACTAAACGCGGAACACATTCCTGTACACTTGATTTAAAAAATAAATTATTTTTGGATTTGTTCATTTCCGATAAGAAAGTACTCATCTCCGAGTGATATGTGACCAATTTTATCTGAAACTCACTCACACATTTCGAACGAAATTTCTCAAAATATCTAAAAGTTCGATCATTATTCACAACAATTTTAGACGTGTCATGAAAAATGTTTTGTTTGTTTTATTGCGTCGGTCTTTTTGTGTCATGATAAATGATAGGGGATCTCGTTACGTTGTATTAATCACGAGATTGAGCCAATTCATCTGATTCTCTGACCACAGGTGGTATGACAGAGGCTTCTTCTAATGAATCCCCATATAACTGCTTCTTTTATATGCTCTATTCTACTCTTATTGATTAAGCTGCCTTTGTAGGATTACAATTAAAATTTGTACCTATGTATTATATGCATATTTATCTATTGTTCCTTTATCTTATTATTTTAATAGTGAGGTGAATCAGTATTGGATATTTGGATGTTGTTAAGTATAGCATTGATTGGTTTATTAATCGTTGAATGTCCATGTCATAATTTAGAAGTTATATTTACTCAGTTGACCAATAGCTGTAGCGGCTACCTACAGATGTACTAGAATGTAGAAACACCACGAACACAGGGACCGAAGTTATCAAGATATCAAATTTGTAAGTAATTTTTCTATGATAGAAGTGTTAGTGATGTTGCAAGCAAATAATATTCCGTGGATTTTTCCATGTAAGAATAGGTTCTCTTGTCTTTTCCCTCCTCATTAAAAAGTGACCTATTAAAATGTAATAATATAATATGGTAGATAAAGTTTGTTGCCAATTCGAATACCGTTTTTTTTGTAATTAGCATTGAAGGAAGAACATGATTATTACTTACAGTTAGTCCACTAGAGAGAAAATTGTGTTAATGCTTTTTAAAAAAATACACATTGTAAACGTTCTACGTTATTGAACTTTATATGGCTTGGAAATAAATAAAACTTATCGTATTGAATAGCGCATCTAAAACAACATGCGATTAATTATTATACATACATACATGTACGAGAATATGTAAACAACTCAACTTATGTATGATAATATATGGAGCACAAAGTTTCATATCCTGAAACATAATGATTTCCTAAGCGATGTTCTAAGTACCGTTGGAATCAGAACCAGCCAGTCGGTATGTTAACTATACAAAGATGTTTAGTTTATTGAAGGTATAGAGTCTTGGCTTTTGTGAAGTACGTACTTCAATGATAATTATCAGTACCAGGAGATTAGCTACTTCAAACATCCGTACTAAAGGCACGTGGAGTGTCGTACCGCCAATAAAACTTCTACAAGCTGTTTAAGTGGTTAATTATTTACATAATCATGTTAATGTGTTGCTGTTGTAAATTGCATGTCATCCGTGATATTGTATGATTTTATATACAAAGTAACAACTTTGATAATAAATATCTATTCATTCTGGTAACTAATATTGAATATGAGAGATAAATTCTATACATACATTTTTCTAAGATGTTTAACATTATATTTATATGGACAGTTCACACGACCTCAAAATAAGAATGATGAAAAGGAGACGTTCGTGTGACATAAGAACCACTGAAAAAGTTTTCAGAATCTTCGAATTCCAAGATTAATTCTAACAAAAACGATAAAGGATGATAGAAGAAAATATGTCATCGTGTTACGTATTCAGAAACATTTTTATACATACTTTACTGCTGTTTGCATTTTTTAGATATGCTGCAAAAACTTGCGAGTTTTATGTCAATAAAAACTTTTTACTTGAATCAGTATCAAGTTCATTCGCCAGTTAGTATTATTACTGAATCAAATCAACTAAGTATTTTTTCATGATATCATCATCTTCTCCTTACTTCTTATTATTGATTGATTACATCGCAGATACTATGTACGCATTTTCATGCTCCATAAACGACCAAAGCGACGTAAATTTCCTTGATATCATCATTAATTGATTTATTAGCGATATTGGGTGATTTTATTACTACTATTTCATTGGTTCTGCGACTACCATTACTAGCGATGTTTAGGCCATGTACGTACACATATTTTATGAGACCAAGATGTTGTTTATTATGTACTACAAATTTATGAGCCTCTATATAATATTATATTTTTATGAAATATGCTTGATTGTCGTTAATATTTTATGTGCAGAACATTTTCATAATTACATATTATAATACATATGTGGTTGTGGATTGAGTATTATGTCACTGATAATTATGTATGATGTTATTAATAACGATCTTTGTTTTCAACACATCGTCGAAATATACGGTTGTCGCGTAATCGATGTACAAACATGAGAATTATTATCTAGAGAAATTATCTATATATTTTTTCTTTAAGGACTATGTTTTTCTATATTATGTTTTGTATTAAGAGAGACGTCTTTCGTTATACAAGAGCACTGGCGAATGGCAATGTCTTTGTTAGACTAAAGACGTCTCAATAAAAAAGCAATAAAGTACAAAAAAACTTTTGATTTTTTTTTAATTTCATTGTGGAATTTCACTATCTAAACAGCGACACAGTGAATCAGTGAAGTAGGTTAACCCCAGGAATATTATCATCATTATATTTCCAACCCATCTGGATAGTTACAATTCGATTGTTTCAAAAATCAATTCTTGCATGGCTTATCCTTACATATGATTAGGCTTAGCATATGATTTCAGCTTTTAAACATTCAACCTAGTTTTTTTGTGTTTCCCAAGTACACAAAATCTCTTACTTGCTTGATACTCACTCTATTTACAAAAATGTTCGCAGTCACTCCATATCTTCTCACGACCATACATTTCGTTTTGTCTTTACTTATTTTCATGTTGTTTTTGACAATAATATACTTTGCATTTTTTCTATTACTTCTTTAAACTAGTTCTGAGTATCTGCGGGCAGTGTCAACCGTTTTTCCATTTATCTAAACCCATGGCCAGTTTTTCATTTCGTCTCTCAATTCATCAATGGCTTGATGCGCCTGTAAAACAGTTATTTTAGAGTGCTGACGATTTTATTGATTATTGAATATGTCCATTCTATTGCCTAAATGAATTGACTGAAGAACGTTATTTAATTTCCCCTAATACAGGTTACATATCTACTGTCGGCGAATTATTTTTTAGATATACCTATTATGTATAATTATGGTATGTCTTTATCAAATATTTTATGCTATATTGTTTTGCATGAACAAACAAATAAATGGAGAACAAAAAACTTAAATACTTATTAAGACTTTATTTGGACAAAATATAGGTATTTTAAATACTATTAATTTCTGTTGAATAAATAAAACCAGTATTAAACCATATGGATTTTTGGTTTTTTGAATAATGATTTTGAAAATACGCGGTGAATGCGGTTTCAGTGAATTTATTGACGGCAATGAAAATATCGCACTGTAATTTTTCGTGTGTTTTAAAAATGGTACCAAGATTTTGCATGACATTTTGCATCTGTATTGCTCTGAAACGCGAACCGAATATAAAGGCTTAATTTATTTTTCGTTTTAATTTTGTAGAACGGAAAATGCAGGCATTTTTTTCACGCATTGCATCGTTTTAATTTAGTTGTCATGTATGTACCAATTTTATATAACATTTTGGGCAACATTCCTCTGAAATAAATATTTATATTTTGGTATGTGTGAGTATCGTTTTTTAATTAAGGAAAAATATTTTACTCGTTGATTGCTGAGTTAAAAAAATAATGATTGGAATTTGTTTAATTTAAAAACAAAGAATCTTTAGTTGTACCTCCATCATTTTGTAATTAATTTACAATTATTTAAAGGTTACTGAAGATTTATCTGTAGTGTCATAAAAACATGAAATAGTTAATGATGGGGTTAATTTTTTTTTTGTGAACCCATATATTTTTCTTGCTTGTGGACCCATTGTATGAAAAGAAACTAAGACGAATATTAGTTCGTATCCTTTCTGTTATATGAATGTCATTCTTCAGTATCAATTGATAATATAATAACTCGATAAATACCAAACAAATACCTTCTCATAACGTTAAGATGGAGCAGGTTGGGTGCGGAAAAAATCAAACTCGGGATCTCTCGATTGGAAGTTCAAAGCTTAAACATCAGTCCACTGACCACTTCAACGAAACAATTGCATAGAATGCTCAAAATTCTAGAAAGATTACTTTAGTCGAATGTAATTTATTGTTTTAATAAACAAAGATGAAAAAATTGAAAGAGAAATAAAAAGTTATTAAATTTGTCCGTCATCAAAACAGTTTATTTTTGTATTGATAAAATATTAATTAACGCGCTATATCAAAGCTTAATTTGCTAAAGCTTATTGTGGTCCATGTATACGCTTAAATATCTTTGGAGATATTTTTCAGGTTCGTTTCGTTACAGAAAGCCTTCAGGCTGAATGTTTGTGTATATTGTTTCTCTTGTATGAATAATAATTATTCTCTCACCTCGTCCTTTTGTATTTTTCACTAAAAGTAATCATCCTTAAGTATGTCGCATTCTAAAGAAGTTGTTTTTACTCTTACATATAAAATAAATATTTTTATTGTTCTATGTTAAAAGTTTTTTCGTAAATTGCTTTCTGTTCACAGTATGAACTAAATTTATGTAGGTGCATTTTGATACTTCTAATTTATTTAAAATTTTCTTATTATTTTAAGAAACATTGAACAAAGTAGTTTTGTACTTCAAAATCATCTCTGGCTTTTTTAAAACTGAAAAGATATGTACCTCAAAAAAACTCACGAATATATTTTCAGTACATGAAACATTAAACTTTTAATAAAATAAACGCAAACAGTAAGCTTTCTAAGCTTTATGGGTAGGTAAATGTTAATTGGCTATTTTTTCGTTACATGTAAGAAACGTCGTTAGCGAAGTTCAATTTTAAAAAAAAATGCAAGCAGCGAGACAGATGTGGTCAAGGCCAGTAATTCAAATTTCTTCGAATAGGCCTTTTACAAATTCTCGAGTGACAGAAAAGTGCTGTTTTAAGGTTAGTCTGCTGACTTATCATCATCTTTGTCGGTCCTTCAATTTTGAGGAGATCGTGACCATCATGTTTCGTTCTTAAGACCATCTGTCTCCACTTTGAGCAATCCTCTGCCATGTTCATAGTCCCATGCAATGATTTCTTTTTAGCCTTTTTGATTTGGTCTCTCCATTTAGCTGGTACTTGCCCCCTTCCATGTCTCCCTTCCACAGTCACAGTTATTATTACTCCTTCCTTCCATTTTCATAGGTTTCCTTCTCACAATATTGATTAATGTGGGTGCGTAAAAACAAGGGGTCATAGATTGATAATGGATCTAGAATTTTCGTCTCAATCTATTTTCAGAATTGTGTCTGACTAAACTAAAACATTTTAACTTTTAGTTGTATAACTAAAATGTTAACCTTTCATCATGTAATGTTTATACATTTCGAAATTGTTTGACTTTTACGAAGTGATCATCTTAAAGAAAATGTTTAGAATTATATTCGTCGAGTTAAATTTATATGTTTTCTAAGAAAAAAAGTTCTTGTAACATTGTTTTCTTTTAGAAACATTTCATTGTTATATTTTCACAGTGCTTGAAAAGTAAAAATACATTTTGGAGAAACTGAAAGATCGGTAAAATTTCATATTTCAAATTAAATTTTATCTGAAGCGCATTAATGTTGCTCGTTTTCGGAATTAAATCGATGTGAATAATTAATTTAGAATGGTTTTTATCCAAACATGATTAATAATAGTACCTACTAAGTATCACCTTCTCTCCATACGAGCTCACCTTTCATGATAGTAGATACTTCGGGAACTATTATACTCTTTCGTATGTTCAAAGTTCATTGTTTGAAAAATACTTAAAACTAAATTCTCACATACATAATATTCATATAGAATAATAACATGTGTAGGAACTTTCGCTTGTGTATCTACTATCCAATACGCCCAAGGGTAACATTTTCATTTCTAATAATAATATAATAGGATTTAATTCGTATAATATAAGTTACCTTCAACTATTAATTCTACTTCCACCACTAATACAACTCTCACTAATCTATTGTTCGATATTAATTAATGAAAACCTTTTTACGTTGTTCGTAAAAGGAGTTGAAATGGAACAAAATACATCGAATGTGAAAATCTCTTCTATACAATAAATTGTAGTATTTTAATACAATTTACTTTCTCTTTCGTTTTTTTTTTGTATTTTTTATTATTTCTGGACTTCTTAGGCGCAAAAATAATCTGGAAATGTGTGATAATAAAAACAGAAAAAAGAAAAGAAAGATTTCGGATTTCAATTCTTCAGTTTGCGGTTCGTTGACTTTACCATTTTGTAACATGTTCATTTTGTCCATATATAAAATCTCCCCGTCTTGTGTGTATAGATAGGTCTGTAAGTACGTAGAAACGTAGGCGAGTGGTTTTTGAGTGATTCGTCTTAAAAAAGGTACGCTCAAAATAGCACACTGCTGTCAATATTTAACAGAGCATAAAAAAACTGACAAAATTTCTGTATTTTTTATCATTCGGATTTTATATTCACTGAAAGCTCAGTAAAATGTTGCGTGAATTCTCTATTTTATAAAATATTTTTATTTGTAAATTAATTATCTCTATAAAGATACATAAGAAAATGCATTTAAGAATGCATGATAATATATGTAAACTTTACACATGAAACTACCGTTAAGACGTAGAAAAGACAACGTCACCTTATTCGGTAGTGCCGCAGACGGGACATGAACCCGCAACCCATCCTTTTCTTGAGATCTGTTGAGATTGACGCTACACTACCGAACAAGGTGACGTTGTCTTTTCTAAACCTTGGGTGGTAGTTTCTAGTGTTAAATTTACATATATAACCTCATACAATGGTTAATTGTAAAAGTAGGTAATATCGATAACAATGCATGGTATGATTGAAAATCTGTATATTTTCACCTTGAAGTCTTCTGTTGTTAATGGATTAAATGTATATAAATGTTGAAATTTTAGTCATAATTCACAAGATAATTAATACAGTTATGTCATTCATAAAAAAGCGCCAACTCAGTTAATAAAAAAATAGGTGATCTAGAGTTTGTGTGTTCACATTGTGAAAAGACATTTTAAACATATTTGTTATCAATAAAACACTGTTTTACTTTTCACTATTAATTTATTATTACTCAAGCGCTTTCGTCAAGTTAGCTTGACATTTTCAAGAGAACTAATTACAAGTATAAGAATAATAAATCCACACATAAATATTTGAGTCCGTTCGTATGTATGTATGTATGTATGTATGTATGTATGTATGTATGTACGTATGTCCTTAATGGACTCAGAAATTAGGAAAGACCGAAGTAAAATAATACACTCTATACAAGGTCTCATCTTCTGGGCAGGTTTAAGGCTAAAAACATTTTAGATATCTTACGTATTGATAAAGATATTTTAATTTTAATGCGACCATGTCACAAAATTAGCAACAAAATGTATGTAAAATTAATGCAAGATTTAGTAAATAGCAATATTCACAGTCAAACATTTTTCATTGTATTGAATTAATATCAAAATGGATGTAACAATAAATACAACAATTCTGAAACTAAATATTTAGGGTTTATTTTCGTAATAAAATATCGTGTTTGCTAATGAGAAAAGCTCTTGAATTACGTGAATAAAAATTGCATATTTTTGACATATTGGGCTATTTTCATAATGGAAGACATTATGAAACCATAGAAAACTATACTGTAGAATAATAATAGTTTTACCTATAAAATCCATAAACAATGTTAAATGATTTTCAATGAGTGGGAACCTATTTATTTTCACCTAATATTTTTTACATAAATTATGAAATATTTGATAGTAAAATATTCTGAAATATTGAAGGATGCAGATAATCCATTTTTAAGGTTTTTTGGGAATAAAGAGTAAATACTTATATGACAATTTATTCTTGACTTTTTTTAATTTCATAGCAAATACCCATTTATGCACTGCAAACCAAAAATACAAATTCGAATGTGGACAATTATAATATTTTAACATTTATGTGACTACAATTTTTTCACGAAAAGGGATGTTTACCCTTTTTTTCTTATAGAAATTTGGGATGACAATCTTCGAGTTTTTACATTAAGATGAGGTTTTTAGTAGTTTTTGCACGTAGGTACCCGCCTATTTTTCTAAATAAAATATGAGCTTTCGAGGTGTCGAGCTCACATATTTTTCATTTGGAAGAGGTTTTTAGCACTTTTTCCATGTAGGTACCTACCAATATGTGGAATTTCTTAACTTCAAGCTTTTTCATCGGGACGAGGTTGTTAGTACTTTTTTTTCCATGTAGGTGCCTACTTATTATTTTTTTACATAAATGTGAACATGTGAACATCTGACAAACTTCAAGATTTTTCAATGGGAAGAGGTTTTTAGCACTTTTTTCGATGTTGGCACCTACCTATTTTTTTTAACTAAATATGGGCATGTGAGGTATCAAACTTCATGATTTTTCATTGGGAAGAGTTTTTCAGCACTTTTTTCGATGTAGGTACCTACCTATTTTTTTTACCTAAGTATGGGCATGTGAGGTATCAAACTTCATGATTTTTCATTGGGAAGAGTTTTTCAGCACTTTTTTCGATGTAGGTACCTACCTATTTTTTTTACCTAAGTATGGGCATGTGAGGTATCAAACTTCATGATTTTTCATTGGGAAGAGTTTTTCAGCACTTTTTTCGATGTAGGTACCTACCTATTTTTTTTACCTAAATATGGGCATGTGAGGTATCAAACTTCAAGATTTTTCATTTAGAGATTTGCAATGCTTTTTATGATGTAGGTACCTACCTATTTATTGTTACTAAGCTATGGGCATGTAGGGAGTCAAAAATTAAGTTTTCTCATTGGGAAGAGCTTTTTACTTCTTTTATCCACGTAAGTGCTTACTCCGTTTTTTTTTTCAATAAGATTTTGTTATTTTAACCCATGTATTTGCAAGGTTTTCTATTTAATTAAACCCGAGCGATGCCGGGTTACATACGCTTGTTAATAATAAAATAATAACAAAGAGTAATAATAAATTAATAGTGAAAAGTAAAACAGTGTTTTATTGATAACAAATATGTTTAAAAAAAATAGGTATTTGTAAATCATCACAAATGATACATTAGTCTTTTCCAATTTAGCGATGAGGCATTCTACCATCCTGAATCTCTTATTTATTACTGATACAAAGAGGACCACTTGTTTGCAGAAATAAATATTGGTTTCCTCATTATTTGTGAAAGATGCGTAATTTTATACATAGGTGGACATAATTTTTAAGTTCATTTTTATTTGATTAACACAAACATTTCATACAATTCAACTTAAAATTTACGAATTTACCGGTCATGTATGACGTACATACAATAATAATAATATGTTATATCCAATTATTCCGCGGCTCTTGAAAATAAATGAATTCAGGCGTAACAATGTATCGAGTTTTATTATTATAATAAATTTTAATAAACGAGTTATTATTAATACGATTATGTACCAACCTCTACTCTATAGGTCCTTTTGTTAATGATAATGTCCTATATTATTATTATATTATAATCATTAGTCTTGAAACACTTTTACCCCCCGTAATGCGATTACTTAAATTTATTAGCGTATATTATTTCCTTCACAAATTTCACATATTATGATAGATACTTATCTTCATTCTAATTACCACACATTACTATGATATTTCATATAGAATTATGTAGGCCTATATATATGTAGTGCTTACATATTAGATATACCAAAAGAATAGGTTCACTGTGTCAGTGTTTAGGTATTAGATTTCCATGGCGAATTAAGTAAAATAATATTTATTATACTATTTGTTTATTTGACGAGAAAGACGTCTTTCGTCTTATAAGTTGTGTCGGTGCACACGTAGTAGAATTCCATAATTATGTAATTGTAAGATTGATAATGACCTGATAAATCGAAAGACGTCTCTTTCGGAATCAATAATCTATAGTAGAAAGAAGCATTTGTTTCTAATTGCATAGTCTTTCGTCTTCTTATGGATTGACAATGTCCTAATAAGACAAAAGATGTCTCTCTCGTCAAGTAAACAAATAAAATAATAAAATATTTGTTTTATTTATTTTGCAAAATAATATGTGTTTCACTCCTTTCTGTAAGTTTTTGAATGTTCTGTAATATTGACGGCTTTTCGTAGGTGAACCATCACGTATAAGACATTTAACATATTCAATTCATAGATAAAGTATGCTACCTATATTATTTAATGTCTTGTTATTATTATTTTGGTACGTGAAGACAACCTACTACTTCATATTTATTACATATGGTTTGTCTACTGGCCACCCCGTTTGAGAAATATTCCGTGGGGGAACGGATATATTATTTTTTATGCTCCAATGCGGTGATTCAGAAAAAAATATTT
Source organism: Athripsodes cinereus (assembly GCA_947579605.1). Taxonomy (NCBI): domain Eukaryota; kingdom Metazoa; phylum Arthropoda; class Insecta; order Trichoptera; family Leptoceridae; genus Athripsodes; species Athripsodes cinereus. Next base: position 9,068,322 of record OX388317.1, on the reverse strand, counting down.
TCTTAAGTTCGTCTCATTTTAATTTTATAAATTGTATTTTATAATTGATTATATGAAATGCGTAAAAGACTTATTATAATGAAATCTTCAAACTGAGTTATTTTATACTTCTGAAAATGTTTTAAAATGGTTCATGTTTTTGAAGATAAAATTTTCTGTTGATCTTTATTATACTACTACTACATTATACCTATTTCATATTTTAATATACGATTCTTAAAAGCTTTTAATAGGTTTTTACTACCAAAATAAAGTCCAACTTTCAAAAGGTTATCCTCTCAATTATGGAGTGCTTTGAGTCAACATAGAGCTACGAATGATTATGAAAATTTAGAAATTCTTAATTCTGAAATATTATATAATTTAGAGAATTGACGCTAATTAATAATCATTAAGGAAATGAAAAAGTTTATTCTAAGTACATCCTCAACTTCAAATCGTAGTAACTTAAATTTCGTTTGCCAAAACGATATGAATATTTGTTTGGGATCAATCGACGATTGTAAAAATTTATTGTTTTTTGTAAATAAAATCGATTACTTTTTATTTATTAAAATATTTTCATACCATTTTACTTATAAGTTTCATTTAGATACTCTGTTTGATATATAAAACAAGTAAAGTTATCAAGAGATAAACTGCATGTTATAATATAGACATAATAAAGACAAACTGTATGTTATAATTATTATCCTGGTCATGTACGCCATACCAATTGTTTTTAAATATTATGGATGTGTGGCATAACTCACTATCGTTTTTTTATAGGATACACTTAAACGTATAATAAGGAATATTGAACATATTGTTTTGGGTACTCTTTTTTACATATTGAATAGAATTGATATATATGCTTTAAACTGTCGTTGAGGTATATGGAATTTTTTACAACTCATGAACAATTTTAAGAAGGTCGTCATTAAGTCGTAACGATAAAGTTTCTTGTATTTCGTTTATCAAAAACACAAAGATACAAAAGATTTTTCACATACTTATTCTTTTCCTTTCCACTAAGCAAATCGAGATTTTTGTTGTTAATGAGTACATTTATTATCCTTATAACCCCAAGTGGGCATCTCGATGGTGAAACCGAAACCACTTTTAAACAACTTCTACTTTATTTACAAATATTTTATACTATAACAATGTCACGTTTGATAAATTCATGTGACACCCAATTAAAGTGATTCTCTTGCTTTTGGTTTCAAAGTTTTTGTTTCACCGTAGTTACGCTTTTTTACGTTGTTTCAGTTTTATAGTCGCTGTTTAAGGATGTTTTACAATAGCTATTTATTATATTGGTTCATACTAACCCTCTTCAAACTTTTTTTATAACTTGTAAGTCCTTTCCAATGCGGTTGCATGGAGGGTGCTGGTCCTAACTATCCTAACTAAGGCTATAGCTCAACCCACATCTTCCGTGGTCAGTTGCAAACTTTTTGTTATGGTACAGTTGTGCGAATTTCAAAACTTTCTTCCTCTATCGCTACATAGTGTTTACCTTATTATTTTCGTGTATTTACATATAAACTTGCATCCTTTAATTTAACACTTTTATACAAATTAGTTTTTCAAATAACTGTCCAGTACAAAATTTATTTAATACTTTAATTTTTTTTTACCAGTTCTAAACTTAACTTAGATAGGAGCTATAAATAACTTGATAATAAGGGATGTCTTTGATTACTTAAACTTCAAATTCATCTTTAAAAAAATGAACGACTCTTTCACGTTTTTTATAACAATTAATGATATCGAGGCGCTATTATAGGTGTGGTTATCAAAAAGTAGGAGTTGAACCACTGAAAATTCAGAAGGCATATTTCCGCCCTGTTTTCTCGTTAGTAGCTTCAAATGGCAAAAGAGAAGAGAGAAGACTGCCTATTTAGTATATTTTATTCTTACTATTGATAAGTTAAGATTTTATTTGCGGCCTGTTTGTGTATTTTGTTGTTTTTATTTTCAGCTCACAACACAAATTTACATCGGCAAACAAATTAACCTATCTCAATGTCAAAGAAAATAAATTAATAGCTTAGTGTACAGGCGGATGTACTGACGTCGCGTCGCTTCGTTGTGTTGTGTTTCAGCCTCATAATTCATGAAGTTTTCTCCGAAAATATTCATAATTACAATAAATGGGAAACTAATGAATAATTTAACTGGATTGAAATATTATTATAATCCAATGTTCGTTGTAGAAAGACTTTCAAAATAGTAGTCTCTTTTGAGTGGAAATGATATTTGGTTTTGGTAGAATATTTGAGTCCACTTGTCAGCGAATATGTTAGAATGTTTCTTGTAAACACCTTTGTAGGTAAGATTAATTTTCTCAGAAATTAATACTCTATATTTAAACTCTTTTAAAAATGTGACTGCGTTGCATTGCAAACCGTGCCACACTTGTCGGAGTGTCCGTTGTGCCCTGTCGCATGCATTATGAAGGATATTTTTGACGCATCTCCACGTGCTGTGCGATGCGTCAAAACACTTTGCACAGTATTGGAGATCAGTTTGATTGGTTTTCTGAGTTTCAACACGATTTTTTTTTTTACTGTTTTTATGGAAAGTCCTCAAATTTTTTGTGAAAAGTACCTAAACATTTATTTTCTATATTTGTTCAAAATATTGTAACTGTTTTTTTTTCGTCATAAAGATTCTAATTCTATGAATCCAATTGAAGTTATGAATCTTACGAATCCCCTGCACTTTTCTGATACACTGATACCACGCAATAGTTTGTAACGTGAAAGTGGCTGCGGGATTTGAACCCGGGATTCCATGATAGAAAACCCAATAAGGCTTAAGATTTTCTAAGTTGTAATGATCTGCTATTAATTTATAATTGAAATTCACAACTTCCAAGCGAAGCTGGGTTCACGGGTAGGCTAGTTAGTATTTTATTTTATATATTTTGGTTAGAAAAACAAAATAGAATTAACAAAAACTAGAAGAGTAATATTTGTAAATGTTGAAGAATATAATATTTGCTTTATGCATCTATAATTTCCCATCGGATTTATTTGTCTGTATCATGGAAATGAGATTTCGTTCTACACAAAATAAAATATATACCTACCAATATTGTGTTGTTATCTGTGTTTTTATATTTATTTGTTGAAAGCATTGCTCTTGCTTTGAATATCACTGTACTTGGCAAGTACATACGGATTTTACTGTACTTGGTACAATGTATTAATTTATTTTGAATATATTTTTCTCTTCCTTTTGGCTCTCTTGATATTATTAATTTATTTCACCCGGTCAGTCGCCTTCTGGCTTCCTCGCTTGCTTTGACTCTTTCTGTTTTTGTGTTATTTTTTGTTGCTGTTTGTTATTCTAATTCTATTTCTTCCTCTGTCCTTCCCGTTTAATAATAATAAATTAAATTTAAATTGTAAAATACTTTTCGTCTAATGCATTTCTTTCGTTACACTTTGTTCAGTTACTTCGGTAAACTCTAATTAAAACTCATTAACTGCATTTCTTGTAATTCTATATTAACTTGGTTTAATAACGATGGTGGTGATGAATCATTTATTTCTTTGGCATCCATTTTACGATTCTTTGATGTATAAAATATAAAATGTTATTAATATATCTCATCATATGCAGAATTCAAGAGAACCGCACAAGACAGGGAGGAGTGGAGGAGAAGAATTAAAGAGATAATTGCTGCAAACCAATCCCAGGATTGAAACCAGAGAGAGAATATATTGGATTCAGTTTGCATGACCTGCATGAAGAACTGCCACTAAGTGTACAAATACTTTCAACCATTAATATTATATTTTTTATTTATTTATATTAAGATGCGATGGGAACGTCGAAAGTAAAAAAGAGTGCGATGTTAAAGTGAACGGTGCACTTCGATGCATTCTTGCCAAAGGCAATATATCGAAGATTTTGGTGCACAATACCTTTCTGGTATCGACAATTACGTATGCAAGCGAAATTTGGACATGGTTGATGAAAAACGAAAGTAGAATAATGCAGTGGAGATGGAATCGCTGAGAAGAATGGTTTGTTAACCTTTGCGTGATAGAGTGAGAAATGAGAACATACGGAGGAGGTGTGAGAAAGCGTGGATGTCCAAGGACGACGTGGCTTGATCAAGTGGATCAGATTCTGGAGAAAAACCGCGTGTTAAATAAGAAAAACAGCCGTGCGTATCTGAGAAAATGGATGAATGTGAAGGAGGTGAAAAAAGTATGTAGGAATCGATTTATATCGCGTTCCGTCCCCTCTGACTACCACTTTCGGATTATAGCGTGGGGCTTATAGTACAGTATAGTAATTTGTATAATATCTGTTTTATTAGATTTTATTGTTCTTTTGCAAATACTTAATTGGTTTAAAGATGAATTTAAAAACAAAACTACGGTTTTTTCACTGCCGACAAAGAGGTGTATTATTATATTTACGGGCCACAAACTACAGGAGGTTGAGTGGGATCCTCGTTTCGAGGACATGATTAGAATAATAACCTACCTAATCTGTGTATCGCTGAATATACCAACTCAATACATCTTATATATTTTGTTCAGTATACCATTGCTTATGAAAATATAACAGAGCAGAGATGGCATGAGGTAAAAGGCAAAGACGTTCTGGTGTTAACATAATATCTAGAGATTGAATGAACAATAGAGCATCTTTAGGAAAATACATGAATTTAGAGGAATCGAAAAAAATATGTAGGGATAAAGTATTTAGGCGTTCCGTTCTCTCTACCTATCCCACTTGGGATACAGCTTGAAGACATAGATTCTATTTCATGTTATAGGTAAGTATTTAAATATATTTTGCATTGCTATCCGATTGTTAGACAGTTCACTCAAAACAACTTTTTATCTCTTTACAAATATAGATTATGTCTTCTTTGTTTACTATAAATAACTTGACTTATATAACTAATCTCCAACTTAACTTGAATAATGCAATGCGGAAAAATCAATAGAATATAATTCAGTATGTACGGTGATACCGTTGTTCTAAAAGTTATTAACAATGTTTCCCTTGACGGTTATTATTTAGATTTGTTGTTCGCAAACATAACTAATGCACCCACTTTAGCAAAAGATTTGCGCGGCCTTTGTGAAAATATCATTTTCGCCGGAAATTATTATCAAAGAAGAACTAAGGACGCGTTGGCTTAAGTTATGTCATGAATTATTCATTATTAACCTTTCAGCAAAGATCTATTATAAAATACGATCTAGAAGAAAAGTGAAAGGTGCAATCATCTTTGTTTGCATCAAAATTATGCCGTTATTCACTGAGAAAAATACTCAAAACGAATCATTGGTACGGTACTATCAGATTAGGACCAGAGATCGTACAAACGATTCATTGGTATAAATCTATAATATTAACTCTTCGCAAACAAATCATTGGTAAATTTACCAACAACTTGTTTGTGAAAAGTTAATATTATAGATTCGTACTAATGAATCGTTTGTACGATCTCTGGTCCTAATCTGATAGTACGTACCAATGATTCGTTGTGAAATTTCGTTAGTATTTTTCTCAGTGTAGACATGCATATGTTTTTTAATCTTTACGATAAGTAAACAAATACGATCTTGTGTCATATCAGAACTTATTCATTCAAAATCATTTATTTTGTAAATTTCTTCAAAAGAATTGTGACGCAACACTTATAACTGAAACCCAAATACACCTAAAAATAAAACAGTCACATCGTTATCTGTCCTCTGAATTGTGAATTTTTGTTAAGAAAAACGAAAGTTATCGATTTTATATTTCTAACCGTTTTTTGAAATTCAAGAATGTGGTTAAAACAATAATGCTTTTGATAAATTACAAGGATATATTATAAACAATGATTGTGCTTGTCCTTCATAAATCTCCCCTCTTCATAATTTTTAGTAAATATAAATATTTTAAATCGATCTAAAATCTTATAGTAATGGAAATTCAATTAAATCCAATCCTACTTATTATAAATATGTTATTAGTAAGTACTACTCTCGCCTATCTTTTAAATTGCTTAACGCCTGAGGAAATAAACACTTTTCACTACAGCACAGCGCCAAAATTATCAAAAACCGATTAATTTAATTATGTTGAATAAATTATATGTCAAACGATTTCGGAAAACCATTAGTCGAAAAGTCACGTAGTTTTTTTTATGAAATTCGACTTTTAAGTAATTTATTTTCAATAATGTTTTTTAAGGGTAGGTACCGTTAATTTATTTCTGATGTGGAATAATTTATTAAATCTCTCGTATTTTTTATTATTTATTTTGCTGCCATTTCACTAATTAATACCGATGATGACTTATGTAACTTTGACCCAATTTTTTAATGGATTTTTTAGACAACGCTCCCGGATTAATTTTGCGTATTTTCGGATCAGTGACGATTCGTTAGAATTTCTTTCTACTTTTGAATTAAAAGTTTTATGGTAAATCCCCGAAAGCTTATTTAATATTACGTACTTTGACTGAAGGCTAGTTTTCATTATGTTATTTTTAGGTGGTTGATGATAGTAAATTCTTTTTGATTGTATATTTATGATTAGAACCAAGCTTTATACATCAACAAGAAATTTATCTCTTTACTATTGGATGAACTCCCACGTGTGGATTTAGGCAAATTCTAGAATATTGTGGCCAACCAATTTTTAAGGTAAATCTCTATTTGATATAGGCCCAAATACACTACAGACCCTTACAGTAAGCAATGTACTTGTATCGCTGAACCCAGGATCATCCATTGAAAATCCCAGACTCTACCATTAGGCTACCGACGATCAATCTTTTTACTTTTCTCCGAGTTCATTATGAATTATATTTTCGTGTATCTTACGTATGAAGTATGAAGTTTAACATATTATTTACATAAGTTACAGGAAACATAACTGTCTTTCACAAAAGTAGGCTTCCAATTTTAACTCGGAACTCCTTAGGATCTGTTTATGATAAAATAATAGTTATTAATTTTTTGTGATTGGTTACAGTCTTAGAGAAAGTATGTTCTTTTCTTTCTTTTTTTTTCAGGCAAGGCACCCGACATCGAGTGAATTATTATGCCTTTATATACTCACTGCTGTGAGTACGTCACCTTAGCGTAGTGGATATTTATTAGTATATAGTAACTACCTCTTCAGTCGCCACGTGCGGCAAGTACAGCTCAAGGGCATTGGGATCAATGAACTCAGAGAGAGTATGTTCATGATACAATATTTTTCATTTGTAGTATTAATGTTTACTCATACGTTTATATGAACCTTTATCTATGTACACCATAAAGATATCTTATCATAGTGCGGTAATTAGTAAATCAGTAACATCATTTATTTATTTATTAACATACCCACGGCATGAGCCTTTTACATGTTCAAGAATACCCAATCACACATATCTAATTTCTCATTCACAACACAGTTGGAAAACAAGAATTGGCAAAATAAAACGCAAATGGGAATCAATTCATAACATTAAAAATTTAAGTCAAATCATAAACCAATAGAAAGGTAATCGCCTTCATACCATAAAAAATATATTAAGTATATAAATTGTAATCCAAATCTCGGTACTGAATAACATAGGTCTACTATTAGTGTAATTATATATTATGTTAAACTTATTCGTTATTCATAAAAAATACATATTTTTTGTTATACTTTCGCAGTTTATTATTCATAATGTGTTTTTAAGATATTATTACCAATATTAAGTCAAAATAAATTTGATTAGTCTCATTTCCATTCCTGACCCGCTGTAATGTAATAATTGAGCAATAATTTATCTTGTAGAGCGCATACCAAACCATTTAAAATACACAAATGAGACACTTAATAAAAAAGTGTATAACAATGCTATTATGATATTTATTTTCGCTTTATAATTTGTTTTCTCCTTGTTCCCCCTTGACCTGTTTTTGTACGGCAGAATTAAATGTGCCGCAAGTCTGCCGGTCTCGCTTTTTCAAGCAGTCATTCTTTTTTTTATTAAGAAAATACGAACCATCTTAATGAAATATACATTCTTTATGTGAACGCAAAATTAATTGGAATTTCATTTGGAAAGTTTATTTTACAAAGTTAGTAATTGTTTAATAGCATTGAAAGCTTATTATTTATGAAATATTTCTCTATTTTGCATAAAAGTTCTTCTTTTGTGAGAGGGTATTAGGAATTCACGTAATTGGGTTAATTATTAAGAATCCATCTCAGGTGAAAATCTTTCTTCAATATTCTAAACAAATTTTTGAAATTTTCTATGTACATATTCCGTTACTTTTTGTTTATCCATATTGAATGAACTAAAAACTTAAAAAAATTTTACACCCTTTTTTATTTTTTTCCCGTAGACAATATTGTTTAGTCTCTTAATTTTATTTATTTATTTAATTTTAACAAATAAATGGCTTACACCTTTACAAACTTAAACATTATTATACATCGCGTGATAAGAATTAAATTTTATGTATAAGAACAATATCAAACATTTACAAAAATACAAAAACAAAATATATACTATATTACTTATTAAACAATGTTCCAATTATAATTTCTCTAATTAAAATGACTTATTTGAATATTTTAGATTGACATATCATAGTTATCTCACTTACACTTATACCTATTTGACAATAAATATTAATCCCTTTTGACATTGAATTTTTAAGTATTATTGATTGACAAAAATAATAATTATTTCATTACTCATTTTTTACTTGTATGACTTTATATTTATGAATCCTCTACTTAAAATGACTTGTTTGAATATTTTATTTTGACATATTTATAAGAATTGTATTATATACATTTATTTTACCAGTATGACTATTTTGGATTCGACACATATATTGTAATTTTTTTGTAATGTTGTTGTTCTCTATTCTGATTTGATTGTAAACATGTTAAAGGCTAACGCCGTGAATATATGTAAATAAATAAATAAATAAATATATTACATTTGCATTATTAATTACGTTAAACTCAAAATAATAAAATTAAATCTTAAAGACTTTAGCATCTGTAATCATAAATCGTAAAGACATGATCAATACTTAACTAACAAAATCAAATAATAAGTAAGACATTATGGTACGACATTATGGTATAAATACAGTGGTATTATTATTATATTGGATGATTTATTCGGCGCCGTTTAATGGAGTATCCATCTCAAGGGCGCGGGAAACTATGTTGGAAGAGCGAAGTCTTCAGCTTGCTCCTAAACGTTGTAATCGGCTGGTTTTTACGGAGGTCCTCGGGGAGTCGGTTCCAAATGACGGGTCCTGCGACGCCAGAAGCCCTATCATAGAAGCAGGACTTGTTTGCTCCGTTGTTTTCGTCCAGCATGTTGGTGGATGTCTTAGCTGGTAGTGGTAGAAGGGGGGACAATTAAGGTTGGAGAGCATTTAACATCTTCAATGATAAATAACGATGAGGTGTGCTACCTATCATGAATGTTTTTGACTTTTATTGCACAGTTTGCATGTTTTAAACATGCAGCCCTTTGGCTACTCCACTTGTGACATATGCCGTGACGGTGATGATGTTGTGGTGGGATTGAATAACTTTTTTTAATCATAGAAATACCGAAACCATACTGAAATTTATCAAAGGTTGCGTAATTAGATAACACAGATTCGACGCTTATGACTTGACTCGGGGTTTGATTAAGAGTAGGTACTCTTTAAGCTCGGCTAACGTTTCCAATTCCTCTGTATCATGTTTATACCAGAACGTCTTAGCAATTTTTGTATAATACTCGTACATAGTTTAAACTCGATGCATTTCGATGTGTTGATTTAAGATTTTATATATTCTTCATACAACTCCCATTTTTCAAATTGGAAATTGTTTATCGTTACATGGTTTAAAATCCAAATATGATTTACATCTTCACTACTAAGATTGTGTCAAAAAAAAAAACGTTTGTCTAAGCATTTTTTTTTAATATCAATTCAAATAACTGAGGATTAAATTTTTTCATGAATTTATTTTCTCTGGTGAAAAAGTTGTTGACATAATAGCATTATATATTATCGTATTTTAAAACCCTAGGGCACTTTACATTTATTTTGTGCTAAATTTGACGTATTTTCGTGCCATCTGGGAATTCTTTGAATCTAGTCGTCGATTTTGTTATTTTCTTTTTTACGTCATTCTGTAGAATACGAGTATCTTAATTTAATTTAATTTCAGTTTCATAGTTTTCTATTTTAAAAAAGAGGGATATGATTTTGGATCACCATGAATGTTTCGCTCATAGTCTTCTTCTTCGCATTTGCCTTTATCCCATTTATTTGGAGTCGGCTCTCCTAGTACTCATCTTCCAAGTTTTCCGATCCCCTGCATCCTCCGAACGCAACTCTGCCTCATTCAGGTTCCTGGCAATTCTGGACATCTAGGTGATCACTGGTCTCCCTGGTCTTCTGGGTCCTACTTTTACGTTCATTATCTTTTTGATCATATTATCCTATTTCAATGAATGATTTTATTGAATGTTTCGCTCATAGTTAGCAACGAAAATGGAGTAGATTTGAATCTGGGTCTTTCGATTGAAAATCCGACCGTCATACAAATAAACATGGTCGAATTTGGAAAAGTCACATATCACTCCTTTAGAGTGGATTTTCAAAACACAAAAAAATAATAATAGGAAAGAGATTGACTTTTGTTAATGTAAAAAAAAATTATTCGTTTCTCAATTGATCAATTGTTGATTGTTTATCTTAATTGATCCATATTTAATGATAAATGGATTAAAATTTCATGTCATAATATTTCTTATATAATGTAGCTTGATAGTTTGAACACAGTTTTTGTATATTCTCTTGGTACATTCAGTCATTTTAGTACTTTCAGTCCGATATTCTGAACGAAGTGTGTATACGAATATTTATTTTGATATTATCTGTACATTTAAGAATTCAGACCCACTCAATTTTACGGAAAACGCTGTTATTTCCAGCATGTTTCCAAATAAGTTTTGTAAGTGTATCATCAAAAAGGTCTTAATTGTCATCGTCAAAACGAGATTTTTTATTTTATTTAATTTATCCCAATTTATATGAATCTTGATCTTATCTTTCCCAACATCGGTTTTACAAAATGGTAGATGGACATCTTATCTTTTTATTTATTTTTGGGTCTAGACGTAGCAAAAACTAGCTCGTTAATTTATTTCCTAATTTTTATTTTGTCGGTTACAACATTAAATGCCACATCAATTGCTTAATTTTTCAGCATTTTTAAATTTGATTTTGTTTTTTTTTTTTGTAAAGAATAAAATATTTTTTTGTAATGACATGTTTAATTTTTATATCTTTTGTTGTAAATTTCCCGACATATTTTAGATTGTACTGAATTAAATTATTTTATATTACGAAAATTGCTGGCAAAAAAATAAAACAATGAAAAAACCGCGCCTCCAGGCACATGAATGATTTTGGAAGGTCTTTCTTTAGGCAACATAATGGTAGGTAGGTACTTGTGTGTACTTTTTTTCAGAAATATGTTTTCATAAGTGTTCTAAAAAATACGAATATAAATATTTTTCAATAAGGTTAACCATCCTTTTGGAAGTGTTTTTATAAAAGTACTTTTTTTATTAAAACGAAATAAAAAACTGAATTACAAAATTCTAATTTGTCATCGTAGATGCGGACAAATCCGCTTTTGGTGAAAAAGGAAGGTGCTCTCGATGCATCTGTGGTTTAGTCAAGATAGTACATAGATTTCGTGTTCGACCTTAATCTTTCCACTCCAATAATTTGTCTTGCTATTTCATAGAATCAGGTCTACAGGAAAAGTCAAGATATTACGTAGTGGGAAACCTTGTGAAAATGTACTTAAATATTAACGCAAGGTTATTTGATTTGGAATTATAGTCAATCATTTATTTTATATTATTTTAAGTAAAGGTTGAATACATCTGTAATGTCGGTTCTACATTCTAAAAAGGTCTTTTGCACAAGAATCACGAATGGAACAAATAAAGCATCATGAGTATCTATACATTTGTTCACTGTGCTCTTGTGTAATCTCGAATTGCAATGCTTGTAATGAAAAAATACTGACAAATAATATAGATTTTTGAAAGCGAGAAACATTTTACATTATTCCCATAACAATTTAAATTTTAAGTCTTATTACCATGGAAGACAGTTATGATTTCCAAAAGCTTTAAAACAGTTTGTTTTTCGGTTTGTCTCTTACTTGAGATCACGATGGCTTGAGCTTTAAAATCTTCTTACAGGACATCGTATTGTACACATTTCATATATTGTTTTTAATTTTTTTGTACCTGCCATTTAATATTATGCATTAGAGTTTATTTACCCTTAATCAACAGTGCACAACTTATGGCTCCTGAATTTCGTGGAAGTGTGCCCACGTTTTTATTTCAGCTAATAAAGAAGGTACATTAATTATTGAAAATTGAAGCACAAATTGTTGAAATATTCACTTAAGGTAAACGTTTTCCTTCAGATTAAATACCTAATGATTCTGTTGTCATTAATATACATTGATGGCCTGTGTTATCAAAATGATCAAAATAAAAAAAAAACAAATTCGAATCATCTAACATCCAAAATTTTACAAGTCTTTGATAAAAGCTGAAATGCATTATTGTTCTTTTGGATGCGTTTTTTTTTATTCTCACATACACATTTAATTCATTTGCTAGAACATGTCAAAAATATGATCATTTACTTGGATCAAAGTTTTTCTACTCAGCTAGTTTTTCACGCATATCTAAGAAATTTGGCAAGATACTTTGGAATTCATTCATGTGTACTTAATTTATATTACACTGATATGGAAACAGTAAGAGATGACAAAAGAAAAGGAGGGGTTTGGTCAACAATGTCACATTATTTTACTCACTTGAGTGTCCGAGTGAGCGGAGATATATATTTTAATCTCCATTGTTGTCCGTCCCATTGCGACTTTAAATGGAATTTTCTCTCTGCAGCATACAGCGAACAACTCATTATTCATTTGCCTCATGAGAAATTACAACTTTCATTGTCGTTCCTTTTCAGACTGCAGATGCATAAAATAAAAAAAACGCATTCTTTAGTTTACTTATTGAAGATAATAAATTCGTAGACTATTGTTAAATTAAAGGATTAAGAAAATTTTGTTTTTCCACCTTATTTTATCATTTCCTTCGATTCAGTTTACAAGTTATCTGGATGGAAGAAAGCAGGATAGTAAAAGAAACGTTGGAATGTTTTTCGAGTTATCCAGAACTTGTCTCTCAAGAAGGGGTCAACGTCCGAAAGATTTGATATAACATCAGAAGAAGTTGTAATAATGTCTGTTTACATATTGAAGCGCAAGTTTCCTCAGCACCTTTTGAAGCATTTTGTAGTATTTATCCTAAAATGGATGTCCTTTGAGATCTCAGAATAATGAGTAAATTACCTTCCCAGCCCACGCCACAACCTTTTTCAGTTTATCATTCACGCAATAAGAATATAGAATTATCTGCCTTCCAAAATTAGAAACGCTACAAATTTCAAAAAGGACTTAAAATTCATGATATAATTAATCCTAAGTAGCTTCTTACCTTGCCCTTACCATTAATTTGTAGTATTCATAAGAGGAAGCATACGACATTTTATGTTTCACTTAGGGACTAGGACTTATTAAAATTAATTTTATTAACACTCGTTATTACCAAACATTTTGCATTAATTGTACACATTTTTAACATTTATATAACACATTACTTTGGTTAGCTGGAAGATACTACCTCCAGGCAATAAGCTCGCTAATTGTTTACTATTTTATTTGATCAATATAGTGTCATTATTATCATGAATATTTATAATCATATCTTGCTCTAGGAGGGTATTCCAACTTTTAACAGGGTTTATTTGTTAATTATTTGTTATTTGTAAGACGAAAATGATAGTCGTGCCTTTGCACATGCTGGGTTGAGTAAGATGAAAACATTGCAAGAGCAACACATTCAACGCACTGTAGAAGCCGTACAAAAAACCAACAATGCTTGATATGACGGTCGATATTTAAATGCTTTTTAACACTAAAAATGTAATCAACGAAATTCATTCCACAGAAAAAGTATAACTTATATTTCTACATAAGTTTAATGTGTTTAATGCATCACAATCGTATTGTACCTACAATGATTTATTATTATTCTGGATGTATTATCACTCAAATTCATGCTGATCTGTCTACAGTATGATACCATAACACACACATACCATAAGTATTATTTTTTTAATGCTTATACCCATGTTCAGAACGTAATGCTTTTCAAAGATAGATATATTATTATTATACACATTCCTCTATTTATCGTACGGTATTGTATTCTACTTCGTATCATTGTGTTTTTTTTTAACATTCAATAGAATCCAGTGGTGACAGAATCATAAGACATCGTAAATGAAACATTTGAAAACTTAAATTGAGTGATGAAATATGAAATGTGTGCAAGCTTGAACAAACTCCTTGCTTATGACATACGGCTTGCTACACACTTCTAAGAGACGCCGCGTCGTGTTGGTATGCTCGTTCTAGCACCGAGATCATATTGGTAATTACATTGAGTATCGCTGTATTTTTTCTATAAATTCAGATTAAAGCATGATTTCCGTGTCCAATTTGAATACCCAATAAATGACATGTTATTACCTAGAATCAGGTCGCAGGACTTAAGACAGTCGTCCTTCCTCTATCAGTGGCCATATAAATAAGTATATCTATCTACCGTCGTGTAATGCGTGATATTCGCAAAATTCGTCGTCTATAAGGAACTTTCATGGATTGTTAAGTAATATTGATATAAAAGTATGTTTTATTTAAATTTCGTACCTATTTTTCGTGTCCCCGTTGATTACACTTTGTCGGTACGAGAGTATTAGGTATTTCAGTAACAATCTGATTACAGCCATAATGTCTCCACATAATAATATAATAATATTGTTACTAGACAGTTTATGTGCAGAGTAGGTAAGTGTTGGTGTATTTTGTCTCTAGTGTCCTCTGCTATGCCTGATAAAGTTTGGAAACAATGTCTGGCTTATTATTATAAGTTTAATTAGTACTACCTATTGTTGAGAACACAGAATGACAACAATAACGATGCAAGTAATTCCCATTGAGATATCATATAACGTCTTATTTAGGGTCTACCTACAACTTTCTCGAATTAGCGAGGGAATATGATTGTGATATAACTATCGACGCTTTAACATTGTGTACATTATAGTATCGGTGGATGGCGCCCGTAGTGGCTGCCTGAAACCTCTAACGTCTCACTTTTAAAATTAAAATATTATCTAACAATGATTCAAAATAACAAAATTTGAATACAGTGTTTTAAGTTTCAAGTGTTTTATAAAGATAAATATTTTTTGAGTGTTAAATTACCTTCAAACTAATTAAAAATTACAATTTCACTTATTTTAGAGGCATTGACTATGTAACAATTACGAGACATTTTCAAATAAAATATTTAAAACTTGAATCACTATGTTTATTTGTTACATTAATTTAAATTACGCTATCGCGATTTCAGTGCACTTGCACCATTGACGAGCTTTTCAAGACTGACTTACAAAGATAGAACTATGATAGTAAAATAACAACAACAATAATAATAGACACCTATACATACATACAAAAGACAATGAATCATACAGCTGATGTTGGCGTATTCTATATTCAGTAATACGCCAACATCAGCTGTATGATTCATTGTCTTTTGTATGTATGTATAGGTGTCTATTATTATTGTTGTTGTTATTTTACTATCATAGTTCTATCTTTGTAAGTCAGTCTTGAAAAGCTCGTCAATGGTGCAAGTGCACTGAAATCGCGATAGCGTAATTTAAATTAATGTAACAAATAAACATAGTGATTCAAGTTTTAAAAAAAAAATAAAAATTACAAATTTAAAACAAATGAACTAGTGGATAAAATTCTAACAAATAATAATACCTACAATTAGAACTCACAAAATTGTTTAATATTTCAAATTTGTGACAGTTAGAAATGCATTAAAAAAAATTATAGTTAAATTCAATTTATAAAATATGATAAAATTTGATAATAACAATAATTTAAAAAAAAAACTGAAAATGCGCCCTTGCAGTGGTTTGCACCACAAAACGGCGCTCAATAAATTGTCCAGATTATTATTATTATTTATTTATGTGCTGTCAAAAAAGAGCATGTATATTTACATTTATTATTACCATTACAAATTATTTATTCATAACACAATAATAACAATAGGTACATAAAATTTAAATAATCAACTGCTTTATAATAATAGGCCATATGCATTGCCCCAATCAGAATTTCTCCTGGTATGAGGGGTCAAGCTTCAGTGTCCTAAATCGGTTTACTCTATTTGATCACTTATTTTAATAAAGCATTGTTCTGTCATCTAATAATTTCGACTAAGTACATAACGATTATCTTTTTTTAATACACCATTCTTATGATGCTGTCATGATGTATTAAATTGTTGTTTACATGATGATGGTGTTTTAAATGGCAGAATGTGGTTCGATTGGTGCGGAGACGCTCTTAATGAAAGAAACTGGTTTTTGCTCTGTGCCCTAGAAGAGCTTTTCTGGCGTCTAGATTGTACCTATGTATTTATTATACTGTATGATAGCCTTTATAGCATGTTATAAACATTCATGTAAACATATTCGTACACCTCATATTACCGTTTTGAGAAATAATTTTTCTTTATTTTTTTAGACTTTTCAGACAAAATACTGCTTATTAAATGATTTATTCAAGTCAGCAGAATACTACGGACAATACACAAATATTTCATGCAAATATTAAATCACGAACCATAATTATGCAATGTAATGTCCAATTTAAAAGTGTTGATGTATTATTCCATTTATTTATATCATAGCCCATCCGGTTGTTATTCATACACAATGAAATAAGTTGATTAATATACATTATTCTGTTTGGAAATGCCTATACGAAAAGTTCGTTGTGAAAATATGAATTAAAAAGACACATATTACAAGAAAAAAGGATATGGTTCAACTTCAAACTTCTTTGCCTTCGCAAATAAAATCTTTATATACTACTACTGAAAGTATTCCTGGTATGAGTAAATTGTTATTTCACGTATGTTTGTAGCGAGTACGAAGTGGGTTATTTCTTTATAAACACTGCACCAACAATGTACATACATAGACAGCTTGTGAGAATATTTCAGTACGTTGTTCACGTTCGGTATTGTTTGCTGTTTCTCGGTGTAAAGCAAATAAAATTCCTGAATTAGATTGTCTGCCAATGAACCTTGCAACGGTGGCAGCGATAATGTGACTGCTGTAGTCAACGTGTCATAATGTTAGAACTATTACTTTTATAAGAATACTTAGTAGCACCGTCACATATTCGAGAATGCTAGTAGTCCTTGTTGAAGTAATAGCATTTGCAGAATGTTTTCCATAAATCTTGTCAGAGTGCATTGCTCACTGTCAGCTGGTCTTACAAACATAGAAAACAGAATAACAAAGACACTTAGTTATGTTTTCATTTATGTTTTTATATAATCTTTTCCGTAATGGAAGCATATATTAAAGATTCTCAATTAAATTTACATGTTTATTTGAAAACACATTGATTGTAGGATCTGTGGCTTAAGTGAAATGAAAAACTTTGATTATAATTCTATATAATATATTCAAAACTTTAATTAAATTTTCATGCACTTAACAGCATTTAAAAATCATACACAGCATTAAAATAAGTTTGCTTGTGTGTTTTTTGGATGCAAATAGTTCTCTGACTGGGTTACTAAATATATGTATCTATAAGTGGGGCACTAATGATAAATTCTGATAATATGCTTGTAAGAATAAATCTTATATGTCTTATAGGAAAAATAGTATTTAAGTAAGTAAAATTAATACTCCATTGCTACCTAAAATCTACCAATTATTCATGCATATTTTTCACAAATTTTAAACATTTGCTATATTTACACCAAACCAGAATGTTAAAACATAAACACCAACTTTGTGATATTTTGCAGTAATAAGAATTGAGTTACTTCTGCTGAGTATTATGTAAACCTCGCAGTTAGAGGGTATCTTTTCCCGGATTATTTTTGTTCCCGGGAAACGGGAAATTTTAAAATGAATTATTATATTTATAAATATTCAATTTTCAACAAATTTTGGTATAAAAACTCTCATAACTTGTTGACCCTTGCAAACATTTTGATTTGATAAAAAAAAATCAAATTTTTGTTACCAATATAAGTAATTTGCTTAAAAAAAAACTAAATAGCTGACTGACGAGATTTATTTAGGTACTCTATGTTATATCAAAATAAAAATTGTTTACAAAATATATAAACTTTTAATTTTTGATCATCCTATCAAGCAAAAAAATGTTATGGATTTTGGCAAAGCTTTTTAAAGATTTTTGACTTTAAAAAATGAGAAATTTCGACAAAAAAAGATTTTTTATATCGGTTAATATCCATGAATAAAACAAAAAAAAATGACAGTTGGCTGCACTAATATTTTTAAGAACTATCTAACTTTTCGAAATATGTAAAAAAAAACATGAAAAATTGTAGGATTCTTATACATTGTCGGCCAAACACACCTCCGATTTCGAATTATATTTAGAATAATTATGCTTCTTTCAAACGAATACATTTAAGCTATAATTAAGTTTTTTTTAAGTATAACACTTATATTGGTAATTAATATTACTATTCATATTTTCATATCAAAATATTCGTCAGCTTCTACAAGTTTATCACGACTATTACAGTTAACTAAACAAAGATTTCGGTATCGGTATGGCAATCTGCATGACTAATAATTTGTATTTTTTCCCGGGAAAGGATTCGTTTTTTTCCCGGGAAACGGGAAATAAAAATTAGAGGGTTTTCCCGGGAATTCCCGGGCGGGAATTCCCGGGAGTAACCCTCAACTCGCAGTATATAAAATGATTATATTTTTACTTTATCGCCTTGTTTGTTCATTTTAGTATGCGAGTCCAGCAGCCCGCATTAATTATTATTGTATGTTCTAGGAACATCGTTTGTATAATAATAATAATAGTGTTTTGTTCTGCAGCATGGCCATCGTCGGTTTAAGGAATTCTTATGTTAATTTGCAACTTACTGCATCGCATTTTGCTGACAGTACGTTTCCCGCAGGCTTGCTTATTGTTACTTGAACTTACATACTTGCTCTCAAACAATCGTATATTATAAAAGTTCTCAAACATACATAAAGTATCTAGAAACATTCAATACACGAAAGAAAGAGAAATTTCCAATATGTAGTCGTTACTGTCCACAATTTATCCCAAATTCTCTCACAATTTTTCACCATTTGTTGAGTTCATACTTAAAATGTTTAGACATATTTTTTATTATTAAATATGGTGTAACTAAGAATTACTCACTTGCACAAAAACATAGTGTAATCTCAACAATAAAATTGTTTTTTGTTAAGATTTTAACTAAATAGAAATTTAATAACTGTTATTTTCTTGTGTTGATGTTATTTGAGTTATGGTATTTATTATTTTTTCACGCGCAACACTTTGTTTTTGATATTTCCCCAGCTGATATTTACTCAAAATGAAAATGTTAAGATGGATGTGCGGGGTCACAAGTCTTGCTTAGATCCGAAATTCATACATCCGAAGGAGTCTGGGTGTGCGGGATATATCGGATAAAATACCAGAGAATAGATTGCGATGGTATGGCCATGTGGCCAGGAGAACACCTGAGTATGTAGGCAATAAAGCTCAATGTATCGAGGTTATCGGCAAGAGACCATGAGGAAGGCAAAAGCGCAGATGGCGTGAAGTAGTGAGACAAGAATTTAGGAGCTGTGATATTTCCCATGAGGATGCGTTCGATAGAACCAAGTGGCGTAATCAAACAAGAGAGGCAGACCCCACCACCATGTGGGACTAATAATTGCCCAAGGAGAAGAAGATATTTACTCCAAATACTGGGAGATATTTAGGTCTTTTTGTCGAAAAAAAGTAAATGAAATAATATTAGTAATGATTTCATACAAAAAATAACGATTTATTCTGCACTGCTGAAACAAATCTCTTAAAATAGTGGTATTAATTTACCTTCTGAATGTATCAACAACACATTTATCCACCTTTTCTTTGATGATTGACGGATTAGCATACAAATACATTTTAAAAACATATTACTCTTAAGTCAGCGGGAGTAAATCTGAAAGTACGTTAAGTATTCCAAACAAAAATTTCATTCAAGGAAAAAATAATATGTTAATAATAATATGTTGCGATGAAAATAAGTGAGAAACGGATTCAGCGAGAGTTTTTTTCAACAGTTTATGGATTATGTTACTACGCGAAGAGGGGAGATACGGAAAAGACAATTTTTTAGGGGGAATTGAAGCGAGGCAGAAAGGAATGTTTAATTTTATGAGACGTCTCAAAAAGGCACGTGATGTAAACGAATTTCACTTGTATTTTGTATTTTAGGTGAGATGTTATGGATACACTTTGATACTTCTGCTTTTATATCGTTTTGAGTTTTCCTAATATTATCATTTTTACCTAATATTATCTGTCGTTCTTTTTGATCTTCTTTTAAAATCTTTAATAATTGTGTATAAGATTACAATAAATCTCTTTTAATATTTTAACATTTCTATTATATTGTTTGAACTTTAATACAGGCATTTTAAAATATCGTAATACGACAAAATATGTAATATAATAGCTATACAAAGATAATTCTTGCTATTATATTTTTCTTTCATGAAATAATTTTTTGTTACTTGACATTTTATTTTTTCTTTCACCTTCTTGATTATTGTTTTTATCTCTTTATTAATCAAAATAATTATCTTTAAATTGTTAAAATGTTTTTCTTGACATTTGTTCATATAAATTAAGAAGCACTTAAAAATTAAATTGGATTTCGCAAATTAACATTGATGACGATCTATGTTAGACAAATTCATAATAAACGAGATTCAAATATCTCTTTAAGAAGGAAATCAGAAAGGCGTGCAGATGATAATATAATAGTTGAGTCAGTTTAGCTAATGGCAGATTGAGTACCAATTTCTGCTCAAATTATTCATATATGCAATGTATTAATTTCTTGAGCATACGCACTTTTCGAACAAAATGCCATTAAATCAATCTGAATGAGTGTAGAGCGTTTTTTGCAAGTGCGATTCACTTTAGAGAATCTACATCGTTGCCTTGTATTCATCCTGTGTTCTCTTGATATGTTTAAAGAATAATATAAATAAATATGAATGATTTATTTATTTATTTATTTATTCTTCTTGCACATCATCATTACATTACAGTGTTAACATAATAATATAAAAAATTTAAAAACTAGGACGATGTGCAGTGGCGAGATTATCACTATAAAGTGATTTCTTCCATCTAACCACGATGATGATGGTGATTAGATGTATTTGATACAAATAAAATTACCAATTGATATTCAAATTTCTTTATTTTACGTATTTCGGTTCAACGTTGAAAAGACGTGATGGGAATATGTTTCTGTTTTTGTCAATAATTTGTTTTGAATCAAATGATTTGTAGGTATAGGTAGGTGGGCGTGTGTCTAAAACTCAAAACATTATATTGTTTGTGTTGGTCTTTATAATAAATTATTATTGAAATGATGTATCGAACGTCTTTTGAATAGGATAATGCAATGGTTATTAAGCTAAATGAAAAATAATTGTTTTTCCAAAATTTATTTATAAGCTTAATAACACCATCAAATTCCCCACACTAAGCAATAGAGATTGCTGTAAAACTGAAATAAGTAGGCATAGTAGGTAAAATAGGTAGGCATATAATTTTTTTTTTATTGGATATTCAAGATTCTACCATCAGTGAAAAAAAATTACTAAGCCATAGGAGTTACACATTTCGTTATACATTTCTTAGGAGGAAAATTTTATTCCATTAGTAATATACGTGTTTGAGTATTCTCTCCGAGTCATGACCATTTATCAAGATAACTTCTGTGCATAAAATAATGTTCGCAGGAATTGTTATTCATTGTATTTCTAGATATCCAAGTTGGTTTAATCCAAAGAACATTTTAATTTACGTATTATGTATCATCATACGGCGCATTTATTTTGAAAAAAAATACCTAGTTTATTAGAATTATTATGACGCTTTGATTTCAAGGTGTCTGTCTATTCGGAAAAATGTGTTATTTGTGTTAAGCAATTAGAAAAAAATGGATTTTTATATGCATATCTTTATATATTAACTTGATATATGTTTTTCTTTACTAAGTATTAATGATTCAATAGTAAATTTCCCAGCCAGTATTCTCTGCTGTATCTGTAGTTTCCTCATGTAGGCCCCCTCCCAGTAAAACTCAAAGTCATACAGAGGACACTCCATATTATGGTTCTATTTCGTATGGTTGTTTGATAGTGATTGACGTCTAAATTTGTCTCTATGCAAATTCTGAAATACGACAATGTAGAGTTGAGTTCTCTGAACGATAATTAACCATCACACACAGTAAATTTTCTTCTTGTTGTATGCGCATTATGTGGTGGCAAATAATATTGTTCTCGGTACTATAACAAAGTCAATTTACCGTATACTCGTAATTTGTGAATAGATGAAAGATAATTTGTTTCACGTATAAATTGTTCACTTCTTTCTTTGACGATTTTCTCTTCATTTAAATTATTAGTGTGATACAAAATTTACATACGAGATTCCTTTTTTACGATCTACTCTTTCAGTAAGCAAACTCATAAATTTAGGTTCCCGTAGAGTCATAAACATTTCAAAAATTGTCAGCATTTTTTCCTTGTTTTTGTTATATTTTCTAATGTTGGTTATATGTCTTTTAGGCTGTCTATTCAATTTGAATGTTTTTGGTTTTATTACATTAAGTATCATCAATTCATATTTAAAATAAAGGTTTTACTGCAAATGGAAAGGTTTGACGTGGAGATTTTCCGATTTCGCCCATGCAAACCACCTACAGTCAATCATTTCAGTTTATAATATATAACATACCTATATAGATAGGTAAGTATATAGGTGTATGTTTTTTATAACCCATCATTCATTGTTGCTCTGAATGAGTGAAACAAATCCTTTCAGAGAAGTTTTTTTTTTCAATCTGGAGTAAAGTATATTTCAGCTTTTACTTCCAGACATAGCTCATATTATGTAAGCTCTTTTGAGAAGGTATCATTTCGTCTAGAAAAATGTTGTGATGTAGAAAAAATAGTTAATATTCTTTTAGAATAGCGAGCTTTGTCATTTTATACATTTATATTAAGCAGTGCGTAGAAATACAGCACAAGTTTTACTATAGATTTAATATTCAATACAACATTTATTGATCTAATGTTATAAAAGGTACGTAACTTTACCAGCTGTCTGTCAGCTTACTTTGATATTTCGGTCTGAAATAATAAATTATTAAATAAACAAACTCACAACTATTTTGCCATTCAAATCTTTCCATCTCATCAAGTATGTCTCTCAAAATGTTTCTTTACTTAAATGTGGTTTTGTGGACACATTAATCATGATTAAAAACATTTTTTTTCTAATGTTTGATGTTCGTATCATTATCTTAAATAATATACCGTCGTTGAATATTTTAAATGACGCATATAAGTACCTATATAAAAGGTTTTGACATTTCTAGTATAAACTGCTAATTATGACATAAAAATCATTTTCGAAAGTGATTCTTAGTATCAAATATTCAGAAAATAATAATTGAAAAATAATATCACATGGCAATAAAAAAATCAAACAACAATTGTTATAATTTTGTCCTAATGAACAGATTTCTAAGAGCATGTTTAAATAAAAATGTTCACACATATGCAACGACGTTTTCTTCATTTAACTTAGAACGTTACCGAAATAAATGTTGCCATTAATTAAATTATTGCCATAAATTAATTAAATTATTGCATTGAATTGAAATAAGTATTGAATTAACAACTTAACATTATTATAAATAAAGAGAACAAAATACAATATATTGTTACGTAATCACCATTAGGAGGGTACTTAAGTTTGGAAGTTTAATGAATTTGAATTTTTATATTATTTTTGGTCATGGAATGTTTGGAAAATAATGACAGGTTGTTGTTTTGGTTTTGATAAAAAAGAAAGATCTAGATAGGCTTGAAGAAAGATGTTATATAATGTGTATATAAGAAATCTGTGTGAACTGTAATAATATGTGACGTATATATAAATAATAGTTGTTGTAAAATGTATTTTAAATAAATAATAATTGTAAATAAATAAAAACGTTTAAATAAATTGTTAATTTTCAAGATGTCATCCTTTTAATTGAATTCAGACTTTATTTTCCCTGACACAAGTTATAGAAAAACGATTTACGTTACAATATGTACCTACTATGTTGTCGTATTTATCCATACCAATACGACGTTTCTTTGAAGTGAAGTAGCAAGCGGATAAACTTTGTGTATGTATTAATGCAATGTGTATGATTTGGATGATTGGTGAATTGAGTGAATATTGATTATTAATAATTATGAAAATACGTACCAAACATCTGTTTTGTACATAAAGTCATAATTCCCTACTCCAGTATGAAGAAATGTGAATCCAAACATTTAAAAAATCCAATTTTTTTCCAACCCTAATCCCCATAATACTCGTATTACGTGAATATTTTTCTTGACATTTTGTTTGATGTATATTGCCTCAGAAGTATCTCCTATAGTATTCGATGTTTGTATGTTATCACATATTATTATGACGTTATATATAATATAGATAGTTGTAATGTGTGTTACTTTTCAAAATGTCTTTGACGTGAACACCTGAGTATTCCTTTAGATGAAGAAAGCGTTTTATGTTTCAGGAATACAAACTTGTTGCCATAAGCTGCTCTGAGCATTCTCTTCTTTTTTACTACTAAATATTCTTTGTTTTTAAATCTTTTCAAGGATTTTTGAGAGCTGCACATATGTGCTATTTACAAAAATGTCTTTAGAAATAAAAATATTTATCTACTATTATTTTGTTAGTACACAAATATTTTTTGTGAATATTTACCAAAAATCTTATTGGAACGAAGAGTACTATAGTGAAGAAATATCATTTGTTTTATATGACAGTGTCTCAAACTAAAATATTCAGTTTGAAATTTGATTATTTGGTTCTTTCTTCTGACATATTTAACTTTATTATCTAGTTATCGGGAATTACGTGAAGTTGTTGCTAATGTCCCGACTAGATGTCTATTGCGATGGCACGGTCTCAGATTGCTCGACTTAGTTATTGCTAATATATACAAAGTTGTCGACGAAGTTATTGCTATTGGCATGAGCTTTCAGCGAACGTGCTGACGTCACAATGGTCAACTCTTAGAAACAATAGTAACAACTACACGGAGATTCCGATAATCAGACAATAGATAAGGATCGTGAAAACCTGCAGAATTATAGGCATATCTGGCGAGATCATTTTACTTTTGAAATCCGTTTCAACTTTCCTATTCCCAAAGCTAGAGCTAACAACTTTTATATTAACAAGGTGCCAAAGCTATCTTTCTCCATCTTAACCTTCATACTGCGTCCCAGATGGGGTAGGCAGAAAGAACAGAAATACACTTATCAATATGTCCTCTCAAAACGATATTAATGTTCTTGTAATTATGTCCATGTAGGAACGATATATTGTGAAAAAGTCTTCATATCAATTGAAAATCTTGCTAGTGAAAATGATAAAATATTACCTTTGCCAAATAAATTTCATGAATCAAAATATTGTATTCAATATCAACAATCAATATCAGTCATTAGTATTATGCGTTTAGAAACCATACGAAGAAAATACTATTAAACGTCAAAATATGCTGAAATTTATAGACGTGAAAAGTTGCGATAGGACGAAGACAAGGACGTGAACATAATAATTGCCATACTGATATCTTCTTTTTCACCATAAACCACTTTTTTCTATAACCCAAGGGAGAAAATTACCCGGTATTTATTATTATATTCTCCACAGGAGTTACTTAATTTTATAATAAATTTTCACGACAGTTTTGTCGGCCATTTTTTTTCCATTTGACCCAGAAACACCTCTGTCGATTAAGGTCATGTAATTGACTTTTTTTATCCTTTTTACGTTAAGCCAAATACATTTTTCTTCCCGTTTCGTTAAATGTTCGAAATAATGTTTCATTGGGTTTAAAGAATTTCATTTTCATATTCCAAATATCGTTAATAAAACAATACTATCGCAGCTTCTTCCATAGGTTGGATTGTTAGTGCACTAACTGCATGTAATGAATATATAAGTCGTTTTTTTGTGCCGAAGTATAAGATAATCAAAATAAGTGGTACAGTTTTTAATTTATTTATTTATTAGGTCAACGGGACACTACAGATAATACACATATATTTAATACAATTATACAATCACCTATAATAATTATACAATATATTTTTGTATGTTAGCGATGGCTGCTTGTGTGATATGCTAGTGAGAACAGATGAATGAGCAGAATGTGTGATACTTAAATAATTTACTTATGTGTGGTACATGTTTATGGATGACAGCTGAGTTATGAACGACTTTTTTCTATTTTGTAAACCATATTTAATGTTGTTATCTGTTATGTGCTTTTACCAATAAATAAATAAATAAAATAATGTCAAATTTATAAGTGTTCATATATTATTCTGTAAAGTAATATCAAGGCCCCATTCGTTGTCATACATAATTAAAAAAAATAAAAAATTAAGAGTAAAATATAAAATTAATAATCAAAAAAAAAATACCTAAAATCATGAATAATAATTTCATAATTAATAATAATTTCATAATTTTTCTTTATTCATAAAATATTTACTTCACATTTATACAAATAATACCACAATCATTTATGTAACAATTAACAATTCGTTGGTGTTGCTGCCCCACTAGGTACAATGCACCTGTATTGGGGATTTTTTTTTTTTTTTTCCAAAAGTAAAATGGAATCCAAAAGTAAAATGTACCTACCTTTACAAAATAAAGAACAATGTACTTACAATTTATACAATATTGGGTATCATGGGAAATATGAAAAAGGGATGGAAAACATTGATTATCAAGAGAAGCAGACTTACTTTATGACTTTGTTAAAAATATAACATTGATGAGGTATGCCAATCATCCTGAAATTCTTTTTTGTTTAAAACAATGAAATATGCATTTTATTATAATTTGCTGGTTATCCTACTTGTGAAACACACCGTAATGTTTGAATTGGTTACGTTATTTAACCAATGATTCACTGCTTAAAAGTTTCAGACTATCGGTCAATCGACGCGCTCAAGATAAATTATACTTATTCACATAAACTTTGTCTCACTATGGGCAAATCCCAATGAGATAAGTTGTGGTGAACTATGTATTTAAAAGTTCGTATATATTTTAACTAAGTTTAGTATCACAAGAAATATTATTTTGCTTATATCATGAAAGTATAACTTCTCAGAAATATTTTTGATGTTGTATGTAAGCTCTTATACGAAGTGTTTGTATAAATCGCGTTCCCATTAAAAAACGTGTCATTAAAAATATTTCATCGTCAATTTTTTTGCCTCTTAAATTTATCATTAATCATTTAAAGATGTTGTTGGTAGTGTAGGTAGGTACTACACAATATTTTTGTTTACCAAAATCGTCATAGTAATATTAAAACGAGCCACTTTGTAAAGAATATGATCGTATTATGGATTAAAACTTAAAACGTTGGGGGAATCTTACATAATATTTAAAGAAAAAAGATGATTGAACTTTAAATTTATGTCAACTATAAAATTCTTACGTGTTGACACTGGCATGTATGGACTGACTGACTGACCATTATGTATGGACCGAATGCTAACTGATAAAATATGTATGTAGGTTCAAATAGCGCGTGCACTTTCGATGATAACTAAACTAAACTTACGTACCTACCTATATAGTGAACTTCACAACAAACGATATGCGGTATTGCCACTAGTAAAAAATATGAAAAATATTACCAGTAATCAGTTGCAAAAGGAAATAGGTTGATATAACTTGAAATATTAAAAGTACTACACGAGAAAGGTATGGAAAACAATTAACATTTTGAGTGGTAATTTGTCCACCTTCGGTAGATTACCTGAATGTCTATGAATTGAAAGGGAGCTTGATTCATATTTACAAGTAAAAAAATTATGAAATAAAAAAAAACTGATATGAGATTGTTTTGTGTCAAAATACCATGATGATTTTTGGTAAAAACAACTGAGTTGTTTGTTTGAAAAAAAAATACTTTGAAAACGCATGTAAAGTATCAGAACCGAGCTTCTGTTCTATAGATATATGGAAATACTTGTATCTACGTCATTTCAGTTACGCGTAGTTTACAATTTTATAAAGATATACGACTTTCTGCGTAGTATAAGTTCTAATCCTTTTGAGACCTAGAGCCTTCGGCTTGAGTACAAAAGCTAGTAGATAAATAGAATAAATAAATGTAATATTGTGAGTGGGTAGTATGTACATGGTGATATTATCCTTTTACAAAATGCTTTATCACGTGTTCAACATGCGTACATCCGATTACATCGAGTGATTGATCGTTTCACAATAATACACAATAGAACTTATTCGATGCTATGCGTCTAATATTATTTATGGTATTCGATGTTTTATTTCTATAAATCTTCTCTACATATATCATCATTTTTATTATTTAAGATACAATATGTGTATAGGAAAAGTTAGCTGGCATACATAGCAGAAAATAAAGTATTTTAAGACTCCTTCCTGTATCCGGATATCTCAGATGTCAGTTGACTCTAGTTTGTCCGCTCCTCTAAGCCAAACTTTTGTTCTCCTGGGCGGATTTCAGTAGACGGCCAGAAAGTTTGGCTAGCTAAAATTATACGTCTTTAGTTTAACTCTCAGGAATATATTTAAATATTATAGACACTTATATATGTGAGAAACTGCTAAAGAAGGACGAAAGTGGAATAAAAGCTTCTGAATATAAACTAGCTTCTGAACATATAAGTAACGATGGTTTGGACATGTTGAGCGAATGCAAGATGAAAGAATGACGAAGAGGATGTATTTGTCTGAAAGAGGAGGAAGTAAGGAAGCGCGGACGACCAAGAACCACGTGGCTTGAGTACATGGATCATATTCTAAAAAGACGGCCGCGTGTTGAGTAAGGGAAATCGGCGAACATGTATGAGAAACTGGATGAATGTGGAGGAAGCGAAAGAAGTTTGTAAGGATAGATCTATATGGCATTCCGTTCTCTCTGCCTACCCCTCCTGGGACACGGCGTGAGGGTATATATAGATAGAGAGAGATATACTCTTTCTTCTATGTACATATACATCTGTATTCTGAGAGGCATTTTTTAACTAATTGTAGACGATTCGTAAGCAATTGAAATGGTAAGTGGTGCACACTTTATTTTAATCTATTCTGAAATTTACAATTTATTTATTGATTCATCTGTCACTCTTCTTGTAGTAATAAAAAAAATCATAAAGCCTTACAATATCATCATAATATAAAGGTTGTTCACCGGTGTGAATATTATACAGCAGACTTTTATTTATTATTGCGTGTTAGATTCTATTATAGAAATATTTATAATGTGATAAACGTATCATCGCGTGACAAATTACGACAATATATTATATTATTATTAAAGCTCTACCTACTAAATCCACTTTTTTATTCAATAAATTATCCTAAAAGATGAAAATCCTTTCAAATATGTAGAAGAAGAATATGATTATTGGGTGACAAAATGTATAGTCATTATATGTAGTTTGGTAGTAGAATGTGAACAACAAAATATTGAAAGTACTATTATTACAAAACATCGTTATTTCTACAAACGATTATGTAAATTTTTTTTTATGATTTCTTTTTACATACCTAGACAGGGTTCTCCTGCGCAATGCATACGTATCTAAATCTTCAGAACTTGTTGTAGTCAAGGAGTGCCTACCTTCAAGATATACTCTCGAGTCTCGATTATCGGCTTCGGAAAATAATGATGTGTGGTTGAAAACCTTAGAGGGAACACGATATGATAACGTTTCCTGCTAGACGTACCTGTTGAAATGATTGTATCGTTTAGCAATATTTGTATCTTATCTGTCCTCGGTCTTAGATCACATACGTTATTGTCAATATCAGCTCTCATATTTCTCTCTAAGATTAGCTCAGTTCTGGATAGACATGATTTAATCAATGTGTCTTTTTGAAAATTTAATTACAAAGGGAGTCATTGAGGTGCAAATATATAATATGTTTACATGTATATTTTTAATATGGATAGTATTTGATGAGCTATAAATTGATTGTCTGCGGGTTATGATAAAATTATTTTACGTACATAGCCGCCGGACAATGTATTCCAATATAAATATTTTTTTATTGCTGTCCCCAATATTTCCTACACTGTGTTATTATTCTACTTGAAGGATATGAGGAGGCGTTGGTTCAGCCTTTTTATTATTATTTATGTCTTGTCTCTGTGTGGGTGCGTGTGTGTGCGTATGATGAAGATGGACTTTGTATATTGATTACTTCGTAAAATAATTTTATTGCGTATAAAATATTATTATAGAAAATCAATTTATTTTATTAGAAATTCTTAGAAACTGCGTAGATAGTCATCCACGTGATGCATGCACTAAAAGGACGTAGGTATACATATCGACTAAAACTTATATTTGGTCGATCGTGTGATGGTAGATTCTGAAACATTCACAATACAAATTATTTATTTTTGAAATGAGTGTTTTTGGAATGAATTTCAATTCCAATTTAATTAACCCAAATCTATTGTGATGATATGAGTATAGATCAGCATCTGATGATGTCAATTTGTAGTTTGCGAAACCGGTTGTTCATGATTATAATAATGTACTCAAACATAACAATAAAAATATTATGTATGTATATAATATATTTTATTAAATAATTTAAGATCATGTGTAACAAAGTAAATGTTACTAATTTTATTTTCACTAAATGAGTAAAACTCCGTTATTAAATTAAAAATTTATAAGTAAAACACTTTGGAGTTTTAAATTTGTTTATTCATACGGATATGGGCTTGTAACCCGAAACATATGTTTCTGTTAAATAAACAAATTAAAAACTCCAAAGTGTTTTACTTATAAATTTTTAAAGTAAATGTTGCCCAAGGAAAAGCAAACATTTGCGTTATCATATAGAAAATAGTTAATAAGTTTTCATAAAAAAATTCGGTTATTATTATACATTGATGATATTATCCCTAATTTTTCTCCTAATTATTTTCCTAGGTATTGACAAAATAGAATTTTGTGTTGGAAGTGGGTTACAAATTGAGCTTTGAACGTCGTCATCTGTTTATAGGCCGTAAACATCTTGAATGTTTAAAGCGCCTTGAAAGTTTTATATCATATCGTTTCATTTTATTAAAGAAACGTTCACCAAAAACTGTATGATGCTTTTGTACTTATATAAGTTTTACTACTTCTGCAAGGAAATAAATAATAAAATAGAAGAATCTTCTTCTTTTAAACGCAACCGTTCTTTACATTCTGACCGTTAAACAAAAAAGAGAATTGTGTTATTTTTTTCACTGCGCATATAACGAACGTTAGTGGTACCTATCATAATAATTAGTTCAGAAGAAACCCACTTTGTTTCTTAAAAGTCTTGTTCTAGCTACTTTCTTCATGGGTTAAATTATTGCAGTATTTAATTTCTTGTGTACAATGAAATAGTAGTAATTGCGAAAGTTTCTTTTGTCGAACGTTTTATATGTTGCGTGTTTTTTTTCTTCTTACATCTACCTACTTTACGAGTAAACAAGAACAATGCATTTGTTTTATTCTTTTTGAAAATGCTTTTATAATAAAGTAAACTAAAATGTTGTAGATATTATGTTTGTAAATATAAAACTTTATGTTCTTGATTGACTGAAATATTAGAAGTGTCTCAAAAGTTTTTAAAATATTCTATAAGTTTGAATGGTACAAAAAAAGAGTTCGTCGGTAGCCTGGAGGTAGAGTTTCAGCCTCGTGAACGTGGGGTCCGTGGTTCAATACCAGGTGCCGGCAAACTCCCCTTTCACGACACAAGCTTTTAGTAGCTTACTGCGAAAGGTGTATAAGATTGTATTTGGGTTTATAACAAAATCCAGATATATATATTTTTTAAAAAAAGGTAGGGTAAGTTATTGGTAATAACCGGAATACGAGACTATCAATTTTCATTTGAGTTGCCAGTAACGGTAACGTTAACAAAATTTGTGGGATATTTGGGCACCGATCAAGATGATATTTCCTGTATCATTACTAATTTCCTATACGGCTTATGCGATTCTTGGCACCTATCTATTACGATAGTGGTCTTAGAAGGATATTGAATGTCAAGTAGTAGGATGTACTAATACTATACCAAAGTTTGCCACCCGTCCTAAATGAACTAATGCTATACCATAACGGCACACCTATTCCACAGGTAGGGTAGTCAGCATACCAGCTGCATGTAAGAAACATACAATCTGAATAGGTATATTATTTTTCATTATCAAGGAGAAGACAGCTTGCATTTTTATTTCATGCAGCTGGCTACCCTACTTGTGGTAACAATAAAAAAGACTTCAAGAGTTTTTGTGTTTACGCTGTGGAAATCCATTTTTAATTTTAATAAATAAAATATAAAAATATATTATTGAGCACTGTTTAATCTCCACTATGTTAGGTTAAATACCGAAATAGTTTCCCTGAAGATGCCTATATAGGCGAAAACGTTCGGTATTTAACCTAACATAGTGGAGATTAAACAGTGCTCAATAATATATTTTTATATTTTATTTATTAAAAATAAAAAAGACGTTTTCCTCTTAGGATTCATGTCAGGTTTGAGGACTCCGTCAATCAAATATAATCCACAATCGCCTTTCCACAGTGCCCATATTTGTAGCTTCGATAGATTTCACAAAATTTCCCATCGCTTAGTGGTTAAAAAAAACGGTTAGAAAAATGTTACTTTTGTTTCATGACATTATTTGTTTTTGAATTTCAAGCGTTCTTTGTCGTACTTTTTTATCATCAGATCACCCACATATATTATTTTGGCTTTCAAATACCTCAACATAATGTTTGACAATCGTTAAATTTATATACGCAGTACCACGATAATAATGTATTCCAATCAATTTATTTGGCTTTTCGAGCAAAAGTGAGACACGTGTAAGGATTTCTAAACATGAATCAATTTATATTTGATTATCTGCGAAATGATTCCTAACTTTTGATTTTCTTTCTTTTATAGGTGATGGTTTGAGATAGTGCTTCCTTATTATTAAGAAGTGTTTAGAATTATTTACTTACGTATTGCTAGTTTAACAAAGATAATATTATTTCTGTTTAATATTATATAAAACAAAGTTGTGATATATTATTTTGAGGTAGGATTGTTTTGTGTTGCCTCTTTGTATGGATAGGGGTATTAGTTATAATAATATTATAAACTAAAATAGTTTATCTGGCAGAAAACAGTCGATAGGGAACTTGTATGGAGCGCGTCCATTAAAAGAGCAATACAATGCACGTTCTATATTTCTCTTTCACTATTAACTTGATCGCTTCAGTCGTAAAGTGGTAGAGCAAGCATGGAACGATGCCAAAACTAAAACGAAACAATATTATTAAAAAAATACAGTAAGGTTTAAAAATAAAATGGTCAAAAAAGTTTGAAAGTATGTAGTGTTGGGAAGAACACCAATATTGTTTAGGGTGCCAAATGAAACGTCATAGAGACGTTATTTTTAAATAGGCTTTAGCCTGGATCCCTACGGCGGGGGTGGCGGGGGTTGGGGACCCCCCCGTCCCCCCCGGATGGCCCATTCGTGCCCCGCTCATTTTCAACCGATACCGCACTGCAGTAATTTGGCCTACATGGGTTCATTGAGTCACGGTGGCTCACTGAGCCATGGTTCGTTGGCTCATGCTGCTATGAACCACGTGCCGATGCATCATCCTCCTGGTCACTGTGAACGGCGGCAGCTTCATCATGGTATGAGAGGAGGATCATTGCACGGGAGCACTATTCTACATCAGCCGCCTCAGGGTGCTATGATGGGCGGAGGGGGTTGCGGCGGAAGGTGGTGTGAAAGAGCACCTCCTCCTCCGAGACAAGAACCCCCACCAGCTCCATTCAGACGCTGTCCTGTCCACAGTCCGTACAGGTTTCGATTTGTCAACGGAGGAACATCACAAGATTACTTTCAACACAATCAGGTATGTTTTATATCATTGATTAATATATTTACTTATTCATTATATTTTATTTCTAAAAATATTCTGAAAGCAATATGTTACCAAGAAAATACTATAAAAAATAAAAATACTGAAAACCTGAATTTCTCAGAAAATTTTGATAGTGCTTATTGCAAAAGAATAAGGTGTTAAAGCTCGATAGATACAAATATAGTTCAGCTATCAATTTCTTTCTTTTTTGTAGATTGTATGATAATTCATAGCTCCACAATGTTTATTTTAAAATAAAAACAACTACAATACATAAATCTGTAAATCAAAGTAAGGTATAATTCACATCTTAAAAGTGTTTCGAAGCAATGAGATTCACTGCATAAATGTTGTCTTTAGCGCATTCAGCTATTCAAAATTCTCTCGAATGTATCAATCATTGCAGTGGAGCTTTTATTTTATTAGTACCTACTCTTATCTCTAATGCCGTGAATGCTTACACATGCATTTTATGTAAGTACAGTCTTGAAACTAGATTTATCGTTGTTCAAACGAAACGAATGATTCTTTTAATAGCGTGCAGTCACATTCTCAACATTGATTTATATTCGCTAATACAAGTGTTCATTTAACTTTTAGTTCAAGCAGTTCTTACTTTTTTCTGAAAAAAATGTTTCCTGCATTGATAACGACGTTAACAGTTTGTATACCTTTCATTTGCAAAAGAGAAGTTCGATTCTATTAGATAAGTAGATAAGCACAACTGAAAATACAATTGCAATGTTTATTATTCTTTCTTTATCCATTATTTACAATTATCTGTTGTTGAGTTAAGTTGGATTTAACCAAA
The DNA here is from genome assembly GCA_947579605.1 of Athripsodes cinereus. NCBI lineage: Eukaryota > Metazoa > Arthropoda > Insecta > Trichoptera > Leptoceridae > Athripsodes > Athripsodes cinereus. The sequence goes on along the minus strand of OX388317.1, from coordinate 9,033,162 downwards.
CATTGTTTTTTTCAATGCTTGACGGATTCAGACTTATTAATATTTTTAGGACATTGTGTAGCGCAGAGGCTTAATGAAGAATGACCTATTTCAAATTGTCCTGGGACTAAATGTTACATGTATATGCGTTCAGTGCATTTTATAATGTGTATCGTCGTGTTAGAACCCATATGTAATACAAGGTACATATCTAAGTTTGGGACTAGCTCGGTCTGTGTGAATTGTTAATACATGTTATGTTATGTTATTGTAAATTGTTTAAATTCAATAATGCTCAGATAATAAACGACTGTTGTTTTTTCGTAGTTATTGAAAAAATTCTTCCACTTTCGGATCGATACGTCATTTTCATGCGTTTTCTAAGTAAAGTCCCAAACATTTTTTCTGCTCAATGTTAGACACAGTAAAGAAGAGCGATTATAAGTAGGTAGGTATATGCTCGAAGCACGTATATGTAGAACTGTTAAGATATTTTTGCCTCAGCGATCTTTCCATCGTTTCTTTTAGCCATAGGTATATACTTCATACTATATCTACTACTCTCTTACAATATGTTTTAGACTCATTGTGGTAAGATTTCCCTCAGCAACCATTATATATTCTGACAGTGTAAACCTACAGAGCATCTTAATTTTAATAGCCCTCTTACGGAAGCATATTAAATCATATCTTGAGTAGTACATACTCATATCACATATTATGCTCGTGTGAAGGTGTAATTCATAGCACGGCAAACTTTTTAATATATTGCACCTTCTCAAGAAAATCGAAAGATATTATTTCACAAAGAAAATAATATTCAATTTTAATGTTCAAGATATGTAAATATTCGTTCCCTTTTTAAGGAATTTTGACTTAATAATTCGCTTTCAGAATACGAATCAATCATCTACGTGAAGGATTTGTGACAAATCCCGTAAACGTGACGAATAAGAATTTTAAGTTCACCCAACAAATAATGATTTCTTCAGTCACTCGATTCGAAAATTTGAAATTCCGGAATTTTTTTATTTTTGAAAAAAAATGTGGATTTGAAACAATATTTAACCGATTTTTTTTAATATTCGTAGTTGTGAAAAAAATCGCTTGGCCTCTTTTGTTCTATAATAGAAACTGTCAACGTGAGTGAGTACGTAGTTTGTTGTCTTTTTTGGAAAAAAAAGATGTTTGGAGTGGGAAAGGTTTTTGTTTTCAATTTATTTTCGAGCAATTCATCGGCCTCTATTGTCTGTCTTGTTTGTTGTCAATGTTCGCATTTTTATTTTCCGATAATAGATTTTTCAAAGTATCTCGTTTGGTTTATTCATTGAGGCAATGAATCTGAATAATGTGATTTTCATACAGTCCCTCTTACACTGAAGCACATACTTGGTTACCATTGCGTTGCTTAGTTTATCGACTAAGTAACTAACTGTTATTTCTTGGTAAAAAATGCAAACTCTTACAGCCATATGCTATTCTATATCATACCATCACGCCGTGTCCCAAGTAGGTTAGACAGAGAGAACGGAACGCCATATAGATCTATCCTTACATGCTTGTTTTTCTTCTTCTACATTGATTATTTTTATCATAATTGTTTCAATAAAAATTCCAGCATAAGATCCTTCAGTAAAAACTCCAGCATATGATCCTTCCCACATCATTGATGGTTGTACGTAGAATATAGTCATAAAATCTTAAATTAACTTACGGAAAAATTTCTTGTTTGAATTATAAATACGAGACATGTGGTGATAAGCATGATATTGGAATTGGTAATGTTGCCCTGGGCTTAAAGAGTAGGTACTTTTAACCAAGTGCATGTCGATTCGTTAGTATTGAGACTCTGTATCGCGCTTTCCTAAAAGGAATTTATTAAATCTATGTGTTACATGTACACATAACTACAAAATTAATACAAAAAGGGTGAACTAGTGGTTAATACACTGTATTCGTAGGCGGGGAGTTGTGGGGTCGGTACCCGGAATGAACATAACGTTTCTGCTCGTTTTTGAAAATCAAATCGATGTGAATAATTCATATAGAATGGCTTAAATTTTAAAGATATCTGTTCTTCTAATTACAGTTTGGTTCTCTGGCCCCATTTAGTGTTTCAGGCTGACATTCAACGATAGATTATCAACAGCCTCGAACTCAATCATAAAGATGGTTGCTGTTAGTTGACATGATTGTATGCTCAACACATGTTGAACATAGTGGTTTGAAACAGGAATTGGTTTACGTACCATGCACAAAATGCACTGAAACCAGCCTAAGCCGATTCGTAAGTATTTGAACACTTGTTCTATTTCCTATTTAAAGGAGTTTACACAGTCGGTTGGTTGTGCGGATCAGGTGTCTGTTGAGTAATATTCTCATTATCTTCACATGTTTATTTATATTCTGTTTAAATTTCATTCTAAATAATTCCCATACTAAAACTGTTAAACGGCGTCAAAAATAAAATCATCCAAAATCATCATCTTCATCATCAACTTGTATTTTATAATACATTATTCAAGGGTTTTCTATCATCAAACCTTTTCTCACGTAAAGCTTAAAGTATAACATATCTTACACCTCTTTCAACTTCTCACTGTCATTTCAGTATATTTGTACTTCAACGTACCGTATGATGTGTATCATTTACCCGATAACGAAAGTACCTTGTATCCATGTTCAATATTACTCCCGTTATATAAGTTGTTATGTACTCGCATGCCAATATTATTATCATTCCGATAGAGCCATTCATGTATCTATGTTACATAATAGACACAATATTTCTAGATAGATTTCATTCTCATCTAGTTTGCAATTACTATGGCTTATGTTTTCCCCATGGAATAATTCATCGTATCGTGACTAGAGATGTAACGGATAACAGCCAACTTTTCGTTTTTTTTTTATTTTTATTTATTTCAATAGATATCTACAACAGCTTTAACAATGAATAATACAATAATATACATTTAATCATTTACATCGCTAATTAAAGTATGTAAACTATGAATAATTTAACAGAACAATATTTAAAAAATAATTATAGGAAGGGCAAGGAAGGAGAAGGGAATACAACTTAATTCAATGTACAATGGTGTATCGCATAGTTACTTATTATATAGATAAGTATAGATACAATGTACGGCAGCTATGACAAAAAAAAAAAAATAATTATATAGGTGTTACTTACTTACTTACTTATGGAGCCCTTGCTGCATAAGGTCGTGCACGTGGACGGAGCCTATATGCGGCAGTGGGTGCCTCCCGTGGGTCTTGAACCAATTCTGACCAGAGGCCTGAGTCAATAACACACTTTCGCGTCACGTTCCCGCTCCGTTAGCGTTCGGGTGCAGACGATGTTGCGCCAAAGTGTTAATTTTCGTAACTATTGTGTATCTTAGCAACGAAATTGACACTTGCTTGCAACATCGTCTGCACCCGAACGCTAACGGAGCGGGAACGTGACGCGAAAGTGTATTATTGACTCAGGCCTCAGCTCTTCTTGTCAACGGCAATGCTTTTCGCATCCTCGGGCTTTAGTCGTCTGCGGAGAAGGTCGGAGTCTATGTGTTTCAGCCACGTTTTTCTCGGAGCTCTTCTATTTGGTATATAGGTGTTAAATGGTGACAATAATATTATTTTAGTAGAACATTTAAATATACAATGTACCCAATCAACAAGTAGCACTGGATCCAAAAGCCGATAGTTGCATCAGATTGTTTTTAAATTTACTAAAGCTTGTGGCGAATGATTCCAGGCATGGATTGTTTTTACAAGTCCTGTCAAAACTGTCAAAACGACTTAGACGGTTTAAATTTACCATTTGGCTAGATACTAGATATCAAACAACTATCTGGCTAGACTACTAAATTAAACCATGAAATAACAAAGGACTATATCAGTCTGTAGAAATTCGAGTAATATTCGAAATTCCTCATACCATTTTCGAAAGTACGATGTGCAACTTTCACAAATTTTCATGCAATGGTTAATCGTAAATAAATATACCATCACGGCATTTCCCGGACGTGGGGTAGCCAGCAGATGAACTTACATGCAAGTTTTACTCTTGGTGCCAATGAAAGTTAAAACATTCAGGATGAGTGCACATACCTCATCGCTGAATTGAAGATCGTAAAAATATTTTAAAAATAAAATTTCAAAATAATAAAGAATAAAAATATCACATTACCAGTGTCCGATTTTCCGGATACCTGTTTATTCGCATCCCGTTATTTTACATCTCTCTCATAACTATTATATTGTGTATGGTGAATTTAGCTACTGTAGAACATAATATATATAACACTAGCTGGCCCAGCGAACTTCGTACCGCCTAAGAATCAATGAATGATTACATACATACATCTTCTTCCCCTTGTCCTTGTTCGGTCGGGGGCCCATTGCCCCTAGGTATCTCCTCCAGAGATCCCTGTAAATTAACTTAACTCAGATTTGTTTATAAATTATCTGCTGTACGTAATATAATTATGTAGGTTTAAATTTATTTATTTTAAATTTATAAAAATTCTTTCCATGATTTTTTCAAAATTGAAATAGGTACTTATCAGAAAAAATTGAATCTGAAAAAAATTGAAATATGCAAGAGGAGTGTTGTGGATAGAATGCGTGTAAATAAATTGAGATGGTTTAGTCATGTGGAACGAATGAAAGAGGAAAGAATGACAAAGAGGATATACTTGGCTGAAAGGAGGGGTGTGAGGAAGCGCGGGCGTCCGAGAACTACATGGCTTGAACATGTAGATCAAATTCTCAAGGACGGCTGTGTTTTGAGTAAAAGAAACCGACGTGCGTGCATGAGAAATTGTATGACTGTAGAGGAAGCGAAAGAAATATGTAAGGACAGATCTAATTGGCGTTCCGTTCTCTCTGCCTACCCCACTTGGGATACGGTGTGAGGGAATAGATAGATAGATAGATAGAAATATCAGAACCACAGTTGTTGAATTGTGTGGATAACGATTCTAATTTGAAAATATATACAAAAATTATTCTGTAAAAAAAACTTCATCGTTGATTTTGTATAATTCTCCATATTGCATTTTTTATTGAAATCAAAGATGTATAGCGTAAATAATTTTCTTCGTAATTTTTCTTCTCTGCCTACAAATTTCACAACACAATCTTGCATCAGAACTACATGAACACATTCTTATTTTCATCTTTAATAGCACAATTTATGGTTCAATAATAGTTTTCCATCTGCAATAATAAAATACAATTTCAAATATAATCTGTGCACGTCCACATTTATGTGACAGATTATAGTAAAAAAATATTAATTCATCAGTTTGACACACCATGTTCATATTGATTATAGTAATTTGATTCTTAATACAGCAGAACATAAAGATTATTTTAGCACTATGCAACAGGCGACGTGGGAGCGCTTACAGCGCGATAACTCTCCATATTGTTTTTATTTTTGAAATTAAAAATGTATGGCGTAAATAATTTTCTTAGTATTTTTTCTTACCGTGAATTCGTAAGATGTTTTGAACATGTAGATCAAATTCTCAAATAGCCTATAGTTTATTCCGGGCGGAGAAGAATCCAACAAATCAGAGATCATTCAAATCGGTACAGCCATTCTTGAGTTATAAGTGTTGTAACACACATCATTTCCTTTTATATATAAGAAGATATGTAACACCCAGACCCAGGACAATTTGAAAAAGGTCATTCTTCACTTTGCCCTGTCCGGGAATCGAACCCGGGACCTCGTGACTCAAAGGAAAGAGCTCCGCGCCACACTGGCCGACATGAACAATTTATGTTGAACAATTATACTTAACTCAGATTTGTTTATAAATTATCTGCAGTACGTAATATAATTATGTAGGTACTAATTTTTTTTTCAGGTAGATTTTACCTATTCATTTAAAATTTATTAAAATTCTTTCCATGATTTTTTAAAAATCGAAATATCAGAACTACAGATGTTAAATTGTATGGATAACGATTCTAATTTGAGAATGTATAGAAAAATTATCATATAAATAGGACAATCTATAAAAAAAACTTCATTGTTGATTTTGTATAATTCTCCATATTGCATTTTTTATTGAAATTAAAAATGTATGGCGTAAATAATTTTCTTCGTAATTTTTCTTCTCTGTCTGCAAATTTCACTACACAATCTTGCATCAGAACTACCTACATGAACACATTCTTATTTTCAACTTTAATAGCACAATTTTTGGTTCAATTTTAATAATTTTCCATCTGCAAAAATAAAATACAATTTCAAATATAATATGTGCACGTCCACATTTATGTGACAGAAGATCTATCGATACATAAATATTAGTCGAATAATTCGGTAGTTACATGGCAATAGGTTGTATCTCGCATTTTTTGCGTTTTCAAGTTTGTTCCATAAAATGCTCAAAATAGTGTAATATTTGATGTGGCAAAAGGATATGTCTCTTTATAGTCAGAATAAAGAGAGAAAAGACGTAACTTATTCACATGTAGAAAGATTATTTTCATCAACATGGCAAAAAAACTCAAATATTTTTAAACTGCAAGAAATTATTTAGTGAATGTTACATACATCTTGTAGAAGAAATTATTAAGAGAATGTTACATCTATCTTGTAGAAATAATAATTACCTTCATTTCGATATATAATGCTCGAAATTTGGCTGAAATATCTCTTTTGCAAACTTTGTTTTTGCTCTCCTGTAAAATTATGTTTTAGTGAGATACAACCTATTGCCATTTAACTACCGAATTATAGTAAACAAATATTAGTACACATTTCGATCATATTAGTTATAGTAATTTGGTTCTTAATATAGCAGAACCTACGGATTATTTTAGCACAATGCAACAGGCGACGTGGGGGCGCTAATAGCGCCATAACTCTCCATATTGTTTTTACTTTTGAAATTAAAAATGTATGGCGTAAATAATTTTCTTCATATTGTTTCTTCCCGTGAATTTGTAAGATTTTTTAATAGCCTATAGTTTATTCCGGGCGGAGAAGAATCCAACAAATCAGAGATCATTCAAATCGGTACAGCCATTCTTGAGTTATAAGTGTTGTAACACACACGACTTCCTTTTATATATTAGATTACATAAATTCGTGTAGTAGGTATTGTAATAATTATTATGTAATATTGTTTCAAGATTATATTTTCTTCGAAGCTGGTGGAATTGTATAATTACATTGGCCTAGATCGTTTCTACGATAATCCTTTGTGGGTTATATAATTTTATTGCTACTACTACTACTGCTACTGAGTGTGTCTTACAATTGTTTCTCTACCTTCTAATTGTTTCATATATAAATAATTTCAGTTGATAAAGGAAGTCACATATCATTTTACATTTTGAAATATGTAACAAGGGGTGCCTTTAAGGAGAATTAAGAATCTTTTCTACTCGTAATTAATGTTTATCTTCTACGCTATCACGACATTTTCCGTAAATAGATTATCTTTAAATTATAAACATGTATATTTCACTTTTGACTTGCGAGATTTTTTAAGAATTTTATCCTCCTCACGCCGTATCTTTTGTGGGGTAGGAAGTGAGGATAGAGTGTTAATTTGGTTTGTTCTTACACACTCACATTAATGCAGTTCGATTCACTTCGTCGATCCATGTGATCTTCAACACTTCTTGCCACTCTTTCTTTCGTTCAGTCAAATATACTTTCTTCAACATTTTATAGTTTACAGCGCCCGGCAAATAATTGGTCTCCCACACTTAACCGTAAGTTTTCGAGTGTCCTGTAAAAAACAGGTGTTCGAAAAAAGGAAGAAATTTTACATCACGATGAGGTTTGCCTTTCATTTTGAATGTCTTAATGTTTCGCTGGCACAGAGAGGACAGCTTGCATGTTTGTTCCAAGCAGCTGATCCACTGGCAGTAGCAGTGTAAGTAGATTTTTTTTACTTTATACACCGTATTTACATACCTACTTAGAATTTTACCTGTGATTATAATTTGTTCTTCGCAAATTCATTGTTATTCTATGAAATTCATACAAATGCTAGGTATGTAACTCTCTGTTTGATTAGTTTTAAATAGTGATCTGAAATAAAGCGGGTATACCAATCTAATAATATACAAAGGTGTAGGCGTGTGTTGTATTTTGTTGACATAAGCTCTTATATTTGATATGATACAATATATTATGTAATCTCTTGTTGTACATTTAGATCTTGTTGTCGAAATGAATATTGATAATAAAATATATGTAGGTTTTGATTTTAATATGAAGACAACTTTTATTTTATAGTTACAAGCAATATTTTTGATAACACCAATTATGGATTCAATACTGTTTAGCCTATAGACCGGTGACGATTAGCCCGTCTCAGAAACCCCAAGGGATTTGAAATCGGAGACCTATGTGCAACTATAGGTGCAAAAGGTCTGTTGCTGATAACAAATATTGTTTGCTTTCTAATTTAAAAAAAATATTAATTAAAATCCAGTATCATGGCCATAAATATTACTTGTATATCAAGACACATAAAATGTCATATCTGGACACTGTCCCCGTTTTTCATTTCGTTATTTTGATGAAATAAACCCAAATGCACCCCGAACATTATTCACAGTGAGCACGTTGCAAACTAATTTCGGAATAAGTTGGCAACGGGACGATTCGAAATAAATATTTTTTAATTGAAATCTGAGAATCTACTGTAAAACTGCCGATCAACTCACAATCTTATCAAAATATTTTTTATTAATAAAAATTTAAATCAATTACTTTTATTTTAACAATAAATTTAATTGAACTGATCTGATGTTATGTTGTTTATCAGTAAAAAAAAACATGTAGGGATCGTTGTTGTTATTTATTCAAAAGATTGACAAATACCAGATCATTTCCTATTGCCGGGAAATTGATCACTTTGAATTAATCCTTATTGTATCCATAGCTTATTGAAATGAATAAACATTTATTCCCGTCACATCCGAAACATGGAAGTAAGTAAGTACCTGGATATTTTTATTTCCTAAAAAAAACAAGAATTTCATTTCATCCATTTTGTATCAGTTTCGTTAGTTTCCAGAATTACCCATCCATAAAATGAAACTGTTTGCCGATATTTTTTTCGAATATAAGTATCCTCTAATACTTGAGAGACTATTTTGCATGCCGAATCACGTTTTTAATGTCCAATAGTAATTAAATGGACACTATTTTTTCACCCACATGATTCCCAAATAATCTTGAAGATCACCTTTCACTTTATATTATAATATCAATGAAAAAATATTTTTTAAATTGGGTATTCTGTTAACGGCATGAATAAACACTTATATGTTCCAATAATAAAAAAACAACACGTATTACAGGCAGAAATAAAAATAAAAATATCACATAAATATTAAGATATAATCCAAGTTTTTCAGGTCAATTGGTAAATTTAAATATAATCGATTGTCAGATGTATATAGAATAAGGTTTCAGGTTATTTAAATTATTTAATTTATAGAAAAGTATTTTTTGGTATGGCAAGAAAATAATTGAAAATTTTAAATACGTCAAATCAAGTCAAAGGGGTAAAAACAAAAATAATAAATGAATCATATTTTTTAATATCATCTGTTTGAATATATCCTTACTTTGGCAATAATGTAAGAGCATTATTTTTTTGCGATGAAAAAAAACTTTTACCAACTTTATTGCACAGCGCTTAAAGCTTGGATGGATGAAATGGAGATCTGTTTTTGGTGTAGGTACTGTGTGACAAGAAAATGCCAATAAAAATCAAGGGTCGGGTGTACAAAACTGTGGTCAGACCAACCATGACTTATTCATCTGAATGTTGGGCCCTAAAACATCATAAAGACTCTACACACCAATGAAATGAAAATGCTCAGATGGGCTAGTGATGTAACAAGGATGGATAGGGTGAGAAATGTCCATATCCGTGGTAGTTTCAAAGTCGCTCCCATCGGTGAAAAAATAACCGAAAACCGATTAAGATGGTATGGGCACATCTTGAGACTACCGCAGGATAACATGATCAAAAAGACAATGGACGTGGAAGTAGGACCCAGAAGACCAGGCAAACCAGTGACCACCTGGATGTTCACAATTGCCAGAGACATGAAGGAGGCAAAGTTGCGCGCGGAGGATGCAGGGGACAGGAAAACTTGGAAGATGAGGACTAGGAGAGCCGACCCCAAGTAAATGGGATAAAGGCGAGGGCGGAGAAGAAGAAGAAGGAGAAAAAAAACTTTTACCATATCGCTTTATTTATAGAACATTTAGTTTTCTCTTTACATTTCAGGAAAGAAGATAAAAAATGATCATTCCCATTTTCGATATAAGTCCGTTCAATTAAAAATATTTGAGTTTAGATGGGTGTAGGAATGTTAAGGAGTGACATTGTTGAAGTAATTATTCAAATATTCCATTTAATTTTTTTATATACGCTGTCACTTTTAACGGTTCATCAGATCAAAGTTTTTGTTGTGAAAAATCTCGGAGAAACTTATTTTACGTAATGTAATTTTTATTCCAGAAATAATTTCGTTGCAGACAATGAGAAAATGACAGTTTATAAAAATTGGATTATACTCTTAATGTACTTAAATTATGTAAGAGATTATTGAGTTTCTCTCAACTTTTAGAAAGATTTTACAAAGTAGTTAATAAAACAGCCATTCATTATATGTATCTGTAGTACAATTTTTTATTTTATTTATCTCTGCGTATATTTGTTAAATTTGTTTTAATGCTGATCATTATTGTAAAGAAAGGGGATCTTCATAAATAAAACAACTGTTTTAAATTTTTGCCCATCCTTTTCAAAAGAAGTTTGGGCAGCGTTAATATATCGTAATGCTTGCTTGATAGCTACGTAAAAGCGAAATATATATCCTTTTTCATCGTTACATCATTTTGACTACACAAATCTCAAAGTATAAGAACTATTTTGAATAGATATGACTCCACTGACTTAAATTGTTTTGAATTTAGGAGATTTGTTTCCATCATTTCTTCCCAAGACAAATATATATAATAATACTCTGAACTAATAATCAGACTCATTTTCCCATTAGTTTGCTATATTATACTTACGTGAATACATATCTACGTTTCATTAATTTATTTTAATCTTGTACACGTAGGCTTATCCCAAGTTATCCCTTCGAATACCAATCAATTAGTTTAAGGTCCATGCCTGATTCTATCAAGGTGTCTACCCGTCCCTTTCCATAATCTCTGTCTTTTGCTTTCCTCGATCATATCTTTAGTTACCAAAGTAAAAGTTATTTCCTTTTCCTCCCTACTTCGTATTATATATTGTATTTATTTATTTTATATACACAAATGTGAATATGTATATATTTATGTGTGTGTATATGTATGTATGCATTTTTGTTGGATACTACAGGTACTTTCTTTTATTATATTATGTACCTGTATATATTTTGTATCGTTTGCTATTATTGTATGACAATGAGATTTTTTTGTTTTTTTTCTATCACTTTTTTATCACGTTATTAAATTTTGTTGACATAACACAAGTTAATATTTAATACATGTCTATTTCATAGGGAAATTGTAAATAATAAACGAAAAAATATGATTCCCACGACTTATCAGCCCATGAAAACTTCACTCTTTTTTATTTACAATTGTATTTATATGACAACTAATAAAAATTAGAATCTCCATATATCATCAGGTAATATTTTTTTTTTTTTAATAAAATGGTAGGTACATACTACTGCGAATCGTAATATGAAGTCAGTGTTTTTCTTCCACCTAGCCTCGCATTAGAACTATATTATTATAAATGTAATAAATTTTCTTTGTTGATAAACATACCTACATTAATCAATAAGCTCGTGTCTTCAGCAATGCATAGAGAAACTAACGATAATCAATCCCTTTGATTATTTAAATTCTGAAGGATTAGCAACATTAGTTGCACTACTTAAATATTCACATATTGTTGCTTTTAATTCAAAGTTTTTGATTCTTTTATATTTATGCAATGAATTGAATGATGAAACCAGAAAAAATATTGACAATATAAATATATTGCACTTGGATTTATCTGCCGAACTTTCGTATTAGTGTGTAATAATGTATCTTTATTGAACTTGTTCTAGTAATACAACTTGTTGTAAATGATTTAAAACAAAGCAATATTTTGTTTAGTCAACGTTGTCTGTTTAGTTGATCGGGAGTTACGGATGTTGTCGAAAGAGTAGCAAGGTTGAAGTGGTCATGAGCAGGGCATGATCAAAGATGGACAAAATGGGAAGTGGAGTGGAGACCTCGTGGAGATAAAAGGAACAGAGAAAGACCTCCAACACGTTGGTCAGACGACATTAGAAGAATCGCTGGTGACTTGTTGCAGAAAGCCCAAGACAAAGATGTCTGGAGACATAATATGGGGGAGGCTTATGTTCAGCAGTAGACAGGAATAGCTGCACAAGAAGAATATTTTGTTTGTTATCTTTTGTACATCAACCGATATCCGGAAGAACTAAATTCCAATGATGACTAGCAATCAATAACTTTTGATTAAACTGCTGTGAGATCCGTTATTTCAAGAGTCAAGGTTTTATAAGACCTATTCGACCACCGGAAATAGGTTTCATTTTGTAACACATTTTAATATCTGGTTATCGTAGGTACTCACCAAGAATCGTTGATAACAACGTTGTCTGTTTTGTAACCAGATTGTGTTCTTGTTTTATGTTTTATTTACATTTTTACCATACAGTCATGTACCACCTTTTAAAAAAACATAATTTTATTTTCCAAGATTTAGTTCTGTTCATTCTATCACTGCTGCTTTATTTACAGGATAAGTAGAATCCAAGATATAATATTTAATTTTGAAATTAGAAATATCTCAGTACAAATGTTTTGGGTCGTTATATGAACAGTATTTGTAAAGATACCACCGCTGCTGTATTAAGCTCAAGTAACCTTCACTCATCGTGAGAGATCTTAGACCCTTTTAATTGCCAAGGGGTGGCACCCTCGATGGTACCTAACAAGTCCTCTTGTTTTCTTTTATGAGTGGAGTAATGAAATGTTCCTTTGCTTTGTTATTAGCTGAATGATCTTCCGCTTTTTACTTGGAATTTATGAAAGGATTTTTCTTGTCCTTTTAGTGATATTTCAACAATACTTCCCTTCAATTAGCCTTCTTTGATTTTTCGATTTTTTAAATATTTCTATAACAAAGCAAAATCTAAAAATAAACGACTAATCAATATTTTTAAAAGTTCCGTTTTAATTGCTAACAATTTAATAATAATTTGTTAGAAGAAAGCTTTACATTTTGCATAAAAATAAAAGGTTACCGACGATCTTAGATGGACATTTTTTTACTATACGAGTACACTATTTGTCCAACAACTACGTACATTCATTCGATACGAATGTGAGAAATTTAGTCAACTATTGGGAAGAGACGATTTATTTGGTGCATAACCACTTTGCTGAATGAAGATTGTTTCCACCACGTGCCTCCAAGAAGCACTGAAATTCGAATAATGATGATGATTTATCGTGCTCACACTCGATTTCATAAAAGGTTAAGTATCTTTACGTTTGTCTGATGATTAGTGCGGAATCTTTCGAAAGATATATATACGTTTCGTTTAATATCGATTTTTTATAATTATTTTTTCATATTTCGAAAGACAATAATAAAAAAATAGAAAAGAAGACTAGAAAATATATAATTATGTATCAAAAGCGATAAATCTTAACACTTTTTTGAGGACCGCATATTATTATCTAAGTAAAATGGTGCTAAACTGGGTATAAAAAGGACAAAAAAACTTTGGGATTTTTTTACAATAAAACCAATTTTGTTATTCAATTTTTCTTCACGGCCAACTTTAGATTTTTTTTCCTTGATAAATCTTTCTAAACTTTCCGTTTTATTTCGGAAAAGTTTTAGTGTTAAGTTTCCCGCTCCTTAAGCTCTATTGTGGAAGAAGAGTATGAGTATATCTACCGTTCTCATATTGTAACTCCCAATCATTGCCTTATGGCATACGTGACGTGAGGTTTTTTTCTATAATGTTGACATAAAATTTCCTTGTGGGTGTATGACCGTGGGAGTAGGGGTTTAAAAATCTTGAATTAAAAAGATTCATCATGATTTGTGAACGTGTGTAATCCATGTTGCGATATAATAAACCCTGATCACTCAAATAAATAAAATAAATAGATTTATTGATCTATAATAATATGACTGTATTTTGTGCAATTTACTACTTAAAACCAATTTCTTACAATCAATCAGCAGGGCTACTCTTGACACAATCTAAATACGATCTTAATCTAGTCTTGATCTTGATCATGCGACGCACGAATGGACTATGGTCAAAAACACCCGCGCGATCGGTATGCACATATTTTTTGGCCAATAGACACTTCGCGTGTCGTATGTTTAAGATTAAGATCGTGTTTAGATTTTGTCAAGAGTAACCCTGCAGGTTTATTTTGTTGTTGAGTGTAATTACAGCTTTCATGAATTCCATTAAATCTTCTCGGAATTGTGTATTTTCGTATGTGTGTGTGTGTGTGTGTGTGAGGGTGTGTGTGAGTGTGTGTGTGTGTGTGTGTTTTTTTTTCTTTCAAATGGTTGGCTGGAAGATGTTGCACAGCAACAAGTGCGCCATTTGACAGATCATTGTTTTTACTTATTATGTGTGTTTGTACAATTACGTTATAATGTTCTGTCAATAAAGTTTTATTATTATTATTTTCTTGCGGTGTTTTTCCATAAAACGGGGCGATATTTTTACAAATTTTCTAGGTTATTGTAATTATGACTTTAACCATCATGAGAATTATACTTTAACATTAACAAAATAACACTGTCAGTATAGTTAAAAATTAACGGGTTTTGATGCTGTCGAGCCTATCTCATAAAACCGGCTGCCAACACCACTGAGCGACAAAAAACTTGCCACCGGCTTTAGGAGAAAAATAAAGATGTTTTTTTCACAAGCTCCCTTGAGATGACGTAAAGATTTTTATACGGTGCCAAATTAAAAAAATATTCACACTCATATACAAGTTTGCTGGAAAGAATCTTCCAGGTACTGACTATTGTAGGCAGCTTTTATAATAACAATAAAAGGTTTATCATTATTTATTTGTTTAAAATCGTATATGTACGGCGTGAGCTTTTACATGTTAACAAAAAGACAACAACAACAACATCAAAAACAATCATACAAAATCACAAAGATACATTGCAAATTCATTAGTCAAGATCAAAATAAATACAAAATAATAAGAATTAATAAAAAAAGGTTATAATTATTTTTTTGTTGAAATTATTCCGAATCATCACCATCATCACGATACTGATTATTTAACAGTTTATTATGTTCTTGAATGAACTTGGGTGAATATTCGATCATGGATAGCATAAATGTCTCTCAATCGAAATATCGATTTTGTATTAAATATTACCTATACACATTTAATAAGTATTGTACCTACACACATTTTCTTTCTAGAACTGATTACCATCATTGTTCCCTTGAAAGATGCTAAAGTTATTATAGAATTAATCTCTGAAGGGCTGCCAATTGGGACAAAGTAGTCATCATTGTCTTGGAAGTTTTTAATATTAATAATAATCATATTGAACAAAGGGGATATCGAGGGGGTCATAAGTTTTTTAGGATAATGGGAAATTTATCGGCTTCATTGTTGTGCACATAACAGAGAAATAATAATGTCGAAGTAAAGTATATCGTTTTTTTTTTTCAATATTAAATTTGAAAAGTCTATTCTTGATACAGTTTAATTTTCTTGAAATATGATAGGTACATAGTCTTCACTCTATTAGATTATATTCTTCAATGAATTTATTTTTTTCAAAACGATGATAAATTTTGTGTTTAAAATACTAATAATATTCCATCACGGCATATCCTTCAAATGAAGAAGGCAGCACATTAAGGGTTGCACCTTCCCTCACCCATGGATTTTGCAGGAATGTCAATTCCCATGTCATCCATACTCTTCATGCAAATTCTTCTCAAGGAAGGGCTCAAGAAGCCAGCAGACCAACTGCATGTAATAAACATGTTAACTGTTCTTTTCGTATCAACAAAAAATAAGACATTCAGAATGGGTGATAAATCTCATCGCTGAATTCAAGATGTAAAATGTCTGTATTTTTGCAAACATCTGCTTTTTACAGGCACGAATAAATAAATAAATAAATAAAATAAATAAAAACTTTATTGAAAAAAAAAATATTTCAAATGGCGGGTTTATTGCCGTGGGCAATTTCTGCCAACCAACCACTTTTGACATCAATTTGATATATACAATACATACAATAAACTAACAGACAAGAGTGAAACACCAATTCTGTACTGGGTGCTCCAAAGGAAAATATTTTAGTAAGTCGACTGTTGAATCTTATTGTACTAAGTTGAAGTACTTAGTATTTTATTTTTATTTATTTATTTGATTCTTTACCGTTAATTAAATTCATAATTATCTAAAAAAAAATATACATACAAAGGTGACCACTCAAGTTGTCCGATTGGTTTTTGTCATCTGTTTGGTTAAACAATAAAAAAATAGTAAACATTCTATACACTTGTAAATGTTTTGAAAAATTCCTAAATATGACAATATGCTACCATAAAGTACCTAGGTACTTATAGTGGGTACTTGTTAGGAAGATTGTGATATGTTTATATGAAGCAATACATACCTCTCGTATCTGATACCGAAATAGACCACAGTAGACTACATCACAATATAAGGTTATTTATCTTCTCAGTTCCGCATCACAGTTGAATGACTCCACTATCATAGGACGTAACAATGGGCAGGTAGATAGATATGTAGCACACATAACTATGTAGGTACCTATAGGTATATGTTTGGAATAATATTATGAAGGGAAGTATCTTATTGATCTATACGTCATGTATCGAGTATGAAGAACTTTGTAACATCGTTATTGAAGAATTCACTTTGTCCATCATTTTATCTATCTATGAGTTCACTCACAATGATGTTTCATAAATGTCCTTTTTTTAAATATATTTAAGATACTTTACGTCAATTTTCACTAATAGGGATAGTCAGCAGATTTGTTTTACTTAATAAACATGCAGATTACCCTCTGCGTGCCATAATAAAGTTTAAAATTTAGGATGAATGGCAAACCTTGTCGCTAAGATATGAAATATTTTATATTTACGACTTTAACGAATCCTTTTACATAACACTTGGAAAGTTATAGAAAGTTATAGAAAATTATAGAAAGTTATAAAAAGTTATAGAAAATAGTTTAAGATGGGTGGCATGTCTTGTTTTGAAAAGTATTTAGGTTTTCATTGATATTATTGCTCTTTAACAGCTTATGGCCATTTTGAAGAGTAATATATATTTTTTTTTTTTTTTAAAAGATATATCTGGGTTTTGTTATAAACCCAAATACAACCTTATACACCTTTCACAGTAAGCTAAAAGCTTGTGTCGTGAAAGGGGAGTTTGCCGGCACCTGGGATCGAACCCCGGACCTCATGTTCATAAGGCCGAGACTCTACCTCCAGGCTACCGACGAACTCAGTATATATAAGAATATTCTTGAACATATTATCAAACTTATTTAATAAAAAACATTTCAAATTCAAAGACATTTTTATCTTTGTCTTCTAGATAATGGATTACTAAAATATCCACAATATTTAAGAAATATTATAATTTTTTTCTTTTTGGTACATGGCAACATATTTGTCAACGAGAAAAGTTTTCGAACAGAAAATTCGTTTCAGTTGATGAGTATTTATTTTGTTTGATTCGTATTATATTATTAATATAAAATGATTATCTCTCAACTTATAGAAAATCCCTTTCAAAGTTTGGAAATAATTCGAACTTTCTAGATAGAATATAACGCACAACCTTTTAAGTACTTATATGTATGAGCTTTGAATACCTATTCACATTAAGAAGGTGATCTTGAAACTTCCTCTGAAATACCCATTTCACCTTTTATTCCTGTTGTTGTCAACTGAAGGGTTTCGTACAATGAATTAATTCTGTATGTTCAAGAGAGGAGGCCTTATTTCGAAAATGTTGGATTTTGAGTTTTTTATTGATTCATAATTTAATGTTCTTCAAAACATTGAAAGTCTCCTTTATAGCGCGTCTTCCAAATTACGTATTCTCAGCTTTTTTCAATCAGAGTAAAAAATTGAGCCTTCTGTAAATTTTGTGATAAATTCTTTGATTTCAAATTGTAAAGGTTTAAAAAATATCGAATATTCTATCAAATTTCAAAGTGAATAATCGGAAAATAAGCAAAAGTGTTTCTTTGCGATAAATTAATATTTTCGTATATTTTTATCTGTACTTTCATGTTTACTATTTGTCGAGTAAAGTTTTTTGCCCCGCAATCGAAACTTTACATACGGTTACATGTGAATGATGATATTTACTTAACATCTTCCATAGAAATTCCGTATGATGAGATTAATTAAGTACTACATTGTTTAAACGGAACCGTCTTATTTAAGAGATATTCACTGTTCAAATACTTACTTCAACAAAATTGTTGAACTGAAAATTTCGTGTTATATTCGAAATATTATTAAATTGTGTAATTTCGTGTTATGACGTCAGCATATCTTAATAAAGATTAAAAAGTGGTAGTTAGAAATGCTAAATATCATCAAAAAATAATATTATAATAAAAATTCATTAAATTCTCAAAGCATCAAATCGTCACATAATTATTTTTAAATTTAAAAATATATAAATACTTATTTATTTCATTTGCTTGTAAAATAATGTATCTACCTACATAATTATGTGTGACCGTTCTAGAACTTGTGAGAGATAAAATATGTTTTCCTCCTTGCAAAGTAAATCTTGATGAATAAATACATGGAGTGATAAATATACTAGAGTAGATGAATCTGTACAAAAATGTACATGTGAACGAACAAACAATATAATATGAAAAAAAAATGTTTCAGCTTTGTTGTGGTGATGTCATCGGTTTTCCCCAACTCCGTTATATTTCTCTTTTATTCTCATACTTCTTGTCATGTCACTGTTGTGTAGTTCTTCACTTTGTGACACCTGGCATTTATCAGAGACAAAGAGAAAGCCTGCCTTTCAAAAAGCAAAACCCCCATCAAAGGCTTTTTTGTTTTTTGTTCCACATGCTTCGAAAAAATATCTACTGCTATTTTTCAAAATTTTCACAGCAATATATTTCCATAACATTCTCATTCAAATGAGCGGAATAAATAGATTTAAAGTTTTGAAACTTAGTTGTCCTTTTTTCTTAAAATTATATATTGTATTGCCCTTACAGCATTGAATATAATCCTTTTTTGTTGTTGTTAAATTTGCATTTAAAAAACGATATTTGAGGTTGAAAGTGTCCTAAAAACCTTCAAAGTACATACTGACATAGTCTTAGTTTTTTTAACAAACTTTGTTTGAAATTGAACTAAATATATTTCGACTTACTATTTTAAGTGGTATATGAATGTATAACTCAGAGTATATTTGTTGGTAAATAAATGGTACTTACTTCAGAGAGTACGTTATTTATTAAATAATTTTATTAGGAAGGTACATTGAATATTTTAACACGTGACAGTGTTTAGATGATAGGAAGTAGATATTAGTACATCGGGTGAAGAAAAGTACCAAATTGAATTTTTAAACAAAGAAAGTTTGTTGAACTATTAATTGCTTTTAGGTAAGAGGTTAAATTTTGTTTATATTGATATGTTATGTAGTTATAAATACTTCAAATAAAAATAATTTCAAGGAAAGGATTGAGAGACACGTGTGGTTGTTTACATAAAAAAGTAGATGCTTGTGCTAGGAGTGAAAGAGTAGGTAAATTTTGTAAGAAGGACAAAGGAATGAAGTCTATAAGATTGATGTCACAGCTCAACTCGGGGCAGTTTGGTCTTGAAATTAAGAGAGAAAGGTTAATCTTTAAAAGCAGTGTTGTATTTGATTTTTTCTTTGTTCTTTTGTGTACATCCCTTTCTCGAAGTAATAAATACAATATTTTAGTGATTATTTTCGCATAAGAAAATAATAAAGAAATCTTCATAAATTAATTAGAAGTAACGATAAATGCTGTGATCCTGCCTTACCCGAAAGCTAAGAAATTTTATATATTATTATTTATTCAAATTTTGTAATAGATATTTTTATCGTTACGACTTTGCCTTTCTTCTTGGAGTATCAAAACTTTTGTTTGATAAGTCTCAAATAAGTGAAATTTCTGTAGACAAAGGATTGATAATTTTTATATAATGTTTTGATGAATATGTTTATGAGACTGTCTCTGTTAAATATTTTATTTTTCCAAATTAATAAAATCTGAAAAACTAATATTATTTGTAAATTAAATTTATAGAAACTATTTGATAATAAGAACGGGGACGGACTCAGAAACATTATACTAATTATTATTTTCTGATATTTTGGATACTAACAATAGCATGAATTTTAAACTCGTATTTATTTTATGTAAATATCTTTTATTTTATTATAAATTAACATCCCAAATTCCCACACACAAGCCTCAGTTTTGGACATTGGGGTTCCTTGCGTGAAAGAATTAAGCTCAAGGCTAAATCAGACCTGGTTGCTACTTAAATTGAGCCCCGCAGAAAATATTATATTATTTTATTTTATTTTGCATGAAAATATTTATGTATTATATTCTCTTAATTTATCATATTGTATACTAATGAGGCTGACAATAGTGTATGAAAGGCTGTGTCAGATCGAAATTTGCGTGTGTAGGAGCAAATTTTCACTAACAAACCAATTTTTATTGTTAAAATTAACAAAAATAGTCAGTGATTGAATTTTGTCAAACTTTGGTTCAGTAAAATATTTCATCTCGATGCGCCCCTGGCGCTTTAGACAGATACTATTTTATGTATGAAACCATATGCCTTTTATAAATAAAACTGCATTCAAAACTAATCTGTAATATAATTACAGAAATAAACTTTCGATAACGTTGAATCATAAGTTTGATAAAATATTATTTCATTGACTATTTCTAACAAATAACATGGATTTCTGTGGTACATAAAATTTTTTTTGATATTTATTCTTGATTGTTATTGTGTGTTGTTTTCTTTGTGTATTTTCAGCAATAAGGTAAGGCTTTTATACTTGCTAACGCAGAGTATAAAAGGAAATAATTTATTAATTACTAACCTTTATGTACAACAGAAAATTAAATTTTGATTGTTATATAAATTATGCTTTTATGTTTCTGAATAGAAATTATTGTTTGTTTTCCACTGATAAAATTTTCTTTTATAAATCGTAAACACAACGTAGAAAAGGGTCCTTTACGTAAATTTTCTTTCCTCTAGATGTATCATGAGCCAATATCTTTGAAGAAACGAAAATTGTTGAATTTAGCGACCGACAC
Source organism: Athripsodes cinereus (assembly GCA_947579605.1). NCBI lineage: Eukaryota > Metazoa > Arthropoda > Insecta > Trichoptera > Leptoceridae > Athripsodes > Athripsodes cinereus. The sequence goes on along the minus strand of OX388317.1, from coordinate 9,011,719 downwards.
TTTTGACGGGCATTACGTTAAACGTCTAAGACAACTTAAATTAGGTGTGAACCGAGATAGGTTAAACTAATGATACGTATTATTATATAGGTATAATGTCTCTATACGACGAATATTATTACTCTTGGTTTTTACAAGTAGGTAGGTGATATGAAAGTATTCTGTATTATAAAATTTTAATCGGAATATTATAAAGACGTAATTGCGAAAAGAAATTTATAAATTTGCGTAGATTGGATAAACTCGATTCTTTTTAGTTTAATTACTTCCAACTCAGAGGATAAATACGTATTTATTCTCACGTCGAAATAAATAAATATATTTTATTTATTTCCTGTCAATGTGGTCTCAACGGTTTTTCTTTTTCTTTCCTCTTGTGAAGAGGGGGGGACCACGACAGAAAATGGTTGCCGTTTGTCCAGGATATAATGTCTGTCATTGCAGGTATTAGACGTTGGGTTACTATGTAGCGAAGGAAAGTTTTCTGTCATAGGCTATGACAGAAAATGGCGTGTGACCAGAATTATCTCTGTCATTGCAAGGGTAAAATTCAGATTCGGTCATAGCAGAAATAGATTTGAGCTAGTATAGTTAGTTGGAAGAAATAGATAAATATCCAATCTTTAAATTAATTGTCTTACAGAGGAGGGGGAGGGAGAGATAGATTAATAGTCTTATGGAAGAGAGGGGGGGTTTCTACACGAGAAGCAGATTTTTTGTCTTGGGGGGGGGGTGAAATTTTCCAGTATTTTGACTTTAAATTATGTTAGAACTCTCTGCCTATCCTTTAAGGAGGTGACTTGCATTTCAAAATTGATGACAGAAGACGACGAATATTATAGAACACGTTATGAACACTAAAAATACGTTAAATTAATTGAATCGAGGGCAAACTAAATAAAAATTGTTAGCAAATTTTTTTATATCTATTAGAAATTATAAATATATTATTAGTTTAACAAGAACGAACTCGTAAGATAAAATTTGTTGTTATATGACTAGTGAACTAGTAATAATATTATATCTTGATATTAAGTGGATCGTGGGTTTTTTATATGTACCTATTAAGATGTTATGTATATAGAATGGTAAACATTTTTTTTGTTAGTTATTTATTTCAGTTATGTGAGAGTTGAATGATCTACCTTGAAATAATTTTTGAAGGATGAATTTTATGGGGTTTTTGACTGTTGAATACTGTAATAATTTATGGGGTTGAGATGTGTGTCAGTAGTAATATTTTTTTTTAGATATGTATAGTTTTATATATATATTGGAATGTCATTCAATATGTCGGTTTTGCTCAGATCTTAACAAAATGAATATGAAATAATATTATTTCATAAATGACGAATCTGTAGGTATAATAATGCGGGTAGGTATGTGTTTTGATCTGATGGGTTAAGTAGATTTATCACTTTAGATAAAAAAAAACTGTTCGGTTTCGACATGTATGATCGGTGAACTGAGTACATTCGGTAATATTATTATTTTAACAAAAACGCATTTGTTCGTTGTATCATATTATTATTTAGACTGAGTCTAATAATAATATTATATTAGATTGTCGCTAGCTAAGTGGAATGACTATTAAGTACCTATATGGTATTATACAATATTATTATAATTGTCGAGCGATGTTTACAGAAATACTAGGTACCTACTGATGTTTTTTTTTCCAATATAGGTAGAACATTGATGAAAGACAGTAGATACATAATATTATGTTAATATCAATATGGTATTCATAAAATTTATGGGTACCTAAAATTTATATTTTAAACAGTAAGTAGATATAAATACTTACTCGTATATAATATTATAGTGCGTAGACTTTATAGTCAAAACATGTATGTGTGTATTTATAGAACAATTTGTTTTCATGAAATAATATTGCTTTTCAGCGCATATGTAATGTGTCTTTTGAAAGGGGAGAGTTGCATACTAAAAATGGGGTTTTTGTTGTGTGAAAATTTTTCTAATTTTCTTTGGGTGCTGTGTTTGAATGAGGTGTTAGGCATTGTGTGCTGGTGAGACGTGGATGTTTGAGGAATAGTATGGATGTAGTTAAAGCGAAAGGAGTGTCTCGGGAATGGATCAACATGGCGATCTGTTTCTCTTTGCCTGCCTCACCTGGGATGCGGCGTGAGTGTGGTATGGTACCATAAAAAAATAATCAGTTGGTAATTGGCTATTATGATTAATAGTTTCAGGGTTAATTCCAGTCATGAGGGGGTAGGGGTTATTTATTTTTTTTAACTGATTAATTAAGTTTTCAATTTTTTTATGATGAAATTGGGTGAATTTGTTGATTTTGGCGGTACTGTGATGTAAGAAATGAAACTAGATCGTGAGAGTTTTCATAGTAAAATTTACTATAGGATGTATGGAAGAGAAATATGAATGTGTACAATATGGAAATTTATTTTAAAATTTATGTTCACACATAAAGAAATCAGTATCGTGAAGGAAAAAGGTTTAGGAAAAGAAATGTGATAATAATTATGTACAATATAAAAACTGACTAATACTTATGTCAACAGATATACATAATTATAGAATAGGGTCGGTATTATTATATATGATATAGTAATATCAGTTTATATTGGGTACATACTATTAATATAACATACGACGGAGTTTGTATAAATAAAAACATGTGAGAGTAATAATTATAGTGAATTAACTGTACGTATGTCATGTGTTTGGATGTACCTAAGGTTGACACGTGGGACGGTAGATATATACCTATTATTTATAATTCGGTTATGTATATTGAATGTGTATTCCAACCACTTGAGAGTCAGTACAAAGACATTTTGTACCTTTGACAAAATGTTTTGGTAAGAAATTATAAATGGGTTTATTGACTAATATAATACTGTAAACATATGGTTGTTTACAAATTAATTATAGGATAGTGGGTAACACAAGTGTGCGTTTATTTATATAAGTATAGGATTGTGAATGATTTTAATCAATATAGAGAATTGGGAAGTTAGGGCCAGTGGCGTAGCATATTGATTGCGTTGTGAAATATTTTTCTTTGTTTGTTAAAAAATTTTCTTTTAAGAAAATAATTTCCTCACCTTGTGCAAGCCCGGAAAATTAATTTTCTGAGGGGGCATGACATAGTCTTAGTTTTTTTAACAAATTTTGTTTGAAATTGAACTAAATATATTTCGACTTACTATTTTAAGTGGTATATGAATGTATAACTCAGAGTATATTTGTTGGTAAATAAATGGTACTTACTTCAGAGAGTACGTTATTTATTAAATAATTTTATTAGGAAGGTACATTGAATATTTTAACACGTGACAGTGTTTAGATGATAGGAAGTAGATATTAGTACATCGGGTGAAGAAAAGTACCAAATTGAATTTTTAAACAAAGAAAGTTTGTTGAACTATTAATTGCTTTTAGGTAAGAGGTTAAATTTTGTTTATATTGATATGTTATGTAGTTATAAATACTTCAAATAAAAATAATTTCAAGGAAAGGATTGAGAGACACGTGTGGTTGTTTACATAAAAAAGTAGATGCTTGTGCTAGGAGTGAAAGAGTAGGTAAATTTTGTAAGAAGGACAAAGGAATGAAGTCTATAAGATTGATGTCACAGCTCAACTCGGGGCAGTTTGGTCTTGAAATTAAGAGAGAAAGGTTAATCTTTAAAAGCAGTGTTGTATTTGATTTTTTCTTTGTTCTTTTGTGTACATCCCTTTCTCGAAGTAATAAATACAATATTTTAGTGATTATTTTCGCATAAGAAAATAATAAAGAAATCTTCATAAATTAATTAGAAGTAACGATAAATGCTGTGATCCTGCCTTACCCGAAAGCTAAGAAATTTTATATATTATTATTTATTCAAATTTTGTAATAGATATTTTTATCGTTACGACTTTGCCTTTCTTCTTGGAGTATCAAAACTTTTGTTTGATAAGTCTCAAATAAGTGAAATTTCTGTAGACAAAGGATTGATAATTTTTATATAATGTTTTGATGAATATGTTTATGAGACTGTCTCTGTTAAATATTTTATTTTTCCAAATTAATAAAATCTGAAAAACTAATATTATTTGTAAATTAAATTTATAGAAACTATTTGATAATAAGAACGGGGACGGACTCAGAAACATTATACTAATTATTATTTTCTGATATTTTGGATACTAACAATAGCATGAATTTTAAACTCGTATTTATTTTATGTAAATATCTTTTATTTTATTATAAATTAACATCCCAAATTCCCACACACAAGCCTCAGTTTTGGACATTGGGGTTCCTTGCGTGAAAGAATTAAGCTCAAGGCTAAATCAGACCTGGTTGCTACTTAAATTGAGCCCCGCAGAAAATATTATATTATTTTATTTTATTTTGCATGAAAATATTTATGTATTATATTCTCTTAATTTATCATATTGTATACTAATGAGGCTGACAATAGTGTATGAAAGGCTGTGTCAGATCGAAATTTGCGTGTGTAGGAGCAAATTTTCACTAACAAACCAATTTTTATTGTTAAAATTAACAAAAATAGTCAGTGATTGAATTTTGTCAAACTTTGGTTCAGTAAAATATTTCATCTCGATGCGCCCCTGGCGCTTTAGACAGATACTATTTTATGTATGAAACCATATGCCTTTTATAAATAAAACTGCATTCAAAACTAATCTGTAATATAATTACAGAAATAAACTTTCGATAACGTTGAATCATAAGTTTGATAAAATATTATTTCATTGACTATTTCTAACAAATAACATGGATTTCTGTGGTACATAAAATTTTTTTTGATATTTATTCTTGATTGTTATTGTGTGTTGTTTTCTTTGTGTATTTTCAGCAATAAGGTAAGGCTTTTATACTTGCTAACGCAGAGTATAAAAGGAAATAATTTATTAATTACTAACCTTTATGTACAACAGAAAATTAAATTTTGATTGTTATATAAATTATGCTTTTATGTTTCTGAATAGAAATTATTGTTTGTTTTCCACTGATAAAATTTTCTTTTATAAATCGTAAACACAACGTAGAAAAGGGTCCTTTACGTAAATTTTCTTTCCTCTAGATGTATCATGAGCCAATATCTTTGAAGAAACGAAAATTGTTGAATTTAGCGACCGACACTTTTGACGGGCATTACGTTAAACGTCTAAGACAACTTAAATTAGGTGTGAACCGAGATAGGTTAAACTAATGATACGTATTATTATATAGGTATAATGTCTCTATACGACGAATATTATTACTCTTGGTTTTTACAAGTAGGTAGGTGATATGAAAGTATTCTGTATTATAAAATTTTAATCGGAATATTATAAAGACGTAATTGCGAAAAGAAATTTATAAATTTGCGTAGATTGGATAAACTCGATTCTTTTTAGTTTAATTACTTCCAACTCAGAGGATAAATACGTATTTATTCTCACGTCGAAATAAATAAATATATTTTATTTATTTCCTGTCAATGTGGTCTCAACGGTTTTTCTTTTTCTTTCCTCTTGTGAAGAGGGGGGGACCACGACAATACTTATATGACAAATTCAGTGAATAAGGAGGAACAGCCTTGAGATGGATAATTAAATTGATTTCTCTCCCAATTCCTCGATAGAAATAGGAAAATTTAAAAAAGTCCGAATGTGTTCTAGTCCATACATATTGGAATAATTACACATATTGTAATCAGATTTCTTGAGATAATTGTTCAATTACATGATTTTTTCTCGTATTTTTTTGAAAAAAGCTTTTTTTCAATTATTTCTTGCTGTTCTTTGACCAGTTATTTTTCCTATCTCTATCGTGTACTTTGAAACGCAGTTCTACTTGTGTGACTCATTGTTGAAACATTTATATTTTTACATGAAATATTACTCTTGTTTTTATCTTTTTTTAAATAACCTAATGAAAAGAGTTCTTCATACTGGATAATTTATCTTGTATTCTGTCTACCCCGAAAATGTCTGAATAACCCGTTATAATTAACTCGGAAAAAAAGGTAAATGGAAACTGTGCAAAAACGTTATGTATTAAAAAAAAGTTTGTAAGTCCGAAGAACTTTATATTTTGGTCACATAATGAGAGGAAAAAAATATACTACTACTACTACTATACCATCACGGCACATCCCACAAGTGGGGCAGCCAGCAGACCAGCTGCATATAAAACATGCAAGCTGTCTTCTCCGTGCCAATATAAAATCAAGACATTCAGGATGGGTGGCAAACCTCATCGCCGAATTTGAGATGTAAAATGTCTTATTTTTTCGAACACCTGCCTTTTACAGGACACTCGAAAACTTATGGAGAAGAGTGGTAGACCAATTCTTTACCGGGTGCTCCACGGGATATTCGAGAGTGGACCGGGATGAGAGGTGTGGAGGAGCTGTTTCGTGCTGCCCAGAACAGACAAGATTTCTCCAAGGTGATCGTCAACAGGAGCTGTTTCGTGTTGCTTAGAACAGACAAGATTTCTACCAGGTGATCGTCAATGTCGAGAGGACCCGACAAGACACATAAAGAGAAAGTCCATAAATTTCATACGACTCATCAGTAAATTAAAAATGTATCACGTCCACTTTGCGTAAATTTATAAACAAGTACTTAAATAGGTTCAAAATATATTTTTTAGCGATATGCCGATAATATGAATCTTTACTGTTGTACCTAATATTACTCTATATTTCTACTACTACTACTATACCATCACGGCATATCCCACAAGTGGGGTAGCCAGCAGATCAGCTACATGTAAGAAACATGCAAACTGTCCTCTTCGTGCCAATATAAAATCAAGACATTCAGGATGGGTGGCAAGCCTCATCGCTGAATTTAAGAAGTAAAATGTCTTAATTTTTTCGAACACCTGCCTTTTACAGGACACTCTATATTTCAATTTTACGAATATACAATCTTTGTTTAGTTTTCAACAAGCTTTTGTAAAAGAATATGTATAAAATGGTTCTGTTGTAATAAATATTATTCATATTAACTTAATATTTTCTTTTATTTAAGAATATCGTAGGTTAATATATTATCTTCTTAATATTGTGAAATGACTCTTAACAAACATACTTGATGAGTATGAACTTACTTGAAGAGAGTAAAAAGTTCGAGCTTTGTCAAAATATTAATGAAGTAAAAGAGGACTACTAACTAAAGAAGTTGTATTAAGTTGTATTTTACTTTTTTAAGTAAACAAAAAAAAACTGTTATAAGTTTTACTATAAGAAATACAGTTAAACTTCAAATAGTTTGCTTATATAAATGAATACGGAGTTTTGCAACAAAAACGTCAACTCAAGCAACGAGTTTTACTTATTATTTCAGGTACGTAATTTTTTTTCAATATTTATCATGTAACTTATGTAAGTATAACAATTAGTGATTTTATATGGGAAATATGTAATCCCACCCCAAGCACTCTATGTCTATCATTACTTGAAAAAGGATCGCATCGTGGTCTTTATGAATAAAACTTAGCTCGTCTCAAATGTGTTCTGGTACTTAAACTTCAGCAAATCGACACAGTCAATCACTATTCTCTTGAAATTCCCACCAATTTGTTGTCCCAAAGTGTCAGCACTTTGTCTAGAGTTTTACTCTTTTTGTAACGTATTATGTCAGCGTAAAAAAGGAACACTTGTTTGTAAGCACTACATAGTGTACGTACATGCCTTTTTGTTAATTTAAGAACTTGCACACAGCATGTTACGACAGTAGAAACGCACGAACTTTTTTTCTACTTGGCTTCTCACCGATGTCCTACTTATTTTGTCTTTTGCAACTTTCGTGCGGCTTTTGTTGCATTTGTAATACTTTTGTTTTCTCTTTGTTTTTATTTTGTATGGTTACGTTTTTCATTCCCTTTTGAATTCCGTTTTCTAAAATGTGGGTGAATTTAAAGCACGTTTTAACCATACAGTATAGTGAATCTATATTCCAGCATAATTAAATACACAGAATACAATATTATCATATTACCAAAGTATTTTTTATGATGAAACTTTACAAACATATGTATAATAAGAAAGTACGCATCGTAAAAAAATGCATTCTTTTTATTAATGTTATCGTAAATAATTTACCAACACGTATGTGTATTTTTTTCTGGGGCAATAATCAAAATATTCTTTCCACGAAGGAATACAATAGAGGGATCTCGCTGGTTTTGTATAGCAATCTATTTAAAAATGGACGTGAATATAGATCGTGTTTGTGTGTAGTTTGAATGGTTTGAAATTGAATGTTGGGAAGACAAAAGTATTTTTTAAATTTTTTTTAAAGATATGTCTAGGTTTTGTTTGTTATAAACCCAAATACAACTTTATACACCTTCCACAGTAAGCTAAAAGCTTGTGTCGTGAAAGGGGAGTTTGCCGACACCTGGGATCGAACCGCGGACCCCTTGTTCAAGAGGGGATATTTTCTTTTGCTTATTTTTCTAAATAAAATTTCTCAGCTATTCATTCTATTTCATGTGTCATACTCGAGCTTTACACGAATTATATAAAGGAAAATATTACAAAATTATTAATATGTATATCGAGAGATATTATGGCATTAGTTATCGCCTTGCTCTCCAACAGATAAAGTGGAGAAGGTTCAAAATTTCCACACCTATTGTTCACACTGATAGTACTAACTGCATGATATCACATGTAATAACCATGTTATCCTTAAACATACAAATACCAGCTATAACTATTGTGTTTATGAGTTTGGTTAACCATATTATAGGTACACTTAACTGTATCAAAGTGTAAGATTAAACCTACATCGTATTATATAGGTACTTGTATATAGGTTTGTAGTACATGAGACTTAAAGTTGTTTTGCCATACGGAAGCTATGCATTATATCGTAACACCCCTATCTTCATATTTCTTGTGAAATCTTTAGATTCGATAACTTCATACATATTATATGATATTTTAGCATAGTTCTTTATGTGGAATTGGAAGTCCATGGAAATCTTTTTATTATAGGTGATTTATGATTCCGATATGTTAGGTGAAGTTTTTCAAAATATAGTTAAAATGATAATAAAATAGTGTTATACTAGAAAAGATTATGTGTATTTCAAATTTGGATCACATCCCATGTGTTAATTTGTTTTGGTAGAATAGTTAGGAAAATTATTTTGAAGCGAATCACAATGCCCTTAAAACATTAGTAAATAATCACTTTATTCAATCAATTATAACGTTCAAATGTTGAGACAATTTACCACCAATATGGCTACAATTAAGATGCAGCAACTTTAAAATATTTGAAAAATATAATTTGGAGTTAATTAAGAGTTTTTTTTAATATTTAATAAGACATCCACAGGGTAATGTTTGCTGAAGTAATTGCAAATTGAAAAGTTATTAAAAATTATGTATTGAAAAAGATCTTTAAAAAATCGTATACATAAAGAAGGCGTGAGTTGAGGCTTTGTCATACACATACATTTATTTTTATTATTTAAAAATGTTATCTTAAATTCCATTAACAATATTTTAGAAGGGGAGAATGGCTTAAAGTAGCCTATCAATAATCTTAATAGGATCCTAATAGGAGAATATTATGTTTAGTACACTGCTATGGCATAATGCACGTACTAAGTATGCAGAGTGTTAGTTACACCTAATAATAGCAGCACCTATAATGATATGAATGGGCTTAAAGTGGATAGAGTATAATTTAATGAAGCGCATTGCAGTTCCTCTATATCACATACACATCTCTTGGCTCTTATTAAATAATTTTCAAAATGTTCGCCATCCTTTTAAAGAAAATAAAATCTAGTGGGTTATAACAAAATATAATGTACATTGCTATGCAAATTACTTTTGAGACAATTGGGCTTTATGGGTGATAATTATAAAAAATGGGTGAATTTTTAAAGAAAAAGTTGAATATAGAAATGCGTGAATTTTTGTGACAAATAGTATAGTTAAATATGAACTGAATGTGTGCGTGCGAAAAAATCTTATTTATTTTATAGAATGAAGAAAATCATTTAAAGTTCTTTATACTCGCGTGTGTATGCCAAAATTTGGTGCATTTTTTTATTTATTTATTCATTCATTACTCATTGATGACAAATAATTCCATAGAAGATAATACATTCAAATTAATTAGAAAACAATCAATATACGGAAAGCTAGTTTTTCGCAATGGCGCGATCATTTCCAACTATCCCAAATGCAACTATTTGAATGAAGATGCATTTGATTTTTTCATATCGGTAGCCTAAATTATTCAACTTATCGCCCGCTAATATTTCATGACTAATAAGAAAACACTTTTATATAGCTCCCGATGTTTTAATTTAAAACAAGAGTGTTCTACAAAAATGTGGTTTATTGTGTTTTTTTTCTCTTGCGGCATATTTACTCGGTTTATATTTTATTTTATATTATACCAGTAAACCTTGCGGGTTTAAATGCTCTTTTGTTTTTTATTACATTCTGCTAAAAATGGTTGTTCGCCATCTGTGCTTACCACAACTATAATGTAACATAATAAAATAAAATAAAATACCTCAAATAAACTCTGTGCATTAGCCATAGGTTCTACAAGCTATAGTTGTATAAATATTTTATATCTCTTACAGAATAAAAAAAGAACAATAAATTAATTATTCTTAAATACCACATTTGCCTTAAACAATTAAATGAAATGCATTTGTTGATTTTTTGCATACTTGAAATCTCCAGAAATGTATCGTTGATTGCATATATTTTTTATTGAAAATGTTACCTACCCGTTACTACAAATACTTCTAGAGCTAACATTTTTCATATTAACGATTTTAAATATTGTTGTTGACATTTATGCAGTGACATCTTTTTAGTTAAAAAATATTAATGATAAAGTTGTAAGCATTGGTTGGTCGAAGTTAATGTCTTTCGATGCCTACCTACTATATGTCATAGATAAGAAGTGATTATACATTTTTATCATAAAATATTTTCATATATTAAAATATACAATATATGTTAACACTAAAACAAAGTTGTGTTTGTCCCCGCAAACCGTATACTAAGGTTATTTCCAGGAAACTTATGTGAGCTTTCAGATAAATACCTGCTGAGCTTGAGGGGGAGATAGTGGTAACGGCTAATCTTCTTTTAATAACTTCCTTCGTAAGTAGTGTATGTATCTCATATGTTGTGTGAAACTTTGCTCATTCAGGAAATATGAAAATTTATGTTTATTAGCTTTGATGTTTAATATTACCATACATAAAATTGCTGATATACCTATCAACGGTTTATGAAATTGTTTTTATGTATATAATGTGTTTAATATAAATAGATTTTATTTTTTCGGTGGTACCTTATGAAAGTTCATTTTTAATTATTTTTAATTGTGAAAGTTTCATATGTGTAAACAATTATGTAACTCCGCCTAGGTAAATGTTCGTTTAATCTTTGATAACGGTGTAACTAGATATACCTGAGAGCAAAATATTACTTTTTTTTTATTTCACAGGAAAGATTATTTTCGAATCGGTGGTAGAATTTTCGTTAAATTGAATGTTGTATAAGTGTGCTGACATAAATTAAAACTCTTTAGAATTTTATATTCGGGATACATCTATCTATTCATCCATCCCATCATGTAGTCCACACGGTGACAATAAAAGCTACATAGTTTGCATACATTCAGGAGTATTTTGTTGCGTTTGCTATCATAAGTCAGACAATATTAACTTAGTAATTGCATACTTCTTTCTTTTCTTGTCTGTTGTTAAATATATATTATAGGTACTCAAAAATTGGTAGAAAATAAAGTACATCCAGAAATATTACCTTAATTTTGTAAAATATTCTTGTGAATATTGAGCAGAAATTCATTCACATTGTCTGAAACTGCGTTATTATTTACATATTCACCGAAATATATGAGTGCCTTTTTTGTTCATTTTCATAAGGTATGTACATATTTTTCTATACTCGTAAGGTTAGCCGGTTCATTATTGAGTAATGTCCTTCATCTGGATATGACATATCGCTTTCAGAATAGAGATTTCGCGATATTACTTACACGACATACCATATTTTTATAAATCGCTCCAAATCTGAAGTGAATTGGGAATATTAGGAACAAAATCGCCTATCGAATGTGCATAAAATAAATTATTTTAACCTAAACATATTTGATATCAATAAAACACTGTTTTACTTTTCACTATTTATTTGTTAATACTCAAGCGCTTTCGTCAAGTTAGCTTGACATTTTCAAGAGAACTAATTACAAGATTTTTTTTTTCTTAAAGTGTTTACAGTGTTTTATTGATATCAAATATGTTTAAAATGTCTTTTCACAATGTGAACACACAAACTCTAGATTATTTTAATCTAGATAAGAATAAATAAAGGACCTCTATAATAAGTTATGATTCTACTGTAGTGCAAATTAATATTTTTTGAGATGGGAAACAATTTAGTTTTAAACGATTTACTTTATTAAAATAACCTTTAAAAACGTAAAAGGAAGTTTTTAAAACACATATTATTCATGATATTTTGCAGTTATTCAAGAGAAAATTTACTAAAAATCACTAAGCAATCCGTTATTTTATTTAATAATTTCCATGAAGTAGGTATGCCTACATGTTAAATATTATCAATATTTAATTTTCATTATCTACATGGTTAGGTAACTGAAGAAATAGAGGGCCAAAATCTAATCCTACCTACACCCTAGGTCCCATGATATATTCCGATTATTGTCACATTTTTCATTACCTATCCCATGGTACCTACATAACATCAGTATACATACGGTCGCAACACGGTTCACATCAACTTCATGTATTTTCGGCGGAACAAACAAATAGAATATTATTCATTCATATTCGGTTTTTCATCCATTTCATTTCATAAATTAATTCAACAAAGCAAAAATAAGTGAAAGTGACTCTCCAAAACCAATCACAGCAACTACGGAATACAGTTCACACATTGGCGATCACAGGACGGGGTAAGTACTATTCCATCTTCACATTCCTCAAATCCTGTGTATCTTATTCCGGATGTTCTACATCTAACATACTTGATGTAACATCCACTCCAAATTTATATTTTTTGAGATGGGAAACAATTTAGTTTTAAACGATTTACTTTATTAAAATAACCTTTAAAAACGTAAAAGGAAGTTTTTAAAACACATATTATTCATGATATTTTGCAGTTATTCAAGAGAAAATTTACTAAAAATCACTAAGCAATCCGTTATTTTATTTAATAATTTCCATGAAGTAGGTATGCCTACATATTATGGATATACTCGCACCTATTCAGTTTACTTAGAGTGTATTATAAGAATAAGTTATAGGGGCATCAATGTGTAATTAAGTTAAATAATGTATATACAATTTCAACAATGTATATACAATTTCAACAATGTATATACAATTTCAACAATGTATATACAATCTCAACATTTTCTGAGGTGTATGAATTATAATTTTCAACTCAACCTTCTTTCAGCTTTTGATTTTTTTTTTAATAAACTTAACCTTTCATGACATCCACAGATAAAAACTTTCACACTTTTTATTAAAACCTATAAGATTTGTTAAATATAAGATTATGATCATTAAGTTTATCTTTTATGCATTTAAATAAAATCTTTTGATAATGAAGTCAATGATTTTTTGTTGAAATATAAATCTAATGATTACCTACTTTTGGGTATCGGTGAAGAATGCTTCAGAGCGTGCGTATTATACAATGTGTGGCATGCCTACAATGTTTGTTCTATTTTTCATCACTTTTGTATTTCAATCACTCGCTCTTCAACACAACAGGTCAAAGAGCATTCCGCTTCTTTCAGATCGTTTCTGTGCCAATTGAGTCACCTCTTCACATGTGTCGTGTGGAATGCTTCATTATGTAAGCGAGATTTCTGTATCGTCAAAACTCATGTTGACGAAGGAGTGGTACCCTTTTTGGTGAACCATCATTGGACATTCTTAAATATAACTCGACCAGGACCAATGTCGTTATTGTACTAAATAGATTTCTTTTGAGAATAGAAGAATGTTTTGAAGCACGATAAAATATTTTTACACACCATCACGGCCAATCCCACAAGTAGGGTAGCCAGTAGACAAGCTTCATGTATTTAACATGCAAGCCATCTTCTCTGTGCCAATAAAAACAAAGATATTCAGGATGGGTGACAAACCTCATCGCTGAATTCGAGATGTAAAATACTTGGTAAAAACTATTTATTTTTGACAAAAATTTATTTACATCCTACCATGTACAGTTAATCCTCATTATGTAATATTTCTAAAATTCTATAAGAGGGATGTGGTTTTTAATATTATTTTTCATTATTTTATTTCATGTAAACATTTTGTACCAGATACTCTTATTCCCTAAGTTGTTCTGGTTATAAAATTATTCAATCATAAAGTTTCCTGACAAAAACACACAGCCATATGTTTTTGTTTGTATTTTCCCCGTGCGGTACGTAAAGAAATACAATTATTAAATTATGAAAATTTATTTCGCAAACAAAATGGTTCATTAAAAACTTTTCAACATCGATATTGTGGGAGGGCCACGTGTTGTTGTGTTTTTTAGGTTTTACGTCCATTATTATTGGTGAAATAGTCAATTCCGTAAGAAGGAAATTTAATTAAGCTGATTGTACCTGCACATACTTGTTCAACATTAATTCCTTTTTGAAAACAAAGTTTAATTAAAGGTTAGTTGGCAATTGTAGTAGTAAGTAGTAAAAGTAGTTGTAATAGTTGTTTTGATTTTCAATATTAACAAAGGACAAGTGTTCTCTAAACATCTATAAAAGATATATTTTTGACATCTTCAGTTTTGCGATGAGGCTTATTACCCATCCTGAATGTCTTAATTATATTTTGGCACAAATGGAACAATTTGCATGTTTATATTAACACTAGAGTACACGCGCTCCAAATAGAACATAAGCACACGCACCGTGAGGGAAACCTTCACATGCAATTAAATGGTTATAACTCTGTTATTATGTAAGATAAAACTATCAAAATTGCATCATTATATACCTTGGAATATAAACAACAAATTTGCATAATTTGTTTCTTTGTAAATTTCTTTATTTAATACGGAAATAGAAAAATATAACATCACCTATTTTTTCGAATAAAAAGTACACCATGGTAACACGCGTCGTGAGGTAATCCCCACTATTATTGCTATGTACGTAAGGACCGCATTCAGGTAAAAAGATAGATTGTGTAGAAGTGATCATAGAAGGAAAAACTCGACGATCTCGTTGATTTTATTTTATAACGAAAAAACTGTCGTTGTGAAGGTTTCCCCGCGCACGCGTGTGTTAAGGGTCGTTCACATACGTTCACTTTCAGTGATCACTCCGGATGATCCTCCAAGATGAACAAGTGTGAACGGGTGTTTCATCAATAGTGATCACTAGCAATGACGGAGGAAAAAGATTACCACTCGTCATAATTTTGATGAAAGGTCCTTTCACTGAAACGACCATAAACAAGTTTTATCTTATTATTTGTTTTATTCTCTATGAATTTGTATTGAATGTCAGAATCATGTACAAAATTACTATGCAGTCGAGAGCTATATTAGTTTATTTTATGTGTTATTTTCACTTTTGAATTTGTTTAATTATTTTTGTACGAAAATATGTTAAACTACATACAAAATGACTGAGAGTGTTGACATGGCAGTGAAAGCATAGGATGAACAAGTGTGTACAGACGTATTCACTTTCGATGAACAGGTTTGACCCTGACACTCTGGATGATCATCCAAAGTGAAGCAATGTGAATGCTACTTTGGCAAAGCCTGCCGGCTAACCCGCTTATTGGATAGTGCAATATAACAATGGTAGTACCGTTAGCAAAAGTGTTTTTTTTTACGTATATTATTTATATGTTAAAAAATAATTTCGAAGACTTTGTATGTATTTTAAAAATATATGTTTCATGTACTTAAAATATTTTAATATCTTTCACACAAATATATTTTTGTTTATATTTTTATGTGATGAAATATCAATGAATGACGTGATAGATTACACCTTTGCGTCAATCAATGTTTAAAAATAAAAATAGTACCACACATGTACAACGTAGTCGTACTTCGGAGACGTCTCGTAAATGAATCAGAGAAACAAAATTCATATTTTATTTTCATTTAAATGTGTTTCTGAAATTACAGTTATACGATATTATTTGCACTTATTTTTCGTACTTTAAAAGCAACGTGTAATTTTAAATTCTATTAAACCCATCTAGTACATTAGGAGAACATTAAATTTTCAGTCTCCTGACTTGAAACTGTTTGCAGTATTTACTACCGAGGTGTATTGGTCACTTAACTTGAAATGTCCTCCATTTGTCAAAGTATCTTCTATAGTTTAATGAATTATAGAAACTTGGGAACTTTATATTAAAGTTTTGTTTGTTGAAGTAACTTCAAGTCCTTGAGTGCATGGCCAAGTGAAGTTGTTTAAAATTCCACTCTAAGTTTAGCGCTTTTGGGTGTTTAAATATACCTAATATAAGTATTATATACTAATAAAAAATATTTTATTTTATAATTATTATTATTTGTGCGAAATAGACACAAAAAATGAGTTACTAAATACAGTATCATGAAAAACTAAATTGTTTAGTTTATTTACCTATTGGGTCTTAAAATAAAGACAGCTTTTAAGCTAACTTTACCCCTACTACCATGATTGCCAAATAAAATAAACTTTTCAATAAAAGCATGGGTACAACAACCCGCATGTTTATATCATGCAGTTTATTTACTGACTTTTGAATTGCGAGATTTGCGCGTGAAAGTTTAATGTAGATAAATTTTGTTCACCGATTTGAATACCTGTAATATTTCCAAGTTTCACTATAGAATTGGATAAAGACATACCTCACTTTTAAAGGATGCCATAAAGCGTTAATTCAAGCCATTTTTCAAACCCAAAAGATCGAATTCCTTTACATTGTTCATCACCTTTTTACTACTGAAACCAACTCAGCTATTTGTGAATCATTCAAAGGTTAGATTGTTTGATTCATTCTTACACAACTCCCATGTGGTCTGTTTTACGACTTCTTTTAATGATACCATCTTACAATGGTTCAGAAGCGTCGACATCAATCACTGTCCTCTTCACATCTTTGACAACATTTAGATTTCCTCTGATGTATTTGTCTGCCGTTTTGTGTCTCTATCTTTTCATATTATTATGTTGTGCCATCTCTACCGCAATAAACATTTTTACGATTTCCCGATATTTCCTCCATATAAAGCTAAACTGGGTTGAGAAGTTTGTGTTTAATGTGAGTTCATTACTATTTTATATCTCACATTTGCTGGTGTAATGGTTCGTCCATTATAATTTTAATTAGAACGTATAGCATACAGAACATTTTCACGTACTACATAGCGATGGATTTACAACTCTCGTGCAAATGACATCTGCTTTACTGAACTTAAACGAGCCTTGAAATAAACGGTTTAATATTCCAATGTTCTTTTAATTAACAGGAAACACAATGTACACAGTTAAGTGAAGAGATTTTTTTACTTCTTATGAACTTTGTAATACTCGTAAATCTGTTCCAGTAGAAATATATTTTTTTAACGGTACAAAGTTATTTACTTTTATTTAATACAGTTTTATAATATAAAAAAAACTCAAATAATCATTTTCATGCGCTGTTTTCAACACATAACATATTTATGTACATAGGTGGCTCTGATTGGGTGGTGGATTTGTACTCGGTCTGAAAAATTATGGTGATGTTTTTTTTTTATATATTGATGTTTTTAATTTGTCTTTTTTAGTTAACTTTACTTTTTAAGTTTTTTAAAATGATGTGCTTGGAAATATTGTGTAGTGTTTTTACAGAATATTGTAAGTTCTTTTTTATTAATAAGTTATATTTTTGTGGTTGTTGTTTTAGATTCTTATTTGTTTTTGATTGTTATATGTTGTCCATTGTCCAGCAATTAGGTTTCACAACTGTCAAGCTGGCAGTGGTATATTTTATTCAAATAAAATATAGCACCTAGACCCAGGACAACTTTTTTTTCATTGTATCCCGACCAGAAATCGAACCCGGGGTCGTGTAACGGAAGAGCATTACTTCTGCGCCACATCGAGCGTAATATATAAGCCATCTGAAAATTCATAGTTTTATGTATCTTCGTCTATATTGAGTAAGCTATGTTTTTATACGCATTTTTACTAGTACTCCTTTGTATCTCAGTTGCCGTGCTTATGTGAAAAGCTTTTTTATGCTCTGTACATGTCCAAGAGCTTGAATGCCAAGTTAACTTCTGCAATACACTATAGAGCGACATAATATTAAGCTGCCTGAATAATCCAGCCCTGAAATCTGTTAGATACGTATAAAAAGCTCTTTTGTTCATGGGAGATGAATTTTGCTTTATTTTGCTGAATTTTACGTTCACCGAGGTATATTGTTGACCTTAATTTATTCCTTAGTTTCGAAATTTCGATTCTTTGAATTTGTTGTGAAAGTTTGTGTAGGTAATCCTTACTCAATAAGTTGTATAAGCTGAGGTACTAACTAATAGTTATTTACGAATAATATTTATCATATTTTTATAAAATTTAATCAAAACACGACGAATTTCTCTCATATCATCATTCATAAAAAAAGCCTTTCACATACGTACCTACATATTTTGAAACTTGCATATTTTTATACACTTTAAAGACTTGTAAAAACTATTAGAGAATATGTAGCGGGTGAAAATGTAAAATATGTTTCCAACATAGGTTAATTTTAGTTTTTCGAGATGGAACATTCTTTAGTCACGTAAGGCCAATTTATTCAAATATTCTATTGTGGCTTAAAAATACTTCTTACAGTACAATTCCTTTGGGTAATACGCATGATAAAAACTGCGTGAGATAAAATCGATAACGAATATTTTATGTAAGACATATGTACAAGTTATATATTGATAACGTTTGTAAGAGTATGAATTTTATTTGATGGTTACTTTTTATTTTTAAGAAAATCGAGAAAATTCGAACAATTTTAATCTCATTACCAATTCAAATGAAGCACAATTGGATTTTAATATTTTACTTTCGTAATCCAATTACATCACATTAACAATAATTACAAGGATATTAAGTAATAATTATTACTCTGTGAAGCGTTTCTTAATTTAATTTCATTGTTGACAAAGGTAATAATATAATAATATTATAAACATATTAATCAAGGAAACAGCTCACGTAATGTAATTGAATTTACTAATTGATTCGGAATAATGATTTACTGTTCCATTTCAAGAGTATTCATTTTAACATTATTTCTATAAATTTTATTGTATTTGCTAAATCTAGTAATATGCTTAAAGAATGTACTTAACTGACTGTATAAAGTATGTATAAATGACTGTATCGTGAAATATAATACGATTAATTTAATTGTTATATGAAGAATAGATGTAGGTTATTATTTACTTATTTCGCAAAAAAACTGAACACATTAGAAAGTTATGTAAAAAATCTTGATCATCATCTCCGTCGGTCCCTCAATCCTGAGGATCGTGACCATCATGCTTCGTTCTGTAAACCATCTGTCTCCATGTTGATAAGAAACTGAATTTTAATGTTAGTGTATTTCATCTATTTTTAACTGCTGGACACAAGTATGGTACCTCAGGTTTTGAATTTTAACTAATTAATTTGTGTTAAGTAGTCATAATTATGTGTATTGAAGGCAAATGATTTACCAATAATTATTGTATTAGATAATATCTGCGCGAGTCGATAACGTAATAAAAGTTTTATATTTCCAGATTCGATATCAGAGTAGACACTTTGATATCACTACATACGTCGTCAAACCTGTGTTAATAGAACAAATACCAGGAAAGCATAAGTTGTAAAGAAACTTCAAGAAAATAATATTGTAGGTTGTAGCTCCACATTCTATGATAATATTTTTTTACTTGCTATCTACCTAAATTTCTTAGTAATTCAATCCACCTTTGTAACAAGTTTATGCTATCTTGATAATAATATTTTCTTGGTATTTCAATAACTGATTACAAATTCTTGTATAATGCTGTTCTTTACTTTGTGATATCCTTGCATTATTATGTTTTCCTGGTATCGATATTGAAAATAACAATCATCTAGAAAGATCCATTATTATTTATGTTTCAATGGTGTTAAATTTATACACAGTTCCTTTATTATTAGCACTAATACTAGATTGTTTGTACATACATAAATTGTACATAATTTTATATCAGCTTATGGAGCTGTTATTAATTAGTTCCAATGGTAATCTACTCATCCATCATGTTTATTACCTACTCCCTGAGCTAGTTGTTATCTTATTATTTCTGTTACCTTGATCGTTGCCAGCAATTAGAATTGTCAATAGCACATTCTCTATGTTAATTAATTATCTATTAATAAAAGGAGCAAAGTGTTAGAAATTTGATTTTTCTTATGTGTATGTTTATCGATTATAGGAAAAGTTGTTATTTGTTTTCCTTTGAATATTTTCTAGTATGTACCCGGCGTATTTATAGTAAATTGTCTATGCACGCTCCAAAGCCCACGTCCATAAATAATTTAATACGTCCGTTTGTTTTTTCGTAATGAATATGCAGCAGCTAAATCTAAGCTCATCTATAAGTAATCTATATTAATCCGACTATTTATGCAATTATGTACAGCTCTTAATAAAAGTTAGTATAATTTTCTTCCTGCGAGCTCCTATGAAAAATGTTGTAGCTTTGTTTATTCTTTAGTAATTATATATAATATGGATCTCGTTTTATATCTTTCGCTTTTTCTACCGAGTTTTCAATTTGTTGCTCTGCAATGTAAGGTTGTTTGCGGTGGAAGTACGACACTGTATTTGGTCATTTGAGTATTCCCATTTGTCGCCATAATCCCTCGAGGCGGTCTGTTTCCAAGTACAAATAACACCAATAGCGAAACATTACCTCTTTATACGTATAGCTGAGTAACTATACGAGTATATACATAGATACAATAAGACTCCACAGACGAGTACAGCTAAAGGGTGTTTTCTGTCACTTTTCATAACTGTTCAAAGGTATGGAATCATATGGAGAAACCTTATTATGTGACAAAGGCTTTCGAATATTAATATTTCCGTTTTAATATTGCGCGAACTACTTTGAGCGCTCTGAATGCAGTAGAAACTATTAAGAATCTGATAGTATGGAGATATCATGTGATAATTAAATTCAAGAAGTATTTTCCTCTTTAGATATTGAATTATCATTATTTTTTTTAATTTTATAGAATAGATGAATTTTCGTTTATACGAGTATGTTTTCTATTGTAAAAAATAGTTCTATTTTAACAATTTAAGTTGTACATACGGCTTTAAAATATTGACAATGTGCACTGCGGTATTTGAGATATAAATCATCAACCGCATTGCCAAACGTCTACAATTTATAACTGTCAAAAGGGATGACCATTCAGCAGACTTTGACTCTCTGGTGCTTTGTCAAATTTTATTGCCTCTGTGAAGTATTAGTCAATTGCAGAATAATTTACAACAAGTCAACTTTGAATTCGCAAATCTTTCTTAAACTTAAAAATCAATCATTTAACTTTCTTCGATATAGTTTTGTACTCGTCAATTTATTTAACATTTTTGGATGACCTATCAAATCTCCATCATTAAGATATAGTACATTTATAGCAAAATCCGTATTTAATAATATTTTTAATATGTACACAAAAAAGTAAATGTAATATCAATACTATTGTTGAGACATGTTTGTAAATAATTGATTTTGTTTGACTAGTTGTTTTTATTAATTTATTATAAGGTTTTAGCTTTCTTTTTTTATTTTTGCTTACTTCAATAATTCTATTGTTTTATATCTCATTATCTCATGCTGAAGATTCATTGGTCGGAACACATCGAAAACGAAGAAGTATTAACCAGGGTAGGCGAAAAAAAGCAACTTATTAAGAGAATCGGCCAACAACGAGCTAACTGGATTGGCCACAACATCAGGCACCCAGGACTACTCATCGCCATCGCGGAGAGTAAGAACGAGGGGACAAATGGCAGAGGCCGACCAAGAGACGCGTATATGGACCAACTGAAGAGGGACATGAACTGTGGCTCATACGTAGAGCTGAAAAGACTGGCTGAGAATAGAGACGAATGGAGAAGAAAAACCAAACTCGTTGCAGACCAATCCAATGGATTGTAACTCATTATATATATCTCATTGGTATTTCTGCCACAACACAGCCCTATGGCTAGTGTTTTTATGATCGTATTAAGTATATTCAACTGTGTTATTATAAAGATGTAAAGACGATATTATTTGAATAAAGATTATTATTATTCTATGCTACCAACCTAACAACGCTCATTAATATTAAGAAATTTTGATGAAATGAGAGGTGCGGAGGAACTGTTTCGTGTTGCCCAGAACAGACAAAAATTTTCCCAGGAGGTCGTCAACGTCGGGGGGATCCGAAAAGATACGTAAAAAAGAAGAAAGACGATTGTTTCTCTTATAGTTTTGTTTTATTCTCAGCCCTGATGACGACAATTCGTTGGTGACAACGTTAGGCGTACTTGTAGTAGGTAGAGATAAAAATTATTTAAAAATATTTTGTACATGAAAATTAATTATATTTTGCGAAATACATCTTAAATCTATAAATAGCACTGTCAAACCATTGGATGTTCTTCTATTATATCTATTTTATTTATAAATTATTTTTTATTGATTAAAATAATATTTCGTATTGGAAAGCTGAGATACCAATAGATCATCCAATATATTCCTTAATATCCCCATCCTTTGGAATCTAAAATCCTCGTGTGTGGTTTGTATACGGCCTTAGAAGGTGAAGGCTTAATAAAGGCCATCGTGAGATTTGCTGTACGAAATATTCGATAAAGGATTTCTCATTTGCTTTTATTAGTGCAGAGCCCAGTGTATCCATGTTCTTAGTAAATCTTATTCCAGTCTCCAATGTATAACATTGTACCAAGGGGTTAAAGTTTTCTCTCAGAGATAAGAATATATTGGGATAGCGTACACAGGCTATTTTCAATAGGAGGCTTTGAAATGACTCTATGTGAATAGTTTTTGAGCAACTAACATAAAGAAATCATTATTTATATCTTTAGTTCTCTTAGCTTTTCGCCTTATTCAAATGTTACGTACTAATAATATCATATTCTAGATATTAAGTTAAGAATGAATTACAGAAACTTTTTGAATTATATCAAAATAATAATTTATCATTTCTCGCTATTACGTTTTAATCAAATTCTATTACTAAGAATACTTAAGATGTATTTAACTTTTACAGACGATTCATCATCATCACCAATTGCTCTACAGCTCGTTGTGAACCTTGGCCTCCTCCAACGTTCGCCTCCATCTTCCCCTATCTTGACATGCACTCTTCCAATCCCTGATGCCAATGGCGTCCACATCTCTCTGTACACCATCCATCCAACGGAGTTTGGGTCTACCAACGCTACGTCTACCTTGTGGTCTTGTATGAAGGATTTTCTTTGGCACTCTTTCATCACTCATTCTCTCCACGTGCCCAATCCATCTCAGTCTTCCAACTTTGATATATTTTACTATGTTGGGCTCACCGTACAAGTTGTAGACTTCTTCGTTGTCTCAAATTCTCCAAACTCATCTATTGCCTCAAAATTCATGACGAGGTGTTTCCAGAATATGATGTTCATTGTGGCAGCTATAGTATACATTGTACTCTACTACTACTACTACTATACCATCACGGCATATCCCACAAGTGGGGTAACCAGCAGACCAGCTGCATGTAAGAAACATGCAAGCTGTCCTCTTCGTGCCAATATAAAATCAAGACATTCAGGATGGGTGGCAAACCTCATCGCTGAATTTAAGATGTAAAATGTCTTAATTTTTTCGAACACCTGCCTTTTGCTATTGTACTCCCTTTTCTCCATAACTCCCTTTCCCAACCATCTAATGTCCTGTAATGTTGTTATGTCTGCCTTGTACCGTGACAGTTGTTCGGTTAACGATCGTAGTGCTGCTAGCCTGTAAAGGGATCTTACATTCCAAGTACATAATCCAAAATCATCGTCCGTTTTTCGGTTGCCGGGTCTATTCCGTTTTCTAGTTGAAGTCCGAAGCTTAGTTAGAGGTTTCCTAATATAGCTGTTTTTAGAGGAGGAGGTTATTAGCCTCTCGCCCAACCCCCTACCAGGAGGACCAGGGTTTTTCTGTAGGGGATTTCCTTCCCTTAGCTGGGGGGTTCCGGTTTTGTGTTGCCGGAAATTCGCCATCGCCCTCCTTTTACGGGTAGACTTACTGGTAGTGTTGCTGATGGGATGCAACATGGCGTTACACAGCATTTTATAGATACACACCTTCCAGCCGAGTGTGTCTCACTGCGACCGTACCAATTTGAAGGATTATTGGGTAAAGTATATTTTGTACCTGATTGTAGAGAGTAAGAACTAGGAATAGAGATGGGAGTGTAGGTAAATGATTGGGGAAGCGCTGACCGGATGGAAGGATTGAGGGACTGATCAGCGTTCACCGTCAGGTACCCCGGGTGTGCCATACCCGTAGCTCACTGGAATGGTGAGCCACCTTTTCTTATTACTATGTTTCATTCGTTCATTGATATTTCCACGGTATCCCACAAGTGGGGTAGTCAGTAGACTTACAGTAGGTAACACTGACAACACACAAACCGTCCTGTCTTTCTTATTTTACTCGCGACTTAAAAAAAGATATGACAAAGCAAGCTCTATCGCAAAATATGTATTTAGTTTATTGTTTCTGAATCAAAATTAGTATGGTGCATCTCACATTATCACACACATTTATTTAATTTATTCGCGATTCGATCCCAGGTGCCGGCAAACTCCCTTTTCACGACACAAGCTTTTAGCTTACTGTGAAAAATGTAAAAGGTTGTATTTGGGTTTAAAACAAAAACCCAGATAAATCTTATTGAAAACACTTACGCTTCATGATTTTTGGGGAACCTATGCAGAAAGGGAGGAAGCGACTGCGAACATTGCCATAAATGGAGTGAGCATCAAACAAGTAAGAGAATTCGTGTACTTGGGCAGCAGAATAAACCAGGATGGACGCTCCAAATCGGAAATTGTGAGCAGAATAAACCAGGCAAGGATTGCTTTTAACAAAAAATCTAAGATATTGGAATCCCCAAATATTGATTTAAGCGTAAAGAAGAACCTTACTAAAGCCTTTGTATGGAGCATTCTGCTTTATGGTTGCGAGACGTGGACCATCAGCAAGAATGAAAGCGGACGGCTGGCGGCCTTTGAGATGTGGTGTTACAGACGCATGCTGATGATCCATTGGTCGGAACACGTCGAAAACGAAGAAGTATTAACCAGAGTAGGCGGAAAAAGGCAACTTCTTAAGAGAATCAGCCAACAACGAGCTAACTGGATTGGCCACAACATCAGGCACCCAGGACTACTCATCGCCATTGCGGAGGGTAAGACCGAGGGGACAAATGGCAGAGGCCGACCAAGAGATGCGTATATGGACCAACTGAAGAGGGACATGAACTGTGGCTCATACGTAGAGCTGAAAAGACTGGCTGAGAATAGGGAGGAATGGAGAAGAAAGTCAAAACTCATTGCAGACCAATCCAGTGGATTGTAACTCATTATATTAGGTATATGCAGAAAGAACGAAATGCCAATGCGATATTTTCTTTTACACTTCATTTTCTCCAGATTGTATATACAATAAAGATTGTTACAATGCCTACATTTTGAAAAATAATCAATATCCAACTGGTAATTTTTTAAAAAAAATGGGTGGCCACTGCTTTACTCCACGGATAAGAAAGGTATGCTAAATATGTACAACGTCAAATGTATATACGTTATTGAAATGATTTTCCAATTGTTTAATGACCGTGTAGAATTTCGGATAAATGGAAGTCCCCAGACTTCTGCGGTATCCGGGTGGACGGTGGGTCCTTCAATGTTTAATGACCGTTTCTCGCTTTAATGCGACATCAAATCCTGTTTGTGCATGTGTGTGTGTCGTTATGGAGATACATATCTCCAGGTACGGCACGAGGTATGTGGCGGGCGCTGCCCTTTAAAAAGTTTAATGACCGATGAACATTATTGAGTCTCATTTTTGTTTTACGTAAATGAAAAATGGAAGTTTTAATATAATTTTTGTATCTGAATCGAAAATATTATCAACACTTCATATAAATAATATTATTTATTATTTTGCTTTGTTTTAATAATATTTTCGTTCCTTTTTTATTGACGGTTAGTTTCTTTCTATTGTTTTTATTGTACTTTTCTGTCGTTCACCATTATGCGGTCTTGCGTACATACATTCCTATGAATAATCACCGTTCGTTGCTTTTGTTTTTTTTTTCTGGACTACGGCCAATTTATTCCTAAAATATGGTTCGTTTAAAACTTGTGTTACGAGTTCGAACATAAAAATGTTCGTCCGTTTGGGGAAATGGATAGTACACATTAGCTTCATAATCCGAATTTTTATTTTATTTAAAGAAATGCTTACATACGTATCAAAGTATGAGCGGTTGAGCTGTTTATGAAATACAATCTCATTTTTATAAAGTTATTGTCATATAAAAAAAAAATAAAAGTATATTTCTTATTTTGCGTGCTACATAAATGATTTATTTAGGAAACATTCTTTGTGATTTCATATAAGATACACCGAGGAACAATAAAATAATTTACACCCAAGTTATTTCTCACAATTATGTACTCCTTTTTTATCAATACATACATAACTGTCCTAATCGTTTTGAACTACCTACCAATGTTTTATTTTATCTAAATATCACACGTAATACATATTTTATAAAAGATTAAGGTTGATGCATATCTGTACAACATGGCGTATATTTACTTTCTAAATATATGTAATTCATAATTTAATTAACCAATGTACAAATTTACTTATTACATTTTTAACACTTTCCTTTGTTTGTTTCAGGTATGTTTCATCATTATCGATTTTCGATTCTCATCATTTTTTCGCAAGGATTGGTAAGAAAAATAAAAATAAAACATTTTTAATTAAAGAATTAGTTAATTATGTACTACAACCACTTTAATTTTTTAAAAACACTACCGGTTTCAACGCTCAGATGCGTCATTGACGAGTGTTATAAGTTTTAGTATAACACTCGTCAATGACGCATCTGAGCGTTGAAACCGGTAGTGTTTTTAAAAAAATTATAGTGGTTGTAGTACATAATTAACTAATTCTTTAATTAAAAATGTTTCGTGATTATCACATAGTTAGTGCCAACAAAATCAAACAAATTAAAAAAAAAAACATTTAATTTCTCTCTGGGAAATCAGTTATACAATAATTTGGTTTGAAACAGACAATTTACCGGAATAAACCATATGTTAATGTGACATTAACCATTTCTTATTCAATACTTAAACACGTAGAAAATATCTTGATGTCACATGTACCTATACCTTTTATTATTGTTGAGAAAAGGAAGACCTTGCCAATAGGTACAAGGATGTTATTAAAAATGATAAATCATAAAGCTTATAAAAATTTAAATATATATAATAAAAAGTAAATATATATTCGATAGAAAGTTGATATCAAATAAAAACGTTATTCAGTTAACAATAGTAAGTAAACAAGTTGACACTACTAAAGGAATTTATTTCAATTAGGTATTCATGTTTTCCTTTTCTCCCATACCCCACTGCCACTCGAAATAATTTTCTTTGAATATGATATGTAATAAAAAATGTTTTGTAGTATTCTTATATATTATTCACTGTGTCGGTATTTAAGTAGTAGAATCCTATAATGACATCAAAAAAACAAATTATTTTTCTACTACCTTATAGGTAATAAGACATTGTCAATCGATAATTGACAATGTCCTTGTAAGACGAAAGACGTCTCTCTGAATAAAAAACAATATAGTACTTTATAATTTGGTTCTCCTTTGAAATGTTTTTCAATCGCTATTAATTATCTATAATAGAAAACCGCCCGCGACTTTCAAACAATCAGTGGCGCTCGTTGAAAAACAATGAGGGTTTGTTGTTATATTTCCTTTTTTTTCACCAAGTCTCCCATAAATAAAACAATTACTCGCAATAATTTAATATAATGGCCGTGAAGAAGAAATAAGAAGCAAATTATTATTAGTATTATTATTGCAAAATGTCTTTGTTCTTGTTTAAAATACCATTGTGGTTTTACAAAGCAATTTATGTAAATTTAATAATTTTCAAAATATTGTGGAGAAATATTAATGGTACATTGAAAAAGTCTGACAAATTAAAAATAGGTACATCATTATTTCCTTTTATTTTTCTTTTAAGCAATTAGCTTGGCAATAGTTGAATACGTTTTCAAAAAATTTGCTTATTTGATTTGTTATAAATGCATTAGGTACTTGAAGTAAATTTATTCCATAAAACGGCGCACTATAAATTGTCTAGTTATTATAATTATTATTATAGTTATTTAATTATTTATACATTGAACAGCTGTAAAAGCCTTTGATACGAAAAAAATAGATATTACAAAAACACTGTCACATGATTAAAATTCAAGTTTATAGTTTATTTAATACATAAACGGCTAGCACTTTTTACATAAAACCATACATTACAGAATAATAAAATCACAAATTTCAAGTTCAAAGCATTAACAACTATTTAAAAAATAATAACATTACAATAATTTATCCACTTATCCATCTCATATTTTCTGCACATTATCAGTTGCAATCCTCCATACAGCTCACAGCATAAGCCATAATGGAGGAAACACATTCAAAATAAGAATTTATACAATGTCAAGTATGTATCTACACATACATATTTGGATGTGATACTCTTATTTATTCTGTATTCATCAGTGATATTCTGTGAACGTATAAAAGTATTGGATTTTCCTGTTCATTCAC
The DNA here is from genome assembly GCA_947579605.1 of Athripsodes cinereus. Taxonomy (NCBI): domain Eukaryota; kingdom Metazoa; phylum Arthropoda; class Insecta; order Trichoptera; family Leptoceridae; genus Athripsodes; species Athripsodes cinereus. The sequence continues at coordinate 8,982,704 of OX388317.1, read as the reverse complement.
TAGATTAGATCAAACGTAAAACCAGCACCAGTAAAACCGTTAACATTTTTCCGCTCAAAATGATTGTGAAAAAACTGATTTAAAGCAATCGTTAAAGCTTAATCAGTTTATCCAAAAAAGCCCTTACCAAATGACTGATTTCATAAGTCGTGTATTAATCGAGAGAATACTGCATAAAGTATAATATGTATTTCACATAATTGTTTATATCTACATTCTCAAAATACCCACATGTGTAAAGTTTTAATTGACATATACATACGAGAACAGTGTTTGAATATGACTGTGTGTACACTACAATTTAAACGAAAAGTGAGTTCGCGATGAGCGAGAGTTTGAGTAAGCGTAAACTTGAGATCGTACATTATATTACATAATAATAATATGGAGAATGTATGTAGAATAAATGTTATAATACTTCTGTTGGCTGTATTAAAGAGACCTTGAGAAACCTTTCACAACCCACTAGAATATATTATTATTGTACAACCTTCTAACTTCAGGAATCCTCCTATTATTATTATTTACGTTACAAGCTACAAACCCGAATTTTTAAAAATAAAATAGATAAATTCGATATAATTATTAAAATGAACACTCCGAGCACTCTTACTCTGGGCAAAAGTATCTTCGTGTCGCAAATTTGGAGTGGATTTGGGTTGCTGACTTGCATATTTTGATAAACTATCGACTCTAATATGTACACCGCATACACTTTTACACTTAGCAATACGCTTGTGTCTTCAATTTGTAGTTGCAAGAGGCTTTTCAACTGAATCTCCTAGACCCTGCCATCATGGAATATGTCTATACATAGTGAGTTACAATCTATTGGATTGGTCTGCAACGAGTTTGGATTTTCTTCTCCATTCTTACCTATTTTCTGCTAGTCTCTTTAACTCTATGAATGTGCCACAGATCATGTCTTTCTTCACTTAATCATCAGTGTTTCTTGATCGGCCTCTACTTTATTTCGGCGTATCTTTAATCTATTTTAATACACTTAATAAAAAAATATCAAAAAACAACAATAATAAACGATTTGTACATGACGTTGTTCAATAATCCTTGACCATCTCAAGGGCACCCTGATTCCTCTGGGTTAGTAGCGTTTTCAATTTTCTGTAAAATGTAGTAGGTACTATACTATACCATCACGGCATATCCCACAAGTGGGGTAGCCAGCAGATCAGCTGCATGTAAGAAACATGCAAACTGTCCTCTTTGTGCCAATAAATGTAGTAGGTACCTAGTACTATTTTATATTGACTTTCTCTCAGGTTCACAGTTTCTCTCGGGCAATCTGTTCCAGATAGGTAAAATAAGACTCAAATTAAATCAGCGTTGTGAACACGGGTGTCTGTTTTAAGACAATACCATTTTTTTAAATATTGAATTATATTAAGTTTTATTTTAAATATATATCTGGGTTTTTGTTATAAACCCAAATACAACCTTATGCACCTTTCACAGTTAGCAAAAAGCTTGTGTCGTGAAAGGGGAGTTTGCCGGCAACTGGGATTGAACCACGGACCTCGTGTTCACGAGGCCGAGACTCTACCTCCAGGCTTCCGACGAACGAACCGACGACGAACTAATTAAGTTAAATTTGCATATTACCTATGTATATATAAAGTTTGATGATTTAATGGAAAAGTGTTGTTTTTTTTCCGCTCAGTATAATATTATTATGTTCGATAGTGTGTATAAAAGTCATAGTTTCCCAATTACTTATGAGTCGAAAGTAGCCACATCAGATATATGCAAACAAACAAACGCGTATAGTTTATAACACATTCAAATATCTATACCTACAATAATTTCACTCTATCACAACTTGGTAAGTTTATATAATAGTATAAAGGTAGGTATATTTTCATTGTTCGCATTTTATTTACCAAGTTTCCGATATTTGCGTTTCATTTAGCAAAGTAATACATTTCCATTTGTACTTATTACATTCCTTGATACACTTTTTTATAACTTTTCTTTGTAGGCACTCTGTTTTACATTGTACTTACATTTTATATAGTTGAGCTTTTTCATTATACTGTCACTCTTGTGCGATTGGAACGACCCCACACCTGTGAGAGATTCGTTGAACTAAAGATACAAAGAAATTACCGGTCTCTCTCTGACACTTCCGATTCTCAGTAATAATATTATCTTGTGCTGGTTCTAAGAAGGACTGCTTTGAACACTTTTTCAGAGATCAACGTGACAAACTTTGTGAATGTCCTGTGAAATAGGAGACTAATTCCATCAAAGAAAAGGATATTTGTATAAAAGATGTATGTACAACATACATATGAAATTCAAGAAAGAATATTTATATTTTTCCTTGAGTGTTTTCAAATGGTTATTTTCATTTTTATTTAGTTAAAAACTTTACAATATAATCAGAAGAAATTCATGGAAATTGAATTGTGTACCGTAAAACACTTTTTGTTATTCTTGTGATATGACCAATATTAGGTCGTTCTATTACTGCTATGAATGAATTTTCTTAAACTATTCGGTATGAAATATACCTACTTGTTTGAGAATGGGTTATTAACAAACTAACTAGGTCAAAGTTTGGCTAGTAAATTGTGTTTTATTTTTTGGAAATCTTATCAAAAACTACAAAATATTCCCACAAGACGCAAGAAAAACTATCAATATTGCTGTGAATTATTCGAATGAAAAAACGAAAACTTTTTACTAAAAGTTTTGATCGAAATCACCAACAAAATGATATTTCGTTTTGTCAAATATATTGAAGTGTTTATGATTGTTCATATTTTTTCCAGATGTTAGGTATTATAAAAACATGAAATAGTATTTTCAAATTAATAAAGACAGATCTTGGAAAACTAAATACCTAGTAAAGTAGTTTAAAATAGATACAATTCTATCTATCTTCACTTGGAAGTATTCAGCATACGATACCCATACTATTTATCCCAGAACAATACCTACATACACATTAAGCTGCCATTGAGGCTTATAAGTGAGAAAATTGTTAGTGAGAATATTGTAGCCTTCTGCATGTCGCCTGGTAGCTTAAGTAAATAAAAGCACACCTCACGACAAGGATGGGTTGCGGATTCAAATCCCGTCCGGGGCACTACCAAACAAGCTGACTTAATTTATTCTAAGCCTTATGGGATGGTTTTGTATTAAATTTACATAATGTTTTAAACTTTTTAAGTTTTTTAAAACTTTTGTGATACATTGACGGTGAATGATAAACATATTTATCTTTACCATTAGGGCATGTACCACAAGCGGTGTGGCCAGAAGACTCGCAACATGTTATTAATATGCAAGTCACCTCTGCTTTTGTCAATACAAATAAATACGTTCAAAATGATTGGCATACCTCATCGACGAATATTATTGAGATATTCCATTACCTTTTGTTCAGAATCCACATCGGATGGATTAAAATAATACACTTTTCTAAAAACGCAATTTTTATTTTTAATTAAGTAGACACTTATTTCGTATATTATAAATACATTTTCAATTTTCAGTAAGGGACGAAAAAATAGTTCACTCTACTGAAAAAAAGTTATATATTTTTAAATTCATTTATACCCATTCAATGTTTAATTTCTTATTCCGATTAAATTTTAATTTACGAATATTTTAGTCGTTTTATCAAAAAACCAAATGTAAAAACCTGGAAGCACGTTATGACACTCGGAAGATTAAATTTAGGTTACTAGAATACCTACATACATTAACGGAGATGCAAACACCTAGAAAACCACTTTGCTAGTGGTTGCAATATTACTCTAGAATATCTATGTAAAGTGGCAAATTGTCTGGCTGCATAATGGTCAGAAAACTGTTTTACATCCCTAATTTATTATTAACTTTCCATTCGAATAGAAAACAAGATATTATATCCCTATGTTCACAAGGAGTGGTTGGAAAGAGTATATTTTGTAAACAAAATCATCTGTAAGCAAATGTTGCGATTTTAATGCAAATTTTATGAAATAGCTTCTTCGATTAATTAAATCATCAGAAATCGATTCATTCTGGTTTTCTAAATTTCGGTTTCTTATTTTTTACTATACTATACTATACCCTCACGCTATGTCCCAGGAGGGGTAGGCAGAGAGAATAGAACGCCATATAGATCTATCCTTACATACTTCTTTCGCTTCCTCTACATTCATCCAGTTTCTCATACATGCACGCCGATTTCTCTTACTCAGCACGCGTTCATCCTTTAGAATTTGGTCCACGTGATCAAGTCACGTGGTTCTTGGACGTCCGCGCTTCCTCACATCCCTTCTTTCAGATAAATACATCCTCTTCGTCATCCTTTCATCTTGCATTCGCTCAATATGTCCAAACCATCTCAACTTGTTTACACGCATTCTGTCCACAACACTCCTTTCACATCCGCTCATTCTCCTGATATCCTCATTCTTCACTCTATCTCGCAACGTTTTACCAACCATTCTTCTCAGTGAACGCATCTCCACAGCATTTTTTATTCTTATTTTTTATCCAAATTCAATTTGTATTTTAAACTCGTATTTGAGACGAATTAACAAAAAATTGTTGAATTTACGATACCATCGTAATCATTTATGATAAAAAATCCATTTATGTATAGAATGTTTCATATTGGTTGTATATGCTGGACTACAAATCGAAAAGTTTTTTTTTATCTTCTTATATTAAATTTATATAATATAAAAGGAACTGGTGTGTGTTACAACACTTATAACTCAAGAATGGCTGTACCGATTTGAATGATCTCTGATTTGTTGGATTCTTCTCCGCCCGGAAAAAAACTATAGGCTATTAAAGCATCTTACAAATTCACGGTAAGAAAAAATACGAAGAAAATTATTTACGCCATACATTTTCAATTTCAAAAATAAAAACAATATGGAGAGTTATGGCACTGTAAGCGCTCCCACGTCGCCTGTTGCATTGTGCTAAAATAATCCTTATGTTCTGCTGCATTAAGAATCAAATTACTATAATCACAGTGTGTCAAACTGATGAATTAATATTTTTTTTACTATAATCTGTCACATAAATGTGGACGTGCACAGATTATAATATTTGAAATTGTATTTTATTATTGCAGATGGAAAACTATTATTGATCCATAAATTGTGCTATTAAAGATGAAAATAAGAATGTGTTCATGTTGTTCTGATGCAAGATTGTGTTGTGAAATTTGTAGGCAGAGAAGAAAAATTACGAAGAAAATTGTTTACGCTATACATTTTTGATTTCAATAAAAAATGCAATATGGAGAATTATACAAAATCAACGATGAAGTTTTTTTTACAGATTGGCCTATTTACAGAATAATTTTTGTATATATTTTCAAATTAGAATCGTTATCCACAAAATTCAACAACTGTGGTTCTGATATTTCAATTTTGAAAAAATGATGGAAAGATTTTTTATAAATTTAAAATAAATAGGTTTGAACCTACATAATTATATTACGTACAGCAGATAATTTATAAACAAATCTGAGTTAAGTTAATTGTCCAACATAAATTGTTCATGTCGCCAGGTGGGGCGCGGAGGTAGCACTTTTGCCTTTGAGTCACGAGGTCCCGGGTTCGATTACCGGCCAGTGCAAAGTGAAGAATGACCTTTTTCAAATTGTCCTGGGTCTGGGTGTTACATATTATGTATGTATAGTGCATTGTATATGTGTGTATCGTCGCGTTAGTACCCATAATACAAGATTCATCTTAGGTTGGGACTAGCTCGATGTGTGCGAATTGTCTATGTAAAATAAAGAATGGAATTTTCGCAGTTAAGCGGCCCCACCCGTTGTCGAATACTTTTTTCCATAGAAAAAGTATTATTTTTGAAACTGAATGAAATTGTTGCCATATGTAGAATTATTTTAAATGCCAACAAAAAAAATCTACGTCGAATACCTATTAATTTCCTAAAGTTCCGTACATATTACTCGACAAGGGGTGGGGCCGCTCAAGTTTCATAGTTGCAACATATGGCAAAAATTTCCTCAAGTTTCGAAAATATTACTTTTTATATGGAAAAAGTAGATACTCGACAACGGGTGGGGCCGCTTAACTGTGAAAGTTCCAAATGAATTTTATTTTTTACGCTATACCTAAGACGACTTGGGCAATCAATGGTCTCTTGTAATGATTATAATTGTTTGTTTGTATTTATTTGTATGTGTTGTCTGAAGTGTGTAACTGGTTTTTAAATAAATAAATTACACACTTGGACACTTACGGGAGTTTGTAAAGATATTAATAATATTAATCATTCATAAAGTCTGTATGAGAGGGCAGTAGACCGGTGGACTGCCCTAGAAGAAGCTGGCAAGGGCAGGTGTCGAACCTGTGTGTTGAAAGGCTTGGTTTGGAGTGGCCAGAGGTCCTAGAAGCAGCGGTGGACAGGGATCTCTAGAGGAGATACCCAACCGAACTAGGACAAGGGGAAGCGGAAGAAGATGTATATATGTAATCATTCATTGATTCTTAGGCGGTACGAAGTTCGCTGGGCCAGCTAGTTTTACATAAATTAGAAACAGAAACAAAGGTAATCGGAGTATTGGACAATATACGAGTATTGCTGTTGGACTGTAGTCAAGAGTTGGAATAGGAATAATCTTCGTATAATTTCATACTATTTTAATATAGCCTTGTTCACGTATCTGCCGGGTGATGTTGGCATATTTCCAAGGGTTGGGTGTGGCTCATATCAAATATAAATAATATATTTTCACAATAAATTACAATTTATTTTCATTCTCTACACATTATTTTATATATCGTGATGTGGTACTATCAATTTTCTAGCTATTTGTTAAAATTAAATAAGGTAAGCAAAAACTCTCTCTTTTATGAAACGCATGAGATTTACTGTTGTTTATTTTAACTATATTAAATTATCAATACAGCCAAAACATCAACAATGGATATAGGAAGATGGAAAATGATAACTGGCGCATGGGACTTACCAATTTTACTCCTTTATCCAGAGGTCGCTGGTTTCACAAAACACTGCACACACAAAACTTGCACAGAATTTAATTTGCAGTTAATGTTTGTTCGATCTTTTTTTCGATTCCGATTTGTTGATTTTTAGTATAAATGATTTTATTCCGAATTATAATAAAATAAGATAATGATAAAATTTGCCGACGAAATACTTGATTTGAAGATTAATTTGTAGAGCGAATGTAGAAATTTGATCCGACCGTATTACCGTAAAAATTAACACTAACTTGTTGGTAAGGTTTTTTGGGTAGGAATAATATGTGACATGTTGGTATCATGGAATGTAGGTAATCAGGATGTGTACCTACAAATCGCATTCATACCTAGATGTCCGAAAAAAATGACCAATCCGAAGTGTTGCAACAATTAGGAAAAACAAAATTAAAACAATAAAAATAGCCTTCGCTACCATAGCGAACATTTACGTTTATTTCAGTTCATTCAGATTCAGTTCATAAAGATGAAGAATTCATAAAACAGTATCAGCTGAATATTGATTACCTTAAATTTGGCAATCAGGTATTGCATCCACCTTAAATGTCTCATTTTTCATACAACATATACGAAGACTTGCAGTTTCATGACATTAATCGAATCTTGGTGTGTGTGTGTGACTTTCTCACTTATGAAAGATGTTTTGACGTATAGTATAAATAGAAAAAAAAATGTTATTCAAAGAGCTTCTTCGTCAAAGCTAGTAAATGTATTCTTTCGTATGTTTATTTATTAATAAATTAACGGCAAATTACCTTAAATTACATGTTTTTGCTGTGGATATTAAATCGTGTAAAATTTAACTTAAATAAAATAATGAAAACAGAACAAAATAATTGCAGTATCCAAAATGATAATAAATATATAACACAAAAAACAAATAAATAAATAAAAATATGTAACATTTTATCAATCTCTACGACTAATACTTTGACAGTTCTATACACAAACGATTACTCACAAATTAAGAAGAACACTCAATTGATACTGTACAAATTTGAGACACAGTTAATTATTATTATTAAATTTATTAAATTTAAAGTTGTAAAATTCATTTAAATATGAGTTTTAAAAATGTTAAACTAAACACTGTTTAATTTTCACGTAAGATTAAAGTCAATTAATAATGACTAAATTCTAATTGCCGAGCGCTTTCGCCTTGCAGCATCTTCAGGTCAAGAGATACTTAAAAATAAAGAATAGAACAAACTAACCTACATTATATAGTCTAAGGGTTGGATGGAACAAAAGGAATTTTAAGAGGGGGTATTCTTATTATTATAATGATTATTATTATAATGATAACCAGCATAACAGTATGAAATATTAGCGATTATGTTATATCGACAAAAACAGATTAAATACAACAAAACACACAAATTTATTGATCATTCACAATTTCAGAATAAATTCGTTCAAAATTTTCAATCAATTTCTTCCTTATAATGTAATCTACATCAAAAAACAATTAGTGCAATATAAAAATGTTTATGAATAGTAAAAAAATGTGATGACTTGCTAGAGAAGAAAAGCAAATTGATATACATGTTTGTTGAAATTAACGCCGGGATTTTCGTTCCATATTGCAATATTTCGTCTTTACGATCTAATAGACATAATACTTTGATAGTTCTTATGTTTGAAAAACGTATTTCAATGTAACTTTTCAGTCAATAAAACGTCTTTATTCCGCTTCAGGCTTTACAAAGAAAAATTTGTTTGTGTTGACACGAACTTACAACTACAAACAAGAACATACTTTTTGATGTTGCTAATAAAATATTGAAGACGTGTAATCGTTATTCTTTCCTTGTATTTGTGCAAAAAATGAAAAATGTACTTTCATAATATTATTAAGATTCCATAAAATGGAAAATTTCAATGTTTTTTTCTTTATATATTGAGTATTTGTCTACTACTTTTTGATTCGCTCATTTTTCATGTCATCTTTTTATTAAAGTTCTTCATAATTTAACCATATTAAATCACCGCATATTCAATCGTGCAAAACAGAATTTATGAATGAACATAGGAACTTTGGAACTCACAGTATATGTACGTGCATTTTCATGAAAATACATTTATCCAGTTAATTATTATTATATTGTAATTAAAAACTCATCAACCACCATTAAGTATTATCGATTTTTTTGTGAAATCAATTAAATATTTTTAACAATAATAAAACTCTTAATAAATTGTTCAGATGTGCTGAAATTTCTATAGCATTGAACAAAATATAATACATATTTGGATTGTGGTCTACTCTTAAAACTTACTTTAACGTAAATACTTTTTATATTAAGTGTATAAATAAAAGTATATTATTTATCACTTACTAAATTTAACCCAAAAAATATTTATATGTTTTTCGTTTTGTCTTCAACAAATCCGACACCATACTACGCCCAACACTTTCTCATTCCAATTTTTGTTCAGTGTTTATTTCACGAGTTTAAAATAATGTTCTTTTTTATGTCCATTGTTTTACTTACGTTTTACAAGCTTCATTTTAATTTATGTGAACGATTCACCGAGTTTAACTTTATTTAATGACGGGAATGCTGGGTAAGAGAAGTGTTATAAATTTTATTTTATTGTATGAAGTGATTTTTTGTCACTCATTATTCCTTATTCAATTTAAACTTTATCACTAACTACGTAAAATAGTTAAAGGAAGTACTACAAAATAAATAACTGTCTACACTGTATTGAGTTTTGTTTAATTTCCGATACTTTGTATTGATTTTTTTTTATTGATTTGTGATTTATTTGTTTTTAACGGATGTTCTGTGAAACAATCAAGCAAGTGCAAATATACATTATAACAATATACCTATTATTTTTCTTCTTAGAATTAGAGCGAGGAAAAGTATTTTTTTGTTTATTTATTCTTTTATCTACATTTTTTTGTGTTACATTTTCGATTTTTTAATGCTTATCGACATACATTGTATCAATTCTTGAATATGTATTATCTGTAGTTTTTGAAAAGCTCCTAACTTTAAAGAATTTCAATTTATTGTCAAAGAATATAAGGAACAATATAATAATGATTGACATAAAAATATCAACAATAGATGAAGTTTCTTTATACCTTTGGCTTCCTCAAATAATAATATTACACGATTGCTTTTCTTTCCAAAACATCCATTGTTTGCTTTTTCCTTACATGGGATGACGAGACCGAAATAATATTATAAAATCATTTTACTGTTTCTGAATTGACATGAAACATAGTTACCTTCGGAGAATAAATATCAAATTGTCAGTGCCAATATCATGGACAACTTATATGTAAAATGTCGAAATTATTTCCAATAATATAGATGTATCGATGCAAATGTTTTTGATATATTATATGTAAATATTCTTACACGCGTTTGGTTGTTTGATTTTTTTATTAAAAAAAACTCTTAGTAGTTACTTAAGGTGATGGCTTGGCTTTCAAAATACTTTTAAACTTTGCGATCAATGGTAGAAATGGAGAATATTTGATTTATTATTAAAAGGCATTCACGTTATCGCTAATATATCTATTAATAAAAATATGTTTTATCCAGATGTGGTGAGTCTTGCAGCGAGAAAGCCTTATTGCTATCTGTGAGCTCACTTCTAGAAAAAATTGCTTAAATTGGCTGAATGACATGAAATCCCATGTTTTTTAAACATTCGGGAGTAAGTTGAGAAAACTTCCTTCAATATATATCTAGAGTTTTGAAATCCGCATATGACCGATCAATGTTAATTGGTGGAAATCATGTAGAATTTAAAACATATTAAGTGTTTCTTCTAAGTTATAAGGCACCATAATAATAAAAACTCACGTGGGTTATATTTATGGGTATATACTCAACTATTTTTCGCAAACTAGACGCCTCTGGCATAGCCTTGACCCTTACTTGAAACATAATAGGAATTATTTATATTGTTTTAGTGAAAACAATATAATGATTATAATATCAACTGTCTCTCATGTCAGACGTCTACCATTATGAATAATGTTTCTCATAATATTTATTATGTATTTGTCTAGTATGAATAATTATAACTGTGTTTGCTTTATCATGATTTGTAATTAAAATAATATTCATCTCGTAACAACATTGTGATATGGAACTTATATAATTGGCGCGATATTGAATAACCTACATAATAATTTTTCCTAATTGCCTAATTGATTGTAACATCTCATAAACAAACATGTTATACTGCTTTTTAGGACATCCACTATCTCAAATTATTTGGGTTACACACATCATCTTGACATTTAAAGTATGTTTCTGTATATGATTTGTAGTTTAAAATAAGTAAAATAAACTTATATAACCTACTATTTCATGCAGATGTTTGAGGTACGATTTTTTTATTTACAAATCTTTTCTTATTTTGGAATCTCTGCCGGTTATCATATCTACCAGTAACATTAAAACTATGAATGTGTGATTAATATGTAATCACTTTTTAAGATAAAATGATAACTGCATGTTTCACTTGCACCTTTGAGACTACAAAAGGATTATAATGTCTTTATTAATATTAGAATGACCATCAAACTTAAATCCTTCGTAATCAACATTCTTTCATTCATGTAATGACAATGAACAATCATAACTAAGTATTTGGTTCTACATAAAATTCTAATAGTGTAATTAACCACATATATTATGGTCTTGAGTACGAGTGTATAATATTTCTTGTTAGAACTCCACAATTTGTATTTGGCAACTGATCCTTCCAAAATAAGACCCAATTTTTTACTGGTATGGAAATAATGTACCTACATGATCTGAATATGATTGTCCTTTGAAAATATTATATATGTAATATTAATAAGAATGTATTGTATGGTTTTCGATAATAGTTAAACCTTCCATCATATACATGAGAAGATGACAACGATATCAAAAGGACGAATCTTTGTATATGTAGGGTCTACGTATTATAAATAGGTCTGGTCATCCCTTTTACTATGACATGTCACACATCTCTGAGGTATAAGGGATCTTTGCTTCTGTACTTGATATTAGATACAAGAATTTTAAGCCGACTTTGAAAGAGGTATACTTAAGAAAACATGAAATGTTGTAGGTAAAGTAAATATTAATTTTATATTACATGGGTACATTTTTGCACCCTCATTTTATAAGTATTAAATTATAGCAATTAATCAATAATGACCAAGGGATATCGGAATATATTTTATATAACAGAACAAGCTGATTACGTTGACAGATGTAACATAATTATATAATCGTTTATACCTCTATTAATGAATGAATAATATGTGAATAAAGTTTATATTTTTACGTTTACGTATGCAAGCGAAACATGGACATGGTTGAAGAGGGACAAAATTGGAATAAATGCTGTGGAGATGAGATCGCTGAGGAGGATGGTTGGTAAAACGTTGCGTGATAGAGTGAGGAATGAGGATATCAGGAGAATGAGCGGATGTGAAAGGAGTGTTGTGGACAGAATGCGTGTAAACAAGTTGAGATGGTTTGGACATGTTGAGCGAATGCAAGATGAAAGGATGACGAAGAGGATGTATTTATCTGAAAGAAGGGGTGTGAGGAAGCGCGGACGTCCAAGAGCCACGTGGCTTGATCACGTGGACCAAATTCTAAAGGATGGACGCGTGCTGAGTAAGAGAAATCGGCGTGCATGTATGAGAAACTGGATGAATGTAGAGGAAGCGAAAGAAGTATGTAAGGATAGATCTATATGGCATATTAGAAGAATTAGTGGATGCAAGAGGATTGTTGTGGATAGAATGCGTGTAAATAAATTGAGATGGTTTGGTCATGTGGAACGAATGGAAGAGGAAAGAATGACAAATAGGATATACCTACTTGTCTGAAGGGAGGGGTGTGAGGAAGCGCGGGCGTCCGGAAACTACATGGCTTGACCATGTACATCAAATTCTCAAGGAAAGAGAGAAAACGACGTGCGTGCATAAGAAATCGTATGAATGTAGAAGAAGCGAAAGAAGTATGTAGGGCCAGATCTATACGGCGTTCCGTTCTCTCTGCCTACCCCACTAGGGATATGGCGTGAGGGAATAAATAAATAAATAAATCTTTATTGGCCAAATTTAAAAAATACACAACAATGCGGACTTGTTGCTGGGCAACGTCTTCCAGTCGACCCTAATAGATTGATAGTATAGATTTTTCCGTTCCGTTGTAAAGTTTATCTCACCAACAATAATGTCATTGTATCGTTTGGGCTGCTCCCACGGAATACAATGAAAAATCAAAAATACAAATGAACTGGTTCAGTTATTCTGTCGATACTTAAATAGAATGGCTGTCTTTATCGCAAAAGTCTGGTTTTAGAGTGAATATAATATATGTAGTTGCCTTGTAGAGTTCGTGAACCCGCTTAATTGACACCATGTTATGGTACCTTTTGCTACTGCTAAGCATAACAACAGTTGCACCGCAAATAAAAAGAGTCACATACATGGAGCAAAGAGCAAAACACATAAGTGGATTAGTAACAAATTGCGATTAACGGAATTTTCGGTTTGACTAGTTTTGACCGAAGAATGTGTTTGAATTTCGGTTTCAGTTTCAAGTTAACCACATTCTCGGCTAGAATTATATAACCTTGAAAGTGATTAAAATTGTGGGTTATAAAAAAGTATAATAAGTCAGTTTCCCTGAAGATGCCTACAAGTATAGGGGAAAACGTTAGGTATCTAATCTAACAAAGTGGAGATTAAACAGTGCTCCATATTTTTTTTTTATATTTTATTTAATAAAATTAAAAATGGATTTCCACAGTGTAAACACAAAAACTCTTGAATTATTAAAAAGTGAAATATTGTGTCGCTACTGATTTTGGCCTTTGTTGTTCAAATGTTCATGTTATTTCAATGACATTGCACATTCAAACATTGGCCTAGATTAAAATGTTGAAATATCTTTATTTCTCGGATATTAAAAGTAATCTCTCAATTTTTACGTTATGGTTTCAAGGCAGTTCAGTCTTGAGCCTCCACTGAGAATAACAACAATCAGGTAGGATGGAGCCGTCCTTTCCCCGGGCCTCGGTATCGTTGGGCTTGTCTCCCAACATACTTAAAGTGACCGACTGCAAACAGAAACAGGATAAAGCCTCGGACACTTGGACCTCTACAGGGGAGGGGTCCATTTACATGTAGCCCCCCTGACCATAAGAACTTGGACCGAATAAGGAAATTGAAAATCGGAACGTACAATGCGAGGACGCTGAGGCATGACAAGGAGTTGGTTGCCGCCAAGATAGCGAGTGACTATGGGTTAGACCTGCTAGGTGTGTCTGAGGCACGTCTTTTGGATTGTGGTAGGAGTGAGGTGGGGAACTATTCTATGATTCACTCTGGCCACAAGACAAAACACAAGCATGGTGTCGCCTTGCTAATGAGCAAACGGGCCGCCGGCTCGCTGCTTGATTGGGGACCCATCTCCGACAGGCTACTACGCGCCTCGTTTAGGGCAACGGGTGACCCGTTGACCGTACTTTTGTGTTATGCCCCCAAAGAAGATGCGGAGGGGACGGTCAAGGACAGTTTTTATGACTGTCTGGCAGCCGTCACATCCAAAATTCCTAAAAGGCATAGGATCGTTGTGATGGGCGATTTCAATGCCAAAGTAGGCAACGATCCACTAAACGGTCCTGGCGTAATGGGGGGGCATGGCATGGGGGTGCTAAATGACAACGGCTCCCGTCTTATAGAATACGCAACACTCCAAGGACTCCTTATTGGAGGAACACTGTTTCCTCACAAGGATATCCACAAATACACGTGGACCTCACCTGATGGACGTACCAGAAACCAAATTGACCATCTTTTGGTTAAGGCCCGAGACCGCTCTGATCTACAGGATGTCAGGACATTTCGTGGAGCGGACCTGAAAACGGATCATGAGCTCCTTGTCGGAGCCATGAAGCTAAGGTTCAATAAATTTGCAAGACCAGCTGCACCGCGAGTGTTTGACGTCTGTGGGTTGGGGAATATTCGGTCTCGCATGAAGTATGAGGCTGAGCTGTACCAAGGATTTGAACTCTCTCGGTATCTTTCCGATACTGACTCAGTAGAGTCGGCCTGGGAGGAGTTCCGGAGAGTAGTGAAGGCTGCAGCGGTTGCGTCCATTGGGTTCAAAGAGAGAAACAAACCACCATGGATGTCTATGGAGTCCTGGGGATATATTCAAGATCGCCAAAAAGTCAAGATACTCAGAGATGCTGAAAAGTCCCCTACGAAACTGGAGGCCCTAAGAAATTCGTACAGAGAGCTAGACCGCCTGGTAAAGCACTCTGTGCGCAAAGACAGACGACGTGATGTCGAAGCCAAAATACAGCTTGCACAAAATGCCGCGGCCAGGAATGACTCGAAGACTCTCTTGGAAATTACCCGCATGTTGGGAGGAAGAGGTCAGAATAAGACTGCTGACTCAATTAATGATAGCAGTGGAAACCTGATCCCTGCCCCTGACTTAGTAAGAGGAAGATGGAGAGAACACTTTGAGTTCATTCTAAACCGACCGGACCCCTCCTCACCTTTTGATGTTGGCAATGAGGATAGCGACCTAGATATCCCACAGGTATCTGGGATAGCCGAAACCCCCCCAACACATGAGGAGATTGAGGCAGCTGTAAAAAGGCTAAAAAACAACAAGGCCCCAGGTGAAGATGGAATCCACGCAGAGCTCCTTAAGTATGGCATGAATGCGCTTATCCACCCACTGTACCATCTCTTTAACAAGGTGTGGAATGAGGAGCTCTGCCCGAAAGATTGGAGAAATGGATCCATTGTGACACTTTTCAAGAAGGGAAACTCACTGGAATGCGGAAATTACCGTGGCATCACACTACTTAGTGTGCCCGGTAAAGTTCTCTCACAAATCATATTGAGTCGCATTCAAAAACCAGTGTTGGCATCTCTGAGAAAGCAACAATGCGGGTTTGTACCTGGCAAGTCCTGTTCGGACGCAATTTTTTAAGCCAGATGTGTACTCCAACAGTCGCAAGAGTTCAACTCACCGCTTGCATGTTGCTTCATTGACTACGAAAAAGCTTTTGACAGCCCCCACAGACCAACCATATGGAAAATACTGGCCGCGTATGGCATCCCGCCCAAGGTGGTAACCATGATCAAAGCCCTGCATATGGACTCTGAATGTTCTGTCAGAACATCAAGTGGTCCAACTGACACCTTCAGGATCACCACTGGAGTCCGGCAGGGCTGTATATTGGCACCTTTTATCTTTGCCATAATTATGGACTACCTGCTCAGAAAATCTATTCTGGGCCCTGGCGGTGTGCCTTTATCACAGCGTGAAAACAGTGAGACGTCTGTGGGAGTGCTGCACGATCTTGAATATGCGGATGATCTAGCCCTTTTTGATACATCTGTGGACGGATTACAGTGCAACGCTAATGCTCTTTATGAAAATTCCTTGCGCCTTGGCCTTCGTATCAACGCTGGTAAAACGGAGTACATATGTAATAGTACATGCACGAGTACTCACACCCCACTAATGGTTGGCAATTCCCAAATATCTCAGGTTAGTAAATTCAGGTACCTGGGAGCAACCATAACGCCAGAGGGTGATCTCCGGTCGGAATTACCAATCCGCATAGGAGCAGCTAGCGGGGCTTTCAACAACATGAACAAAGTTTGGAAGTCGTCTGGACTCAGCATCAGGACAAAATGTCGCTTGTTCAATGCGTGCATCATCCCAATCCTTCTATATGGCTGCGAGTCTTGGCACTTAACCAAGGCTCAAGAGCGGAAGATACTAAGCTTTGAAAACAAGTGTCTTAGAAGGATTTTGGATGTCAGATGGTATGAACATGTTACAAATTAATGATGCTGTGCGCCGGCGCACCCAGCAGAGACCTGTAATCTCCGTAATACAAGAGAGACGATGGTCCTGGCTGGGACATGTTTTGAGAATGCCCAATGATAGTTGGCCAAAAAGAGCACTGTTTTTCCGTCCGCAGGGGTTCCGTCGGCCCGGGCGTCCCTCTTTCACAATACACCGTTCCTATGACAACGATATCAGAGCGCAAGGAATGTCGTGGGAGGGGGTGACGCAATTGGCACAGAGACGCTCTGAATGGAGGAGGCTGGTTTCTGCCCTGTGCTCCCGAGAGGAGCGTTGAGGGCGATGATGATGATGACTGACTCTGAGTGTCTGCGTTAAATTAATTTGCTCTCACAAATATCATGCTTTAATTTAGTAATGGACTCTGTAGTTAATGATATTATTATTTTACTTATTTCCTTGAATTTTTTTTCCTTGATTTCAATTTTGATCAAAATCGGCAACCGAACGTTGTTTCAATTTCTCAAGAAAAAATTGTTTTCCACGGACGTTATACTTACGAAAAATCGAACAACTCGCAGACCCATCATAAACGAAGAGCAGCCTTGTCCCGAATGTGACATAGTGTGCCTGTCCAGAATCGGCCTTCACAGTCACCTTAGATGGCACCGTCGGCAGGATGCTCGATTAAATTCAGTCTCTCAATAAAACCCGGCAACGGGTACAAGGCATTATTATTATTTATTATTATTACTTACGAAGTATGTACGATGTACATGTCGTGTCGATTTCGTGTTGAACCACATACATAGATACGTCGATTATCATTCCGCTGAATTGCATAGGGGATGGTGAACTTCTTGAGTGGATTCTGTTGTAAAGACTGTTTTAATAGTCTTGTCTCTCAGGAGACTGAATGATATCAAATAGAGCATAGCCAAGAAACCTCAATTCGTTGGAAGAATATTCTTGTTGCAACATAATATTGCATGCATGTTCTTTACAAATGAAATTTTACGTCAACTCTGACGACAAATAAGATACAATAATTATTTTGCTTAATTTTCATAGATTACCCTTTTTACTTTTTTTTTTATGAGAACAATGTTAGTGCGTTGAAAATATTGTTTATAACTAGAAAAATACAAAATCGCTCTCAATGTTCTCTGTTGTCAAGATCATAATTTAATAAATATGAGTTTTAAATATAATCAAATATTGACAAAATGTTTATCGTTAGATTAGTAAGTCAACTTTATCAAAAGCTTATGAAAAGTAACTTACGAATACGCACACTCTAAATGTTAAGACTTTTTTATATATAAATTCAAAGTGGTAAAAAACATAATTATATAAATATTTTTTTTGTGATTTTCTTATTCACTTGATTGAAATTTCTGCTCAAAAATAAACAAAATCTTTTGACTTACTAAGCCGGTTTTTCATTTAACAGTAGTACCTATGTCATTTGCAACTCAGTAAAACAAAAAAAAAACACAAACAGCTTTTTTATAAACTTACGAACTAAGCGCTTCATTATTATGGTACGTAATTGATTGAGCCCATTTGTAGAACAAATCCATCTACTTTCTTCTTAAGCCCAATTCTTATACAAAACCAAGCTGTAATAAAAAAATAAACTTTTTTACTTGACATTGGTGTAACTTTAATGGTTTATTATACTTATTTTTCATTTTGAAAAGTAAATAAAGTAAATAGTACAACTACTTTGTATTTTAGTAAATTTAGAGCTGAATTTTTGAATATTTAAGACATGTGTAATAATTATCAAAAGAGTCAAAATTAATTATTGTATTTAGGAAACTATCCAACAAAAAAAAAAACTGTCATTTATTTTGTAAATTAGAGATTAGATTCCAAATTTAAAACGCTGAAAATTTTCGTAACATTTTCATATAACACTCCTTAACACATTGACTGAATTTTTCTCCCTAGTATTTTTTTTTATCTTTGGTTCTGATTTTGCCTTTAAAAAATAATTAGCTGTATTCTTGAAAAACACCTACATGTATCTATTATTTATTAATTTGAAGTTTTTTTAAGTTAAAGCTGAAACTTTTGTATGATAACTCGTCTGTTAGTACCTCAAAGTTGCGTCGTACAAAACGATGCGTGCTATGATGTATTATGCATTTATTCTCTCTGATGTAATATAAAGTATGCAATTACATATATTTAATTTTTTTTCTATTCTCAAGGTTGTTACATAAATATTGAATGACAAAGAATTTGGTAGAATTTTCACGAGATTTTTAGTAATGTGGAAAATAAAATATAAGAAATTAATTTTTAATGAAAGATTTCTCAAACATATGTCATTAAATATAAAACCGAATTACGATGTGTTAAATAGTTTAATATATAAAAGAGTAAGGATAAGATAAATATTTCGTACTTAAACATTTCCTCACAAGTATTTTATTGAAACTGTTTACCTAAGACATTCGGCGCTGAAGGCAATCATTCTTATGTAAAAGTATTTTTCGAACTAATGCCACTTTTTGTAATTCTATATCCCAAACTCCACGAAACTTATTTACTTTTCTCCCTTTTCTATTCTTCTTTTGTCAAGTTTTTATTTATTTTTTCATATTACTGTAATATTGCGTATTGTCATTCAAATTTATGGTTTTATCTGAAGCTTTAGGTGATGCGGTTTTACATGGAAAGTGTTTTATTGATTCGCATTTCATTACCGCAAGATGTATCCAAAAACATTATTTTTATAAAATACTCGAAATGAAAAGACAAAGGTGTTTGAAATAAAGAAAGCAGCAACATTTTTAATATCGACTTAAACTATGTCAAGCCTTAAAAAATTCATTTTCTATGATGCCTTAGTAAAATGTCGATTATGATATTTCAGCAAATTAAATTTGAGACACATTAACAATAAAAAAAAATATTACCTATTATTATTGTTTTTCAGTTCGCTAAAGATAATTGGCGAGTAATTTGATTTTATATAAGGGATTGAGTCATTTGTTTTTTATACTCGAGTCTATTGACAGGTGACAACTTAAGTTGTGGAGATTTTGCTATGGTTTATATAACATAAATAAGGATCTAAAAAGCACCCAGTACTTTATATGGTTGTAAACAAATCAACTCGCCAAAGTAGATAAAAAGAACATTATTAAAACATGTAAAAATATACGGATATAATTCAATTCGCTCTCGAGAAATTGAAATGCGATAGTTATATTAATTTCGTACCTTTATACCATATAATATATCATTATAAAAAATCGATTAGAGGAAATGAATTTCTCATTAGTAAATGAATAATCGTTATAGAGGGAAATAAATAAAGAAAAACTTAAGTAAACAGGCTGCTGAAATTATCACAAACATTATTGACCGTAGAGATTTAGGTTCTATTATAGTATGAAATGAAAAAGCTTTCCATGTTGACATATTAAACCAGTTGACTTTTGGCACTTTTCCCGAACAAACTTTTTTCCATTGATCTTGGACTATGGATGTTATTATTATTTGACAGTGAAATAAACCAAAGGAAATGTCTTGGGTTGTTTTGGCACATAGTAGAAGGTGAATGATTAATGATCTCCTCTAATATCCCCTCCTTGGGGGGGCACATCTGCAGTTATGAAGCCTTCATCTACTAATACTACTTCTCGTGATATTTCGCCCTTTGCTCTTTGATAAAGATTGGATAAAAGTTACACTTATAAATTCTTTGGAAAACTTTGCCCGTTTTGAAGATAGATAGTCTTTGATGAAAACAAACGATATTATTTCTTTATGTCACGCATCTGAAAAAAGCACTGTCAGTTGCACGTGGAATCAATTTTATGATTTAAGTGTGTAGATTATTTTTATTTGATGGTTTTACCACTTTTATTTTTCTCATATGGAGGTTATGATGTTCAATAAAATTAAGCGCCATATTTAAGAAAATCTTATGGTAGGTAGCTTTGTTAATAGTTTTGGTCAGTGTTTGCTCAAAACTTGAAAATCTGTTATCAAAAAAGTAAAAATAAAATAACGTTTCTTGCAACCAGATATGTACATATTTGAACATTTAAACACCACGATGACCTAATTAGGTATTATTTTAGTTTCCCGCATATTTTCAAAAGCAACTTACGTAAGAAATATTACACACATTTTTCATATTCAGAACAAGTACTTTTCCTTATATGACTTATTAGATATTTTGTTTGTTTAACATATTCGCGTTCTCTGTATAATATATTATGTACCTAATGATCAAAAGCATTTTGTTTTCCAATTTACGGTACTCTGGTTTGTTTGCTAACATTAAGATTGTGATGGCGCCCAACATATTGTTATTATTATATGGTGTTAAAACGTCGTGTTATAATGTAATATTAACATTATGCCCGTGTAATGGAATCGATTAAGGAATATATTTTCGTATTAAATACATAAGTACTCAATGTTATGACTATTAATAGATTCTCTCTGTGTTTATTAAGGAACTTTAATCGATATTATATTTGCTCATCTCAGTATTTTCAGTCAGACGTGATGTATTACGATCATCCGTTTTCTAATGAATATTCTTCTTCTGCGAATCTTTTCTCTACTCTGAAAGTAGAGAAAGTCAACTGCCAGTTTTTTTGGCGATTTAATAATAATAACACTTTATTGATCAAAAAAATTGCATGAGCAATTGGCGAGCTTATTGCCTGAAGGTAATATTTTCCCGCTTACAAAAGTCAAGTGTGATATTAATATGTTGACAATGTGTGTAATTAATACTTAACAATGCGCAGTGGCGATATCGTAACCAATGAGGTTTATCCGAGGTGCGATTATTGCTAGTTGAACACTTTTACCAATACCCCGCCTTGTGGACGTGAAATACCGTCCGCTATGGCAATAGTTAATACTTTACTAAATTGTAACTAATTACACTCTAAGCCCTAAGTAAAACATTACATGTGTCATGTTTCCTGTAATGAATACCTACTACAAAATGAAGGATTAAGGTACGGGAAGGAACTATCTAGGACAATTGCATATATTATCACAGTTTTCCAGTCCTTATGAGCCGTCATAGTCTTCAATTTTTCACAACTATTGAGCCAGTGGCAAACCTAATTAAGTCTGTCCACCTCGCAGAAAATCATCCTTTTCCTCTTGTTCCTTCTACGTTTAAGAGCTGGAAGGCCGTTTCTATTTATTGATCAAATTCAAATTTATAATTTTAATCTTCAAAGCATGCGATATGTATAGAATTTTGTTGAATTATCATCTAAAATTCCTGCTTGTTTTAATACCAAAATCTTGTACTATGCCCATCTCGTCTTGTAAATATATGTCTAATATAATATCTCACAGTTATTATACCCGTAGAACTCAACAGTATCCTTAAAACATTACGTAATACTTTGATGCGTTATGTACAGCATATATTTAATGAACACAACATACCTAAATTTTATTACAGAAAGCGGCTCTGAGATATTGTAAAAATCGGCGCATTTCATTACTCATAAACATTTTCGTATAAATAATATTATATATACTAAGAATACTGCCAACGTGTAAGGGTAATATTTGTCTCATATATTTCACATATTATAACTGAACATTATTGAGGAATATTAAACAGTAAAACAATAATAATATAAACGATTGTAATTCTGCACGGCTCTTTTCATACGGGTTAAATAATAATAATGATTACAATTACTATATTATAATAATTTTATATGACAGTGTTATATTATCGTTATTATATTTATGTGTCACTTTGCGCCTACAAAGTTTTAATTGAATTTTCTCAGTTGTATTAATAGTGAGTGTTGTTGTTTTGATATACTCACTCACTTCATTGAAACAATTTAACAAACTGGGTCAGCGTAATACCTATTATAAATAAACGAATAAGGCAACCCTTTGTTTTGTGTGGATTGCACATTCGTACATTATTTAAGTATGACTGACTGAAATTATATTTTTGTCGTGTTTGCCATTTCAGAGGTCAGATATATTTCAATATTCCTACATAGTTTTAGATGACCCATATTCTACATATTCCATTTTTTTTCAAATAAACTCTATACTATACTATATATATACATATCCCATAAATAGGGTAACTAGCAGATGAGCTGCATGCAATAAACATGCAAACTGTCCTCTACATGTCGAAAAATATTAAGATATTCAGGATGGGTCGCAGACTTAATCGCTGAATTTAAGAATGAAAATGTTTTTGCTTTCTTCAAAACCTGTCTTTTAAAGGAAACTTGAAAACTTACGGAATAGTGTAGGAGACCAATTCTTTGCCGTTTGCTCCATGGAATAAACTTTATACGACTTGATTAATTGAAAAAGTGTTTAGTTCTTAAATAGGTTGGACAAACACGAAGGGAGACGTCTTTCGACTTCTTGTATCATTATCAATCCTAACGATAGTGACCTGAGTACTCTCGTTTCAATTTGTTTAATTATGGAATTCTACTTCTTGTGCAACAACACAATAAATAAATCTTTACCACCTTCCATAAGAAAGGTCTTTTTTTCTCATCGATATAATGCCAGATACCCCATATTCTAAATTCCATCACCTTAACTTAATAATTCCAATCTTTCATTAGCTTTTTAGTTTTCAATACGTCATCCCTTTTACAACAATGTGAGCTCATTCATACAACTCATTATATTTTCATATGGTGACGATATTGAACCTTGTAGCAATATTGTAGAACTCTTTCCTGTTTAGAGAAAAGAGCTTGGTTCATCTTAATTAATAAGTTTGTATAATATTATCTCACCTATATTGTCCAGAGCTTTAGATCTAGAATGTTTTATTCTTTACGTAGTCCCTCACATATCATAACTTAAACAAAATGAATACTGAAGCGCAAAAAACATTAATAACAATCTATTCATAATATCTACATTGTCTACTGTATTTATTAAGGCATGATAATTAAATAAGACAAATTAATTAGCTCAATCTATCTATATTATCATCACGACACATCCCTCGAGGTGGTAGCTAGCAGACTAAATGTATGTAATTTTGGATGGAACTTCATCGTTGAAAATGTAAAGGTTTTATTTATTTATTTATTAATCAGAGACACAAACAGAAAATTGACAAAATACACACAAAAAAATAAAAACAACATACATTGATTCGGCCAGGCCAACCCCCCAATTAAGTGTGTCTACAGCATACACATATTAATGTTAACAAAAGAATGATAGAAAAAAAAACCAATCAAACAAAAGCAGATCACAATCACCGCAGGCCCAGTACAAACTGAACCTGCACCAAACAAGCACCGATCAAAAAAACAAAAAATGTCAATCTACAAAGATACCAAAGTTGGAGGCAACACTCCTTCTGAACACCGTCAGTGAATGACAAAAGACATCCGCACCATCCACGCAATGTGAGCATAAAACATTATATAATCTACACATTCTGCTGATTGGACTATTTTGACTGACATTGTTACTATGTCTGTCCATTAAGAAAGTTCTTAGGTTACGTAGGCGTTGATTTGCTGCATAAAAATTCAATGAACTGACCGACACAGTATCTACATTACCATTGATCATTTTATGAAGCATAGTGAGATCCGCAAGTATTCTCCTGTCCCTCAGTTTATCCATCTTAAAAAAGGAAAGACGATCCTCGTAACTTTTCAAAAATCTGCCCTGTCCAGCCCTATATGACAAACCTCTCGTGAAGCGTCTCTGGACCCTCTCTAATGCATCAATATGCACCTCGTACATTGGGGACCATATCAGCGAGTTGTATTCTAGAGAGCTACGAACCAAGGAATAATACAAAATCTGGAAACTGTTTTACACGAGATGTTTTAATATGTAGATAAACCTACACAATAATAAATTTGTACATGCATTATCAAATTGACTAAGTATATTACATAATTATTATAAAGTGTCGCTTCCATGCATCCTGATAAGTATGTAAAACACGAAGGAATGTATTCAAATTACGAACTTTTTTTCTGTTCTTTATTCTATATTATAATAAATTATTTAACCTCATTTTTCCAAGTTTATTACTTGTGTAATGAATTTCTTTTGTAATTTTAATAGACAGGTAAATTCATTCACAGCAGTATCGTGCCTTCCATACATGCCAAAAAACCGAGCTCCACCTGAGATTTTCAAGTTATAAAATAATAAATTTATGCTAAAATTATTTACTACTACTACTATACCATCACGGCATATCCCACAAGTGGGGTAGCCAGCAGATCAGCTGCATGTAAGAAACATGCAAAATTATTTCCAGTTACCAATTCAATTATTTTAATTTTTGCACGCATATTGTACGTGAATTAGATGCGATATCGTCAGAAGTATCAAAAAACCTTTCTACATGCAATAAAGTTATGCACAACATTTGTTTTACTAGATGCATTTTTTTGCCTCACTGCGAACTTTCTCGCTTTATGCAATTTGATATGATATGTATATGCGAAGTTGTATAATAAACATGACAACAATGATCGGGATAAACGCGCTGGCTCTCATCCGATTAGGTACCAAATTTAAGCATCGTTGATTTCGCTCAACTCATATGCTAATATGCAGTAAATTTTTATATTGTTTTTTTTTCTGAAAATAAAGCCTTTTAGATGTAATGAAAATATTGTTTTCACCTTATTACAATGTAATAGTATATATATATATATATATTGAGGATATGTCTACCCAGTGTGAAAATTTTAGACACGCCACTGATTGACTGCTAAAATCTTCTTTGTTTTATAATATTGTTATTATTATTATTTTTCACTTCGCTTCCACTTTTGGATGGAATGTAAACTTTCAGTAAACTTTTCGTAATGGGAAAATTTCGCCTTATAAAAGTAATGTTGCTTTATTTTGATATGATTAACTTTTCCCAATACGGACATAAAGTAAAGTTTGGCTATTATATTTTTGAGAAAATAAAATATAATGTCTTTTTGTGTAGATATTCGGCCGTCAATTTTTTTCCATATGATGCTTAATCGTCCACGTTCTGTAAAAATTTCAAACAAATTCCTAAAATTTCAACTTTTTTTTCATTTCATAATACTACATCTTCTTTCTCTTTATATGCCTTATTAGATTCACCAATATTGGCTAAAGACAGGCAATCTATTGTGTAAAACTTGCATTAACTCCGCCACTCACCTTTATGCTGTTCATATTGCAAACTCAGGAAATTTTCTCTTCTGCCCAAATCTCATCAACTTTCTAATTTTGCTCCTAACATGATATAAATATGTTGCATCATTCAAACCTGTAGTGAAAATCGGAGATAAGAACACAATTAAGTGCAACTTTTTTTCTATTTAGGTTCTCCATATTGTATTTTATAGTTAATTTACAAGTAAAGAAATACTTAGAATTCCATTCAGAGTTGTTTCGAAAATTGCTTCTAAAAATACGCTCTTTCTGGAATTAAAAACTATCTGACTTTGTTTATCGTATTTAAATGTACGTGACAGCGTATAGTTGTATCAATATTACAAATCTTTGCTAATTTGTACCTGCTTGGATTGTCAAACACAGTGAAACAGAGTTATGTATATATTTCCACTGCGATGTTTGCTTTTACATTACACGCGGTATGAATATGTACAAGATACTTCATTATTTATGTATAAACACCGCACATTTAGAATGAGAGAATCTGAAGTGCTCGAGATTCGTATAATAATAATAGTTATGTTAGTAACTGACTAGAATTTCGGCTGATTCTGGCCAATTATTTTCGATTTTTGGCTACATGATACATGTTCAAATCTATATTTTAAATAAAAAAATCATATTTTAGAAAGCTTGACATGAATTTTGTCTGTGTCAACCAGCATTCTTAAAACAATCAAGTGGCTGCCATACCGTTACAATGAAAATCGTCAACGATTGTAACCATTATAAAATTTGGATGTTTCGGTTTCGGGTTGGCCAAATTTGGATTCGTACCGAAAATCGGCTAATTTCTTTAAAAATCTCAAATTCGGTCAGAATGTATTAAGTTTGTATAAAGATTCATATTATGTACCGTTTTTATATGAGATATTATCATGCTATTTGTTTTTATTACATCTCCTTCATGCGTGGTAGGTATATTGCGTACGTGCAGATTTATTTCTGCCTCTCTTACACACACTAATAGAACTACTACCGTTTACTATTGTAGAAGCTGAAGTATTAATACATATATATAATATTTTTCTTCGTCTTGTGATGTAAATATTATTATAATTGTGTCATTCACGAGTCCTCCTGTTCATAACATTGTTGTTATTATACTTCGTGACTTCATTTTGCTTTTGTAATTTGCTTCTTCTACCTATTGCTATTCACAGCTTTGAACAGGCAATGAAAGGAATATTATAATCCAAAGAAAATATATGCAAATAGCTCTGAGATTTTGGATTATATTATCTCGCTTTGTTTGTGTATTCATAAATAATATTTTTTTAGTGATAAGATAAAGATATCAACACTGCATTCATAATAAAATTTAGTATCACAAATTTCCAAAACTAAAAGTAGGTACTGCCATCTTCTACCTCTTGTATTAGTTTGAACGAGAGTCCATTAGGTATTTATTGACTTATTTGAAAATATTTATAATTATATGAATATGTGGATGCAAGAGGAGTGTTAGGATAGAATGCGTGTAAATAAATTGAGATGATTTGGTCACGTGGAGCGAATGGATGATGTAAGATTGACGAAAAGGGTGTATTAATCTGAAAGAGGGGGTGTGGCTTGACCTCGTGGAGCAAATTCTCAAGGACGGTCGCGTGTTAAGTAAGAGAAATCGGCGTGCATGTATGAGAAACTGGATGAATGTAGAGGAAGCGATAGAAGTATGTAAGGATAGATCAACATGGCGTTCCGTTCTCTCTGCCTACTCAACCTGGGACACGGCGTGAGGGTATAGTATAGTATAGTATAATTATATTTCAAAAACGATCATAGAAATTGTTCATGCAGTGAGCTCTGTGTGGCCTCCTTAATTGAATAAAAATATAACAAATACATTAGAAAACTTTTACCAATGTGATACGCATTCAAAATACTTTTTTCATTCAATAAAGTAAGTTACTTCATAAATTTGGATCCTGGGGTGAAAGACAATAGAAAGAAATATAAAAGACATTATTATTACAAATTATAAAAGATACTATTGCAAGTGAAAAGTATAGTTCATACACTGACACAAAAATACAAACTCATTTCTTAATGTTAAGATATTTGTAGGAGTACCCAGATTCATCTAAAAAAATATTACTTTCAAAGTAATTGATTTTAAGTTAATAAAAAGGTAGATTTTTTTCAGGTTAGTTTGAACGTCTCAGTACAATAAACTCAACCAATAATAATAGCCTGCATAGTTTTCACCCTATCGTTACACATGGGACTACGTTCTACCATGAAATTCCCAAATTGATGTCAAAATAGCCCCAAGTCCATATTGTTTATTAGAATAAAAACAAGTAGAAAATAAACAGTGAAGTAAATGCTATTTAGAAATAATTTATTAGTCTTTTTTACCTCTTTTCAGCTGCATTATTTATATGTGTATTCACGCATCTACGCCCTTTTTCAGGCGCATATTTTATAATAATAATAGTAGGTTTCTAAGCACATTCTGTTCTGACCCTATTTTTTACGATGCTCACTCATAAAGGAATAGTGATACTAAAAACATCTCAATTATTTTTAGAGCCTAAATGTATATTCAAACAACCATTTTATCTGCCGCAATATATATATAATTATAGTAATTACATTAAAAAAAAGTAATTACAGTACTTATATAATGTTTTATAAACAATGTATATCTAATTTCAATTTTGAGTATTATTTATGCTATGTGACAGAAGATACTCATATTTTTTTAGATTTTGAAATTTCATATACCTACTTATGAGATTATTATACATATCTGATTTCAAATAATTTTGCTTTGTAGTGTCGATTGAACAACAATAAGATTTAGTGGCGGGTTTTAATTATGAATGTGTAATTTTTGTTCAAGGGATGTACAATTATGTTTGCTAAACGTAGGTAGTTTATTGCGTGGCTATTGCACTTGTGGGACTTGCTAAAATCACATTATTTGCTTATATGCATACGGATAAAAAAAACGTGCAAAAAATACATTTTTTTTAAATCTTTATTGTAAATGAAACTTTAATCATGTAGTATTCCTTGAGTACCTATACTACATACTATACTATACCCTCACGCCGTGTCCCAAGTCGGGAAGGCAGAGAGAACGGAACGCCAAACAGATCTATCTTTACACACTTCCTTCACTTCCTCCACATTCATACAGTTTCTCATACACGCACGTCGGTTCCTCTTACTCAACACGCGGCCATCCTTGAGAATTTGATCCACGTGATCAAGCCACGTGGTTCTCGGACGCCCGCGTTTCCTCACACCCTTTCCTTGAGTACCTATTTAAACTAATGCCGATAAAATTTATGCCTATGGTTTTGTCTAAGTCAATACGCCATTTTTGTCCAAAAAAATCAATTCTACATTGAAAACGATATCGAAACGGTTGGAATATCGTGGGAGAAAGGAATTGAACTTGTTCAGTATATTTCTGAATAGAAAATTATGAGTTTCTCCTTTTTATTATTATGTTCCCAAAGTGAACGTTTTAGAGCAAAATAATAATATTGCTAATTACACGTGTTCTTATATATGTATAATCTATGTATCAAACACCTTTGTAAACGAAAATTTAATATGTGTTATTATTATCATTTTGTTTGTGATTTTTGGGCCCACGTAAATCAATGTTAAACGGCCGCCATGCGATCGCCCACTCACACCTTTGAAATAAATAATATCCTTGTCCAGAGACCTTTATCTAAACTAAATACAATGTTATTGTCTACTTGTTTGAATATCGCCTACATTATTTTACAACAAATAATATGAATATTATTTGGTTATGTTATCAAGAATCATAATAATAAATGTTTCATAAATTCTAAAAATATGAACAACAATACCGGTTCAACCTTTTTGTAACTTTTTTTTTACTGTTTTTTTTTTTTATTATTATTATCTATATTAAGCCATAATATAAGAAAAAGTAGACAAATCACAAAGAAATTTGACTATGTGTTTGCAATATTTTCGTTTTAATTAGAATTTACAATGTGATAATTACACTACATGATTATATGCAGACTTTTCACTGTGTATAAAATAATCACTTTGAATTTTAAAAGGTCTGCAATCGGTTTTGACACTAAAGTAACATTGAAAATATGAAAATAAAAAGAACATAATCAATGTATGACTGGATTTTGGAACAATGGGGGTATTTAAATTATTTATTGCAAACGATTGGGATTGAGTGAAACAATTATTGTTAGCAACGAAAACAAAACAAATTAGTCAGGTAATTAAATAGGGGCATGATTTTGTAAATAAAATAAAAGCACCACAAAAATCACCATTGCTTTGAAGGTTCTCCTTCCACCCCCTAGTGATATATAACTTTCAAGCTTTTTTGTTTTGCACTCAGTTTTGTCTGCTTATCAATGATACTTACGTATATCAAAATTCAAAGTGTTAATTTTACACATAGTGAAAAAGGTGCGTACAATTACACGTTTTACAATGGAATTGCTAGTTTGTATGCATTCGTGAAAAAATCTACAGTTTTATTCATTATAAAAAACTGCAAGTAATTTTTTTTATATTTCTGGATTTTCATGATATTTGGTTTTATTAAAATGATTTATACAGATAAGAGCAGTTTTATTCTATGATATCAAATGATTGATATTACTCTAATTGCATAAAGGCAAAGTTTTTTATTCAAGATAAAAATAATTAGGTACTTTTCATCCCAAATATTAAATACGTGGTCGTACTTCAAACATCTCAAAACTCATTTGCTCATTGTCTCTGGTGTCCGTACTTGTAGAATAAGATGGAGGTGGTTCTGAGATTAACTATCACTAGATAGAGATAGATACCTTTCTTGCCAATTATTATGACGAACGTTGGTTGTACAATCACCAACGTTAAACTTGAAAATATAGAAATCCCTCGCTCTGTTTTTGCTGGTACCAAGAATGAAATACTAAGAAAGTAAACTTTTATGATAAACACAACATAAAAAGTCTTTTGGTCTGATGAAATAATGTTTTCATTTTGATAGTGTACTGTGATACATAATTCCATTGAAAATTATTAAAAATTTAGTGCACAAAAATGATTTAGGTTTAATGTGGAGAGATATAAATCTAAAGAAATCAAACTAATTTTTTACGTATAATTTATTTGAAAATTGTGATAACTTATTTTCTTTGTGGTCCGGAGTAGATGATGATTCTTACTCAAAAACTACTTTAAGAAAATCGTATAATT
Source organism: Athripsodes cinereus (assembly GCA_947579605.1). Taxonomy (NCBI): domain Eukaryota; kingdom Metazoa; phylum Arthropoda; class Insecta; order Trichoptera; family Leptoceridae; genus Athripsodes; species Athripsodes cinereus. The sequence goes on along the minus strand of OX388317.1, from coordinate 8,951,461 downwards.
TTGTGCTGAATTAGAACTTCTTTTTCCACTTAGAATATTCCCGATCGGCTTAAAACCCCTCTTTCTTGTGATAATGATATTGAGCTGTTAATTTCAGAAGATAAAAATCGCTGTAAGTACCTATAGGAGTTTGTATTTATCTAGTTTTACGAAAACAATCATTAAAATTTAATAAAAGAAGTTTATTAAGCTCTTAAAACTACATAATTATGCAATATGTTGCGGTTTTGTTTTGTATTGTAATTTGATACGATGGTGGTGTTGTGCAATTATCTGTTGTTGCTGTGTATTAAAGGCGTAAGCCTTAATTATATTAATTATTATAAATACATAAATACCTTCGAGATACAACAATGTCGTCTATACGCAGAGTTTAGATATCAAGCAATGTGTCTCATGCAAAAAAGTACTTTTATATGAATACAACAATATATTTTCATATTGCTCTCACATGATTCCTTCAGTAACACCTTCATATTTTATGTGAGATTCGGATGTAGGATAAATATTATTATCTTTCACACTTTTTTTACCAACGTCCCTATAGAGACTTTTCTACTCCACGTCCATTCGAAAGAGAAATACATCCATTTTTACAGCCCACATCCTACCCGTTTTCAAATTATTTCTTCTCCATTTTGAATAACACGTCACCGCGTCACTCACTGTTCTGTGAACATGTGTTTTTCTGTAGTAGGTATTTCATATTTTTGTTTTCGTTTTATTACTACTACATTTCACCCAAGTTGGTATTTATTTTTGTGAATAATTTCAATGTCTAAAGAAAAAAAAACAAATTCAGAAGTCATCTAGAATTTTAGATATAATGGTTAATCATTTTGTTTCACTCTTGATATATTTTTTGCGCGTAAACATGAAAACGTAGCTACATATTAAAAATAATAAATGAGAGTTATCTTGAATGTTTATTGAAAAGTTGTAAGATTTAATTACTTTTTTGTTTAATATTATTTATTTATTTGTTTGTTTATAATTTTTGCTAATATACTACTATACTCTCACGCCTTATCCCATTTAGGTAGGGAGAGAGGGCGAAACATAACACAGCTCTATCCCATACTTCTTTCTCTTATTCCATATTCATATAATTTCCCCTACATGCATCTTGATTTCTCTTACACAGGACGCGGCCGTCCTCTTGGATGTGATCCACGTGATTGAGCCACATAATATTTGGACGTCCGTGCTTCCAAAATCCCTCTCTTTCAAATGTATTTCGGAAAGGTTATTATATAATAGTGTTAGAAAAAAAGTGTAAAAATCAAAATATTGAAACGATTTTCAGTGGTTATATTATTACTATGCATTGATTTATTCCATATTACCAAGAATATTAACTATATTAATACATGTTAACGAAGATGGGTTTATGATTCTTCATTAGTTGATAAACTAAGCTTGTGTAACACTTTCAGATATTATACTAGACATCGATAACTTCCAATGTATTATTCATTTTTACATACTGTAAAATTTTGCAACGTAAAGGAAACGCTGCAGTTTTAAATCTCCATGTTCTTATTAATAATTCATTCTCAAGTCTCATTTTGTATTCAGGATAGAATTTGCGAACCAGATAAAACGGGCATCTTATTATAAATATCACAACACGGCCTGATACATAGGCGTCAGAAAAATGGAGTATCGCATATTTCGTATAAATAAATAAAGGGTTGTGTTGTTGCGCCTTGTATCTGAAAATCTTACCTCTATCATACATATTAAATTTGCACTCTTTTTATAGCTGAAATAAATATAAAATAAGGTATGAGAATATGTATTTAGTTCATTATTATCTGGTACTACCTATGTAATACATTATTAAAGAGAAAGGGACCATGTGATTTATAGTCATTCAAATTTTTATATACCGAAAGAACAATGAAATCGCACGAATAAAATCTTTCGTACAGAAATTTTAACATATTTGGGCTATTTCTATTTTTGCATTTGTTATATTTTTCACCCTGATAGAAAGATAATTAAACAAAAACATTACATATTTTAAACATAAATAATAAAACATTTAAATTTATTGACATTATGAACATGTGGTTAGATTTTACGATATCCAAGATTAGATTTAACGAAATTTAACCAGTTTAGTAGGTACCTATAAATAGAAGAATATTCACCAATAATCCTGAGGCGATCGAGTGTTGTATAACCTACATACTATCAGAAATGGCTATTTACATCAGTAAATAGCTTTTAAAGGTTTCATTTCAATTTACAAAATTGGCGTAGATATGAAAGTTGGCAAAAAAACTGTTCTTAAACTGAAATTCAATGCCATATCAAATGATATATCCGTATTTTCCAAAATCAAAACCTCAGGAATCTACACGTAACGTGTACATCCTTTCAATTCCTATCGTCATATATCAACTTTTCTCCCTAAATTTACGATATGGAGCGTTAACACCTTTCAATAACCTTGAGACGTACATGGGTAAGATATTTACGGTTACGTTTCGTAACAGGTACTCGCGTGTTGTCGTAGTAAATAATCTCATCCCCGTCTAGCGCTGCTTCCATACATCACGTTGAAAAACTTGGGACAAAACTTCCGTAGCTCGAAGCTGCATTATTCCAGATATACTAAAATTTATGTAGGTAGTGGTATAGTTCAAAAAAGAAAAAGCTTCAATGTATTTTCAATGCTACTTTTTATGCAAATATTTCTTACTCTGTATCTTCGTAGAAGGTAAGATAGGAAAAAGACAATACGAGTCGTAGCAACTTGATTTTACGTATACCTACGAGAATAATGGTTTATATTGTACTAGAAACGAATACTACTACGGGTCGTAGCAACTTGAAAAGAACGTAGACATAAAATATGTGTATATATGCTACCTCCGTAGAAGAAACCTCTTTCGTTATCTTTCGGAGTTCAAAATTCTTTATACTACGGAGACGTATATATTATCTCTTTTTCTAGGTGTATATCGCTTTTTTATGTCAAAACTTTTTTATATTTAATTTCTAAAGTGTTCATAATATTATAAAATTTCACATATAAATGTCTGTCTCAAGGTGAAAATATGAAAAAAAAAAACATGATTCTAATACACTTTTCCTTAGATATTTTAACAAGGTGTGTTCAAAGATGAATACTTGGAAATGATTCGTAAGTATTTTTATAAAAATTTTAGAGTAACTCTTCAAATTGAAATAAATTACATTTTTAGTTTTTTTTTCGTAAATGGTTTTGAAAACACTATTTGTTATGTTTATCTAACGTGCCAAAACTTAAGTTTCTTCACTCAAATGAGATAAAAACAAAATAAACGTATCAAAACTTAAGTTTCTTCACTCAAATGAGATAAAAACAAAATAAACGTATCAAAACTTAAGTTTCTTCACTCAAATGAGATAAAAACAAAATAAACGTATCAAAACTTAAGTTTCTTCACTCAAATGAGATAAAAACAAAATAAACGTATCAAAACTTAAGTTTCTTCACTCAAATGAGATAAAAGCAAAATTATTGGTTTTTGTGAACAATTTTCGACAAATTTTGCAAATAAAGGTTTATGTTTTTTTTTTTGATATTTCTTCTTTTTTGTGCAGTGTTTTTGAATCTGTAGATCATCCGATTGATTTATTTATCAAATAAGGAAGCGCTACAAAAACAAAGAACAAACAAGGAAATATTTGTAAATATCAAATTTTGATCACAAGATCAAAAAATACTCTCGTAAATCAAGAAAAAGTACACTTTTAGTTTGTCGTATGTCAATATTCACATTACTTTGATTGCCATATTCTGTTTTTCACGACATAATATTAAATCGATTTATCTCTTTTATGTTTTTGATTTATCGGTTCGTTGTTCCTGTCTTGTTTTCTAATACTTTGTGTGTACGTCTTCATAAATTTGATGTAGGTACAAAATTCAATTTCATCTCTCTTAGTTCCTTGAACACGCTTAAAGACGGCTCTATTGTGTACATGTATGCTAATTTATTTAAGCACTATTACATGTCTATCATTACATCGTAATAAGAACACTCCATGGATGAATACAAAATAAACCTTTTGTGTGTGAATTTAGATAAATAAAAACTCTATTGTATATTTCTTTATTTGATGTAAAAAACAGTGACAGCTTTTTTATTTCGTCTACCAGAATAAACATAGGGAGCAGCATACTCTACCAAAAAGTTGATGTCCTGTTCTGTTCTTTAATTTAATCCTGATTTTGGTCACTATTTTGGTACGCTAGTATTAGAGTTCTATTTTGTCTTATTTCTGTTCCATATTGTCTTGTACGTGGTGTACGTGGTGTTCGACAAGGCGACACGATCTCACCAAAGTTGTTTACTCTGGCCTTGGAAAATGTATTTAAAAGAATAAATTGGGAGCAAAAAGGCATCAAAATAAATGGAAAATATCTGAGTCACCTTCGTTTTGCTGATGACATAGTTGTTATTAGCGAGGATATGAATGAATTGAAGGAAATGATTGAAGAGCTACAACTAGCATCATCCCAAATTGGTCTTGAAATGAATATAGGTAAAACCAAAATCATGTCCCCGAAAAACAGCAGCATAACGATAAATGGGAAAATAATAGAAGCTGTGGATGATTATGTTTACCTGGGTCATAAAATAAAGCTGGGCAAGGAAAATCAAACGGCAGAAATTTCTAGACGAATAGGATTGGGATGGGCTGCATTCTCAAAACTTAAATATATATTTAAAAATAATGAAGTCCCCATAAGTCTCAAGAGAAAACTTTACGATTCGTGTGTCCTGCCAGTGATTACATATGGGCTAGAAACTATGACGCTAACACTTGCAAGCAAATGAAAACTGAGGTGTGTACAGCGTGCCATGGAGAGGCAAATGCTAGGTATCAGCTTGAGAGACAAAATAAGAAATGAAACTATCCGACTAAAGACAAAAGTCGTTGACGTTGTTGATAAAGTCTCCAAGCTGAAATGGCAATGGGCTGGTCATGTGGTAAGACGAGAGGATGGCAGATGGACTTCCAGAATTCTTGTATGGAGACCATGGGAGGACAAAAGAAGCGAAGGAAGACCCCAAAAAAGATGGGTTGATGATATTGTCCAGATGATGGGGAAACAGTGGTATCGTGTTGCTCGAGATAGGAAAATGTGGAAAAATTTTGAAGAGGCCTATATCCAGCAGTGGAGAGAAGAAAGCTAGCAGTAAGTAAGTAAGTAAGTAAGTATTGTCTTGTACAACTTATTTATATAGTTTATCAGAATAAACAAGGGCAGCGTGCCATACAGAAAGAGTGATGTTCTGTTCTTTTTTTGTAATTTCGTCCTGTTTTTGCACTTTCTTGCAAGCATTAGAATTTGGTTTTGTCTTATTTCTGTTCCATATTGTCTTATAGGTATGACTTATTTATTTATTATATCAATAAAAAGGAACAGCATGTCATACCGGAAGAGTGATTTTCTGTTATGTTGTATAACTTCGTCCGATTTTTCACTGCATCGTTATACAAGAATTAGAATTCTATATTGTATTATTTATATGCTTTTATTTCCTCATACCAGTCACCTATAGCAGCGTTCTTTTTTCTAATTTTCCATTTTTCATATCCATAGAAACATGATTGATAGGAAACAGGCCTCTCCTATTCTGATTGATTTCGTATATATATTATCTTATGTACATATATATATTACCTATCTCCATTCACGGTACTCAAATTACTTGAAGAAATCGTGTACTATTATTATTATATGCAACAAGACAAATCTTTCTAGATTCATTACAGCTTCAAGCTTATTTGTTTCCAGAAGAAAGATATCAAAAAAGAGAACTTTTTTTAATATTGGCCAAACTTTAAATTCCGAGTATGTCACATGAAATCCATTGCCAAATAATTTAATATTCATAGGTCCTACTGAGTGGTGACTCCGATAATAAATTTTTCTGCTTTGTGGCGGATAGAAAAGTGTATGGTGACGGGAATACGCATACGAATTTGTAATATAAATTGATATTACTATAGCTATCTAGGATCCTCGAACTAATTACAAATGATTCTTTGAGAATGTAGCGTATTTATATCTCTTTGAGATAAAGGAAAATCTTTAATTTTATATTTCCTTCACATACAGTGAACATGAAATTTAATCTTTGCCAAAAGATTTGCTACTTCCTAATTGAATAGATTATAAATATATTACTTACAGTTCTTTTGTGTGTTGAATAAAGAAAATCGATATTTAAGCACTTGTTTTATTTTATAAGAGTAGTTAAATTACATGAAATAAAATATTTGTAACAATGATATATAATAATTTAAAGTTAAAGAGAAAATTAATTAATTAAAACTATTTCTGCCGCTGGTCTAAAGTGAACTGATTTCATTTCTATCTTCTAAAACATGGTGGCATTTGTGTGAGACATTAGCGCTCCCTATCGTAAATATCTACAAGTCATTGGTCAGCTTGAAGGTTTGCTTCCTGGTAAAAATATAGGTGTTTACTTCGCTTCTTTCCGATTTCCGTAGATGGCAGTGCTATGTCCATTTTTAGTTTAAAATGTTGCTGAAACACATTATCAATTTTTATCTATAAAACATACATATATATAACTATAATTGTTGGCAAGCTTCGCTGGTTGCCACACAGCCCCCTTGGCAGTGTAAAAACGCCGGTTTTTTCACGAATTTGGCTTGTATATTGGCCTTCCACTTCTAGTTATGTATACAGGCTCTCTTGATGTTGAAGCAGTCTGTTCTGGTTCATTTCTTGCCTCACAAAAATAAGGCTTGCATCTGTCCAATGATATTATTTTCTTTTCTCCTCCTATCAACAAAGTTGCAGTCTTGTCGTCTCTTCTGCATACTTGGTAAGGGCCTTGATATGCTGGAAAAAGCGGTTTATACACCCTATCATCTCTAACGAACATATATTTTGCAAGTTTTAAATCAGGATGGACAAATATGTTATTTTTATGATGATGTTCCACAGGACGTGGTTTAATTTGTTTCATATACCAAATCAGTTGTTGAGTGTAATAATTTGGTTCAGGAATTTCCTCTGTATCACAAAAAATATCATTTGGTAATCTTATCGGATTTCCGTATAACATCTCTGAAACAGAATAATCAGTATTTTCTCTAATAATGGTTCTTAAACCTAATAATATGGTTGACAACGATTGAGTCCATGGGATAGGATGATGTGTTTTAAAACTGTTCTTAAGTGTACGATGGAATCTTTCTACCATACCGTTGGTCTGAGGGTGGTACGGGGAAGAAATAGAATGTTTTGTGCCTAATTTAGAACAGAACATTTTAAATTCCGTTGACATAAATTGTCTACCTTGATCAGTAATAAATTTCTGAGGTGTTCCATACCTCGTAATCCAATGGTCCCAAATAGTTCTCACAACTGTCTTGGCTGTGATATCTTTTATAGGTATTGCTTCACTCCATCGTGAATACCTATCCACAAAAGTAATCAAATATTTCATACCTTCTGATTCCACGAGCGGTCCGACTATATCAATGTGTACTGTCTGGAATTTTGCATCAGGCAGTTTTATATTCATAACCATCGTTCTAGTGTGTCTTGTTACCTTAGATTTTTGGCATTTAATACATGTTTTACTCCAAAGATTACAGTCAGCTCTCATGTTCTTCCAAACTCCTCTTTTGGAAATTGTTTTCAAAGTATCCTTGGCGCCTGGATGAGTTAAGTTGTGAATACTATCGAAAAATCTTCTCTGTAATGTTTTAGGTATGTACGGTCTTAGATTTCCCTCATGAAGATCAAAGATGAGCTGTAAACCTTGTAAGTTGTTTTTGATTAGATTTAATGAATGATCTTTATTTACAAGTAATTTTTTTAATTCCAAATCAAGATTTTGTTGTTTGGAAATTTCTTCTAACGAGATATCATTATGTAACTCGATCATATCGATTCTAGAAAAAGCGTCTGCAATAACATTTGAATTACCAGTAACATATCTAATATCGGTACTGTACTGTCCAATTAAATCCAATTGCCTCTGCTGACGTGGACTTTCTTTTTCAAAATTTTTCTTTTTGAAAGCATATTGAAGTGGCTTGTGATCTGTGTATATACAGAACTCTCTGCCTTGCAAATGATGTTTGAAATATCTAATGGCTTCAAATATAAAATATAGAAACATTCTTAGTTATATTTGATTCCTCCTTGCTAGGTTTATTTGCTTGCTCATACATCTTGAGATAAATGAAATTTTTCAATTGTATTTATATAAATAATTTGCTGACAATGAAGAACAGCCCGCAATCGAAAAAGCTTTAACAAGAAAACAATTGAGTAATTAAGATTTGAAACCAGCAAACAATTCCAATGTATCCAGCACTTGTGAAAATTTTCTTAGTTTGTGACAATATTATATAAAAATTTTTTGGTATTTGTATTCCATCCAACAGCGAATAGATCCCTGCTGCTAAACTAGCTAAAATTTAAAAGCAAATTGATTAAAAAATGTAACACACATAAATTTGTTGTTTTAAAATTTAAAATGTAAGATACACAAAGACAATACAAAATTTTTAAAATATCACTTGATTGTGACAAAAATGTATAAAATTATAAAAAATATCTTTTTTAGGTGCGCAAATTCGTGTCTGATTCGTTGTTCTGATTTTCAATAAAAAAAATAAGGCTAGAATACAATTCTAAATTTGATTCTGCCCTAGACTCTAACACCTTTGAATCACGACACGGGTTCACTCTCGACAGCGGCAGCGAAATTTTGTAAATTTGTTAAAAAACTATATCGATCTGTTACACACACACATATATTTATTTAAGATTAAAAGAGATTTGAATTGCAATACAGCTGTTTATCTAGAATGCAAGAAAAATTTTAATGAAAAATTATATTTCAACAGCTGATTGTGACAACTCGAAAATTTTCAAGGTGAAAAATTTTAGTTAGGTTATGTATAATAATTCAAATCAAATAATTATGTTCTTTTTGTCGTGGGTCACCATTTGTAGCGTATTTATATCTCTTTGAGATAAAGGAAAATCTTTAATTTTATATTTCCTTCACATACAGTGAACATGAAATTTAATCTTTGCCAAAAGATTTGCTACTTCCTAATTGAATAGATTATATATTACTTACAGTTCTTTTGTGTGTTGAATAAAGAAAATCGATATTTAAGCACTTGTTTTATTTTATAAGAATAGTTAAATTACATGAAATAAAATATTTGTAACAATGATATATAATAATTTAAAGTTAAAGAGAAAATTAATTAATTAAAACTATTTCTGCCGCTGGTCTAAAGTGAACTGATTTCATTTCTATCTTCTAAAACATGGTGGCATTTGTGTGAGACATTAGCGCTCCCTATCGTAAATATCTACAAGTCATTGGTCAGCTTGAAGGTTTGCTTCCTGGTAAAAATATAGGTGTTTACTTCGCTTCTTTCCGATTTCCGTAGATGGCAGTGCTATGTCCATTTTTAGTTTAAAATGTTGCTGAAACACATTATCAATTTTTATCTATAAAACATACATAATATATAACTATAATTGTTGGCAAGCTTCGCTGGTTGCCACAAGAAGTTTGAAGAAATATCACTATGTAATTTACTAGAATTAAACTAAGTTTGAATACCATGAATTTATCTACCATCACGGTATTTTCCACAAATGAGGTAGCCACTGCATGTTATTAACATTCAAGTCATCCTCGCCGTTCCCATGAAAATTAAGACATTCCCGATGAGGTGTGCCTCATTGTAGAATTGAGTTTGTAAAATGTCTTAAAACGTCATGTTTAGCGAATATTTGCCTTTTACAAAACACCCAAAACTTTTTGATAAAGAGTGCGAGAGACCTACTGTTCACCCGAGATTCCGCGAATTTATTATACCATTACTCATATTTTTCAATATAACGTCAAATATCAGAATCTATTGACTGTAAGTATTAATGGTATAGTTTTCTCTACAGAAAATTCTATTGTTAGTTTTACGAATGACTTGATCGATTTCTTTTGGTTCATTAACTGTGTAATTTGCGACAACCAATTGATTCAATAATCTTTCATAAATGATTCATTGAATGATTTCAATATCAAATATAAATTTCTATGAAACGTTTTACATCTCAATGTTTTGAATCACGGTAAAAAAATGTAGGTTTGTCGTTTTTAAGACAAAAGGTAATAACTACATTTTTAGTCATTTTGTACTTAAAACGTAAGTTTCCATTATTTATCTCCAATTTCTAACATAGTGTAAAAGTTTTCGTATGAAATGTAGCTTATCTTTTTATCAAAAGTGCAATTTAAGAAAATGTGATTAGTTTTTGCTTTACAATACCCTCAAGCTGTATCCCAACTCAAGTTGGTAGAGAGAATGGAACGCTATCTAGATCGTCCTGGAGAATTTTATCTACGTGATCAAGCCACGTGGTTCTTGGACGCCCGCGTTTCCTCTCACCCCTTCTTTCAGATAAGTGTATCTTCTTTATCATCCTTTCATCAATCTATTCGTTCCACATGTCCAAACTATCATAACTTGTTTACGTGACTTATTTAATTTAGTATTTTGTTTTTTTTTTCCAACCATATAACTACTTTAATTATTACGCAGATAATGACATTTACCTGAACAATGGCGATAAATTTTAATGTAAATTTAATTTCGAAACTGAATAAATAGAGCATTAAATTATTTCAAATACAACAATGATTCGATAATTTCAAAATTCGTCATAAATGTATGTTAAACTTGACAATTTAATCTCATTCACAACTATACCAAATTCGTGATTCATTTCCAGAATTAACTTTAATATGATTTTATTTTTTTAATTCTCTCACAATTAACAAGTGTTTAAAAGGATCATACCGGGTTAGAAATTAACCCAAATTTACCTTACTTTCAACTTTTCTCTCTTTGTAATCGATATCCTTATGTTATGTAAGGGTCGAGTAGGTACAGAGTGAGAGGATTTGAATCCTGGAATTCCCGGAATTTTCCACACACAACTTATATTTATTTATGTAGTTATTTCAGTGGTTCTTAACCTTTTTGGGGGTACCGAACCCCACCAGTTACATATGCATTCACCGAACCCCTCCTAATTTGAAAAAAAAAAATAGATTTTTACAAATTCAAAACATGGTATATATTTATATATAGGTGCACTGAGAAAAATACTAACGAAATTTCACAACGAATCATTGGTACGTACTATCAGATTAGGACCAGAGATCGTACAAACGATTCATTAGTACGAATCTATAATATTAACTCTTCGCAAACAAGTTGTTGGTAAATTTACCAATGATTTGTTTGCGAAGAGTTAATATTATAGATTTATACCAATGAATCGTTTGTACGATCTCTGGTCCTAATCTGATAGTACCGTACCAATGATTCGTTTTGAGTATTTTTCTCAGTGGTACAAAATGAAAAAAAAAAACAAAGATCAAACATTAAATTTTGATAGTTAAATCATAACAATGGTTTATGTGACAATGTGTTTTATTTTTATTTTTATAATTTGAAGTGATACAGTATATATTGTTTTTGTTTTGAATTGTAATTTGATACGATGGTGGTGTTGTTCAATTATTGTTTGTAACTGTGTATTAAAGGCGTAAGCCGTATGTATTATTATAAATAAATAAATAAATATTAATTAATATTTACTTCAAATCAGTGTGACTTCTGCTGTTGCCTTTAAAATGATTTTCACCGAACCCCCAAGACTGACTCACCGAACCCTTGGGGTTCGATCGAACCCAGGTTAAGAACCACTGAGTTATTTCATTTATTTTTCAGTATTATTTTCCCTGCTTTCAATAAAAAACGATTGCATCCCATATACAAAACATATTATAGGATAATGATTGAACGGCGTACTTCAGAACAGGCGGCAAAACTGTGATTCAGGTCAATTATTAAATTTCAAATACATCTAGGTCTTCTTGTCAGACTGCAATAGATCCTCTCTTATACAATAAATGTAATCTATTTATCCTTTTATCATCTTAATTAAACCCTTTATATTATTAATGTTGTTCACTCTGCTATCATTGCGTTGTTGGCAAGATGCCCAAATCGAAATGAACTTAAGAGATTAAACATTTAGTACTGTGATAAGATGTACCCATAGTGTACTAGTGCTACTGAGTTCATTTAATATACGAAATGCAGTCATTTGAGAAACAACATAAGTCAGGTTTTTAGCGATTTTTTTTTATTTGGGTCCTTTTTCTTGAAACGCACGTTATTTCATTAAGAAACCACGAAATTTTTACCTATTTGATACAAATTGAGCTGATTAACTTGGTCGGTCAATAGAAAAACAACACAAATCAATGTCTTGTTAATACAATATTTTTTTTCGTGTCGATTCACACCTGACACTTAACGCCAACCACTTACGTGGGTGAAAATGATGAAAAATAGTGATTTTTGGTTGTTTAATAAATAATCTGGGATGAAAATGTTGATTTTTATTCCCTGAAATGGTGTTCATTTGAGAAACAACATAAATCAAAGGTTTTAAATTAACAAATTAATGTACAAATAAAATATTTTGACATAAAATAAAGGTTTATAATAAAAGAATACACTGTAAGTAACATTTTGATTTGAGTAAGATTTCAACATTTCATTCAAAATTTTATAACAAAGAGTTTATTGTGATTTCTGAAAAGTTTGTATTGACTGACTTATGTTGTTTCTCAAATGACCGATTGAATTACAAGTGTTCTACATACACATTTTACACAACATTAATCGTGATGTAAAATTTAATATCCGATATTCTTTTTATGTATATACAACAATATGTCAAAATCTATCAACAATTATTACATATGAATCTTTAATTCTGTGATTTCTTTTAATATCAAGATATTGCTTATTCGTTTTCATTTGTAAAACATTTTTCTCATAGTATCGAAGATATCTTGTTACAGTGGTGAAAAGAAATATAAATATCATTCTGAGCCAAAACTTCTCAGTAATTTGTTTATCACCCTTAAAGAGAAATTAAGCTGAATAATCGGCAATCTCTAGTGATTCTTATATTAGTTATTATTCGTATTAAGGTGAAACAATATCTACCTATACTTTTATAAATCATTTAAAAAAAAAACATTTTTCAATATATAACTCTTAATAATAATAATAATAAGAACACTTTATTGATCAGAAAAAAAAATCATGAGCAATTGGCGAGCTTATTGCCTGGGGGCAATATCTTCCAGCTAACCAACTTAACGTTTTCGTCCAGACTTGTGAACATTTTCAAGATTACTTAAACAAAAAATAAAAATTACAATATGCTATGAAAGAGGTTATTATGGTAGGGAGAGGAAGGGGGGGGTAGGAAACAGAAAGTGAAGAGGTAATAGGTAGGTTTGAAAATTTGAACACTGTTTTTTTACAAGTAAAATTATCTAAATGAATTTTCACTCTGTAAGCACAAAAACCCTTCAACAGTTGTAATATATTTTTTTTTAAAAACTAGGCTTTAACTTATAATTGGTAAATATAAAAATGATGTGCTTTAATAATAAACAAATAATAATTTTACTAGATTAGATATGACCTTTCTTCAAAGTTTTTAATATTTTGTATTAAATTCGAAATACCTATTATGAATGTTAGAATATCGTTCTTCATGGAATTGCATTACAGACTGTATTAAATATTTTATGAAAGAATTTTGCATAGATTATATTATGATATTATGATTATTACATTTTTAGCTTCGTAATATCCATTCTGTATATATTCCTAGGAGAGTAGTATAGGTACATTGTAGATACAATACAAAAGTATATTATTATTCTTAATATGAAAAATAATATTATGAAAGAGCAAGCAATATGAGAAATATCTCTCTCATACTATTGTGTCGAACTCAGCGTCCTGAAATACTTTCTTAGTAATTTCTGAATATTTCTGTTGTTATATAGGTATTACAGATACCTACTACATATTGTATTATCAAACGTGGATTGCATGATTTAAGATTTTTGTTTGCTACGTTAAGTGTCACGTCTTGTTCTCTATTTTGTGTAAACGTTGTCTTTAATATAATTCAAGGGTCTTGTGTCCTTGGCTATATCCTTATATTATAAGGCTTCGTCGTCATATATGATGACCTATATCGTCATACCGGGTTAGTTGGAAGACATCGCATTTTAGCGATAAACTCGCCCTCTGTACATTGAATTTATAATTGTTATTTTTATGACAGTATTTCATTATGAAATATTATAACCATTGTACAGTGAAGAATAAAATAAATAAATTAATTAATTAATAAGGGAGTTTTTCGTAAACTGTATAGTGCGTTTATATTTTTTTTTGTCAATCTATTTATCTATACCATTACAACATTTTCTTCAAATACGGTAACCAGTTTACTATCATTCTGTCTTCTCCATGCCAATAAATAGACATTTTGCATGGGTAGTATAACGAATTGGTCTCCCACTCTTCTGCGTAAGTTTTCGAGTGTCCTGTAAAAGGCAGGTGTTCGAAAAAATTAAGACATTGTACATCTTAAATTCAGCGATGGAGTTTGCCACCCGTCCTGAGTGCCTTGATTTTGTATTGGCACGGGTAGGACAGTTTGCATGTTTCTTACATGCAGCTGATCTGCTGGCTACCCCACTTGTGGGATATGCCGTGATGGTATAGTAGAGTAGTAGTAGGTATAACGCATCGCTTGATAAAAAATGCTTAGTATTTTAGTAATTTTGTTGTACCTTCTAATAACTTCGTATTAAACAGGACTCTTGAAAACCTACAGAATAGACACCTTTTCTTTACCGGAGATTCCACAAAACTTATATTTAAAAAATATTTTTGGTAAAGATTTATATAACGATTTCAAAATAAATATCGATGATTTTATTGTTGCGGAGATGACAAATTGCATATTTATTACATTAAGTTACTTGGTTCGTTGGTTTCTTCGCTTCTGGGAAATGCTATGGTCATACGAATGAAATAAATAAAGATGATTGATCAAAGAAAATTAACGATGTCTCTTTAAATAAATATTCTTTAAAATAAAGTTGTATGTTTAAATTAATCCTATTAAGAATAATAGATAACTTACATGAGTTTCTGATTAATTAAAATGTATATTTATCTGTTCAACTAAATAAACTCTTGAGACCTTTAAAGTCGTCTTATCGATAATATAATTATTGGATATAATATACATTTTACTTACTTGTCAGTCAATTATTAGTTTCAGTTTACTTGTATTATCTAGTTCTATAATTATTATTAGGTATAAGTATCTGAACATTTATATCCAACCAGAGCTGGGTTCGGTTAACAAGAAAATTATATTCGTTATTTGTTAACATTTGCAAAGATATTAACATTGTTGTTTGTCAATTCGTTATTTTATTTTATAAATAACGCAAAATCCGTGGTTTTCATAGTTTTTTTATTCCTTATTAATCCATTTTTTTTTTTTTGAGAAAAACTTAATTTACCTGGTTTTTTGTCAGAAGTTCTGTCTATCTGTCTTATCATCACGTCATATCCAATAAATAAAAAAGCCAATGCCAATAAATATTTTGACATTCTGGATTGTTGGCATACTGCATACCTCATGGTATAATTGAAGTTATTAAATGTCTTATTCGCGATGTTTTACAAATACCTGGCTTTTGCAGGATATTCGAAAACTTATAGAAAAGAGTGGGAGATCTATTCTTTACTGGGTACGCGATGGAACATAACTTAAAACTTGATAAATAATGCACGAATATGTAAATATATTGTTAAAAACAAAGATATACTAGATAGGTAATTCAAAGAAAAAATCGGTTTTGCATCCAATCAAATTTTGCATCCAGTTTTTAACTGACGCTAATATCAAGACAATACATTGCTAATGCTTGAAGGTCATCGATGTTGAAACACAAAAATTCCGATAAAATGTATTTATTTATTTTTTTATTTTATTTATTCTTCACTGTACATTGTTTACAACAACACAAATTAACATAGAAAATATCATTTATACAATTCAATGTACAGAGGGCGAGTTTATCGCTAAAATGCGATGTCTTCCAACTAACCCGGTTATTAAAATCAAAAAACAAAACAACAAAAGAACAGACATAAATATACATATCTACAGTAATATTATAAATATTAAAAAAAAAAACAAAAATACAATATAAAGCAAGCAAATGAAAAAGGCACATGCAGGCAACAATGTACTCATGGACACATAATTATGTACCGCGTTGCAAGTTTCGTATGTCTATGGTTAAAAACATTATATTTATTGCATACTTTTTAACTCTCCTTCAGTATGGACAAAACTCGGCGCATATTATTTTATCAAATTTAGTGTGCATATAATATTAACAATGAAATTCTTCATAATTATTTATCACTTTTTAAACATCGTTAATTTCCGAATAACGAATCGTTAATACCCAACTCCGTGCCATCTCAAAGGATTATTTATATTATAGTTCCATTATGGCTCTTTATACGTTAACATTATCTGTATATTGTATAGTCACTACTATAGTAATAATACAAAATAGTTATAGTAGGTACCAAGTAATATATCGTTACATAGTGTTAGGATATTAGTATCATTATTGGTTTGATGTCTCCGAAATTGGATCGAGATTGGGGATTATTCCATTTCGTGGACTGGATATATCAATAATAATAACAATAATACAACGTGAACTGAATACTATTAACCATTTTAACCGAGAAGGCCCACTGAAAGATGAATGGATATAGCCGTTGGGCACTACTATGTGTTAAAATTAATAATTTAATCCTTAATACCAAATAATACCACGTACATACTAGATATGCAGTAAATAGTTGTTTGACCGAATATCCAATGTCTGCCCAGATTCTGAACGGAATAATCAGATTTTAATTTATTAACTCTTGTTTTAATTTAAATAAAATACTTATTTGTAGTATATCCACGGTGACATTTTTATTGGACGCGAGCAGGCTTTCAAGAGCTTCCGCTCTCATCATCAGGCTGGCGAAAAGTGATATACTACAAATAAGTGTTTTATTTAAATTAATTCAACATGAATTTTCACCAAGTACCGTCGGTTGAAAATATCAACTTTATTAACTCCTTTTGCATATTATCATTATACAACAGTTTTACATGATATACAAAATATTGAGATGATAAACTCTTTAATCCACCATCCATATTTCTATCTACCGTAAATTAAGGAATATTTTAAAAGGCATAATCTAATATCCACCCATCCATATTTCTATCTACCGTAAATTAAGGAATATTTTAAAAGGCATAATCTAATATCCACCCATCCATATTTCTATCTACCGTAAATTAAAGAATATTTTAAAAGGCATAATCTAATATCCACCCATCCATATTTCTATCTACCGTAAATTAAGGAATATTTTAAAAGGCATAATCTAATATCCACCCATCCATATTTCTATCTACCGTAAATTAAGGAATATTTTAAAAGGCATAATCTAATATCCACCCATCCATATTTCTATCTACCGTAAATTAAGGAATATTTTAAAAGGCATAATCTAATATCCACCCATCCATATTTCTATCTACCGTAAATTAAGGAATATTTTAAAAGGCATAATCTAATATCCACCCATCCATATTTCTATCTACCGTAAATTAAGGAATATTTTAAAAGGCATAATCTAATATCCACCCATCCATATTTCTATCTACCGTAAATTAAGGAATATTTTAAAAGGCATAATCTAATATCCACCCATCCATATTTCTATCTACCGTAAATTAAGGAATATTTTAAAAGGCATAATCTAATATCCACCCATCCATATTTCTATCTACCGTAAATTAAGGAATATTTTAAAAGGCATAATCTAATATCCACCCATCCATATTTCTATCTACCGTAAATTAAGGAATATTTTAAAAGGCATAATCTAATATCCACCCATCCATATTTCTATCTACCGTAAATTAAGGAATATTTTAAAAGGCATAATCTAATATCCACCCATCCATATTTCTATCTACCGTAAATTTAGAAATATTTTTAAAGGCATAGTTGAATGAATAGGTATCTATCCACTATCAAAAGTTGTTCAGTTTAGAGCAAGCGATCCTATGGAGACCTTTTTTCGTAATAATTAAGTTTATTCTATGGAAAAAAATACACAAATTGTTTAAGTTTTACTATATTTAATAATAGATACAGTAACCTAGTTTCTACTTATAAAGTCATTGTCAAACTGTCATTGTCAGACAATTACTTTATTAGTCGAAACCAGGTTACTGGAACTATTATCGAATATAGTAAAACTCAAGCAGTTTGTGTTTATTTTCAAAAATTAATATGGAATTTTACAAAATAAATGTCAATTCAATCAATTAATTAATTCACTGTGTCATTGTTTGGATAGTAGAATTCCAAAATGTATTCCATATTGATTTTTTATTTAGATATACCTACGTATTTCGTCTTACAAAGCCATTGTCAATCTTAATAAAATATGTTTTTTTTTAGTTATCTTAATAAAATAGTTTAGTATAACTTGCAATTAAACGACAGTTTTAAAAAGTATGCATCTTGATTACTGAAATGTTTCATTTTATTTTGTAACGCTAATTTATGTTTATTCCTTTATAGAAATATTGTGATTTCTTTGAAATAATAAATAAAAATATTTTGACCGGATAATTGCCGAATATTCGTTTCATGTCTATTATATACTAGGTTTATAGTTTTGGCAAGAAATCGTTACTACAACTACAACACCACACATGATGTATTGTATGAACGTGATGGATATAAAGCGCGTGTTCATGACGTTTAATATAACGATTACTGAAATCAATACAAATTGCTTCCCAGTATGTATCAACTACAAAGATACATCCTTTTTTGTGGTAGTAAGTTAGTCGTGTTGCCGTTGCAGAGTGAAAAATTGTGTTTCAATATTTTTTAAGATAATGTTGCAAGTATGTACTTTTGTATGAAGGACTTAAACCTTACTTTGGTGTCATTTTACTTAATTTTTTGTTCAATTTTTTCACAGAATTTACTTACTAAGAGCAATTGTTGTACATTTGTTAGCGGTATGCGTTGCGGTACGGTACGCGTTGTGAAAAGTGGTGATTCAATTACCGAAAATCGCTCTGAACAGAAAAAGATCGATTGTAGCCTGTTATTTTGAGAAGAGTGTTTAAGAGTAAAATGATTCTGTTGTTTTTCAAACGTGACATTAATGTTATTATTAACAGAAGCTTAAACTTTTTCTTTATGAAAATCTGGTTCAGATATTATGATATTTTTTTAAAATAATTTCATATTATAAGTATTTTTGAATTTGATGAATTTTGAGGTTGACTTTGGCAAGAACTTTATATTGTAGGAAAAATACTACAGAATATACACGTATATATATATAATGTGGGTATAATTAAGGAAATGACAAAAATATTTAAAAAAAAAAAAAAGAGCGTTGGTTGGTTCACGTTTCAGTTTCAAGGTACGAATATAAATAATACGCATAGTAGACATAGTTCACGACAAAGGGAAGTAAAAAAATATATTTATGACGTGATTTAACGTCTCACACGGGACATAATGTTCAGGACATTAGTTTGAACTTATTACACGTACTGGCTATAACAAACCCTGTGTAGTCCGTCCTATGGGACGAAGATATAACCATTTGCTTAAATAATTCATACGAGGATGATTCTAATTCAGCCCCTTAAGTTGCGTACGTATTAACGTGGCATTCCAGTAACGGGTACATGTAGATGTTATATAACTCGCTAGTTGAACTTTTTTTAAGTATTACAATTATGTAGATTGATATATTATATTTGTAGCAATATTGCCTTTGGACGTGTTCAGTAATGTTAATATTTTGAACCATTAAATTTATTCGAACACATAATATTCTTCTCTCTCAATAACTTTTTTGCTATTATTGCTTTCCTTTTGAAATTTTCTAAAGAATACTGTATTATCCGATACTAATAGCAAACAATTTAAAATCCTATGACATGCCTTACTATTTTTGAGATATTTGACACGCCTTACTATTTTTGAGACTATGTTCAGGTACGATGCAACTTTGAACTGCCGGCTCTAAGTGTTAAAATAAAGAACAAAAATAAACGCTACTACTCTTATATTAAAATGCTTTCCGTTGAAATTTCATGATTTCAATTTAAGTGAATATTTTTACTAGAAAATTGTATATGGGTACATAGTCCATTATGAAAGTAATGCGGCATTACTTTCATAATGGACCCCGTATATTAATTGCAATTTTTGTAGGTAAAAGTCGAAGTGTTTGTAAAATAGCTGTGTTAGCTTTTTCAAGGCATTTTTTAGTCGGTGGAAATGAGTAAGTGAGTGTAACTGGTAGAATCATACCGGTACATTTAGGTACAAAGTATTTATAGAAGGATTCTAACTGTTACTGCATGTATCTAGATACTCAAGTATCCCTGTGCGGGATGATGATATAGAGGGGTGTAATTTGTAAGCGTTAGCGTTAAATTTGTTGAATCTATTAAATTCAGATGATGTTTTTCAAAGACGGCAAGAGAGAATAATGCAAAGATAGCTACTTAGCGTTATTAAAATTTACCTTACTACGTACAAATATATACTGTACTTTGAGTTAATGAACTTCTATCTCAGCTGTTCGACTTGTTCTTGGTATAATCTTCAAATATAGTGATTGCGTAAAACATAAACATTGTAACTTTAATCTTGCAAGCTATGTCTGAAATTCATTTTGTCAAACGGAATTCTGTTTTCTGAGATGAATACATAATACTAAAGAATCCATTCCATATCTGCTTGTTTTTAGGACAGACAACGTATTTTCATGTTAAATAAATAAATTAATATGGTTAATATTTAACCATAAAAGGAAGACTATTTTGATACATAAGTATAATTTTTCTCTTTAAATTATTTTTACACATCATTACAGTTTCCGACTAATGTGATGTGCAAAGAGACACAATTTATATAAAATTTCACATACCTCAATATAAAAACCACAGAATGGTTATCAAAATCAATTACCACAAAATATTTGTAGTCTCCTCAGAGTTGGTGTGTAGATTATAATACAACTTAGCCTTTATTATAATACAAATAGTTTTGAAAAGAAGTTTAATTGTTGGTTAATTGTATCAAATATAAATTTAAATATTGTAGTGTCTTCTGTGACATTTATTTGCTGACATGTTAATCATTGTTGACCTATTTTTCAAATTATGATCTTTGAGTGACCAGCCCCCCTAGACAAACACGCACTTGTCGATCGACTACAAACAAATTTACGACAATCTACCTACATCTACCATGTAATTATGCGTTATTGTTGCGGTTATTGTCGAAAATTCGTTTGTAGTCGATCGACAAGTGCGTGTTTGTCTACGGCTCCAGAAGGTTGTAACTATCTATTGTATTCATATAGAATCGTTTGAATGTGGTTCAAAAATTGTGTGGTAAATTTTTTTGTTTAAAGGCAGAACACCCATTTTTTATTGAATTATTCTTCAGTAACAATACAGCGAATATTTCATCAGTATCGATAAAACGTAAAAAAGAATCCAGA
This sequence comes from Athripsodes cinereus, assembly GCA_947579605.1. Taxonomy (NCBI): domain Eukaryota; kingdom Metazoa; phylum Arthropoda; class Insecta; order Trichoptera; family Leptoceridae; genus Athripsodes; species Athripsodes cinereus. The sequence continues at coordinate 8,929,822 of OX388317.1, read as the reverse complement.
TGTTATGAACAATTTTTTAGTATAGTATCTTCATATAGCTATAACCAATAATGCCTACTACTCCTTTCAGAACTTTTGTCCATTTCTTTCCATAAGGTATTCTTCTTGCTTCTTTGAATACTTGCATACTTATAAAAATCACTTGCACTCTTTTTCATTTAATTTCTTCTGACGGAATATTATGAGTTAATGGATATTACTTAAGAAAGGAAATGAAATCTTAAAGTACCTAAGTGGAGAATAATTTGTTCACTAGTTGTTGCACTTGATGCATTTCTTTGGGTATTTCACATGGCATTTAGCATTTATTTTATTTATTTATTAACTGTATGTAGTATAATAAAGCTGGATATATTTCTCCAAATGATTATAATATATTTATTTAAATAAATACTACTTCTAGTATACCATCGAGGCTTGTCTCATCAGTGGAGAAGTCAGCAGACCAGTTGCATGTAACAAACATACAAGCAGTCTTATCACTTCCAACAAGTAAATAAGATTATTTTAAGAATTTTTGACACAATTTGATGTCGGGGACTAGATTTTGCTTACTAGAAGTGTGATTTCAATTATATTTTAAACCAATCTAGATTAATCAAGGTTTTTAAAAACCAAGTGGAATGATTAATCTAGAGTGGTTAAAAATATAAGAAAATAAGATAAGACATTCAGGATGGGTGACAAACCTCATCGCTAAATTTAAGATGTGAAATGTCTTTGTAATACATCATCGTTCAGTTTATATCACAGATTCTGACGTTGATTGATTCGCGCTTTTTCCTATATTTTTTTTTCATTCATTAATTCCAAAGTAATAAATCTTTTACCATATCATAACAAGGACCTCTCGCTCTGGTAGTAGTTGTGGCTCTTCTTTCTATCCATCAATCAAAATAAATTACACGTCTAGGACAATTTACATAAACTCTATCATAATCATTCATTACCTACAGAATTTCATCCATTTATTATTTTAGATACATTTGTAATAATTGGTGGAATGAGTTTTGTTTATCTTATTCTAAATTATCTCAGAGTTTTTCGAAGGGATGACGTTTAAATTTATAAAATAGTTCATTACACAAAGTATTCAAATCACTTCTGTTCATCTGAAACAGGGGTATAGAAATCTTTTGAATGCATCACGGTTTTGAGTAGTTTTTGTGTCAATCGCATTTTTCTGAATTGTTAAATAACAATAAAAAGTATCCAGCCACCTCAACGTGGACTCTTATCTAATTAATTTTCATCCCAGAAACAAAATTCAAAAATCCTTTCAATAACCAGGAATACACGATGTTCCCTCTCTTACTCAAAATTTCATTCCAAGAAAGCGTTGTATCGCGCTCATAATCTCATTATAATAGGAGAAAAAAATGATGGTGATACTAAGTTTCTTTTCAATGTAAACATTTAGCATTCGAGAAAAACGGTTCCTGTTTACATATTATTGTAAAAAAATATATCATAATAGATATTTTAATTTACGCAAACAATTAACAAGGTATTGTCCACTTCTGAGTACTATTCATCTTTTGTATTTGCGTTTTAATACCTCATACATTATGTTGTAAAATTACTGAAATAATAATCATCTTCAAAGGCCATTAATTTAACTTAATATCAATTTGCGGTCTGAGTCACGGGCCATAGGTACTATGATTGTAATAAATTTAATATATTTTCTAACCTTCAAGCATTTACAGCGCTAAACGCGAACGTTTAACAAAATTTATAACCCCTTCCCGAAAATCCCCCTTTTAAAAAACCTGCTTTATTTTTCATGAAATATTAACTTGTCTTATTGAATAAAAAATCCATTTGGGAGTGTACTCGTAAAGAAAATATATTATCTTTACTAGTGATTTAAATAGCACAGTAACATTCCACAGGAAAGTAAATAATGTAAGACTGAAAATATGACACTAACCGTAAGTATCAATAAATTAGTAAGACTATAATTTATTTAAAATTAGCTCGCATATTTTTTTTTAAATATGTATCTGTTTTTTTTTGTATAAACCCAAATACAACCTTATACACCTTTCACAGTAAGCTAAAAGCTTGTGTCGTGAAAGGGGAGTTTGCCGGCACCTGGGATCGAACCGCGCACCTCTTGTTCATGAGGCCAAGACTCTACCTCCAGGCTACCGACGAACTCAAGCTAAAAATAAAGCTCAAGCTCAATCATAAGCTAAAAATTGTTTCACCTTATTATTATGTTTGAAGTAGGTATATAATATCTAATCCTTATATCTTATAAAAATGATTTTTGAATTTACATACTAACGAAGACCGGGCTATACTCGCCCATTTCAAGGAATTTGCGTTCCATTGACCTGACCATTACAAGATGAGGTATCTATTTCAAATAAAAACCCACTAAATGCCGTACTTTCTTTTAAAGAAGCGAGAAAAACAGCAAAAAAGAGTGTAAAAAAAAGTGTGAATGAGATAAAAAATACGTTTTTTGAGTGAGTTTGAAAGAGTGCGAAAATGTTCTTTACCGCCAAAATTGTGTGCCATAAGATGTTGCCATATTAAAATTAATTATGAAAAGTACTATAAATATTTATGATTAATTTCTAAAAAATAAGCACAATCAGACTTTTTTTAAGTTCATGCAAATAAACACATTTAAAATATTTTTAATTTCGTGCAAATAAACACATATAAAATATTTTTTGCGTAAATATCCAATTTAAAAATATTAAGCACGTGCTAATTGAAAAGCCAAAAACAATATGTTATTCGTCTGGCAATTATTTGTGTCATTATAACATTCCAAAATGGCGATTAATGAACGATGTGTCAAAAAGTACGTTCAATATTTAATTTAACATCAGGTGAGAATTAATTTACGTTTTCTATCTAATTAATTTTTCTATCTAATCTATTAAACCTGCTTTACATTTTTATTACTAAAGAGTTAACAGTTTATTTTTTTGCAGAAACACAAAACGGTGCATTGCGATCTGGATGCTCATTTTTCAATGATGAAATTAATGATTAAGAAATTAGAAATTAAATTGATAATAAATTAATGACAACAACATTATGGCTTTAGGAATGTCGTGGGAAGAAGTGACAATCATTGCAAAGAATCTGAACGGAAAAGACTGTATTCTCTTCTCTTCGTTCCCAGGAAAATCTTGAAGGTTGATCGAGTAGTTGTTTTATGAATTTTTGATGCAATAAATGAATTAACATAATAAAACTTTCTCTTTTCATATGATGTTTTATAAAATATGTAGTTGAATAGGAAATTAAGAAAAAATAGGTGAGTATCCATTATTTTTTTGCAATGATTACGTTCTGGTTATATTTTTTGATGTGACATGACATGATTTATATTTTTGCAAAGTATCTTAATTACAAAAAAGGAGAAGGTATGTATTGTTCTTCTATTTTAATGTTCCCTTTATGCTTTGTGTGGAAAGATGAAAATTTTGACTTATTTTGAAATGCTTTTAAGCCTCAGATTTCAAAAATATAGTAGACCTTTATTATTTCTTAGTATTTGTGGGAATCGGCACAAATATTTGAGCCCGTACATATCCCTAATTTAGGAAAGGCATGTTGAATAATAAACTCTATACATAATCACAGACTCCAGGCCAAAAATATTTCAAATATCTTATTTATTGACAAAGATATCAACATTTTAATGAGGTAATGAATGAAAATTTGACTTCCTGATTGCCGAAATCGTAGACAAAACATTTTCATCATATTGAATTAATTTCAAAATGGAAGTGATAAAAAATACAACAAAACTGAAGCTTGGAGATTATTTTGGTTTTAAAACATCATGCTTGCAAATCATGAAAACTCCTAATTTGTGTAAATTAGAATTGCATAATTTCGGCATATTTTCATTCAATTTCATAGACCACATATGACAGACTAAATATGACACATGAGAAAAAAAAACAAAGAAAAATAATTGTGAAAATAGAATTATGAAATTCATAGACAATATTGTAGGTATGCGTTTTCCAATAAATACATAGGTAGGTACTTTTCTCAATCAACGAGTAGTATTTATTTTGACCTAATATTTTCATGAGTCTTTAAAAAAAATCTGATGGAAGTATTTCAAATTAAAAATATAATACTTCAGAATATTGAAGAATGTACATTCATTCATCAAGGTTTCTTTTGGTAATACAGGGAGGGAATGCCTATGTATATAGGAAACATTAATTGTTTCGTTCCTTTTTAAGAACTGTTTTCCTTATAGGTACCTATGTATGTATACATATATTTTTTTAGCACTTTTATCCACGTAGGTACCTACCCATTTTTTTTTATTGAAATATGGCCGTGTGGGATGTCAAACTTCAAGATTTTACAGTGGGAAAATTATTTCAGTACTTTTATCCACATAGGTACCTACCCATTTTATTTATTGAAATATGGCCGTGTGGGATGTCAAACTTCAAGATTTTACAGTGGGAAAAGGTATTCGGTACTTTTATCCACGTAGGTACCTACCCATTTTATTTATTGAAATATGGCCGTGTGGGATGTCAAACTTCAAGATTTTACAGTGGGAAAGGATTTTAGTACTTTTATCCACGTAGGTACCTACCCATTTTTTTATCGAAATATGGCCGTGTGGGATGTCAAACTTCAAGATTTTACAGTGGGAAAAGGATTTTAGTACTTTTATCCACGTAGGTACCTACCCATTTTTTTATCGAAATATGGCCGTGTGGGATGTCAAACTTCAAGATTTTACAGTGGGAAAAGGATTTTAGTACATTTATCCACGTAGGTACCTACCCATTTTTTTTTATTGAAATATGGCCGTGTGGGATGTCAAACTTCAAGATTTTACAGTGGGAAAAGGTTTTCAGTACTTTTGTCCACGTAGGTACCTACACATTTTTTTATTAAAATATGGCCGAGTGGGATGTCAAACTTCAAGATTTTACAGTGGGAAAAGGATTTCGGTACTTTTATCCACGTAGGTACCTACCCATTTTATTTATTGAAATATGGCCGTGTGGGATGTCAAACTTCAAGATTTTACAGTGGGAAAAGGATTTTAGTACTTTTATCCACGTAGGTACCTACCCATTTTATTTGTTGAAATATGGCCGTGTGGGATGTCAAACTTCAAGATTTTACAGTGGGAAAAGGATTTCGGTACTTTTATCCACGTAGGTACCTACCCATTTTATTTATTGAAATATGGCCGTGTGGGATGTCAAACTTCAAGATTTTACAGTGGGAAAAGGATTTTAGTACTTTTATCCACGTAGGTACCTACCCATTTTATTTGTTGAAATATGGCCGTGTGGGATGTCAAACTTCAAGATTTTACAGTGGAAAGGGGATTTCAGTACTTTTATCCACGTAGGTACCTACCCATTTTTTTATTGAAATATGGCCGAGTGGGATGTCAAACTTCAAGATTTTACAGAGGGAAAAGGTTTTCAGTACTTTTATCCACGTAGGTACCTACCCATTTTATTTATTGAAATATGGCCGTGTGGGATGTCAAACTTCAAGATTTTACAGTGGGAAAAGGATTTTAGTACTTTTATCCACGTAGGTACCTACCCATTTTATTTGTTGAAATATGGCCGTGTGGGATGTCAAACTTCAAGATTTTACAGTGGGAAAAGGATTTTAGTACTTTTATCCACGTAGGTACCTACCCATTTTTTTATTGAAATATGGCCGTGTGGGATGTCAAACTTCAAGATTTTACAGTGGGAAGAGGATTTTAGTGGTACCTTTATCCACGTAGATACTTCCCATTTTTTTATTGAAATATGGCCGTGTGGGATGTCAAACTTCAAGATTTCAATACCCATTTTTTTTAAATTTACATTAATTTGAGCTGAAAAGGATGTGTAGTAAAAGTGTGAGAGATTGTGTGCGTAACAGTAATATACAAAAGGAATGTGGAATGAAAGTTGGTGTAATTACAAGGATGAATGTGAATAAGTTAAGATGACAAGCTCATTTAAATCAAATTCTACAGGACGGTCACGTGTTGAGCACATTGAACAGGAGAGCATGCATGAGGAATTGTATGACAGTGACGGAAGCGAAAGATGTATGCAAGGATAGAAGGAAGTGGCTCTCGATCCTTTCTGTCTACCCCGCGAGGAAAGCGGCGTAATGGTATGTATGTATGTATGTGTATGTAATGTAGGTATATTGTTATAATTTTATATACTGTTAGTCTCACTAACATATATTCTATTATATGTTCTCTACTTTAATGTGACACTGTGTATATAGTTGATACAAAAATTATTGCTGCCTACATAAAATAATTTTTATTTATATATACATACATACTTACTGTTTTTTTTTTTAATATACATGATTCCCGTGCAACGCCGGGTATTTATAAGCTAGTTATCTATATATTTTAAAGATTAATTTAAATTTGTTTCGATTCTGTTGTGTATTTAAAAGCCATCCGTTTACGAGTGATCACGGAGAAGATTTATCTCAAAATAATAAATAAATAAATTAAGTAAATTAATTTGAAGATTTATCAAAAAATAATTCAAATTAATTTACTTGTCATTTTTAATACGAAGTGCGTTATTTCTAAGATCTGCATCGAGTATGATGACATGGAAAGGATGATCCAGGTGTTCACTTAGTTCAGTTGGTTACTGACTATCTCAGTTAAAATAAATGCCGCGATGATATTGATGGATGAACGAAAAATCTGTGCTTTTACTTGTACCTTAATTGCTTATTCCAAATCTGGCGATATTTTCTAATCAGATCTTCAGCTTATATAATATAATTTATATCAAAAGACACATGTCTTGTATCCACTAATTTGAGGGCACGTCCTGAATCTTAACACAGACGACGTATTATTATACCTATGCATAATTAGATGAATAATAATATTGTATAATGAGGTTAATTAATATTATAACTAATAATATATAATAGTTATTTAACCTCATTAAATAATTATTTCGCGTAAAACAAACTTCCATGTTTCATATTAAGTATTCGCGTGTCGGCTGAGATGAATATTTAATACAAGATTTGCTTTTTGCAAGGAGAGAAAGAGAAATTATTTATTACCTTGAGATGTCAGTACTAGCAGGAAGCGAAGTGCGTTGCTTATCTACCTAGGTACCTTTTGTAATTTTCCTGGTATAATTTTCTTTGTTTTTTTTTTCAATCCCTTTTTCTTCGCTATGAATTATAAGATGAAATAAACCTCTGCCATTAGGAAAGTTTTAGAGTAACCTCTTAAACTTATAATCATATCGCCCTAAAATGTTGTGATTGGACGTTGTATGTAGGTACTTCGAGGTAACTGAACACTTTGAGATATAACTAAAATGCCTTGTTGAAAACATATATGTATATGAAACATATTCTGAAATATTAAATTTAATTATTGAAAAGGATGTTTAAATTTAAAAAAAAAAATATTAAAAATAGGTAGATTAGTTTTTTATTCATAGACAGATTTAATTATTTCATAAATGCATTGTTTTATTTTATTTAAATTTAAACTCAAATTTATTTTATCGAACAATATTACATAAAGGTGTTTTTTTTCTCTTTTTTTTATTTGAAACGTCAAATATAAATTTTGTCAAATGGTAATATTTTTGTTTTTTTATCAATCTTCCTAAGGCGGAAACCACCAAAAAACATCGTTAACAAAGTCATGTCAAAAAATCTCTGTCGACATCCTTCAGAAGGGAGATCAAAGAATATTTGGATGACACAATGCAAAAGGATCCCGCGGAGAAATGGCGTGGCTGATGATGATATAGGGAACAGAAGAATGTTGAAATATAATGTTGAAATATCTTTATTTCTCGGATATTTCAGGAGTCCAAGGACTCCTATTTATCCGTTTAGGTGAAGATTTTTTTAATATTTGGACTCTCTCTATTCTAATATAACTATGCCAGTGTTGGCATCTACGATCCTACAAGAATATAATTATAACCTAAAAACGAGAAGAGCCGACTCCAACATCGACATTAAGTTGGGACAGTGCCAGATAGAAGAAGAAGAAGAATCGCCTACTTCTAGATCTTGAATATTTTGTTTGTAAATCTATCTGGAGTACCGTTCGTTCTAGATTACCTATGGCCATGAAGTCATTCTTTATAATATTACCATTTCTTATTGCCATTTCTTCCCTGTGTTCTGACGAAGAACGACGCAGGTTGATAAAAGTAAATAAAGGTTTCGTTTAAAAATTTCAGTGTAATAATATATTAACCGCAGTTCTTAATAAGCACATTATATAGTAGATAAGGTTTATTGTCAAACATTCAAATATAGCTTATAGCTAGCAACTTTCTTTCTTTGCAGAAATAATACCAAAACCGCAACAATGTTATTCATTTTAATTATAAGCTTATTAAAATAAACCAAGTATTCATTTTGTGTATCTGACCGAAGCTTCGGTTTTGGAAAAAAATTGGTTGAAGCTTGCCGAAACTTTAATATTTAGTGACCGCGCTATCACGGAATACAAAATTATTATTTCAAACAATATTGAAGGAGAAAAACATCATACGTTTCTTCTTTTCACTCATTTGAAATTATTCGATATTTATTTTGACATTGTATCCTCTTGAGACAGATATCAATAACATTTATGTAGCTCAAAATTTTCACGTCAGCACAGCGGCCCATTGTGACTAGCTTGTGAATACAAGAATTTTGTTATAAAGATCGGATACATAAAAGTCTCCCGATTATTGAGAAATATGAACGGGAATCGGGAGTCTTCAGTCACACTTTTAACTTTTCATTCCCTGCAATGCTATTCCTTATATTTTTTAATAGGATATTGTGAATGAGAGTCATCCCACCCAGCGAAAGTCTTGTGAATGAAAAACGGTGCCCTCTCGGCTAGTGGTCAAATATACGAACAAACTATATTTTATGTAAAAGTTAGTTGCATTATACTTGTGTTCCTCGTACCTTAGGTATATCTTGGGTAATTAGCATGAAGCTTGAGCCGACTAGTGTCGAATATAGATCCAGAACCGAAACATCAACTTCATTTTCGGCCTAAAAACTCACCTTCGGTCGCACAATTTTCATACTTGACACTCGAATTTGTTTATAACTTAATACAAAACGCCACTCATTCGCTTTGTGTTGTGAAATTTCAGGTTAATTACTGTGTAGTCCGTTGAATATTACATTTTCATAAATGACCACTTCAAATGGTTTAGTATTTTGTACGTATCAAATTGTTGCTGTGCTTGCAATATTATTTGTGGATAATTCTTTCAAGTGGAAAGAAGTTATTAACACGGTTGACTACCCCATTTGAAGGATATGCCGTGTCGGTATGCAAAGATACACAGTGAAATAAACAAATTTTATTACTAAAAAATAATTTTAAAAATTATAGATACACATGAAGCTTAAAGCGCATTGTTGAGGAATCCTTCTTTCGCATTTTTGTGAACTAAACAAACCATCCTTCTCAATGGTGTTTATCTCTTCTTATGCTTTTTCTCATATCTCGATTGCATTCATGACTTTGTCTATTTTGCAAGTCGTCCTCTATCATAAATGCTATTTTATTTGTTTGCCCTATTCTTTTTGCACATCATCAGTATAAAACAGATATAACGAAAACTTATCAAATTTAAAATACTATACTAGGATTTTTTTAAACTGGCGAACTATGTCATAAAATGTGCGAGCAAGAAAGATCGACTACCTGCTCCCGTCACACTCATATCTCTCTGTGAGTATGACGGGAGCAGGTAGTCGATCTTTCTTGCTCGCACATTTTATGACATAGTTCGCCAGTTTAAAAAAATCCTAGTATAGGATGGTGTGCAGTGGCGAGATTATCAATATGAAGTGATTTTTTCCATGTAATCACGATTTTTATTTAGTGTATCAATTTTTTTAAACACATCCCGCTTTATGTGGATTGAAATGAGGAACAAACCAGACAAGCAATTAACCACCGACCAAATCAAAAATCTTACGCAGATTTGATCGCTTACCTAAATTTATTCACATTTCATAAAAGAAGATTGATGGCGAAGTGTATTTAGTCATCAATGACTCATCATTACATAATTTAATTAAAGTTTTTTTTTTTCGATTTCTCTGATTTCATTATTTTTGTTTATTACATTTCAATACAAATAATATAATAACAACACAACACAACACAACGTTGCTTTATTGACGTATGCCATTTCTATTGATTGTAAGAAAAATATTATTACAAGTGTATTTTTGATATATTATTGTGTGAAGGCTTTTTTGACAATACATGGTAAAGCAATTCCAAGTGAAATATCATGCTTTGTTTTGGAACAATGCCAGAAATACATATAGTGGATGATTTTGTATACTGATATAATGATGCCTACATTGGACCTATCCATTTGTATTTCTCGTATTGTTTTTAGTTCTGGGTCATATTTCGCCTATTCAACGTACAATTACATAATTTTAATAGATTTTATCGACAACATTCTTTTGTTTATTCGGTAAAAATTCTTCATTGTCTTATTTGAACTGCTGATATACAAAAAAAACTTTATTAATATCCTTTCACAGTACAGTATATTTTTTCAGTAATTTTGAGATATATCTAAACTAAACCTTTATCCATCCCAAATGTCCTCACAATCAATGTGCAATGAAAATATGTTTGTTTTGTTTAAATCGTTTTGAATCTTTATACTGTGGTAATATAGGGGAACTTTATTGGTATTTATTGTGTATAATTGAATTTTTGTAATATTTGTTATATTTACTGTTTGTTCGTTATAAAAATAAAATAAATAAATAAAAATGGAGTAAGTATAGAAGTTGATTTATGTAGGTCGGCAGTGGGCACATTTCAACCCGGAATCTCCAGATTGGAAGGCCAAGGTTCTACCCATCAGACTACACATCATCTTATTTTATTTTGATAATATTCCATATTACTTGATTTTTTGGTATGAATTGGTCCGTTGAGCGAAGGATTGCCTTGTACACCATTATTTTCAATCTTATAGTTTTCATATCATAAAATCATATAATAAATAATTCAAGAGTTTTTGTGTTTACGCTGTGGAAATCCATTTTTAATTTTAATAAATAAAATATAAAAATTTATTATTGAGCACTGTTTAATCTCCACTATGTTAGGTTAAATACCGAACGTTTTCGCCTATACTTGTAGGCATCTTCAGGGAAAGAAGAAGTTTCCCTGAAGATGCCTACAAGTATAGGCGAAAACGTTCGGTATTTAACCTAACATAGTGTAGATTAAACAGTGCTCAATAATATATTTTTATATTTTATTTATTAAAATTATTCATATAATAAATATTATGTACACTATTTACACCAAGAACGTACTTGGAATGTGAATTATAATTACATATTAACGACTTTTGAATAAAATTTTAATTGCACTTTTCAAAGTGAATTGGATGTCTTCAGCAATAATATATTTTGTTTTCTAATCTAGTCGAGTAAGTCAGAAACATACACATCATAAAATACACAATATTTGCTAGTGATATTAATGTACATGAGCAGTATTGCAAATTATGTTCTTAATTACTTAATTATTTAAATTAATTTATCTCCAGTATTCACATTGAGTATGTTACATAATATATTATTAAACTAATAATTGCTCAGTTTTATTATAGATACCTATTATTTTTCATTTCTACTTAAATAGTTGAATGTGATTTTAAGCGCGAATGTAAAGACTAGACTGGTGAAATAAAGATTATGTAATTTATGGTAATTCACTTGGATTCGTTTGCTCAACTAATGCTGGTAATATTTTGATTTGTAATCCATACAGTTCCCTTCGTTTATTCAACGGTATTAATAAGCTAACACGGTATTTTTTGAATTATTTTCTTCCACTGTAAGAAAATATTAATAAAAAAAAATTCTTAGAGAAGTCATCTTTACTCCCCAGACGTTGACGATCACTTGTGAGAAACTCCCTTGCTTTATGAAGTACAAAATGGCTTTTCTGTACTTCTTATTCCCGTCCATTACCTAAAATATATATCAAATATTGGAGATATAGCTTATAGGTCAATCAAAAATATTTGTTATAAAATAAACATATTTTAAAGATGAGAAAAACATAGGTATGCACTAAAATATAGATTTTTGAATTGATTTAAATGTTGATTAGCAATAATTTTTTTAAAATTCATACTCTTAAAAATATTCCTTAAAAAAATGAATAAATAACCACGTGATAAAGGAGCGTGAAAAATATTTATTTATTTATACAATGAATGGCTTTAAAAGCCTTTGACATGAAAACAAATAGAATAAAATAACAATATATAGAGAAAAAAACATATCACGATAAAACTCTGTCATATAATTAACAGTCTAGCATATTATGCAGAAATAGCATTCATAATGAGATACTAAAATGTCAGATACCTACACATATTCATGTACATGAGTACATCTTCTTAAAGTGCCATATCAGGTCCTCCTGACGTCGGCTTTCACTCTGGCGTAGGCTTCTCTGTCCTGTGCTAGCTGGAACAGCTCTTCCACCCTCTGGACTCCGGTCCACTCTCGGATATTTTATAAATAGGACATCTGCCACTTTCCCACACCACGACTACCCTCAATTTTGGCCTTCAATGGAGTTGGAGCAAACCATATTTCTCATTTCGAAGTACGTGTCCCAAATATGCCATTTCGTCATCATTATACTGGACAACATCTCTCTATCTGCTCTAGCCCTCCTCATTGTTGGTGACCAAATCAGTCCATCGGATGTGCAACGTTCTGCGATAAAGCCACATTTCAAATGCTTCACAAAGCAAACATAACTAAGCGAGTACCTATGTAAATAATATAAAACAAAATATAATAAAACACAACAAAGTAATAGTATAGACAATAAAATATGATTATTTCTTTATGTAAATTCTATAATAATATGTGATCATATAATACTTGAGTACGAGATCCTTCTTTATCTAATGTATATTTTATTTCATTCTACTATATATTATATTATATTATGAAACTTATGTTGGAAGAGTGTCCGAACTTAATTACTTTACTAACGAGTAATTACTGGATAATGGCTGTGTGACCATTCCTATATTATACTTCAACGTTATAATGACCAGAGTCGATATATCTATATTATTATGTATCTACTTATATACATAATTGTCGGACCGTATATATGTTTTTGTAGCAGTGGTTCTGTTCCACTCTTTAAAACAAAACCAGCTATGGTAGTAGTGGTCAGGACTAATTTCCTAATTGACAAAAACTTGTGAAATCATATTATTTAGATATGTTTTATAGACAAAAAACTTTTGACATCTATGTTTGATCAATTTTTATCCAAGAACTATCATTTACATAGTATTTTACATAATTGGTCATTATTATAAGGTGTTAATATTACTTGTTTCAAAAAAAAATTTTTTTTTCAAAATAAGTCACGTGGGCTACAAAACAATATTTCGTGAAGCACCGGGCAAAGGATTGGACTCCCACTCTTTTTCAATTGCTTTTGAATATCCTGTAAAAGGCAGGTGTTCGAAAAATAAGAATATTTTACATCTTAAACCCATCCATTACATTCTACTGAACTATTACTACTATACCCTCACGCCGCCGTGTCCTAGGTGGGGTAGGCAGAGTAAAACGGAATGCCATGTTGATCTATGTTTACATACTTCTTTCACTTCCTCTACATTCATCCAATTTCTCATACATGCACGCCGTCTCCTTTTACTTAACAGGCGACCGTCCTTGAGAATTAATTGAAACCCATCCATTACCCATCCTGAATATCTTACGTTTTTGTTGACACGGAGATGACAGCTTGCATGCTTGTTGCATGTGGCTAGGCTACTGGCTACCCAACACGTGAAATATACTGTGATGGGATAGTAGTGCTATAATAAAAAAAATCTACATTAATTTTTTGAATAACAAATCATTAATCTGTAAATAATGAAGGAAAGTAGATTAGATTAATTACATTTTTATAAAGTGTGTTAAAGAGTTGAATATATTTTTTTTACTTTACAAGTAATATCTTCTGTCGAGATACTATATATTCTCATTCAAAAGTTTTTGTGCTATCCTACCACAAAACCTAAGATATAGTTAAGATCAACAAGTTCTAACCACATAAAACTAAGTTTGATCTTGTATTCAAAATGGACAACCGTTTTAATGGATGGTTGCTTGCATTTCAACTAAGGCTATAGAACATTATTATTCTCAGTAGGTCAAGCGAATTCAAGCAACTAATTCAGACTTAAATATTTTCTGATATTTATTTTCTTATGGTAATATTATTTAAGTCCAAGGAGATATGAACATAATTGATTATTTTTTTCTGTAAAATGTTGAGAAAAATTAAGATACGAAATAAAACACAATTGGCTTTTAGTTTACTTTATATTTTATTACCTACATCGTGATCTGGTTTCGACTTACAAAGTCACTGTCAAACCACGTCGAAACTAGGTCGACTTGGTTTGAAACTGACTTTATAAGTCGAAACCAGGTCATTATAAAATTTATTATAAAGTCGAACTCAAACCAATTGTCTTCCATGTATAAACATGAAGTTTTACAAAATGAACGTCAACTCAATCAATGAGATATTGTTGCTATTTTGTATGTTTGTATTAACCACTATTTATGTGGTTGGTGTATGTTTCAATTCCAAGTTTTTCTTTATCCATTTATCTATTTCTTAAATTGACTTAAACTGACTGAGAGTAGGGAAACACGTGTCTTGCATTCGTATAAAATAATTAAATCCTCTTCTTCTTAGTAAGGACAATACAGAGTTGTAAAAAAATTGTTTGCAATTCAGGGATATTTCAAATAAAATTATATTCCAATAGATGTGTGTATTTAATGATGGCATTAACATTGTTTCAAGTTTCTCTAAAATCCTTAAATTCATGAAATTCTGTCTACGCCGTGAATTTAATAACAGGTTATTGCTAAAGTGTCAAGTCCAAATTTTCAATCGTAAGCAATTATGTTTATTTTAAATAACTTGAAGCTTTACAGACATTTTAGACAATTAATGTATTGCGTCTCTTGGAAGTGAAATCTGAAATCAATATCTTCCTCGTTATACCTACTTTATTCATAAAATCGGTAATAATAAGCTTTGTTTGTTCTTTATAATAATAGTGATGTAATTCAAGTGCGGCTTTTCTTAATTTAAGAATGCAATACATGTGCAAAAGAAATAAATGGAGTTTCCGAATACCGAACATTTGTGGATACCTTAGTGAAAATGATATCAACAATGAAATCCATTTTTTATTCTTTATTTTACATTTAAAAGCGCAGATATAAAAAGAAATAATGTGGCTTATATTTTAAGATTCGTTAAAAAAGCTGAGGCAGATTATTTCCTTTGCCATCACTATATTATTATTATTATTGAAGGGAGTAGGATGGGTAGCTTCCTCGGCTCTGTAAAATTGTTTATTAATAATTACATTAAATACTGTTGTTGTGTTCTTGGAAAGTTTGCTCGTATATTTCAGTACCTACGTAACTTTGGTGTTTTAGAAGGAACACTTTGAGTTTGAAGATATTATCATGTTTTCAGTCAGTGGTTGGAGAAATAAAAATAAATTATAATTTATTTTATATATAAGGCTTTTAAAATTATAATCTCATTCAGATTTTCCACCATGTTAAAAAAATCGACTTTGGCTTTTCAAATCCATCAAATTAGGGCTTTAAAATTATCAAGACATAGACTTTTTTTAAATCTATGTACCTTGTGGCGATTTATGAAGTCACATATTTTGTAATGTTGGATGAATTAATTGATTCAATAAAAAAGAGGCATTGATGGTAGAGTCGGCAGACCCGTGTTCGATTCCATATGCCGCTGACTCTCTCCACCTTCACGACATAAGTGTATTTCTAACTGTGAAGGTGTCTGGGGTGTATTTGGGTTTATTTCAAATCCTTAGTCATCTTTTTATAAAAAAAAAATATATTTAATTTTTAGATTATGGTTATCCCGATTGTACACTACTCTCTTACTTAGTAAGCCATCTTGGGTAACACTGTCATAATTTTTACATTAAAATATTGATTTTATTCCCAAATATAATAATTATCAGTTACAATTTTACATCTGTGCCTATTTATTCACTAAGCGATGTGTCGACTGCAAATGATCCTTGTAAATATTTGCCATTACCCTTACCCAGAAGGTACTTACAAAGCAGTTCAACTTAGAGACTTGAACGTTACTTACTAATGATAATTCCTACATTTTATGCTTGGGTGTAAAACAAACAGATACTAAAATCATCATCATTCTAAGTCACTCAACTGGGAAAGGGATAAAATGCCCACGAGAAAGGGATGGAAACATGTATCCTTTACGAGTACTTTGAACATACTTATGTAATGTTCTGTATTTGCTGATAAGAATAATTTGCATATTATTATTATTTTCTGTTTTTTTTTTATCTTTATTGTTTTAACTGTAAAGAATTCACCGTAAGAACTTGTAAAAAATTGCTTTTAAATACCTGTGTTTATATATTTTTGAAATTATTATATAACAGTACATCTACTATACATTGATTAAAATAAATTTAACGTGAAAATACATTTAAATTTATCATCATCATCATCTCTGTCAGTCCCTCAATCCTGAGGATCGTGACCATCATGCCTCGTTCTGTAAATCATCTGTCTCCACGTTGAGCGATTCTCCGCCATGTGTAAGGCCCCGTGAAGTGGAGCTCTGTGTGGCCTCCTTATTTTAAATTAAATACAACCAAATAATCAATGTACAGAAGGTTAGTCTATCTATTAAGAGCAGCACAGGACAGGGAGGTTTTTGCCGGAGTGATCGCCAACGTTGGGGGACCTGACACGGCACAGAAAGAAGAAGAAGTCTATCGCGGAGGTGCATTTTTTCCACGATTTTTTTCAACTTACCCAATTTCATGAAACTTTCACAAAAAAACTTTCTTGGAAGGAAAAGAGGAGGTATAAGGGGAGAAGAATAAGTAGAAAAAGGGGACTAGGAAACAGATTCCAAATTTTGATTGAAAAAGTGGTCCTTGACCGTCCGCTTGTGGGCGTGAAGTGTAGGGAGCAACCTTATTCTTGAAGGCATGCATTCACAAACACGAACAGAAAATGATTACGTTAAATTCAACTTTGAGCTAGTATCGCCTGAAAACTCTCACTATTGGATCTATGATCTATGACTAAAACATTTCCTTTATATAATAAATTATAAAGAAGACGTAGAATATTATAATTAAAGACAAGCTGTAAGACTTGGAGATCTCATCTTTGACGCACGATAAGCCACATTGATTAAATTTCTTGGAACCGTAGAAATAGAAGGACAAAGAAACTCTTTGAGCGTTAGGATTATATGTTTGGCTCCCTTCAAAAAGCACATTACTTTTTTGCAAAGTAGTTTCAATATTGAGTCAGTGAGTTATATGTGAAATGATTGATTACAGAAGTGTATATAAGCAGGACGAATTCTTTATTTAAAAAAAAGCATGGGGAAACCAGTCTGTAAGTGTCCTACAAGGCAGCGATTTGAAAGATTGGCGATAGAAAATACTAATTATGAATGCTGAGATGGGCATGGATGATATTTTTGGGTGTATTGATGATTTTGAGAATACTGATACTAGAAATGTGTTGACGGCCAATGAATGCCGCGACTATATCGACTCTAAGTGTTGTCTAAGGGTAATACACATTAACATAAGAAGTATTAGTAAAAATTTTGATGCATTTCTTGTTGAGATGTCTGATTTATCTATCGACTGGGATGTCATTGTGTTCTCTGAATGTTGGCTTGGTCCCTCATACCTTCCTAGACAACTTAGTGGATATACGGAGTATCATACAGAAACCTACTTGAATAAGAGTTGTGGTCTGGTGGTGTACATTAATAACAGGTATCATAGCTCCACAGTAACTGAAACCTCCATTTGCGAAGCCAACTGTCTTCAGATTCGTCTCAATGAGAATCGAGTTATACTTGCTTTGTACAGACCGCCAAGCTATGTGAATAAGAACCCATTTTTGGAATCTCTAGCTGATTTGCTTACCGAGCTAAGACCGTTTAAAGAATCCTTGATTGTTGGAGATATTAATATTGATATTCTTGAGAATGATGTTTCAAGTGTTAAATACTTATCAATGCTCAATGAGTTTGGATACATTTCCTCAATCAATATTGCAACTAGAAAACAATCAAATTCTTGTTTGGATCACATGATGTTGAGATCTCGTTTATCTTTTGTACCTGTAGTATACGAGTGCTCAGTAACGGACCATTGTGCAATAATGCTTGGACTTGTGGATGGGATCGGGGATGGAGGACAGAAAAAGAGACTGGATAAAACTGAAATGAAGATTATTGATCACGATGCAATTATACGATCCATAAATTCAGAGGATTGGGATCCTGTGTTCAGATCGATGGATCCCGAGGAGTCTCTCAACATATTCCTGGAAAAATTTAAATTCCATATTTCCCGGAACACGACATACAAGAACTGTGGTTCTGTTAGCAGAAAGAGGCAACTGAAACCATGGATTACCTTATCCATGGTTCAATGTATTAGAAAGAGAAATAAACTGCATCAGGCAGCTAGAAGAAATCCACATGATTTAGGTTTAAGAAACAGATATCTGAGATACAGAAATACATGCAATGCCATTATATCTGATACTAAAAATGAATACTATGGTTGTAAGGTTCGTGACGCAGGAAATAATACAAGGAAGGTTTGGAATGTTATCAGGGAATGTACATACAATGGGAAGGAGAAAAACAATGAGTTGAACGCTGTTCTTGTAAACAATAGAATTGTAAAAATGTGTGATGATCCTATCACTGTTGTTGATCATGTAAATGAATTCTTTGTTAGCGTGGGAAGGAATTTGGCTAAGAAAATCTTGATCGATTTAAAAACAACTGAACAAGAACTAGCACACGGAATGAAGAACCAAAATTGTCTTTCACCGTCAAATTCTTTTTTCATTAGTCCACTTACAACAAAGGAAATTATAAAAATTATTGAATCACTGAAAAATAGTAATGCCTGTGGTTGGGACAAAATAAATACAAAGGTATTTAAACAATGTGCTGACCATATTTCTGAGCCACTCGTGCATATTTTTAATTTATGTATTACACATGGAACTTTTCCTAGTCAATTGAAGTGTGCTATTGTGGTTCCAATATATAAATCAGGAGATAAAAACCTCATTACCAATTATAGACCGATTTCGCTTTTAAGTATTGTATCCAAAGTTTTTGAGAAGGCGTTGAAGGCTAGACTGGATGTTTATCTCGAAAAGTTAAACTTTTTATCGGATCAACAGTATGGATTTCGGTCTGGTTTAAGTACGCAAAATGCTCTGAACTCTTTCTCTGATTACGTAGCGAGGGCTTTGGATGAGAGGTATAAATGTTTGGCAGTTTTTGTTGATTTGGCCAAGGCGTTTGATACTGTTTCTCATGCCTTGTTGCTGAGGAAATTGGAGTTCATCGGAATCAGAGGTCTGGCACTGGATCTATTTAGGAGTTATCTATCTGGTAGGATGCAATTGAGCAGAGTTGGTGAAACGTTGAGTGCCCAAAGGGAGGTACAGTGTGGCGTTCCTCAGGGCAGCACACTGGGTCCACTGCTCTTTCTCATTTACATCAATGATCTGTGTAATTTGAGGTTCAGGGGATCTGTTATTTCTTTTGCGGATGATACGGTGTTGATGTTCAAGGGAAGGACGTGGGAGGAGGTGTATGGTTTGGCTGAGATTGGTATCGGCAGGGTTGGGGTATGGTTTAAGAATCACTTGCTTACTCTGAACACGGAAAAAACTAAATATATGACCTTTTCTATTACATCCTCGGGTGGTCCACATTCTTCCATTCCGTTAGTGTTGCATACATGTTCGAGGACACAAATTTGCGATTGTCCACATATATCTGCATGTAAATCTATTAAGTACTTGGGTTTGGTGATTGACCCACATCTGAGATGGAATATTCATATAGAGGGACTATCTAAGCGATTGAGAAAACTAATACATATTTTTTGTGTGTTGAGGAATATTTTGGATAAGGATAGATTAAGAGAGGTATATTATGCATTGTGTGATTCCGTGATGAGCTATGGGATAGAGTGCTGGGGTAGTGCCGCTGAGTCTCACATGTATCAGGTTAATGTTGCACAGAAAGCAATAGTAAGAGTGATGAGTCATGCACCGTACAGGCATCCATCGGATCCACTGTTTAAAGGTCTTCGAATATTTGATGCCAGGCAGATTTATATTAAAGATACAATTAAACGTTACGCTGCAAGTAGGACAGAGAGAACTATCGCTGAAGGCAGTCATAACACTCGATCCATAACAAGGGGTGTCAGTGTCGTTCCCTTTGTCAATACGGCTCTTGGACAGCGATCAGCATTTTATCTGTCACCAAGGCTGTACAATTCGTTGCCTGATCATCTTAAGCTCAATATGAGTCTAAGCGTTATTGTACGAAACATTAAAAACTGGTTAATGGAGATGGGTCGGTCTGAAGCTAAAAGCAAACTTTTTACTCATGTTACTTGAATTATTGATTGACTGATACTGTGTTTCATTTTAATTTTTACATTTGTTGACTAATTCCTATACTGACTTGTTTCTTATCATTTGTTTTTTGTATGTAGTGTATTCATTTGCTTGTTCAATGTTTGATTATATTGTTGTTTGCTCTTTGATTGACTAATATACATGGATCGAATTGTTTGTTTGTTCCATTTTTGTTACTGTTCCTATTATGAAGCCTGCTGTTTAGTTTCCTCTATGTTTGTCGTATAGTTTTTATTTATTTATTTTTATTTACTGACAAAATATACATATACCTACTCGTTCATTTTTTAATATAAACTAAGTGCATGATTTGTTTTATTTTTGTGTTTTACTTTGCTGTATTGATTGTTTGTGTTATTTGCAGTATATTTTGTTTATGTTATGTATACAGATTTTATTTGTTTTATTTTATTATTGACAATTTTATTTTGACTACTTTATTTATTTATTGATTTGTTTGCTTATTTCGTGTTTATTTATTTATTTTTACCTTTTATTTATTCATTTATTCATTTGTTCATTGATTCATTTGTTCGTTTGTACATTTGTTCTTTTACTACTTTATTTATTTATTGATTAAATTGTTTGTTGGTATATATTTATCTAATTTAACCTGTTATTTATTAGTTTATTCATGTATTCATTTATACACTTATTCATTTATTCACTTAGTCATTTATTCATTTATTCATTTATTCATTTATTCATTTATTCATTTATTCATTTATTCATTTATTCATTTATTCATTTATTCATTTATTCATTTATTCATTTATTCATTTATTCATTTATTCATTTATTCATTTATTCATTTATTCATTTATTCATTTATTCATTTATTCATTTATTCATTTATTCATTTATTCATTTATTCATTTATTCATTTATTCATTTATTCATTTATTCATTTATTCATTTATTCATTTATTCATTTATTCATTTATTCATTTATTCATTTATTCATTTATTCATTTATTTTTTGATTTATTAATTTGCTGATGTGATTGTTTTTATACAATTTTATTTTTTTGTGAGATGTATTAATCCTTGGTGAATGTATGTTTTTTTTTTATATATTTTTTACGCAGCACGCCTCGATACAGGGCAACCTAGTGAGGCTGCTGCAACTTAATTGAAGATAATTGGTGATATATTGTTTCAACGTTTGTATGATATTGATTGAATAAAGAAATATTTATTTATTAAAAAAAAAAAAAAAAAAAGTGCAGTAAAAGCACTCAGTGCGCTGGCTACCCCACTAACGGAAGGTAAGGTGAAAGTATACATAGACGGCCGATGTGGCGCGGAGAAAATGCTCTTGCCTTTGAGTCACGAGGTCCCAAGTTCGATTCCCGGCTAGGGCAAAAAGAAGAATGACCTTTTTCAAATTGTCTTGGGTCTGGGTGTAACATGTACCTACATTTATGTGTTTAGTGCATTGTATATGTGTGTATCGTTGCGTTAGTACCCAAAATACAAGATCATCTTAGTTTGGGACTAGCTCGATCTGTGTGAATTGTCTATGTATGTTATGTTATGTTATTAATAAATAACCTCACTAAGAATCCGAGAATATTTTTAGGTTATAATTTGTCGTCTGGCGTGTTGTAGAATCCGGTCGAATTTACCGGTCAAATAATAGGCCCATTTCCATTTTGTTAAAAAAAATCGTGACGAAAAAGATAAGAAAATATGTATACTAATTTTCATAGTTCTTTTTCATTTGAATCTCCGTATATTTACTTCATAACGATGTGTTAGTAATCTCGAAACAGATGAGAAATCTTTCGCGGAATAAATCTTAAAATAATGTGTCGAATGTTCTATTATTGGAAATCTGTTGCTTTCGTTGAGGTTCGTTGGATAATTTGATTTAGTTTGATACCCATCTACCCATTTCCTTCAATGTCTTGTCGATTCTATATGCAGTATGTCTTCGTTTCGCATTAGATACTCTCTGAAAACCTTTTGCCAATTTTTTTTCTTATTCCATTTTATACTAATGGAGACATTTTTTCTTGCTATCTAGATAGAGAATAACGTTTTCATCTTTCGTTGTGACATGGTCTCTTCCGACCACAATTTATGTCATATACTTACCTACGTGCTATCCCATATACGAAAATTCGTTTTGCGCTAGCTCAAAATATATTATTTTATTTCAAAATAGCTATCATTTTTTTTTGCCTTTTTGTACCTAGAAATATGAATCAGAATTTGAAACAAATCTAAGCCACCTTGACGATAAGCAACGTTGATTTTTGAAAGCTGAATGTTCGTCCTTCGGCAAATATAGATTTATGATTAAAAATTTACCACTGCGTACAGCATAGTGTCTTAAACTATAATAATAAGGTTCATTTGCTAAATGATAAATAATAACGATAATACAACACATGATCTGTAAATAATATAATATAAACTTTTTTGTCTCATTTACTTTACATATGTTTTTTTTTTATTCTAATTTTCATTAAATATATTTTATTAATATTCTCATCGATATATGTTTTTAAATTACGTCTTAAATTTTAAAATTAATTGAAAAATGCATACAAAACTGTTTTTTCATTTTTCTTATAATTTCACTTCTGTTCACGAATAAAAATAATACTCATAATATATCAACTATAATTAGGTTCAGCAATGGTCACAATCTTTCTTCAAAAATCTGCAACCGTAGCTCTGAGTTTTTAGGTAGGTTGGTAGCAGATAAGATTATGAATAATAATAATAATTTGACTTACCGACCAAGATTCTTTCTACACCTCCTACCTTTCATCGTCGTCTCACAGATGACGGTATCGATCGACTTAGTTTTCCGCCCCTTTTCTCCCATCATACGTTGAATAGGAACATACTCTTTAAGGCTATACAAACGGCTAGAGATAAAAATATTATAAGACGCGGTGAATTTCAAACTTATCGGCGAAATAGTTACATATTTTCTTTGTTAAGAAAAGTTTTCTAGTTCTTGAATGAATACATTTGTAGATAGTAAGTCAAAATTAAATGATTATCAAAATTTAAAACACTTTTTTATTAGTCAAAGCTGTTTTTTTCTATTTCTGTTGCACTGAATATACATACACTCAACAAATTAATTTTATAAGTGAACTTTTTGATATAGTTTTTGTTTGTTATGTGTTTCATATGTTACTTGTTGTGAGGGTTTTGTAACTAATAATGTTTATTTATTTATTTATAGAAATATATACGGCAAGATGCCTTTACATGTTTATATAAATTTAAAAAAAAACAAAGACAACAATGACATAACAAAGGAAATAAAAATACATAGTGTCGAAAAATCAAATGATACTTTATTATTGTACAACGAGTTAGGTTAAATACTATATATAATGAGTTACAATCCATTGGATTGGTCTGCAACGAGTTTGGTTTTTCTTCTCCATTCGTCTCTATTCTCCGCCAGTCTTTTCAGCTCTACGTATGAGCCACAGTTCATATCACTCTTCAATTGGTCCACATATGCGTCTCTTGGTCGGCCTCTGCCATTTGTCCCCTCGGTCTTACCCTCCGCGATGGCTATGAGTAGTCCTGGGTGCCTGATGTTGTGGCCAATCCAGTTAGCTCGTTGTTGGCTGATTCTCTTAAGGAGTTGCCTTTTTTCGCCTACCCTGGTTAATACTTCTTCGTTTCCGACGTGCTCCGACCAATGGATCTTAAGCATGCATCTGTAACTATACTTCTGAAAAACAAGATATAGGGATCGTTGGTTAGATATTCGTTAGATCGACCAAAAGCTTTCGAAATGAAAAATATCTAAGAAATAGACATACTTAGGTATATTAAGATAGTGCTTCAATTAATTTCTGATGCGTGTGTGTGTATAGAGCTACACGTATCTCCGTGTGTGTATAGCGCTTACTGACTCACATACCTCATGGTTCTACTTGTACTACTATTCCTGCTATTATTATTACAAAAACCTTCTTCACTCCAACCAAGAGATGCGGGTTTTTCTATTCCTTCGTCTTTTATATTCTTCGCAGTAAGTATAGAACGTACTTATATAATATTAGTGCCCATACCTTATATTCACTTAACTTTCCTTATACATACGAACAAACAAGCTTACTGCCTTTTTATATTCAAAGTAAACTGACGTCTTAATTGAATGAAATTGACGTGCCATGGTTTTGTTTCTTTTTACTCACGTCATTAACTAATAACGTGTACCATGTACCTACTACCTACCTACATATTATGTTTCATTTATAAACAATAATTATTTTTGTTTGAGCTTTATTCACTTGTTTGTTAATTACTCAGATGAGGCGTCTTTTTGTTTGAAAAAGGTATGTTTTAAGCTTTCTGACGTTTATATGAATTACAACAGTATGTATTTGTAGCTTTTTGTTTAAAATTCTTTCGAATAATATTAATTTTTTCTGTTGTGTGTTGAAAATAATTTAAGCATTTAAAATAAATACATTTATTTAGAAGCAATTATCAAATTAAATTATAAGTCTCTCTTCGAGGTTTATATCTAAATTACACAAAAAATATAATTTGAGAGATGTGAATTCGCTTTAAAATGATTTATGCTTCATAGTTTAACAAAAACAAATCGCTTTTAAATTATTTACTTATTTATTTATTTATTTCACATCAACAGCACACTACAGACAATATATATGCATAAAAACAAACAATGCAAACAAAAAATGGTATCAATATATCGCCCTATTTATAAGTGCACACAAATTAAAAATTCATATTAAGTTTGAAGCCCATAAGGTTGTCAGATTTAAATAAAAGAATAGTAAAATGATAAAAAAAAAGCTACCACATTAGACAATAATATAAAAAAAACAATATTTATTTATTTATGCTTCATATCCACTATTCTAGTATCTCATTTTTTTAAATATTTTTTTACTATTCTAGGTATATAAAGGGAAAACTTATATACATTCAGTTGTAATTTTTCTAATATATTTTTTGTTTACAAGTCAATAAGGTAGGTTCATATTTATTCATGTAGATTACATGAAAGTAAGTATAAGATAATCATTGTTAGCAATCAATGTATCAAAAATAATTCAATTATTGTCATATAATATATCTTTTCGTTTTCCGCCCTTTTTCAACAATATTTTCCAACATTTTCGTTCTCATATCACTCGTCTGTCTGTTCAATATTTGATAAATTTTATCTGTAACATAAAACGTATATGTTTCTCCAATATTGATAGGACAAGAACATCAAAACATTATCTACATACTATTGTTATTTTAGTTCTACATTGAGCATCTCAGGGAGCCGATCAAACGATCTACGTTTACTGTACTCGTTTTGTTTTGCGTCCACAGTAGAGATAACGCATCGTATGTTCCCTTTTCCACAAGATGAATTTTGTATGATATTTTTATACTCAACTTTTTTATGAAAAGATCTAAATGTAATATTTTGATAGTTTTCTTCAATGTGAATGAATTTCTAAAATATAACTGTTTTGATTCTGAAAAGATATTTTGATTTCTTAGTTAGAAAATGTATAGATGTAAACGTCGAAATATTTTGAAAAGAATAATAGTGAATGAGTTGAAATTAGGCATGTATAGTGAATGAAATATCTATGTATATTTGATTAAAAGAAATGAAAAAAAAAACGTTCTTCGATTAGGTAAACCGATTTCTTTAAAGCGGACCCGTTTAAACCAAATGCCCGAGATATACAAGTAGATTGATAAATATTTAATGTTGCTTAAATTGTTCGTTTTAGTTATTTTGTGCATTATATTTTTATTTAGTTATGAAAAACTAGTAAAACTTCTTACGAAGAATTCAGTGGGTGACGATAAGTTGGTTTTATACGTTGTATAAGGTTTCGCCCTTCCTTGATCTTTTGTTGTGGGTTTTTGTTAGTCACTTATCTCGTGTTTCTCCTGACAACTGACCTTTCTGACCAAACTACATTAATCCTAATTTGCGAACGTTTCCTCGTGAAAAAGGATTACTCTTATGAGCCCTTGCGGTGGTATTTCCACAAAACGGCGCATTTTTAAAATAAATGGTTTAGGCTATTATTAATAACTCATCTCATCTTTGATGTATTGTTTTACTGAAACTTATACGCCGTAATAAATAAGTGTTGAAATATGCTTAAAATAACAAATATACAATAATATTATATTATCATACCATAAAGGTATATTACAAACCCATATTTCATAATTTTTGTTCTAAATATAACATAACATAACATGTATAGACAATTCACACAGACCGAGCTAGTCCCAAACTAAGATGTGAATCTTTTATTATGGGTACTAACGCGACGGTACACATTTTATACAATGCACTACACACATATACATGTAACACCCAGACCCAGGACAATCTGAAAAAGGTCATTCTTCATTTTGCCCTGGCCGGGAATCGAACCCGGGACCTAGTGACTCAAGGCAAGTGCGTTAGCCTCCACGCCACACCGGTCGTCAAGTGTTCCTGATACATATGTTCCTGAATACCAAATTAGTTTCTCTCAAAGATATTTAAAGTTATTTAAACCTTCTCAGTTGGACTGTTGAAAATATATCGTTCATTGTACACGCCTTCAGTTAATAAGATTTGTAAAATATTTACCTGAATAAGAGGTTTTATCCACGTTTACGTTTGTAAATCTAAGATATTATCTTGAGTTCGTCGGTAGCCTGGAGGTAGAGTCTCGGCCTTGTGAACATGAGGTCCGGGGTTCGATCCCAGGTGCCGGCAAACTCCCCTTTCACGACACAAGCTTTTAGCTTACTGTGAAAGGTGTATAAGGTTGTATTTGGGTTTATTACAAAACCCAGATATACCTTTTTTTTTAATAAAAAAATATTTTTCATACTTAATACGAATTTATCTAGACCTGCAAGGCTACTCTTGACACAATCTAACTATGATCTTAATCTAGTTTTGATCTTGATCATACGACGCACGAAGGGACTATGGTCAAAAACACCGCGCCACCGCTAACGTCACTTCGTGCGTCGTATGATTAAGATTAAGATCGTGTTTAGATTTTGTCAAGAGTAACCCTGCAGGTTTCAAGCCGTGGAGCACCCGGCAAAGAATTGGTCTCTCACTCTTGTCTGCAAATTTTCGAGTGACCTTAAAACGCAGGTGTTAGAAAAAATAAAGACATTTTACATTTCAAAATCAGCGATGAGCTATGCCACCCATCCTGAATGTCTTAATATTTTGTTGGCACAGAGAAGACGACTTGCATGTTTAGTATATGCAGCTGTTTCGCTGGCTACCCCATTTGTGGGATATGCCGTGATGGTGTAGTAGTAGTAGTAGTATTTCTTTAAGTAACTACGTAATGAGGTTTCTTTTTTTTAATTAGTTTTACATACGTGGTTTTTATATTATGAAGAAACAATGAATAATTCACAGGCACACGACCAATCTTCTATTCAAATATTAAACGTTTCAAAGCTAGGCTAAAAGATTGTTGAATTTTTACAATATCATTTATTTGTATCACTTTATTTTATAACTTTGTAAATAAGTATATATGTATTTGTATTTATATATTAATTATTTATTTAGTTATTTATTTTTAATTCTTTTTAGTAATTTTTTAAGAGTATGTAAGTATAACATATTTATGGTTAATAATTTGGTTTCTATGTATCATTTTAAAGACATATTATTATTTTTATTTTTATCATTGTTTTCAATTTATCTTGTTTTACTTTATTGCGTTAGTTGGAAGATATCGCGTCCCTGCGATAAACTCGCCCATTGTGCAAAATATTTGTATATACCATGATGTTATCTCATTCTTTTTGTTAAATTATTTTGTACAATAAAGTTTATTATTATTATTACTAATTTGTCACAGTTTTAACTTAATATTTATTTTACAAATTTGTTAAAGCAATGCTGTTACCCTGACAAATAATATTATTTTTATAGTTTGCAGTGTTTTACAGAACACAAGCTAGTATGCTTATGATACTATGTAGTTAGGCGTGACAGTGCATTCTGAAATAATTGATGCGTTTCTGAGCCAGATATGATAATAAAACTTGTACCTCCAACTGAATATAATTCCCCGCATGCCAGTGCACGGAGAAGGCAAACTGGGGCATTGGGCAAATGACCCAAAGAAAAAAGTTACCTACATTATGAGCATTATTATATTATGATGTTAAAGTTAGTTGCCATAATCAGTTTTAACATGAAAATCCTTGGACTTTATTATTATTATCGTATCAATTATTATATCAGTATTATCATATCAATGTGATTGAAATACCAAAAATTTGAAAGACGACATTAAGTAAAATGTGTTCTTTTTTATGATCCCTGAGTTTTAATGTCTTCGAGAACAGTATGACAAAAAAAAGATATAATTGTAAGGAAAAAAATTCAATCAGGATTATATGTAGGTAATAAAAACAAATCAAAATTTTGTATTTAGAATGTCCTGTAAATGGCAGGTGTTCGGAAAAATAAAGACTTTTACATCTTAAATTCTGCGATGAAGTTTGCCACCCATCCTGAATGTCTTAATTTTTGTTGGCACGGAGAAGACGGCTTGCATGTTAATTGCATGCAGCTGGTCTGCTTACTATCCTATTTGTGGATTTACCGTGATGGTATAGATAGAGATTTTTAATTAATTTTTCACTTAAATAATACCGTTTATTAGAATTAACCTAAACTAATATATGTAGTATGACACTAAATTAGAATTTCTTTGGATTTCACTATTATCATCATCATCATCGCCCTAAACGCTTCTCTCGGGAACACAGGGCAGAAACCAGCCTCTTCCATTCAGAGCGTCTCAGCGCCAATTGCGTCACCTCTTTCCAGGACATTCCTTGCGCTCTGATGTCGTTGTCATATGAACGGTGTATTGTGAAAGAGGGACGCCGAAGAACAGCGCTCTTTTTGGCCAACTATCATTGGGCATTTTCAGAACATTTCCCAGCCATTTCACTTTAGCGTATACTTATAAGTCTGATTGTATCAAATAGCCTGGTACATATAGTACCGAATGTATTTAGCTCCTGGGTATAAAGTATAGCAGGCAGCGTGTAGGTACTTACCTATGTATTTTCACCTGCAGCGCTGAGTATTATTTTTATTATTACTGAGATGAACGTATGCACAGTAAGCGTTTTCCAACTAACAAACAACAGGCGCGTCGCTTTTGAAATATTAATGATAAAACCTTCCTAATGTTTTAGGTGGAGATTTGGTTGACACACGTAGGTGTGTACAGTTTACGTATTATATTTTCACGCAGCACGAGAATTATTGAAAATATCGTGAATATTAATGGTGTTTATTACAATGGTGTTTATCTTTAAAATCAACTTCCTGGTGAGGTGGCCACTTGCTCATCGTAGAATAGAGGGGTTGAAAGAAGGCGCCTTTCCTGTCTTTTGAACATTGGGGAGTGGACCGGAATGAGAGGTGTGGAGGACTGTTTCGTGCTGTCCAGAACAGGAAGGATTTCTCCCAGGTGGTCGTCAACGTCGGGGGGACCCGACACGACACGTAAAGAAGAAGAAAAAGAAATGTATCTATTTTATTATCTGGAATATTTATAACATACGAATAGTTCGCTGGCTGTTCCACTTGTGTGATAAGCCGTGATGGTATAGCAGAGGAATCGAAAAGAGCACGTCATATTTCCGATTTTGCAGAGAGAAACTTCTGCGTCGCGGGGGGCAACTTATTTGAACAGATTGTCTGCAGGCATTAAAGAGAATCAACTTACTACCAAATTCAGGACCAAGTTTAAACCTTAACAGTCTTATTAATAAAAATCCGCCAAACCATGGTTGAACCACTGATTTCGTGATCCGCCTATTAGCGTTTGAACCACCGATCAAATTTTCTTTATTAATAAAAATATTTAATCCGTACCATAGACATCTGTACTTTATATAAAAGATTTCATATGGCAACTCGAAAATTCGCTCTATTATGTTGGTTGCCATGTTACACGACGCTGGTAAACAGACAAATTCAAAACAAACAAGCGGCTGTCAAAATTATCTTACAGTGGAACCTCTCATAACGAGTTTAATTCGTTCCAGACTCTTACTCGTTATGCGAAACATTTTTTTTTATAGAAATCAATGTAAAATACAATAATGCGTTCCATGCCGAAAGAATAAGTAGGTATTCTTGGAGAACTTTTTTATTAAAGTTTATTCAAATAAAATTACTTATAAAAGAGTGTTACAACTTAAAATACAATTTAGATTAGGAAAAAAAACGTACCTAAATAAAAATATGAATTTATGACAAATAATTATCCATTTTTATGGGAGCAACTTTTTCACTTTTTCTTTTGCTCGTTATGCGAATACTCGTTATGAGAGGTTCCACTGTATTGGTTTTTTCATCTGACATTTTGTACCCAAATACACAGAAATATAAAATATGATGAGGAAGGTTTGTATAATTGAAAAGCAAATGTAATAATGGAATGACATTTTATTTATTTATCAAATAAATCATAATCTGACACACAATCAGTGATATGGGTATAACATAACACTGCGCACAATATGCATTACTAACCATCAGTAAAATTTTATTTTCTGCTTTCCCTTTTACATTCAAATGATGTACAGGAATAATTCTCATCAGAATCAATCAATATAACTTTCATACAACATGGAAAAAAGTATCTCTGTCACGAAACAATTAAATGCGTCTATCAAAAAACAAATTAAGAAACTGGTGTTCTGTCACACGAAAAAAGTGTCTATTATCACAAGAAAAACAACTGATTGAATTAAATTCACATTCGGATACTACTTAAGCGTATTTTTAACCCAAACCAACTCCGATAAATTGTAAAATAACTGCAAAACGTACATGTAAACCCGCATAGCAAACATCTGACGTAAAATCCAACATGGCGGGCAGATGACGCCGATTTGAACCACCTTACTTAAATCACCTTACTTAAACCACCTCGAGAGGCGGATCAACCACTTTTAAACTAGGTTCAAGCTGATCAACGTTTATCAATACGTTTTTTGTCTGATCGGTGGTTCATCTCCTTCTAGAAATTTAATCTACGTTTATTAATAAGACTGTTACTGTTCAGGAAAAATCACAGCCCCTTTAGATTGTCATGGGTCGTTAAATGGCGCCATATATAGAGCATCTATATTATCATTACATGAATAGTAGCATATTAATATTACTGTTGTTTCATTTATTCCATATCAATATGAATAATATTTCAATTACAATACAAAAATAATATATTACCTTATAAGTTAATTCAGTTATCAGCGATCAAACTTTGCATTAATTATGTGATCTCGATATGTTCAATTCGATTGCCCTACAAATTATGTTACATTATAATTAGATTAATTTTGATACGTGAATTAATTATTAATGAAATCTACTTATTTAGTATGTATCCATTGAAACATTTGAATTTCGAGTCTGATATTCAAATTTATTGACATTCAGCTTAATGCTTGTTCGGAATTGTCCAAATAGATATTATTTATATGAAGCTGTCAGTATTGAATGTCATGAGACTTCGGAAGTACTATTTTATAATACTCTTGAAGACTTAAAAAATATTTGATCTGATACAGTACTTTCTGTAGTAGTAGTAGTTATCTACAAAACACGATCAACCATAGGTCAAATGTGGTGCAGCAATCTTATTTTAAAGTATCAAGAATCTGTCTACTTAGACTTCTCAGATGGCATCGAAGATAGGATCAGTAACAACCATACTTTCCTAACGACCCTTTCGTCAGAAAGTATTATAATTGAGAACTGATTTATACCATTCATTTAATATACCGGTACTTTACTAAACTACTTACTTTATCCTCGCGCCATATCCCAAGAGAGATAAGCAGAAAGAACGGAACGCCATATTTATCTATCCTTACATACTTTCGCTTTCTCCATATTCATGCAATGTCTCATAAATGCACGTCGAATGCATACATATCTGAAAAAAGGGGTTTTAGAGAATGTGGACATCGAATTATCAAAAATGGCCGCATGCTTCGTCTTCTTCTTCTCGTGCTGTATCAGGTCCCCCCGACGTTGGCAATCACTCTAGCGAAGGCTTCTCTATCTTGCGCGACCCGGAACAGTTCCCCCACATGTCTCATCCCGGTCCAGTCTCTTATGTTGCGCAGCCAAGACGTTTGCCTGACCCTCGCCGCATGCTGAGTAAAAGAAATCAGTTTACGTGTATGAGAAATTGCATAAACTATTACCGCAAAGTAAATTAAATATTTCGAAATGAAAAATACTTTTCTATTTCCAGAAGGTAAACTTCGAATATGAATTTGATATATTTCCTATTATCTCACTTTACACACCATATTCAATGTTCTCTTACTCGCACCAAACGAAACTCAAACGAGAAATTCAATTTTCTTCTTACACAGGTAAGTGACGTCGACATACGTACATAATAATATATAGATATATACTACTTATAACATATTACACTGTAGAAAGATTGGAATTGGTTGTACATATTTAGTTTACCGTTTATAGATTACCAGAGCTGTATGCACTTGCCGTCTTAGCCACTCTGTTGTACCAACGAAGTTTTCTTTAACTTTATTGACTTATAGAAACCTACAAACTTAGTCTCCATCCTTTGTCACCTCTTCTCCTCCGTTCCCTTCATACTAAGTAGGTAATCTCTTTTACCGTTCAGAGCAACCTACGTTGTACTATCTACAGTAAGGTTTCATCACCTTAGTTTCTCAAATAGAGATGTGAAGATTTGGTAACGCACATTGTTATTCGAAAAATTTATGAACGAAATTATGCCTACATAAGAGAGAATATTAATTGAAAAAAATATGGGATTATTGAACTCTAGATATGAATTGTTCATTGCTTATTTTTTCATCATTACAATTTTGGCAACAAATTCTTATTAGGGGTGGAATATTGCATATTTAATGTATAATTATAATACTTACGTGTATACAAATGTACGAGTATATAGATATAGTTTATCATACATTATTTTACTTCCCTTGTGACGTAGACAAAATAGATCAAACACCATACGCTTTCTGTGTATGTTTGTTGTATTTATAGTATTCATAGTATGTTTTTTTTTTCAAATAGAAGAATAAAAATTTCACCAACATGCAATGTACATTTTTTATAAATATGGTCTCGTAATTATATGTTGATGTTTTGATGAGTGGTGTTTCAGCCCTTATGAACTCATAATAAGGGAAAAGGGTGGTTTTGTACTGTAGGAGGTTGTGGAGGTCGTTTACTCAAATTTACGTGAATGGGGGATGCCGAAATTAATATGGACCATGTAAAAAGAAGGAAAATTCATTCTTCTGTTATTGAAATTTTCACTGCCCTCCTTGTCAACATCACATTGTTTGTAAACGTACTTTATAGTAACGATTTTGAGATGATAATATTTGTAAATATTTTGAAGAAAAAAATTAAAATGCACAGTAACATGTCCAAGAACATCTTGGATTGTTTGTTATCTGCCAGTTTATATTTAAAATCATTAACTTGTCTTATCAGTATGTTTCTCCGGCCTTTCGTTTGAATAGTTAAGCAAAGAAGTGATTCCAACTAGTATAAAATAGGAAGGTCTTCCTGACGGTGATCTTCAATATCGAATACGGGGGTTTCAAGAATTATGACCTTTCTTACATTCTTATATTACCGCCTATACTATTCTGGGGATTTTAAGGCATCATATGGTTTTTAGAATCTTTTTTGGCAAACTATAAACAAGCAAACTAAAACAAGACCCTTTCAGGATCACCATTCCTTCTTATCACAAGACTAAAATTATTTCGAAATTAATACTATTAATTATTATCGTCTCAGGACTCAAGTTTGAATTTTAAATTGCCGATTGATGATAGTAACTTCGTATTGCTTCTCTCAGTAAATAACTCTTCTGTAACTAGAAAAACTAACACATTTAATTTGATAAAAAGCCCAAATATTGTAAGTTAGAACAAAAATATTTATGTCTGTTATGTACGTATACAACATCAGCGGAAGGAGTCCGTGTACGTAATAAAACATTTTTATTTTTATTATTACTATTACATTTGTACTCGCAGAGGCGTATATTACTTTGAATAAACTAGAGTAGAAACGGATTTCCGACAAGTATATTCGGGCTTAATTTATTATCCGGTCAGCCATTTAGATACTTTCCTTATCCGAAATATCATGTTTCCGAAAAAAAAAAGAATTCAGCGCAAATTTAACGATATTTTGATACTGTCACATAAAAAAATATGAATGGTCATTAAAACATTGTTGAAAATTCATTGTTGGATTGTTATGATATGATCATCATAATTAAACGTAACGCTACAGGTATTCAAAGTTAAACTTTTATCAAATAATCAGTTGCAAAAATTTTCAAACGATATTTCAGTCATAAATAAAAGCTTCTCAAATGAATATTTTCAATTCAAAAATTTAACGTGTTCATAAGTAAATTGACAGTTTTATCATATTGCAAAAAAAAACTAATGTTATACCAGGAAAATATAAAGTAACATTTCTCAATTTTATTTTGGTTCTTGTTCGCCTCATTGTACTGCACACATTTTATTAGGTCGACCACGATATAACAGCAGCCAAAAATTCGATCGTTATTTTATATTTTTATTCATTCATCAAAGCATTACATTACGGTATTTACCATGAATGAGGTAATCAGTGGATAAGAAAAATGTTAAAAAAAAAGCAAAGTGGTTGTCTTCCCTACACGAGTAGAAAAATAAAGATTGTAATGCCTATTATTTGCTGTCTACTCTTTAAAATAACCAAAATCTATTTCCAACCGCCGAATATCAAGTTATCCGGTTTAGAATCTTGCCGATATCCGGTCAAATCAGTTTCAACTCTTAAACAGACTCGTATTTTGGAAATTTCTTAGTCCAGTAACAATAACTGAATGTATATTGTAAGTAAGTGTAATACGGAAAGAAGAAATATAATTTATTATATAAAGTATGTAGAATATTATTACATTATTATTTTTAATATAAGCATATATCTGTATGCTGAAGTGAAAGTGCGCTATGTCACGAGACACCATTTTTTAGTACGTCCGTTCAAAGTTTTTGTTTCTTGAAACGTTTTTGTTATCAAGAAATTTCTGTCAAAATGATCGTGGATGATTTAACCATTTAGCTTCTACATGATATCGTGTTAAAATAGTGCTCAACTCTAGATACTTAACGGAGCCAAAAGTGTGGAATTAATAACAATAGGAATCAAAAAATGTATTTAGTTTGATCGAACAGACATCAAGATCATAACATACTTCTTTTTGCAAAATCATAAATTCGAATTAAAATCAATTACATTACAATAGAGATACCTTACCTAACAATTAAAAACGTAAGTTTTAAAAAAATGACTTTTTTTTTATTTATAATTGACGAAAATATAATATCTTTTCAATTAGGTGAAACAAACATCAAAAAGAACATAACAAAGGATAACAGCACTATGTTAATAAATCACTTTGTCCATAATGACCGGTGTGGCGCTGACGACCGGTGTGGCGCGAAGGCTAACGCACTTGCCTTTGAGTCACGAGGTCCCGGGTTCGATTCCCGGCCAGGGCAAAATGAAGAATGACCTTTTTCAGATTGTCCTGGGTCTGGGTGTTACATGTATATGTGTTTAGTGCATTGTATATGTGTATCGCCGTGTTAGTACCCATAATACAAGATTCATCTTAGTTTGGGACTAGCTCGGTCTGTGTGAATTGTCTATACATGTTATGTTATGTTATAATTCGACATAGCGTTGATTCGCTTCCACATACAGCTACGTTAGTTTGTTCTCACTTACAGCATTGCAGTGGTAGTAAGTATATATTATGTGTTTCAAATAATGTACGTACATGTGCTGTAATACAAAATATGTAGTAGACTTGTAAGATAAGTTGATATTATGATATGCCTGAACATTTATTCGTCCGAAGAAAAATATTCTACTACTATTACTACTGTACTGTCACGGCATATCCCACAAAAGCGGCAGTCAGTGGACTTACTGCATGTAAAAAATATGCAAATTATCCTCCATGCTGCAAAAAATATGTTACTATCAGGATGGGTGGCATGCATGTCTCATCACTGTTTTGTACATAAGGTTTTACGATCACCTGACTTTTACAGGACATTCGAAAACTTAAAAACAAAAGTAAGACATCAATTCTTTTCCGGAAATTCCGCGCTATATCAAACTGATGAAAAACATATTGTAGTCGTAGTACTGAGAATGGCAAACTGTAACAGACAATACTGTTATAAAAAAGTTGAAAAACGACGATTTCCTAGCAGAACAACTTCCTACCTAGTTGTTCAACATAAGTGACTGTAGAAAGCGCTAATTTCGGTAAACAAGTAAACATAATACCAACTTGTTTTGGAATTCAAAACACGTTCAAATCTCAGGCAATCTTTGAAAAAAATCTGCTGGTTGTTCCATATTTACCCCCATAATCTATATGTGATTACAATGTTTAACATTGTGTATGTATTACAATGTAGTAAGGTGATGCCGTAATGGTGTGTGTATGTAATGTATTGCTTGCTTTTTGTTTTACGTATATTTTATTATTTTATGTTCCATATTTTATTGATAAAGGATATTTTCCAGATAGTACGAGTATGTATGAAGTCAGCATGAAGAATTTTTGCAAAGTTTTTAGTTTTAGATTCTAACATGATGTATTAATATTTACTTTATGTATTATTTTGTTGGTATATATTTTGTTAAGCTTCGCACCAATAGAAATTGATTAGTTAATGACGTCAGATGACAGTTGTAATACTTTCTCTGAGCGGGTTAAGTCGCAGCATGTGGAATACGAAAGTGAAATGTTGTATAATTTACTACTTTTTATGTGATTTTTTTCTTTTCTTACTTAGGGAAATGTTACTATGGTGGATGGTTTATTATTAAGGTGCTCATGTATGTAATGTTGAATTGTTCAGTTGGCGTATAGTAGGTATACAGTGTAATGCCGGCTGATAAAAAAGATAAACTGCATTTCATCTTCTTCTTCCTGGCACTTCTCAACTTATTGCCGCTGAAGGCTGCTGGGATCGGCTCTTGTCGTTCTATGGTTATGTATTTTTCTGTTCCCTTTGTAATCTTCATCAAGGCCATTTCTCCGCAGGATCTTATTGCATTGTGTCATCCAGGTATTCTTTGGTGTCTTTCTTGATAGATATCGAGGAAGATTTATTCACATGACTTTGTTAACGATGTGTTCCTTTTAAATTATCGCATGTAGCTTTTCTCATTTTCACTCTTACATTGTCGTGTTTGTAAACGTTATAGGTGAGCCCTTCAAAAACTTTTTTAATTACCTATATAAACCTATCTTGTTTCATATGTTTACATGGTCACAGTTTTCCAACCGTAGAATAATAAAGCAAATCCCAAGGCTGGATATTATCGTGGAAGAAATTCCTGAACTACAGATTACATTGAGAGCTTGTTTATAAATCTCTTTTTTCTGTATTAGACATGCCAAGTGTTAGATTTTTTCTGCAATTTAAATATTCTTATTTCAAACATATGGTGAAAACATGTTTCTTCAATATTTTTTTATGAAAATGTAGTTGCCTTTCAGTTAATTTTTTAGACAGGTTGCATTATCTTCTATTCTTTTGTCGTACAAATTTAAAAGAATGTTTTTCGTTGTTAATTTAATAGATTTAAGATTTAAATGTGGAAATGTTTTGTTTGATATTATTTTGTTTGTTTGTGTGTGTGTCATTGTGAAACAATTTTGTGTGTTGTGAACTTTAAGTGACGCAAAGGTTACAACTGTCATGTCACTCATTGTTGGTTATGTCTACATAATAAATAAATTATATTGACCGGATTCCTGACAGTGTATGACCTGTTCAGAGCAGCACAGGACAGGGAGGTTTTTGCCGGAGTGATCGTCAACGTCGAGGGGACCTAACATGGCACAGAAAGAAGAAGATGAATGTAAAGATTTCAAAAAAGATGAAGAAAAAAATTGCTCAACAATTGTTATAGGTCTGTTATTGATCAGTTGTCATGTTATGTAGAATCTTAAACCTTTTTTTGAAAGAAATTGGACGAAATAAATAGATTACAAAGCTACTGAAATTCCTGAAAAATGCATGGGTGAGGAGGGACGCAACCTTCAATATGTACCTGCTGAGTAGACTTAAAAATATATTTTGTACAAAAGTACACCATTAAATATTTACCTATTAAAAAAATCAATTCACGTTTTTCAATCATCTAGTGCCCTGTGAAAATGTATTTTTTGAAGTATGTTTTTGTCACAACAATAAATTCTCTACAACCGAAATTCCTGAAGAGTGAAGTATCGATATCCAGTCACCTCTAACTCTCGACACCTTTATTTACAGTATTCCTGAAGTGTTTCTATTCTACAGTTTCATACTCGAATACATCCTTCAGATTTCTCTCTAAAACCATTCAACGGTATCTAATCTGTTTGAAGAAAGTTCACCGTAGGTATATACCTACGAAACAGTGAACAATACATCTTTAGTCGTACGACTTGATCCTTGAGAGGATATTTATTGAACAATTGAATTTATATCGATTTTTTTAATGTGCAATCGATTTTTGAGATTTTTCCATAAATTAATAAAGGTATTTTTATTGAT
Source organism: Athripsodes cinereus (assembly GCA_947579605.1). Classification (NCBI taxonomy): domain Eukaryota; kingdom Metazoa; phylum Arthropoda; class Insecta; order Trichoptera; family Leptoceridae; genus Athripsodes; species Athripsodes cinereus. The sequence goes on along the minus strand of OX388317.1, from coordinate 8,890,474 downwards.
ATAATTTTATACCTCAAAGTACGAGTTTTGCTCAAATTTGAGGGAGTTAATATATTTATTGTGCATTTCTAAAGAAATTATCATTGTTGTAAAAAAAGTGTATATTTATCCCAATAAACATATTTGATATTGAATATATTTTTCATATTTAATGCAATGTTGATAATAACATATTGAAAAAAGTTATGCAACTTCTACATATTATTTGTAAATTGAGCAATGCGTACAATGATTACTATATATAATAATAATTACCTCCTTTTTCTTTGCCCTCGCCTTTATCCCATTTATTTGGAGTCGGCTCTCTTAGTCCTCATCGTCCAAGTTTTCCGGTCCCCTGCATCTTCCGAACGCAGCTCTACCTCCCTCAGGTCTCTGGCATTTGTGGATATTCAGGTGGTCTCTTGCCCACCTGGTCTACTGGGTCCTACTTCTATCTCCATTGTCTATTTTATCATATATAAACGATAATAATGACCTATTTTGTCTTATTTATGAGTGATATTATTTACATTTGTAAAAAATGTTACGTGTAGTGTTTCATTCGAGTTATCGATATATGCAATCACGTTTCGTTTACCGTGTAAGTTAGCTAGGATGAACTTTCATATTGTAGTAATTACCTACTACAGTACAAAATTTTAATTCGCCATGTATTAAAATAATCTATGGCGACTCACAAAATGTGTTGACGAGTAATGTTGTCATTTATACTCATTATAAAAACTATACAAGTCGGTGATTTTTCAACTTCAATATTCGGCCTCATTTTTATTTTATGCTGTCGTTAAATCGACATTGATAAGAAATACTATTTTTGCCTCTAGTGATTAAATAGGTACACAAATATTTTCGGTCAAGTGGTTCCCTCTCGACAGAATCTTACTTTTATTCTCATTATTTTTCAGTATTGTTTAATAAAGGATCACTTACTCTTCTTTGAATACTACGAGTATGTCATTAAAAATAAACACCCATCATACCATCGCGGCATATCCCATATGTAAGATAACCAGCAGACCTGCTTCATATAAGAAACATGCAAACTATCTTCTCCGTTGAATTTTGGTGGTGATTATTTTTGAAAACGCTATATTAATCAAATAACTAATATGTTATTATATATTTTTTTTTAAAAAAGATATATCTGGGTTTTGTTATAAACCCAAATACAACCTTATACACCTTTCACACTAAGCTTAAAGCTTGTGCTGTGAAAGGGGAGTTTGCCTTTAAATAAAGTACGTGTATAATCATATAATAACATATTATTTATTCTCTTGTCTTCTTCGTGCCAAAAAATTGACACGCAGGCAAACTCATCGCTGAATTCAAATATTATGATTAAACATGTATAGACAATTCACACAGACCGAGCTAGTCCCAAACTAAGATATGAATCTTGTATTATGGGTACTTACACGACGATACACACATATAGAATGCACTGAACACACATACATGTAACACTCAGACACAGGACAATTTGAAAAAGGTCTTTTTTTCATTTTGCCCTGGCCGGGAATCGAACCTGGGACCTCGTGACTCAAAGGCAAGTGCGTTAGCCTCCGCGCCACATCGGTCGTCTTCTTATTTTTGTTTTTTTTTTTTTTTTTTAATTTAATCATAATATTTTCAACAGTTGTTTGGTACAAAGAAGAGCTCAAATCCAGTATTGAATATTTAAAATAGATAGTATGTGAAGTATCTAAGTCGCATTTTAATTTAGTATCAGGATTTTTCAGAATTGAGTCAATATTGTCCTCCCAATGTTGATTTAGGTTTATGAAAGAAAGTTTAATATACATTTCTGTCAAAGAAGAGATGAGTGAAGGAATCAACCCACTTGTATATCTTAAAATGTACCTACTTATGTCCCTTAATATAATATGTACAGATATGTTTAAGGTTGCCAAAGATATCTGAAAAATACTCTGAAACGAACTTACTTTTACGTTGGCGAAAGCTTTCAATTTACTTTTTGTGACGAACATCTTTAATTGTGTTTTGGATTCTGCGACCAAGTACTCAATACTCTTCTATTAAATCTTGATTTATAAACATTTATTTTTCGTATTTATATGATTATATAATTTGAGGATAGAGAATAGAAGAGGTATTGGAAGAATGTGAATCTCTGGCTCTGTAACATATATATGTAATTGGATAATAATAGGAAGTTTTTTCAAGCTGCCTAGAACAGGGTCAATTCTCTGGGATCGCATTGGCCGAAGGCTGTAATGGTCCCAGTAGAGTATGGTGTTGTTTTCTAATAATAATAATAATAATAATAATAATTCTCACATTTGATTTTCAACTTAGAAAGACTTGGCATGACACAAAAAAGATGAAAAGATTTTATTTCTCACTAAACGAACAATGTATTTTTCAAATTGTTCTGGATCTGGCTATTATACGTATTTGTGTTTAGTGCATTTTATATAGGTGTCGTCGTGTTTTTACCCATAATATAAGACTCATATGTCTATAGGAGCAGAGTGATTCTCACCTATTGCAATGTCCGCTAATGCGGAATGCATGTAATGTGAGTGACCTGATGATGACGAATGACAAGGCGATATACGTCGCTGCATACTAGAGTGGCAAGGTCTGAAGTCCGGACCCGAAAAGTAAGTAAGTAGTAGACTCATATCTTGATTCGGGACTAGCTCGATCTGTGTGAATTGTCTTCGCATGTTATGTTAAATAAAAAGAACCAAAAAATAATTCTGTGAAACAATAATTGTCAACATCATTTTTAAGTGAAATATGTAAAATTTGACAATATTTTAAGTATTTATTTATAATAAGACGCCTATAATGGGTTTTTACAAGACATACAAAAAAAACTTCAACAAATGAATTTTAAAAATGTGTTCTGAAGCTTTTCTACTGTTATAATAACAAATTTACCCGTGTTTGGGGTAGAAATGTAATCAGGTAGCATAATATGATTTTGCCCAAATAACTTATCGTTATTTTTGATACATATCGCTCTCATCTCCGTTATTTTCGTTCCTTTTGATGTTCCACGTAGCCCGTAATAAATAGCACTAACATTTTGTTATCTTACCTGCCTAAATTATTTGTAAATAATTTGATAAGTATTAGTTGCACATTCTGTTTACTGTTACAAAATATTTGTAGCTAATGTAGTATTTGAGTAAAGCGGTATTTGTCACTAAGTAAGAATATAATTATAATGTAACTTCATATATACGTCAACTCAAATATAAACGTTAAAATTTTATCAAATATTGATTTGTTGTGAAAACGGAGTAGTTTAGCATAAGAAATGCAAAAAAGATTTTGCTTTGAAGGTAGGAAAAAAATTTAGCAATGACGCATTCCATCCATCCTGAATGTCGTATTTTGTATTAACACATAAAAAAACAACCTGCGTATTTATTACATATAGTTAGTCTACTGGCTACCCCACTTGTGGGATATGCCTATCCTATATAATAGGATAAAACATAAATTATGTAATATTATGGGCTTAACAACTCTCAGTTGGCATTTATTTGAGATTTGAATTTCATATTTTTGTCATTATATTCAAAATAATAAAGGTATGTTTCTAATTATTTTAACACATAATGTGAGGTGTGTAAGCAAACACTCGACTGTTATTGTTACTGCCTCCTGCTGGTACTGCTGGCACTTGAAATGTATTATTATTATTAACAATACAGTGATATTCACATCACACTGTATATTGTTGATACATACATTTTATTGATGTTCTTGTTACTTGTTGTTAACCGTTCCCCAGATACTATGTTTATACATTATACATACAAACATAACCGTTATCGTTAACGCCATACACTACGCTATTTACTGCGGAATAGTTGCCGTTAATTTATCCTGACTTATATTATTTATAGTGCAACTGTATCTGAGGTGCTGTACACTTTTGTGTAAATTGCAACCCCGATATATGTCCGATACGTGGACACGACAATCTCAATTTTCATTCATTGTCATTTGTTTTTTAATTTGTCTAGAATAAAGTGATCGCATGAATGACTTCCCTCACAAGTATCTTCATCTGCATCTTTTATCGCAAATGAATTTGGAAAGTCCATGATAGGTATATTAATTGCCAAAGACTTTGTTGTTGAATAAATATGCTAATAGAGCAGATTCATCAAATCCATCTTGACGCACGGAGTGGGTATCTTTGACACACGCTACATTGAGAGATGTCTGTGATATTATTTATGATAATCAAATTTCTATATTATTGTTTGTCATACGTCAATATCATCTCATTTAAAAGACTCCCTCCCATTTTTATTCCAATAAAGGACTAAGGACCTAGCATCCCTTGTGTCACCGCGACCATAATAGATCTATTGTGACATCCTTCTGTGTCATATCTCACTCTCAAGACCTACGTGCATCATGTAGCTAATGATTTGTCTTGGTGTGAGAAGCCTCACCTTCTCCGAGTCCAGCAGTGGTCCTCCGAGGATGTGACTTCGATTGCGAGCGAGTACGTCACAATTACAGAGGATGTGGATAGGTGTTTCATCATCCTCTGAACAAAATCTGCAGACTGCTCCGATGCTAGAATATCTTATAAGTCGGGGAAACCCTAACTTACCGGCAAAACAAAACTTTTACCCTTGATAGGGCAACTTGAATTTTTTATTGTACGCTCTAATATTCGATACAAATTTTATAGTGTTTAAGGAACCTTTATGTACGCAAGTAGTTAGCTTACGAATTCAAATTCGTTTATTTCTTCAAATAAGCATATACAATCAAATACAGTTCAAATATCCATAATATGCCAATAACGTTTACTAATATAATTATTTTATTGTTACTGCATTAAGATTAGTTATTATTTCTTGATAATTAGAATAAATTAGTTAATGATTGTTACTAAGTATACGCGTACACTGCTAATCAGAATGTTCTAGTTAAGATGTGTAAGTTAAGTGCCTATTAAACACTTTATAACGTGTTGTTTAACAAATCTCGGTTTATTTACAGTTCAACTTATCATAAGACATATAACTGTTACCCACAATTAACATTTCAATTAACAATTTACAATTCATTTTACATTTATGGAAGGGTTTTAATTTAAAATAATATAGTGTTTACCTTAATTCTTTAACGTCATTTCTCCATTGCGTTGTGAATCCTATTTTTAAAGATCTGTGATAATTTTCATTAGAGAATCGCTCTGTTACAGAATTTGATGGGAAGCCTAGGACTAGATTCTTAGACTTTGAAATGAGATACCCGATATTCTAATTTTCCTGCTGTAGTCTATCTTCACGACACAGGTGTACAATGATGTTTAGCAGTGCATTTAGATATAGAAATAAATTTATAAATTAAATTATCTTTATTGTACATTTTCACATGGTACAAATGGCGAGTCTTTTTCCTGCAGGCAATTTCTAACAACCGACCAAAAATGTGCAAAATATCATGATTTATGAAGTATATTATTACCTTTCATATTTTTTTTTCACGTTTAGTGTATGAACTGATATCGATAGCGTTTCTGGTGAAGATTAAAAAATAGAACATCAACCTTATCGTAACTTTCTAAGTTGGATTCGATTCGAAATACAAAACTATTATGCAGTTGAAAATGTATTTCTGTTCACTATTTAATGCTTGCCAATAAAGTTTCAAAATGTACTTGTGGAAAATATAAAAATGATCTCTTGAAACTTATGTAGACAATTTTATATAATACAATTATGATTATTTGTAAAGTTTTCAAACCTTCTCGACGTAAATCGTAAAAGTTCAGCTTTACGACAAAAATGCGGTGTTTTACGATTCAAAGCAATTGTTTACGTTTCATTACAAATCATAATGAAGAAATCGCCGAGATATATATTTTTTTTATTATGTACGTTAAATGTTATAAAATGAAACTTAAGCGAAACGTCTTGCTTAATTTACAATTTTGGCAGAGTAATGTTATGTGAAAAGTGATGGACTTTAAAATATGACGTTTTGATAGCCTGGCAAATCTTCTTAAAAATGCTGCTTTATTAGTGTCAAATAATGATCCTGCCTTTTCTTAGTAAACTACACTGAGTGTGTATTGAGATCAGTTTACGTATGTAGTTATTTGATGCTTTTTTTATCACCCGCAAGGGTTCCGTCGGTCCGAGCGTTTCTCTTTCACAATATACTGTTCTTATGGCAACGACATCAGAGCGCAGGGAATGTCGTAGGAATAGGTGACGCGATTAGCACAGATACGCTCTGAATGGAGGAGGTTGGTTTCTGCCCCGAGCACAGGGCAGAAACCAACCTCCTCCATTCAGAGCGTCAACCTACAAACAATTAATAGTAAGTTCCATGAATTATGCTGCAAAATATAGATCTCCAATTTTTTCTGCACGTTTTCGAGCATCTTATAGACACGAACGACGTTTAACATATTCAATTCAGCGTTGAAGTATGCCATCCATCTTAAAAGTCTTATTTTTTTATTATCACGTCGAAAAGAACCTATAGACTATACATAGTTAGTCAACTGCTTACCCTACCTGTGGAAGATACCGTATTGATAGAGAAAGATATAACAGAAACATAACCGTACAACACACCAGTAAATAGTTGTATAATACTCAATTCATAAGATTTATTATAAAAATGATAATTTCATGCTATAGAACACATACACTGTGAATCACTCAACGCAATAACTTTTATATAAATTGACGAAAATTATTTGTTGGCTGACTGAAAAAGTTAATATTCTGCGTTTGAGATTCAAGGTATTACGCGTATTTTTCGTTTTGTATTCAGAAGTCCTTAAGGCAATTTATCTGTTTTGATTGTTTTTATTTTTGAAGGTAGCAACAAAAATACAATTTAATGTCTTGAAACATAATATCCATGCTCGTGGTACCGTGATAGGATTAGATGTATACTTTTTCAAGCAGTGTTTTTTTTTCTTCTTACCGTCGTCGCGTCTAGTACAAATTATTATTTTCCCAACCGAAGCGACACAATGTTGAATTATTTCTCGCTATGCCCAACGCATACCTAATGAATTCCCTTGTGGTGAATACAATTTTCTTTTTCGGTACGTAAAATAAACCGCATTTTTTTATTCACTTAACAGACTTTTTCTTCACGAGTACCTTACCACCTATTTAATGATATTTTGTACTCTTTTTCGATATTGAAGGTTTTCTGCAGTCTGGGTTTGCCTGTGTAAGAATACAACGTTTTCATAATATCTGTATCAGAGCGTTGTTTTGAGTATTTCATCGGACAAGATGACGCAATTGGTGCACAATCGCTCTGAATTAAGAAGGATTTTCTCTACTCCTGAAAGTTGCATTAAAGGACGAAAAGAAATGTACTGGACGTATAGTTGCCCTTAGCTTAAAAAAAAACAGACTTCAAATATGGCGTTATGGTTGACTTTACTTATTGCCGAATTCGCCATGTCTTTTGATTTATTTTCTAAAAAAAATTAGGGTGGTGTCTATTGACTTTGTCATATCTTTATTTGCACGTAGTAAAGAATAATTCGAATTTGAAATACAGCTTGTTTGTTAGGACCGTTCGAAGACGTAGATTCGAAATATGTAATAACGATAATCATATGTACTTTAAAATGTAGATTTGACTTCGGTAGTTGAAATATTTATTATGTAAGCTTAGTATTGCTCGTTGTTAAATCTTAATGCGTGCTAGAGGCTAATAATGCCGACTTGTGGGTTGAGATGTATCTGATATAATATATGTAATACATCCAATATTATGTTTTGTTTCTAAAGCTTCTTTTATTCATCAATATACTACTAAGGTACTTTACTTATTCATCGGTACGAATACTGTACTTGTTTCTAAAGTAGGCAATCTAAAGTACCATTAGTGAAGTTCGACATCTGCGTGTTAATTTAATTCAATAATCAAAAATATTATAAAATTACTTGACAAATCTTGAGTTAAGAAAAAAGCAACTCACCATAACTTTTATGGTGACCATTTTTTTCTTTAACTTTTAATGTATGGCAGAGAAAGAGAGCTTTTTCAATAACTTGTATCTTGTTGTAGACTGCAACTGAGGGTACATTTAGAATTGTGGGAGGAAGCGTGGGTGTCCGAGAACCACCTGGCTTGATCAAGTGGATCAGATTCTCAAGGACTGCCATTTGTTGATCAAGAGGAACCGACGTGCGTGCATGAGAAATTGTATGAATGTAGAAGAAGCGAAAAAGGATGTAAAGATAGATCTATATGGCGTTCCGTTCTCTCTGCCTACCCCACTTGGGACACGACTTTTAGTATAGTACATTCATAATTGTTGTAAACGAAACCTTATTTATTTTATAATGCTTTAATATTTCACAATATACTACAAACACTAGAATAACTGGTTTGGATAAACGTAAAAGATGTATAGGTATGTCCCATACAACCATTTTGGTATCAGTTAGAGAACATTCACTACACTCGTTTTCCTACACCGGGATCAAATTGGTATCAGGGCGCACACTTTTTGTTAAACGTTTCTTAAAAATGGGGAAGGTTAGTCACAGCTACATTCCATATTCCATAGCGCGCGCGCGCGCATCTCAACAGATATCGTGAACACGGAGAAATCCGAACGACAAACGAAAATAAAAGACGACATGTTTCGTTGTAGCTGCGTTCTATCTGTGGTGCATCGTTGTTTTGTCGTAAAATTATTAATGGCGTTGATTGCAAAAACGTTGTAATAAGTGATAAAAGTATTTCGGAGATCATCGTCATTATGAGTGCGAGATGTTGATTGACTGTGCAGTTTATAAAAATATTCACGAGAAACAAGAACGCCATTTGAATTCTGAAGGTAGGAGATATTGTTTTATAATTATAATATTTATGTAACTACAAAAATTAAAGAAATTGATACCACCAGCTAGCTGGCAAATGATATTGGTAAAATTAGGTTAAAATATTGACGAATCTATGCCAAATTTGTTGTAATAATCAGATAAATTGCATTTTTGAAATGGCTTGGCATTTAGTATCATTGTTCCAATATGGCCCCACTCGTTTAATGGACCTTAAATGGTTGTCAAACTGTGCGGCAGTATCTGATATAATTATGTACGTAAATTAATTTTCTTTGAGTAAAAATATTTTTTAATATTTGGTATTTTGATGTTTTTAGATATATGCAATCTTGCAGACAAGACATGCACTGTGAAGGAAGTAGACACTTTTATCCAAAATAGTGTTGTTATGCCCGGTATAGTAGGTATTGTGCCGAAAAGTTATTATTAAAATAATAATTGGTATTTAGAAAGTGGTACTGAAATACCGAAATAAACAATGCAGTTCATAAGAATTTAGAATAACCCAACATTAAAAAATAATATCCCAGCACTTAAAAAGTACCTGCATTTATTAATATTATTATTAGATATTGTTTGCTAATCTTTGTACCTACCTGTATTCACAATATTATCATTGTTTATATATATTTGTACCTGCATGGCAACAGGGGTAATAAAGAGAATAATATCAACAAAAGATTAAGGCGCATTCATTATGTATCAACTTAAGGCGCATTCATTATGTATCAAATTATTTTATGAAGATTCTAGAATGTCTGCGTATTGTTATTATTTAGTATCTGCTTGGTTGGATTTTTTTATACCTACGCTTCGAGATATTGAGTGTCGATATCGGTGACATGTGTTGAATTATGTAAACAGCTCTTTAGGTATGAATTATAATTTAATTGTAACATACGTAGTTTGAGTATTTAATTATCTACCTAAAGGGTTGTATTGTGCTATGTAATAGAATAAGATGTGTGTTATTTGTGCTGTGCGAAAAGACGCTATAATAATAATGGTGATAATGGACACAAGAAATGTTTTATATTTAATATCAGTGCAAGAGACGCTTTAAATATTCATATGTGAATTAATTAATAATTATAAATCAGCGCATTGGACGCTTAACAATATCAAACTTATTTGTAAATATTTATTTCATCATGTACATAATTCCTGGAATGCAGACAAGGGTGCAGGTGTACTCGCAATACAATGGAACTTGCGGTGAGCGTGTATTGGTATTCAATTAGCCAATCACGGCGCTGTACAGAGATGCATCACAGCGTAGGAGGGGTATATGACCAACCCCTCTCTACACCACTCAAGGAACAGCGGAGAAATGTCCTTGAAAGATCAGTTAGTCTCCATCAGCCATCAGTCGTGATCAGTTGTCCTTGGTAGAAGGATCGCTCCTGCCATCACTCATCATCTGACCTTCAGAGAGCCAAGGCTGTCTCTAGTCATTGGGCTTCAGTTGAGTCGAGATATTCTCCTCCTGAAGTCATGACGAGCCAACTATGCACCTGTGTAGGCTGGTAATTTCCTCCAGGAGCCTCGGACGTGGGACTTCGCCCTCCCAGCACTGCGCCCAGGGGCGCCTTCTTCAACTTGTTTTGCCTTTAAGCATTTTCATGCTTGAGGCCCCCTCAACGTGGGATCCGTTTGCTCGTCAGCGTAAAGTGTAAATTAATTGATTTTAAAAGTGCTTCGTTTATTAATTGAATCATCATCAAGTGTGTTTTTCTTGTGGGACAATTAAGTGTGCACAGACAATGGGTAGTGATTAAGCCGTAGTATTGTCTAGCCTTGTTTTTGTGTGTCTGTAATAGTGGTTAGAATTTTTTTATTTTTAATTAAATGTTTATTTGAAATTCATATTTGCCTTTTACACTTTCGTCCATTTACACATAACTTGTCGTCTCTTATTTATATAGCCTCACTATATATTTAATTGAGACCATTTTTTTTATTGCTTTAACTCCTGGAGTGCTGTGGGTAGCCCAGTAGAGTCTGCTACGCATTAAATAATCGCTGCGGAGAAGTTCATACTGGCTAATGTTCCTACATTCATTTGTTGTCCACGGGGTCACTCGTAATAATAATTAGACGTTATGGAAATCATATCCTTAACACGTGTTCCTTTAACCTTGTACGCCAAACGTATGATTTTGTCGTTGCGCCAAAAATAACGGTTGAAGAAAACGGTCAACACGGCGGAGGTCCGCGCGTCGCTTGCAAGCAAGTTGAGTTCGCCCGTCGCATTGGAGAAATCAACACCTCCACGGAGCTTGTCTCCGTGGATAACCGCGAACTCAATAAGACAGTATTTCATTCGTAATAATAATAAATATAATATAACTGGTTATAGCAGAGATTGTCTAAATATTATGTACAGAATAATATAGTAATTTGAGTAGTGTATGACCAAAATAGTGAGGTTAATATGGAGTTCATATAACCAAGTAACGTGTTCCCGCCATATGTAAATTTCTAGTTAATAAATGTTCGCGTCTCAAAATAATGGAGTTTCTTAAATACCAGAATGAATGTTATAGATATTATATTTCGGATCTTGGTAAAGTGAAAATAGTTTGCAACTAACGTTATAATGATAAGTAATGAATAAAAGAACTCTCACCGATCGAACTTTGTTTCCCACCAAAAGTGTAACGTAATATTGTTGATATAGATTAATTATGTGTTTTAGTAAAGGTAAACAGACTATTCTTAATAACTCGTGTATGGGAGTGAGGTATAATGTCGAAATTGTACAATAACCACGTCGGGAATGCATACAAAACGTACATGTAATTATGTCGACATTAATAACGAAGAAATATTAAATATACTATTGTTTATATTGTACACTTACCCAGCAACCAAGTAAATAATATCAATTGAGTAAAGACTTCCTACAACGTGTGTCAGTGTAGTAGTGAGGGAATTAATAAATATATAACCTCATTGACTTCTTCAGAACAGTACGAGATAATGCGAGTGAATCTTATATGCATATCCTTATGGTGATAGCAGTAGAACGTGTATTTGTTCTTGAGGGATTCCATTCTGAACGAAACCGTCATCGTCCGTCAGCATCAAGTAGACAGCTTTGTATGTTCCACCCCCCTGTCTATATAGACGGTATGTAACAGAACAACATAGGATGTTCATCTGCGCGTGTGTCAACGTATATATCTGATTCGCCGTTACATAGGAACCAAGCGTAAATAACGTGTAATTTAATCTGTAAGTACCCGACAAGCTATAAGTTTAATTATGATCAGAGAACCATTGTAAATGCCACTTTATGTATTGAATATTTGAGTATCTAAGTACATGCCACTTTGTTTAAATGTCCGTATTGAATATGGTATAACCATTGCTTTCATAATTCTATGTATAATCCACTATATATGTTTAAAAATGTCTGTATAATGTTCTAATAATTGAGTTATAAGTCTATGAACCATTGTTATGTATCATCCCTGTTTTCAATCAATACATACTGTCTTGTTTTATCTCCATTTACGAATTTTATTGCTTTTACATAATCACCTTTCCTTTATTAATAAAATGTACCTTCCGTACAAACAGATACCAAAAGTGGATATTGCAGGATATTGATATTGTACCAAACTTGTAACTGTTATTGGATATGTATTAATGTACTCGAAAAAGGAGTTATTCCAGGCTCAATTCCGGAATAAGCTGTGCATATAATAATTTAATAATATATTATGATACCCTCGGGTTCGAACCCTGAGTGAAACTGTATGTAACGAACTTTTGTATGAGTATCTATAAGGGACATGAGTACAAGAATCTAAAATGGAAATGAATATCAATCTATAATTCTACTCAAGAAAAGATATAAGTAGAATCTTTGCAATATAGAGTATGCAAACCGAAGAAACATTATTGCTTAATTTACCTATATGTATTCTATATTGATAAGATGACCATAAGAAAATGACGAAACCAAAGGATAAGGAATTCTCTGAACTTTACGTAAGTATAATGTGTATAATTGAAGTATGTACCAACACACAATGCATTCCTCTTGTATACTAGTTTGAATCATACCCTAGACACGAACTTGAGCCAATAAATAAATCTGTTTTAATTGCAAATAAATATACTTGTAACTTTCTATTATATACTTTCTCTATATAGTATAATTTCTATTCTATGTGTCCTCTATGTGCTTTGTACATAGAGGACTGGGGGTTACGAGCCAATTTATATACTTACCTTATGTATAAATAATGTAAATTCATTTCTTTAAATGTTCTTGATAATTTCTCTGTTGATAATTTTGTGTAATGATATGATGCGATCGTCCTAGTGGGACGAAATCGTGTCAATTCTCAGCCGTTGGCATTTTTGGCATAATATTTTATTTATTTTATCCTCAACCAAAACCATTCTTTCACCATCTCTCACCCCCCCATATCATATTGGCTTCCGAACGTGGGGCTCGTAGCGAAAAAATACACATCTGTGTATAATCGCTACAACGAATCCATCCCTGAGATCTTCTTTTAATTTTTTAACTGTATTATTTGTGATATTGGAGGAGGGGATATTATTTTATTTCATATAATGAACTGACAAGTTATTTGTAATGGCGAATGTGTATTGTTTTGACTTTTGGCTTTGTTTTATTGACATGTGTTTATTGTGTATTACGGTATGATTCGATCGATGGATAAGGTGTCGGATATCAGATGCTATGTGCGCGAATTTTCGCTTTCGTTCGGAGGCTGGACTGATGAAGGCCCCGAACGGTTCCTCAAAGAATGCGAGGAACTCTGGAAGCTTGAGTGGGAAGATGAATTGCCAAGGGAGGCTGTGTATTGCTTGCGCGGCGACGCTAAGCGGTACTGGAAGTCTCTGGGGTTTCGGTATTGTCGATGGGGTGTATTCAAAGAAGTAATTTTGCGAAGGTTTGGTGTGGAAGGGCAGATAAATGCGATCTATAATGACCTGTTGACAGTGTGTCAAGGTCGGGATGAACTGGGGAGTGATTTTGTTGACTGGAAGGTCAGGATAAACAATCGTTTAAAAGGGTATGGCCATGTATTATTTAAAGATGAAGGACCAGCAATGAGCGTATGGAAGCAAATGACATCCTGGTATAGGACGAGGATTAATGGTCGGGAGTTAGTTAATCTGGAACATTTGCAAGAGTTGGTATGGCGCCTGGACTTTCCAGAATACACTCCGGAGGGACAAGTTGTGTTAGATAATCTTCCAGACATAGCATCTGTTCGCGATGAAATTCGGTGTGATGTACCTAGCCAGGACGCTAGGGAGGTTGAGGTACCCGCAGAGGATGAGGTTTCCCTCTCGGAGGAACAGGTTGAGGATGATATGGAAGAAGACACCGAACGGGAGGCACATACACCTCCCTCTATTCACGAATGGGTAAAGTCTTTCGCGTGGGTTTTAAAATCAGTTTTAGCAATGCTGATTATCGTCGAGAGCTGCATACGTTTGCTAGTATGTACAGCTATGATTTTGTTTAGATTCGTGAATAGAAAAATATCGCGTCGCCGTAGAACAGCGTTGATATTGTTCGAAAAGATAAAATATGCGTCCATCAATCGAATCAACTATGAATGTTATGCTTTTTTTTTTTTTTTTTTTTTTTATTTTTTATATCATATAATACACATTAAATACAATTATAAAGTCGCGCCAAATCCATTACAAGATTTGTCGGCGCGTTCATTTTCATAATAACAATATATACATAAATAATTTAAACCTAACCAAAAGCAGAAAAACACATACTTAATAACTATAGTACAATTTCAATTATATACAAATCCACATTTCAGCAGCCATTCCTTGACAAGTCTTTTTGTTGCAATCTTGCTACCACATTTCTTAATAGATGTCGGCATCATATTAAGCAATTTAGGCACATTATATTCTAAAGTTCTCTTACCGTATTTATTATTATATTTTGGTACCAAATACCCCTCATTCGATCTGAATCTAGTATGATGAGCGTGTCGCGGTCTTGTTTTATATTCATCCTTCAAAAACTGGTCAAGGACTATCCTTTGCCAAAACAAGCCTTTAGCAGACAAAATATTCAATTTTTTAAAGTACAATGAAATATTATTACGCGCCGCGGTACATATATTTTTACTAACAATTAATCTTAATATCGATTTTTGTGCGAGCATTACCCTTTTTAAATTAGTATTAGTACAGTTACCCCAGCTACTAATACCATACCTAATCAAAGATTCTGCCAGAGACTTGTATATTAATTTGAGTGTGGATCTAGGTACGAAGTACTTAATTCTATATAACCTACCAGCAATGGATCTTAAACGCTTACAAATTTTATTTACATGAAGATCCCATTTAAACTTATTATCTATAGTTAATCCTAGGTATACATAATTACTCACCACATCAATAGAAGGACAGTCACAAGTGATGGGGAGCTCAACATTTTTGTGTATACACTGATGATTATGCGAGGTAATTTTCGGCGTTGGATTCACAACTGCCAAATTTGGAGATCTAATGTACATTAATTTAGTCTTTTTCGCATTAATTATTAGACCATAATCATGTGACCATCGTATCAATTGATTATAATCATATTGCATCAGCCTACGAGCCTCCATCTCATCATGATGCGAAACAACAAGTGCAGTATCATCAGCGTATACAAAATACTTACAATATCTGAACAAGATTTTCATACATGAAACAAAAATAATATACATAGTTGGTCCCAAAACGGAGCCCTGTGGTACACCTGTCAAAACATTTTTACTATCAGTTATGTGCTTACACACCCTAACAGCCATTTTTCTATTATTTAGATAATTTTGAAAAAGTCTCAACACATTACCCCGTATTCCTATACATTCCAGCATTTGGGACATTTTGTCATGATTAATTGTATCAAATGCCTTAGAGTTGTCAACATAAAGCACAAGAACATGTTTCTTTTTATCAAGTTCTGAATTTATGAAACTTGAAAACTGACAAAGAAGAGTCTCAGTACTTTTATTTTCTTGGAAACCATGTTGGGAGGGGTCCATTAAATTATGTTTTTTTAGATATTCATTTAATTTAAGAGACAAATACTTCTCCATTATCTTTTCAATAGCTGGAAGTATACTAATTGGACGATAATTCTTAACATCATTATGTTTATCACCCTTATATATTGGTCTTACAATACTACATTTCAAATCATTCGGTACAACCTTTTGTTTGATTATTAAATTTATCAAATGAGTCAAAACTGGCGCCAAACAATCAATATTATTTTTTATATCAGAAATCCTAATGTTGTCGAGCCCGGCAGATGTATTTTTTAGTTTTGTCACAATTTTCGTGATATCAGATACAGTAGCACTAGGTAGGTACATACTTTGCACCGCACCAGGCATTCGAATATTGATCGCTCTGTAATCACACACATGTATCATCTGAGAAACACTATCAGTAAAATAATTCAAAAACTCTGAAGCCGCTACATCTACATCACAATTTTTACAAAAATATTTTAAAATCATTTCATCACAATTACTTTTACTCTTACGACCCAGTATGACATTAATAGAATCCCAAGTATTTTTAACATCCCCAAAACTTTTTTAGAACTTATTATTATGAAATAAAAATTTTGCTCTTTTAATTTGTTTATTCACAAAATTCCTGAAATGTTTGTATTCTGTTTCATAGACCAATTTCTTAGGATTACTTTTCCATTTTCTGTATAAAGTATCTTTTTTTGTTATTATAATTAGTAAATCCGGAGTCATCCACTCACATATTGGCGATGTTCTCCTTGCACCAGTATAAGATCTATCGACTAAACTTCTCTCATACATGCCAGAAAAAGTTTTCTTAATATTATCATACAATATATTACAATCATTTATCTTCAAAAAGTTATCCCATCCAATCAGTTTACATAAATTTTTAATTTTAATTTTAGACAATATGACAGTACTATTGGTAGAGGTGCCCGTCGTCCCCCGCACAGTGCACGATGTATTATTACTATTACTATATCTACTTTTATCACTATATACTATGCGCAGTGCCACCGCATGGTGATCAGCTATATCTATATTCCATACACAACTATACATAGACACATTACAATTTTTACACAAACCGCCAACTCTGGCGAATATATGATCGATACAACTTCTTACGATTTCATTACATACAATCACTTCACGAGTCGCATCATTTATACATTTCACGAAGTAATTATCAAGTAACACATTTGAGTATTCATTTACTATATTTTCATCAGATAATAAGTTCACATTGATATCACCAGCAAACAGAACATCATCATCAATTGTAAAATTCTTTGAGATAAATTCATTCAACTCACATACAAACTCTGTTTTACTCAGGTTGGGAGGCCTATACACAGCTATAATATTAATATTGTGTCCTGTCAGTGTTGTGACCATACCACAAACACTTTCACAAGACTTAAATTCATGACACCTTGGCATAAAATTTAGACAATTTTTAACATAGACACTGATTCCACCTCCTCTTTTCTTTTCCCTACAATAAGTATATACGCTATATCCCGGTATGTCGTATAAACTAACTAAATCTTTTCGTAGCGCTGTCTCAGTTAGAATCAAAACATCAATATTAGACAAACATTCCTTAATTCTAATAAGAAGCTGATCCCAATTCTTGAAAATCGATCTTATGTTCAAATGCACAACACAGAGATTGTGATCATTGGGATCATGAATATTCATCCATTTGTTTAAATCTTTTGTAACACTGAAGTCAACTTCTTCGTCACCATCTATATAATTGTAAGCCATTTCATGCATGTATTTCCTATCTTCATAAAATTCCCAATAATCATACAATCAATATCAAATCCCAAAGACATTACAACTTTATTATAAAAATCCAACCAATAATTATCAACAAAATATTCGTTTTGATTTACTTTACCACTTCTACAAAAAACAACGCAAAAACAAACTCGACTAGTACATAATATTACATTATTATTTTCATATAACCGTTGTGATAAGTCACCACTCTGCCAAGGCGTCAACGCACACATACAAACAATCAACGTACACAAGCTCAACATACAGCAGCACATATACAAGCAATATTGTATAATTAATACAGGAACAGAAATACAGCGAGTAACTCTCCATACACTATCTATATTCACATTTTCTTTAAACGATATTAGATACATTAACCGTCAATAATCAATTTTTTGCTTTGCGAACTTCAGCATTCTATTAAAGAAACTACAATTTCTTTTATCCAACGCACTGTGATCAACACTAATTCGCTTTTTGGTTCTGATTCCATCCTGTATACAATTCGAGCATTTCGGTTTTTCTGCCCTCTTTTTACACTCTTCATACTTATGGTCTTCTCCACAATGTGAACATTTAGCAGGATCCGCCAATCTAAGACAAGACTTCGCCGAGTGTCCCGGTCGTAGACAGTGGAAACATATCGTCAACGGATCAGAGTCATCAACCCGTATCCTTTGATACCCCAGGTATACCAGCCCCTTTCCAATCAGAGATCGTCTCACTCGGGAAGTGGTCTCTACCAGCATATGTATACCAGCATACTTGTCACCTTTAAGCTTTATTATCTTTTTCACTATCAAATCATTTTCTTCCTTTATGACTTCTTTAAGTTCGTGATTCTGTTCTTTTAGATCAGTAACAAAGTTATCAGATTCGTAGTCCATAGTAATATTTTTAAAAATGATCCAAGGCTTCTTTTTCTTACATATCTCAGCAATTAATTTTTTATCAAACTTCTCGTTTATCACTTTGACAAGAATTTCTGCATCCTGTTTATGAGGACACGTAATAATAACTCCTCCCCGTCGCAAATTTCTTATTCCAAACACTGAAACTCCTAGAGGACCCAGCCTGACTTCCTTTTTTAATTTTCTTTCGATCATATCTTGTGGTATTGAGTCACCAATGACCCTCACTATCAGAGAATATCTCTTCTCAGGTAGCTCATTACCAGCTTTATCATTTCTACGCGCTACTGCAGCATATTTCCTCTCCGTGCATTCCGATGCCCTCAACTTTCCAGTCATCCCAGCATTGTCGTTCATCACCGCTGCGAACATATCCGAGATCTCATCCAGTTCCTTGTGAACTTCGTCACGACTGGACACAGACAACTTCCCCTTACCCTCAGACAGTATACCTTTAATTAAATTTATATGCCCTCTCAGCTTCTGAATCATTTTTGCTTGCGTAGCTGTATCTTCGATGTTTTCTGGCGTACAAATAAATTCACTATCCTCAGATATGTCAGTCGTTTTATTTTCATTCGGAGATCTCGGCGTTAACAACGATCGTTCAAACGGGCTCGACATCCTGTAGCCGAAATAAACACTCTGTATAGATTCCTTGCGTTTGTAAACTCCGCTACTCTGTATGAATTATTTCGTTTAACAATAATAAAAATTATTATAACTGTAATTATTAGAACCGCGACAATACTATGTGTCAAATATGTCAAACAAAAGATTTAATTCACTATTTTCAAATGTTACTTAAAAACAAGGTTAAAATTCCTCTATCATCAGATGCAGAACACCTCAATCTTTCTTTTGAAACTAATCACAAAGTTATTGGACTGCTCAAAACCGCGTAAATAATTATTAAACTGAAGCGAGAAAAAAAACACAGTTCATCCGCCAAGTGGTAGGCTATCGATGATTATTATTATAATTTGTTCATCGATATGGATTCTCGATGTTTGAAGTCGAGGAGAAAATTCAATCAAGCCAGATAGTCACATATGTGTGTTATATTGGATTAGGATTGACTTAGGATTGTAATAGGAATAATGTATTTTGTTAAAATATTTTTTAATGGTTTGAATATTTTCCGTAAAAATATCTCTGGCGCCCAGAATTAAAATTAAGAAATGTATAGGTATAGTTTCTTGTTTAAAATGTTTTTCGTTACGTAGGTAGGTAGGTGCAACTTTTGTTAAATGCCTACGTTTGCATTATTTTTCTTCGTAATATGTGTGAAATGTTATATGATAAATTGTGAAATGGAAAATAGAATTTGTTTTGGTGTAACCAGCGAGTGTAAGATCTGAAGAGAATTTATGTGGATGTTAGATGTGTAAAGTATGAAAATATAATGTTGTTATTCTGAATATGAGAATCGTGACAGAGGAGTGAGATGCTTTGTGTGACAGAGATGTGTGAGGGATTCTCAGTTGACACTGGGAGATTTTTGTAAGAGGAGAAAGTAATGCTGCGTGTATTGAGTTGTAATTCTGCGTGTATGAAGGGTATGTTTTTTCTTATTATGGGATAAGCACAGAGGCGATGAGTGTTCCGTCCTGCTTAGTTCTCCAATGTATTTCGTCGTGTGGACAGTGAGGTCTGTGTTATTGAGTTTTGTGAGGGACATGGAGGTCCGGTGTTTGTGAGAGATGTATGTGCAACTGAAAGAACCAGTCCCCAGTCTGCTGTCACAAGCATGCTTGATGAGAGGTATGAAGCATATAATATTCGTTTTACATAAAGAGTCACATCTACCATGTTTATTTTGGTCACATACGAAATGTATGTTTGACAATGTATTTTTTTTTAATTCGAATTTAGCTGGTTTTAAAAGATGTAAAGTAAAAAGAAATGCGTTTAAAATTTGTTTATGATTTTAAATTGAAATGTGTGTGCACCTACCTACTTGCTAATTGTGTTGAATTTTATAGATATATAATTTGTTTTGAATTTGAGAAATCAATTGTGAGATGTGTATAATAAAGAATGGATAACTTTTCGTCAAGGAATGGGTGGCGATTTGTTATGCCCGGTATAGTAGGTATTGTGCCGAAAAGTTATTATTAAAATAATAATTGGTATTTAGAAAGTGGTACTGAAATACCGAAATAAACAATGCAGTTCATAAGAATTTAGAATAACCCAACATTAAAAAATAATATCCCAGCACTTAAAAGGTACCTGCATTTATTAATATTATTATTAGATATTGTTTGCTAATCTTTGTACCTACCTGTATTCACAATATTATCATTGTTTATATATATTTGTACCTGCATGGCAACAGGGGTAATAAAGAGAATAATATCAACAAAAGATTAAGGCGCATTCATTATGTATCAACTTAAGGCGCATTCATTATGTATCAAATTATTTTATGAAGATTCTAGAATGTCTGCGTATTGTTATTATTTAGTATCTGCTTGGTTGGATTTTTTTATACCTACGCTTCGAGATATTGAGTGTCGATATCGGTGACATGTGTTGAATTATGTAAACAGCTCTTTAGGTATGAATTATAATTTAATTGTAACATACGTAGTTTGAGTATTTAATTATCTACCTAAAGGGTTGTATTGTGCTATGTAATAGAATAAGATGTGTGTTATTTGTGCTGTGCGAAAAGACGCTATAATAATAATGGTGATAATGGACACAAGAAATGTTTTATATTTAATATCAGTGCAAGAGACGCTTTAAATATTCATATGTGAATTAATTATATATATTTAGTTACAATCCATTGGATTGGTCTGCAACGAGTTTGGTTTTTCTTCTCCATTCCTCCCTATTCTCAGCCAGTCTTTTAAGCTCTACGTATGAGCCACAGTTCATGTCCCTCTTCAGTTGGTCCATATATGCGTCTCTTGGTCGGCCTCTGCCATTTGTTCCCTCGGTCTTACCCTCCGCGATGGCGATGAGTAGTCCTGGGTGCCTGATGTTGTGGCCAATCCAGTTAGCTCGTTGTTGGCTGATTCTCTTAAGGAGTTGCCTTTTTTCGCCTACCCTGGTTAAGACTTCTTCGTTTTCGACGTGCTCCGACCAATGGATCTTAAGCATGCGTCTGTAGCACCACATCTCAAAGGCCGCCAACCGTCCGCTTTCACTCTTGCTGATGGTCCATGTCTCACAACCATAAAGCAGAATGCTCCATACAAAGGCTTTAGGATATTTGGGGATTCCAATATCTTCGATTTTTTGTTGAAGGCAATCCTTGCCTGGTTTATTCTGCTTACAATTTCTGCTTTGGAGCGTCCATCCTGGTTTATTCTGCTGCCCAGGTACACGAATTCACTTACTTGTTTGATGCTCACTCCATTTAATGCAATGTTCGCAGTCGCTTCCTCTCTTCCAACGACCATACATTTTGTTTTTTCTTTATTTATTTTCATGTTGTACTTTGACAACAGTATACTTTCCAATTTTCCTAAAGCTTCGTTCAGCTCCATCTCGGAGTCTGCGAGCAGTGCTATGTCGTCAGCATATCTTATCATGTCGACCTTTTTCCCATTTATTTTTACTCCTGTCCAGTTCTTCATTTCTTCTCTCAGTTCATCAATGGCTCGCTGTATATAGCAGTTAAAGAGAGCTGGCGACATTGAGCATCCTTGTCTTACGCCTTGTTCGACCCTTGCTTCTGCACAGCTCTCTCCGCTTTTAATCACAGCCATTTCGTTCTTGTATAAGCTCCAGATTGCTCTTCTATCCTTATAACTCATTCCTATCTGGTTGAGGGTGTTAAAAAGTTGTTCCCATTCTACTTTATCGAATGCTTTTTCAAGGTCGATGAATGCTATATATGTGTTTTTATTAATTGTTATTCTCTTTTCTAGAGTAAGTCTGAGACTCAGGATTGCATCTCTTGTGCCTGTCTCTTTGCGGAATCCAAATTGATCTTCTGAAAGTGTTTCGTTGATTTTATTTTCCGCCCTTTTCATTATAATGTTGGTGAGTATCTTAGAAGCGTGTGATATCATGCTTAAGGTTCTGTGTTGTTCACACTTTGTCGTGCCTGCTTTCTTAGGAAGCGCTCGTATCAGACATTTGGCAAAGTCCTCAGGTATCTCTCCTGTGTTGTATATTTTGCAGACAAGCTTATACAATGTATCAAGCATGCCTTTTCCTGCGCATTTAAGCAGCTCTGATGGAATCAGGTCAATACCTGGTGCTTTGCCG
This sequence comes from Athripsodes cinereus, assembly GCA_947579605.1. Lineage (NCBI taxonomy): Eukaryota > Metazoa > Arthropoda > Insecta > Trichoptera > Leptoceridae > Athripsodes > Athripsodes cinereus. The sequence goes on along the minus strand of OX388317.1, from coordinate 8,867,629 downwards.
TCTTTCAACTTTGCTAATGCAATATCAAATTCACTTCTTAAGATGTCATCTCCATTATTTTCTACGTCATATTCTGCTTCTAGTGCTTTGCTTTCCTTGACTATGTTCTTTCCTTTGTATAATTGTTCTAGGTATTCTTTCCATCTTTTTACGATCAATTCATCCTCAAACAGCAGTTAGCCGTTTTTATCTTGTATAGCACATCGTGGTTGTGTTTTGTCATTGAAGAAATTCTTTACTTCAGAGTATGCGGTTTCAAATTTCCTTTGTTTTATATTCCTGTTAATATTTTTGCATTTTTCTTGCAAATAACATTCCTTTCTCAGCTTGGATTCTCTGTTAATTTTATTTCTAAGGGCTTTATATTCCTTTTTCCCTTCTTCTGTTTTAGAGTTCTTTAAGTTCCTTCTTTTTTCAATCATTTCTAAAATATCGTCCGTGATCCATTCTTTCCTAGCTTGCGGCTTTTTTTTCTCTAATACCTCATCTGCCGCTGCGGTTATTTTCTCTTTAATTTTACCCCATACTTTATCTATACTTTCATTACTCTCAAAATCGCATATCTTAGTTTTTTCGTCGTATTTCTCTTTAACTTCTTTTATTTTTAGCTGTTTTAGGTCCCATCTTTTTGTGGTTCTCTTCTCGAGCCTTTTGAATTTCAGTATGGTTTCCGCCACAACCATATTATGATCACTATCAATGTCCGGACCTGCAAAGCTCCTGCAATCTTTAATTTGATTCCTGTATCTTTGACGTGTAAGAATGTAATCAATCTGTGATCGAAATCTGTCTCCGGGAGATTTCCATGTATAGCGATGTCTATAGTGGTGTTGAAACCACGTGTTGGCTATAAACATTTTATTTTTGGCGCAGAATTCAATGAGACGGCTACCTCTATCATTTCTAGTGCCCAACCCATATGCTCCTACGACTGATCCCTCCCTTTCTTCCCCTACTACTGCGTTCCAGTCTCCCATTACAATAACATTTTCCTCAGCTTTTGTGTCATCTAGCAATTTTTGGATGTTTTCGTATAAAATTTCAATTTCTTGGTCGCTATGGCTAGATGTTGGCATGTAGACTTGGATCAAAATTGTGTCTACGGGTTTGGTATCTAGCTTGACTAAAATAATCCTACCTCCATAGTGTACGTATCCCTTTACTCTCCTACCCAAGTCTTTACATAACATTATTCCTACCCCTCCCTGCCCCGGTTTACCCTCTATACTATACTATGAATTTTTAGTTTAGTTTTAGTTAAGAATTTTTAGTTTAGTTTACCCTCTATACTATGAATTAATTAATAATTATAAATCAGCGCATTGGACGCTTAACAATATCAAACTTATTTGTAAATATTTATTTCATCATGTACATAATTCCTGGAATGCAGACAAGGGTGCAGGTGTACTCGCAATACAATGGAACTTGCGGTGAGCGTGTATTGGTATTCAATTAGCCAATCACGGCGCTGTACAGAGATGCATCACAGCGTAGGAGGGGTATATGACCAACCCCTCTCTACACCACTCAAGGAACAGCGGAGAAATGTCCTTGAAAGATCAGTTAGTCTCCATCAGCCATCAGTCGTGATCAGTTGTCCTTGGTAGAAGGATCGCTCCTGCCATCACTCATCATCTGACCTTCAGAGAGCCAAGGCTGTCTCTAGTCATTGGGCTTCAGTTGAGTCGAGATATTCTCCTCCTGAAGTCATGACGAGCCAACTATGCACCTGTGTAGGCTGGTAATTTCCTCCAGGAGCCTCGGACGTGGGACTTCGCCCTCCCAGCACTGCGCCCAGGGGCGCCTTCTTCAACTTGTTTTGCCTTTAAGCATTTTCATGCTTGAGGCCCCCTCAACGTGGGATCCGTTTGCTCGTCAGCGTAAAGTGTAAATTAATTGATTTTAAAAGTGCTTCGTTTATTAATTGAATCATCATCAAGTGTGTTTTTCTTGTGGGACAATTAAGTGTGCACAGACAATGGGTAGTGATTAAGCCGTAGTATTGTCTAGCCTTGTTTTTGTGTGTCTGTAATAGTGGTTAGAATTTTTTTATTTTTAATTAAATGTTTATTTGAAATTCATATTTGCCTTTTACACTTTCGTCCATTTACACATAACTTGTCGTCTCTTATTTATATAGCCTCACTATATATTTAATTGAGACCATTTTTTTTATTGCTTTAACTCCTGGAGTGCTGTGGGTAGCCCAGTAGAGTCTCAGCCGTTGGCATTTTTGGCATAATATTTTATTTATTTTATCCTCAACCAAAACCATTCTTTCACTTTCTCTCACCCCCCCGTATCAGTGTTATTAACCATACCCAACAAAGGTTGAAAATAAAGGCGTAAGTATTATTCATTACACATTATACCTATAAGAAATGGAAGTTCCTGTGTTTTTTCTTGTGTGTACTGCTTTATTTAATTTGTTATACCTATAAATGATGATGTGCAAGAAGAATAAAACAAATAAATAAATAAAATTATTTGCAAAGAAAAAAGAGTTGTTTAATGAATAATATTTTCGATTTATTTCCAGATTAAAACAAATAAGAAAATTGGGACAGTAAGAAGATATGCAAATTAAAATGGAAATGACCAATTGATTTAATTAAAACCATTTTTTGAAGACACCATTAGATCATGAAGTGAAATTTGACAAATTTTTACAATATCTTGCATCTAATTAGACCAGTCTACCTGCAGGAATTTTCAACAGAAATTACATAATTTATTTCAAAATCATTTTTGTTTATGTACATTAAATTGTTTTACATATGTATGTGTATGTTTTTTTTAATATACTTTCCATTCCATACCGATGTTGGAGTAAGAGTAAAAAAGATGGTAAATATTAAAAAAAAAATATATACATAATTCACATTGTTGATAAAACAGGTATGAATATTATATAATTTTTATCACTCATAGAAATGAGTTAACACTTAACTCTATCAAGATCGAACATTTTAATTTCATCTTGTTCATACCCCTTCTGTGCAATGTTGAGCAACACTGGTATTGTTTTGACAACTGTCAACTTATTATACGACCAAGACCTTGAGATAACTTTTTCTATAACCGCTACTTCTTTGGGTACACTAAGTGTACTAAACATCATTCAGTGGCAATTTGGGTCCGACGCGTAGACGTTATTCCTTTACATTGTGTTCTTAACATCACGCATTCTCAAATTAGTTGCAGTGCGTGGATATTGAGTGTACATTTTGTCATATAACCTTACACTATAGCGTTTAGAACACGGCGGGTGAACATCGTATGTACAATATGTGTATGGATTATTTTGTGGCTGATATTTTAGTCACGGCGACCGTATTTGGTTGTATGGGGTATTTCAGATTTTTACCAAATCGAACATAAAAAAGGTACCTACTTGCCTATGTCAAAGTTATTACAATGTCGTGACCAAAAGCATTAAATTTAGGTTTTATTTTACGTGTCGATTTATGTTATTTTAAGTCCATAATCCATTTCCTTGGTGTTTAATGGAGATAAATGAAGGTAACCATAATTCGTTATAAATTTATGTAAGTACTATTTAAACTTCGACCCTAATTCAATATCTGGAAAGGTGAATTGTGTTGATTTCGAAGGGTCGAACCCGAGTATTTAGTTGCGTTTAATAATTTAAGCAAGCCGGCCCTTTTACTTAACCACAATTACGAGATAATTTTGTATTTGCTTCATAGTATCTTTGTATATCTGTGACGTCAAAGAAAATATTTTATTTCGAATTATTGGCTAACTGAAATACCATACTGTATCATCGTAGCTTTGTATAATAAATAAGGTGTACCACTTTTATTGAATGTATTATTTTTATAACATTCATTTGACGACTTGAATGTTTGTTTCTTACAATGATGCCACTGTTCATCTCATCTGTATACACCATATGAGAAAAAGATAGATAATTATAATAATAATGCAAAATATATCAATTTCCTGTCAACCTAGTGTGGTGTTATTTCTAATGAAACTTAAAAGTAAAAGCTCTTGTAAATCTCTCCATATTGATTAGAATTAATGGAAATTATATCTCACGATTAATGTAATACATTTATTTGTACTGACTGCTGACACACACGTTAATTTGAAGTTTTTTACTGTTAATATTTTATTTATATTGGAGATCGCTTGCTTTCAGGAAAGATTCCGAAATTGAATTCCAGTAAGTGACAAGAAAGTAAATTAAAATTGTTTTGACACGTAAAAAATGTCCGTCTAAAGTCACATGGACGTAATATAATAAAGGGGGCTCTTTTCTGATCATATTATTCAGGTTTAAATTGAAGATCCTGCTGGAACGTGACAAAGACTGCTGAAACCTGCTAAGATCATTTTTGAAGAATACTCAAATTTTATGACATATACTAAAACACGTCTTAATAAATATTTCTTTTTTATTATATTATTATTTTTGTATAAAAACAATACATTCTATAAAATAAATGAAAACCAAGCCTAAGAAGGACTAATTTTACAAAATCCTGCTAAAATCACCCTGAAATAGTCCCGTTCTATGATCGAATATTCATCCTGTTAGAAGTTTCACGTGATTTATGGGGAACGGGGAATTAGAAAATTTTCAATCGTACCTATTGGGGCTTCATTATTAAAATAGACGTCGAAGTATGCAAATTCGACAGATTCCGCTAAAATTACTTTTTGCTGTCGAACGTAAAAAAATAGAAATTTTCGCCGCGTTACATTATTTTCTCGAGGTATTCCATTGAAATAACGAATTTTTTTTAATATTGATTTCATTAATATTACAAATTCGATAAGTAATCTAATTTATAACTTTTCGCATAACACATCTTTCTTTTTTTTTAATACCCATTATTTATTGCCAAACTAATTAATTTATAGTAATATACATATTCGTATTCAAAGTCGAAAATTTGCTCCTCTAAATTTTTTTTCATGTATAATATATTTACATCAGCATCGTTTTTTCTTAACCCATCTTTTCCAAGAACTACACTAACTATGGGATTTTTTAATCATAAACCATTATGAATATTTCACCCAACAGTAAGCAAACGTTGTAATTTATTTCTCTGTATGGCATTTTCCGAATATAAATAAAGTTAAAACAGTTAATAATTTGCATATGACAAATATGCATTTCGTTTTCTATGTGCCATTAAAAATAAACACATTAATGTGGTTTACTGTGTTTGTTTCTTGATTTCAACATAGATGTGGCATAGCTTAGTAAAATTATAGATATAATAATTTTAAGCATCTATATTCTTACGACATTATAATTAATTATCATTCATAACTCTAATAATATTACTTCATTTTATATCGTCGTCAATTTTATCAGTTGTATTATCCGTGTTCATTTTGATATTGATTTATCGCGAGTGTTTGAGTGTCATATCGATTACATGAAATGAAATGAAATGTTTGCCTCCAGGAAATTGATTTGAGTATGTTTCCTTACGTGTTTTAACATATCAATGAAAATAACAATAATAAAATCAATTTATTCTGTATTATATTACGATTCTTAATACTTTGCAAGTCAATTAAAATTCATTTTTCGTTTATGTTAGCGTATTTCGAATCATTGAGAGAAATCAAACTAAGTACTCACATATCACCATATTTTTAATCATTATCTTCGACATTCTTTTTTTTGAGATTTTGATGTTTAAATGAGTTTTGATGATTATCACTACTATCTCGCCGCTTCACTTACAGGTCAGGCAGAATAAATCGAGCGCCATCCAATCATATGCTTGCATACAGTCACTGTCATACAATTCCTCACGCATTCCTGTGTGTGTGTGTGTGTGTGTGAGGGAGGGTGTGTGTGTGTTGATATGTTGAATGTTGTGTGATACAATTAATGTTATTATAAACCTTTATATAAAATTTAAATACGTTTTATTAATATATTGTTCTCCTTTCGTTTCAGGTAAGAAAAACAGTTTCCACAGTTTCATGGAATAATACCTGAAGTTTCTCAGTAAGTAATTTATCAGAGTTAAGCACAAACTTGCTTGCAAATTCAAAGCTTTAGATTTCTTCAACTTTAATTTGACAAATAATATAATGGAAGATGTGTTCTACAGTTTTTGAACTAAAACTTCATATCTCTATGTAAATTAATATATCGTGGGCTCAATACTAGAACTAAACATCTCAAATTTTAGTGGTTTTGAGTTATGAGTTCTTCATGTTTGCCTTTAATGTTTGAGTTATTTTAAGTAATAATTATGAATTATAAGACTTCCTCATACTGTAATCAAAGTGTTTCAATTAAATAATATATTGGCATGATTTATACATTTTCTCAAAAATATTGATTTAAATATGTGTGGTTGTAGTATTGAGTCGACAATATATTTATATGTATAAGTATTATTTTTATAATCTTAGTGCATTAGAAGTATAATTAGGCAAGTCCATGTGCAATTTGTTAATTAACATTGCATTTGCAAACCAAAAATCAAGTTATATCTTGTAAAGGGTTATCTTTATTTTTATCAATTTCCCTATAAAATAGAAAAAAGTTAATAAACTGGAACAAAAATGTACATATATTTGATCAATAGGATAAATATTACTCCCACAAGATTAATCTTAATTGATTTTCAGAGTGGCTTTTAATCAGTTTATGAATTATTATTAAAATGATTCAATTGCGGTTTGGTCCATCAAGAAAATAGGTTATATTTATTTACCAGGGTATAATTTGATTATTTCCTCCGTTCATTCTCACCTACACATCTTTATTATTTCCCAGTGGAAGGGTTGAGACCTGAGCACCACTATGTATATACATAACACACTTTATTAATAAAATAAACATGCAGGCTTTGTATCCATACAAACGTTCAGATATTATTAAGTGAAATTTAAAAAAAAATATATAAGTTTACGAGTATTTCAAAGGCACTTATCAATAATTAAATGAAGTCTTCTATTTGTCTATAAAGTTGGCTTTTTTGCATTTAAATGTCTTTGATGATTAAGAATCTTCTGAAAAACAGATGATTCTATATAACCCATGTTATTTGGATCTGATATCAACCACTTTTCAACTATTTAGAATTATTGGTCTGTAGTTCATAACATTTCATTTTAAAAACCGATCATCATTACATTACTGAAATAGGAATATTTAAAGCTCAATTTTTATACGACAGAAAATTAAATGTATTTCTTTTTCAAATTAAACTTATCCTACTTAACGATTTCACGTCGATAATCGTATTGATATTTCAGAAAAAACTATCACAAGTCATTTGAAACACAATTAAAAATTCATAAGTAACGAGTGACAAGCGGAATTTGTGCATTAGTTCGCTTCAAATATTAGGAAACAACATAGAGTTTATACGTAATATGTAAATAATGTATTTCACTACTGTTCAAAATTTATATCTCTAAACACACTTATACAACATTGTCACGTTACGTAGAATACAGTATCACACATTCACGTGTACGTCGTGCGACATTTTGACAATTGTGCCACTCACTTTGAAAATAACTTAAAACGTACATATACGTTCTGTATAACGTAGAAATCGTTTTGGATTTTGCATCTCTATATTACACTGTTCATTTTTATGTCACGTGAATGTTCTAACGTTGACAATACATAAATACTTTTATAGTACATTTTCGAATATTTTTTCGTTTGCATTTATAGTTATTTCCGGAAAATATGAAATACTAATTTTACTATTTCGCAAGAATATTTAAATGTCACATATTTTTCTTTCTTAGACTTTTTCGATATATCATTGAACAAAAGCCAAAATTTTGATGAAACTGTGATATTGATTACACTAGAGACATATATCTTCTGTGGTTGTTATTAGATGTCTTAGATCTGATATGTGAGAAAGACATTATCTAACTATGCTTTTTATGCATCTCACCATGCTTTTCTCTTATTCTAAATCGCATTATTAGAACCATTTGTGGGACAAGTGTTCTGAAAACTTCAGTAGTAAAATTTTAACTATCGTGTGTTAAATTATATTATGAACCATGATGATTCCTCTATGTATTGAGAAATATCCCAAAGATGTATATTAATAAAAAACGATTGCGCAGTATGATGCTTGTATTTTTGATATTAACATATAAAAAAATTAAAAATAAAAATTTCTTTAAATTAAGTAGTACACTGCGTTGTGAATAATTAAGTACCTACGAAGACGTCACTAAATCTTCACTCAGTTTCATCTCACAGCTAACGCCTTGCTCAGTACTTATTCGCTTACGTTTTCCTTGAAGCAAGTTTCATTCAATGCAGTGATATACAGGTTTAAAGTTTCTTAGTATTAGATACTTCATGCACGAACATAAAGTGCAGACTTTAATACTAACTATAACCTGTACTACACATATTGTAAGTATTGTACTTCAGAAACATTTCTTGTAACACTTTTCATAAAATTGCTTTTAGTATGAAGTATTGCAGGAGCTCGAAACTTATTTTGAATAGATGTATTGACTTGTTCCAAGTACAATGTTTTCATGCTCGCAATTGTAAAATAAAATTTATTAATATTTTATTTCGATCGGAGAGATACGATCTTTTAGAAATCAAACTTTTCTCACTTTTATCCCGCGGCACAGAATGCCGCGTGATAAAAAATGATTTCATCCCGTTTTGCTGATATATTTTTTTATTTCAAAGTAACATAAAGCTTTTGAATCGATTATTGTGATTCACCATGAATTAATACTCTCAAAGCTAGTAATTAATTTGAATCGTGTAGATAACATGAGTCAACATAACTCTAGACTGAACATTCTAGCCTTCACTATTAGGCTAGAATACTTTATGTATTACAGACACAGTATTTCATTCATTACATTGTATACTACTAATGTAAGACTATTACATTTTACTCAAAAGTCCTACGCAGAGCGCATACGAATAGATAGCTCCTGACGAATATTGAGGTTCGTAAAATATCATATTTGGGCCACATCCTGCTAGGCGATAAACATCGGCTTCTGCAGTTGATAATAAAGGGCAAGATTGAAGAGAGTCGTGGATTGGGAAGGAAGCAGATGTTGTGGCTGCGTAATATACGGCAATGAATAACATAGATGGGAGAACTGGTCCGAACAGCGTGAGACAGAGAAGCATTCTCCAGAGTGATCGCCAACGTCGGGGGGATCTGATACGGAACTGATAGAAGAAGAAGATATATTTTCAAAAATCAAATTGGCAATATAATTAACCAAACGTATGACAATGATCAATTTGCTTAAAAAACTGATGAGTTTACATCAAATCCAGATTCAGCTTAAAAATGTATAATTTTAATTGTTTTAACGTTTACCCACCAAAAGTTGAAATCAACGTATACAAAGACAAAGAACTCATGTGAATCCGTCTTTTACATGTCACGTACTTCATGTTTTATATTATTTGTTACAATTCAACGCTCAGAACTTTTCGATGGTAATTAATGAAGACAACGTTCCGACCATTTGTTACCATTTCAACTTTGTCTGACCTCTGTCTGAGTACGAAGCAATGTACTGCATAATATCATAAAATTGCACAGGTTTGTGTACTTATACTTATGTATACTTGTATATGTGTTAAAATGAAACACCAGAATTGAATTATATTTGAACGTATGGATTTGGCTTTATAAATTACCAATGCTCCAACAAAGTGTCTTAAAGACCCTTTTTCACAATACACTACTCCACGCTAACAATTAAAAGTATGAATACATTCGTGGTTAACGATAGTGAACTGCAAATTAATGGTTTGGAGACCGATAGAAAAGAGGAGAAATGTAGTGAAATAGCCAACAAAATTGAGCAACGATGTTAGGAAGATAGGAGGGAATTGGATAAAAAGCATTGATAGTGTACAAATTTTCATAGTGTGTTCATGCAGAGGATTATATGCAGGCTGTAGGAGACAGAGAGAAAGAGAAAGAGAGGTGCTGTGACTCAAATATCACAAAATCGTTCCAAATGAGAGAAGCTTAATATACATAACTTTGTAGCAGAAAGGCTTAAATAATTCAGCAAAAGACATGTGATGTTTAGTTTTACATAGGTACAGCTTATTCTAATAGATTCCGTGTGCTTGTTATGAACATTGTAAACGAACATTCAAAGGTGAATCTTATTATCTTTACTTATATAATATGTGATGGTTTTATAATCGTCTTATATGGAATGGAATTATAGTACGGGTACATTGTCTTAAAATGATAATAGTGTTTCACGGAAATGCATCAAACAAGATTTAGGTTTATGTTACGTAGTATTCTATTTTCATTCGTTAAATTGAGTTTGTTTTCATCAATTTTGAATGTTTGCTAAACGTATTTCTCGCTAAGTTTAATGAATACAATATAAGAATTACTATTGTTGATGCAGATTTATTCAGTCTATAATAATCAACAAAAATATGTAAATGTATATCATCTACAAAAATATAGAATACAAAAATCATTACATATTATGTAAAATTAATACAATATTCTGAAACCCACGATGTTTTTATTTGTAAATAATCAGTTACTAATTGTAAGCATGAATTATTTACGATGCTGGAAAGCATTGTGAATCAATTAGCTATATACCTACCTACTTGAGTTGGTGTAAAATGGCAAATCGAAATTGTTGCAAAAATTTATCCAAGACGTATTTATAAAAAAATACTTAACAAAGCGTTTTTCTGTTATATCCAACGGGACTGATCTTTTGTAGAGCTTTTGTATGTTGCTTGAATGTGGTCACATAAAAAGTATTATTTCCATGAAACTTACAGGTTTTGGTGAGTGTTTGTTCAATAGTGTTTTATTTGAGACTTAATTTATCTTGATTATTATTTAATTGGAGTTCCAACTCAAAAAGCCTCCAATTATAATCCATCATCTGGTAATTAGTGTGTAGGATGGACTGTCAGTGCACAGAAATTCTAATTACTTTATAATATGATCTATATGACATTAGACGGCAATTCGTTTGCGAAACAGTTATTTATATTTATTTTAATAGAAATACATTTTTCTCTTTATTCTATTGATAAAATATCACGTTGCCGTATAAATTTAATGAAAGAATAAGACATAATAATTATGAAGTATTCGTTTATCTTGTTATAATTGAAATATTTTCCAGTAAAATAGGTGATGATGATGTTAGTATATTTTAGAGTTTCTTAAGTACTGTCTTCTATTTTACTTATTCACCGTGTATTATAAAACCAGAACCCAGTACATTACGTTTTGCAATGTATGTTACTTGTAATAATAATACTGTTATTTGATTTTACTCATCGTGGCTCTTTTCATATTCAGTTTAGTTTCTAAAGTGTTTATTTATATTTCCGCTGAATATACTCTTCTCTTACTTTGTATGTTAACTTCTTCTGACATAGTCAATATTATTATTAGTTCAAATAAATACACAATGCAACTACGTAATTTCAAAGTGCAATAGTGGTTAATTGATGTGTTGGCTTTTAGAAAATTTATGATGATGATTTTGGATGATTTTGTTTTATTTATGACGCCGTTTTACAGTCCCTAGACCGTCTCAAGGGCGCCAGTGAAGAGTTCAGTTTTTAATTTGCTTCTGAAGCTAGTGACCGTCTGACTATCTCTCAGTAGCACCGGTAGGCGATTCCACATAACCGATCCAACAACACCAAAGGCCCTCTCATAGAAGTTAGACTTACCGACTCTATTGGGCTCAGTAAGGGCCAATATTATAAAAGTCCGTTAGTTGAAGTTATTTTTAAATTGGTCTTAAATTTGATATAACTACTCGGTTTTCAGTATTATAAACATCCGTTAATCTTATTTCAGTAAAATGTTACCATCGGCTTTAACTGGCCGACCGAACAGGGATTAGTTTTTGGTAATTTGACGACTAGTATTGCTGTCTCACTATTTGCCTAAAGAGAGAAAGAAATAAAAATAGATAAACCTACGCACGTGTTTTTTATATTCTCATAGCATCGCTTGTTTGTTTGTTTTGTGTAAATTATGAGATTGTTGGGTGAAATTTTTATGAATGGGGAGCAGGTAGATAAAAGGGGCAGAGAAGATCTTATGTGACCACCGGTAAAAAACAATGGGTACAGTAGGCAAAAATATTTCTTTTGAACGAATTGTCAAAATAGTTTTATAATACAGTCTCTAGTAGAATGTACGGACAGATCGCCATCCGTTCGTAAAGTGTCGATATACTTACGAATATTGGGTTCCTCGTTTATATCGGCCCTAAGTCTATTCACGGCCAGTTCCATATATATGAATTGTATTAATTTGATCTTGAAGCAGTTTATTTTTGTTTTTATATTCCGTGTAGTCCCCAGTAAAGAACAGATCTCCTGCGCTTTTCTGTAAGCTTTCGAGTGTCCTGTAAGGAGTGTTAAAGGTAGGAGTTCTTAAATTTCACGTAGGTATATCACAGTGAACATCTTAATATCAGCGATAAGACACGCCACGCATCCTGATGTTTATATTATTTTATTGGCAGTCAGAGAATAGTTAACGTGCTTTTTCATGCAGTAAGTCCACTGGCTATGCCGTTTATTGGCTATAACACGAAAGGCACAGAAATAGTAGATAATTTATTCTTTACTGTAAATTACACACAAAAGCAACATATAATTAGGTACAGAGGGTGAGTTTATCGCAATTACGCGATTTTTCCAAAAAACTTACCAAATTATCACACATGTTTTATTTGAAATACATTTATTTTTAGAAATTTGGAATTTTTAAACTATACCTACTCGGCTTTGTAACAGTATTATCATTGCACAAAATTATGTACCTATTCTATTATTATGATATCATGTTTTTTCTTCTTCTTTGTATACTAATTTTGTGCAATAAAGATTATTATTATTATCATTATCCTTTTTTCTTATTCACGCTGCACACAATGTTACTTTTCGAAGTAATTTTTATTTATATTCTGATAACCACGCAAGTTTCATAATTTATCCAATATAAATGCCAACTAAATTGTAAATTTATTAATTTTTTTGCGAAGTGAGTAATTCGTATTTATGTTATTCTGAAATTAATCACCCAGCAATAACTATGAACCCCAAAACCTGAATAATTACAGAAATGGACTCGAACTTAACTTTTAATTATTTCTAAAGCTGGCAAAAAAAGTCGGTTTATTAGATAGAATATTCATTTGTATCATGGTATAAAGATTACATACTCGCTCATCCCCAATTATTCTGAATGATATATAATTCGTCTGTTTATTTTTAATTATTCAACGTCCCGTAACACTAATCCTTCTTTGTGTTGTACAAATCCTTATCGATTCTTTATCAGCCAAAATCCGTTTTATGTGAGCAGACAGACGAAACGTATAAAAGTGTACTAGTAATATTGTATACCAAGTATTGAGTATCTTTAATAATGTAGTACGAGTACAATTGAACAGTTCGTTTTAAGTTTTTTTTGAGAACTTTTTGGTCTTTTGTTACGAGATTGACCCAATAAAATTGTACTAGTTGAAAAGCTTTTTACTACAATAGTATATAGTGTGAAATGATAGGTTTTCTTTATAATTTTACCCACAAGGCTATCCTACTAATTGTATGATCTCTTTTCCCATTTACTTTGATTTCTGTACATTGTCAAAAAGAGGATATTGTAAGATCTTCTTCTTACGTGCTTGAGTAAATCTTTTGAATTTCAAATAATATTATGTCGAAGTGATGAAAACTATATGAATCCCATAACTACTAATTTTAGTCAAAACATCAGTCCAATTTAAAATAAAATAATAATAAGATTATTTGTTTCTTCTTATTACTGATTATTTTACTTCTGTTTTCGGCAATATCAATATCTTGTATGTTTATTAATTTAATTGTCTAAAGACACGTTTTGTAACCTGACAGCGAAGATTCAAGGTTTTAATAGGAAAATCTATGATTTACTTGTCGCTTCAATCTACGTGTGGCAATCTAATGGATTGTTTTCGTTATTTCTCCTTTTGTTTTGCTAGTCTCTTTAATTCCACATATGTACCACACTTCCTTTTATTCTTCTCTTGATTCTTGTAGGTGTCTCTTGGTCGGCCTCTGCTATTTCTGTCTTCAATCTTGCCCTTTGATTTTATGGTCAATCCAGTGACCTTCACAATATTTCTTTAAAATAAGTAAAATAGTTAAATTGGGCATAGCCTGTATAGAACGCAAAACTGGAGAATATTATACATGATGCTAGAAATGTCTAGCGATGTGTTTCGATATTTCGATGGATTTACCTAAAAAAAAGTACTTGAAGAATAATAACATATTGTGCAAACATATCCGCGGAATCGATTTTTTAATCGTCTGAACCATACTAACATAAAAAGCTAGTACGCATATTATGAATACGCTTGCCTTTTATAAGCTGTAATAGTGAATCGAAGATTTTTACAGTTGAATGCTCAAGATGTTAGGGATGCAAATTTATGAATATTTTTTCGTATTTTCACTCGAAGGAATTGTCAAACACGAGTAAAGTTGAAAGGTATCGCTTATCCTGTGAATTCCAAGAAGCTTATGTAATCGTTGTAAATAATGTGCTTTTTAGTACTGAGCTGCAACGAGTACTTGAAATGAAACAAAAGCTCAATCATTTATCTAAAAGCGGCCGGATACAGTAAGCAAAAAATTATAAACTTTTACAAATATTGAGGGAGTAATCTGATTTGAATGATTTATATCAATTATGTGCAGATATAATTAAAATATAGGATGAAGAGTTTTGAAAGAGGATTAATTGATAAATTATGATAAAGTTAAATTATATTAATGTTTTAGGAAAATTTTCACTGGCTTTTCAATCATAAATAAGCTCATCTTACTACGCCTAACATGGCTTGCTATAAAATTAACACGTAAGTAACAGTCTACCAGAAAGGCCTCTACGCCAAATATTATTCATAGTGAAAGTTATACAGTGTATTATTTTTAAATCTATTTTGATTTTATTGAAAAAACTTTCACAAAGTTATTCCAAGTATCTACACTACCCCTTATTCTTATTCATTTTTAGTGTGCACTAACTAAAAAAGTAACGTTCCCGTTTTAGTTAGTGCACACTGGTATTTTATTTACTCTAAAATATCATACAAAATCATTGATCTAACATGATAACATACGAAATACGAATTTTGGTTCAAGTGACATTAATTATTAAATTTAGGTACGTTCTTATTTTAGTTTGAATCAATATATGTAGAATAGGGGGTATTATAATTATAATCATTTTTATTGAAGGAATTTTTACTGTGACTACCCCACTTACACAAACGGATATTCTATCTTCTGGTTTAGAATCTTTCCGGGTATCTTTTATCCAGTATTAGGCCAAAAGTTAATGCTTAATTAATTAATTTAATTCAGTTAATTCATCACTAATTAATGATTCAGTTACATTAAACGAATGTAGCATTCATCGCCGGCGGAGAGAAATTTGATAAATTTTGTGTTAATTAATCCCGTGGAGCACCCGGTAAAGAATTGGTCTCCCACTCTTCTCCGTAAGTTTTCGAGTGTCCTGTAAAAGGCAGGTGTTCGAAAAAATTAAGACATTTTACATCTTAAATTCAGCGATGAGGTTTGCCACCCATCCTGAATGTCTTGATTTTATATTGGCACGGAGAGGACAGCTTGCATGTTTCTTACATGCAGTTGGTCTTCTGGCTACCCCACTTGTGGGATGTGCCGTGATGGTATAGTAGTAGTAGTAGTTAATTGAGAAATGTCAGTTTGAAATTAGGTATTGTTATTATGAGAAATGTAATACCTCACAATATGTCAAGGGGATGTTGATTAAATATCATGCAGAAGCAATGACTAAGAACCAAATGAATTACTCAGAAATGCATGTCTTATCAAAATAAACATAATTTTATCGTATCGTCGATTCATATAAGGAAATATGTTAGTCATTCAAGACTTTATTGTTATGAAATAGATTAATTAATGAAATGTAAGAATCTTCTTTCTAAAGTACTGCTACTTTTCAAGCTACTCCCATCCGCTCATGAACATAGACCTCTTTCACATTTCTTCACCTTGCACTTTTGATTTATCTGTATCCAACTGATATAAGCATACATTTTGGGTGAGTTGGAAGAGATCGCGCTTTTACAATTATTGATAATATCTAATTAGAATGCATTTTTCTATAAAATTTTATGTATTGTGATCAATTTACATCAAATAATGAATAAATAAATAGATAAATAAATAACCCTTTCACTAAATATTATTTCTATCTCAATATTCATCTCTTTCTATCTTTTATCTGCCTACTGATACTTGAAAGAAACTTCTCCTACTCAAGATTTTCTGAATTCCGCCTACAAGTTTGAATAAAATATTTATCATGAAAGATTTTTTTTTATCATAGTATAGCATCTTAATATAGTAATTCGATTTTGACTTGTTGTCATGTAAAGGTTTCATGTAAATCATACTTTTTGCATTCATTGAAGAATATACGTCTCTGCTTTAAGTCTCAGACTATATGCAATAACCATTGGTCACTCCCCCTTATCAGGCCACTTTACACGTGAAAGAACTATAACTTAACATTATAAAAACCCTTCCCCGCCTTGTGAATTGATTTTCCAGCGAGATGTGATTTTTTAAATATCGAATTATAAAAACCTTAAAAAAATCTACCACAAAGTTTCAGATACTTCATTTTATTATGAAATGTATAACTACTCTTCTTTTGAATTTGACAAGAAATTTTTGGTAAAAGATTTATTACACAAGTTAAAAGTTTCAACCTTCAAAATCCTTTGTGAATGAGCTTTATTCTCGAATCCCTAGATTATATTTTCTACACGTGTATTCAATCATAGTATAATTAGCGGTTTAACGGGGGATTAAATTTACCCACAGCTGAAAAACCAACAACAATTATAATGATGATGATGATGATGATGAAACTCTTAATATAATTATTTAAATATTCTATTTAATTATGTTATTAAAATAACAAAGTTGGTAAATCACATTGTGAATAATGGGGATATAACTTTGTTCAATTTTCTGTATTGTCTCTCTGAAACAGTCCCGAATTTCGTCGTTCTTTAATCACGATAATGAATTTTCTCATTCCTTTGTATTGCAGATTATGAGATCAATTATTTCACTCTTACCCTTATATTAGGTACTTTGCTAGATTGAGTGAGGAATGAGGATATAAGGAGAAAGAATAGATTTGAGAGGAATGTTGTCGATAGAATTTGGGTAAATAGGTTGAAATGATTTGGACATATGGAGCGAATAATAATAATAATAATCGGACTATTTACATATGGCGCCGTTTAATGTTCCGTGACCATCTCAAGACCGCCGTGACCTCTTCCGGACGTCAGCGTCTTCAACTTGGTTCTAAATGTGGTGGTAGACTGATTCTCTCTCAGGTCAGTAGGCAATCTGTTCCAGGCAGTTGGCGCGGGGGCTCTGAAGCTCTTTTCTGCAAATTTGGAGGTGTGAAAGGAAGATTTTAAATGGATGACGAGGAAAGTATATTGATTGATTGAAAGAGTGTTAGAAAGCGTGGATATCATATTTTCTCGGCAGATTGAAAACAACAAATAGATTAAATATTTTAGTTAAACTAGAAGAAGTGATACTTAAACATACATACAAATGTATACAATATCGTATTATATTGCAAAAAACTATCGACGAGTCAAATAGCTAAGTTGAAAACTTTTCAAATACATACTTTTACACACCGCGAACTTTTAGTGGAAGATTGCTATGAAATATTGGCAGTATCTAAAAACAATAGTTATTTACTATCGATTTTGTGTCGAAAGTTGCGTTGCGCTGTGGTAAATTATGACTTCATTGGTGTTAACTTTAAACCGACTAAGGCGCCTACCTATCAAGAAAATTACTAAATGTTATTGATTGACACAATTATAATAGAACTGGTTTTCGGTCGTATCTATCGATTAATATCGATTTTTGTAGAGAACTTCTTCAATATTTTACTATTTTCTTCAAGAAAAATTATTTCTAAATTAAAACTATTAGAAATTCAGCCCATCTTAGCTGACTTAAATATCTGTGTAACAGAGATTGTTTATTGACTTTTGCTTTTTTGCCAACGACGAGGTAAGACACCCATCTCGAAAGTTTTTTTTTTGTTTTTACTTGTGTGCTTATTGAAAATTGACTTACGTTTAAATTTCCTTGGACTTCTGAAATATCCGACAAATAAAGTAATTTAATTTTTTTTTACGTTTATATAACAGATGCTCTAAAGCAAGGGTGGCGAACCCGAGGTTGTCTACGTGCGGCCCGCCAAGCATATGTACACTTATCTTGATAATTATAGTCGGCACATGTACCCGTTACTTTTTTGATAGAGGTATTATGAGAAAATATTCTTAAAGATAACCTAGGAATTTTGAAACATTTCAAATTCCTATACCATTTTGAATATTTGGCGAAGGGGGGGTAGAAATTTTAATATGATCTTGCCATTTGATCTTTGGACGGCCGCGTCTCCGAGTACCATTCCTCTCAGCCAAATTTTTTTTCTTGGTCATTCTGTCCTCATTTATTCTTCCACACGCCCAACTAAAAAAAACATTATTCTTATTTAATCTTGAACAAATCGATAAAAGCTAATTCCTTACCTTTTATTTATGTGAATAACAGTGTTCGTCCGTCTTTGTTAAAATTTATGAATTCGAACACAAAGAAGGATTTACCGAATTCACAGTCTTGTATATTATATACGTGTTCGTATTTTATGAACGTATAAAATGAAAATGTAAATGCTAAGCTTGTTTACTCATTTCATATCATTTTGTAGTTGTTTTTTTTAAGTTGTACTTTGTGATATCTTTGTGAAACATATAACGTGGATAATACCATACTTTGTATTTCAAAAAGATATCGTCAAAGCGATGATGAGCGCTTTTGAAAATTTGTGAAAATCGAACTCAAATAATGATCGTACTTACTTACATACATACACATCTTCAATACAACGAGTCTAATCTGTATTGGAAAAAATATAATAAAATTGGATTGAAAAAAAGTATGGTGATATTGTGGGTTTTCGTAAAATTATTAACTTATATAACATCGAGATACTTTCTCGAGTCATGTTGGTGATATCTGAAATATAAAACCGTTTTTATGTTTGAAACAGAAATCATGATTGTATGTCTGCTAAATATGTTATAATGACACAGAAAACATTATCTGCATGTGCATCACCTGATCTCACTCATGTAATGTGCTATCATAGTATATAGAAAAATGTATTTGAAAAGGGCGTAGGTATGTGAAATTAATAAGGCATTGAGGACTTTTCACTAGAAATGGGTAATCGATTAAGTTAATCATAAGAAAAATAATAATAACTAACAACTCTTTTTAAAAGAAAGATATTGAATATTTTTGAAATTATTTTTAAGATCTTTGTTCTCGTTGTTTTTCTAAAATTCATGATAAGCATCTTCTACAAGATATGATAAGCATAATATTTAAACAAAATTTTGTATTGTACAAATAGTTACTATTGATCATAAATTAAACTATTTATTTTGATAATAATAGTGATAGTGATTGAAAAAAATTGTTGGTATTGATCCGTTGTACAAATAAAAAAGATAAATATTGATTAATATTATTAAATATTCTATATTTTTTAAAGTGTAACTTTGTGGAAATGCATTATAAGAGATAATATTTAAATTAAATCAAACACTGTTTCATTCCACTATGAGATTGTTTTAATAATTAGTTATTACTGATGATGACTACATTGTAGTTGAAAACATTCTAATAATTAAAACAATCTCATAGTGGAATGAAACAGTGTTTGATTTAATTTAAATATTTTTTTTTACGCGGCGGCAGAATTGCCATCCATACTTCTCAGCATTATACAACCAGATAAGTCTCCATATGATCAGTCATGGTCACACAAAAACTTAACAGTCTAATGCCGGGAAAAATTCACCTATCCAGATATACAGGATATCAAAGGATTAGGCTCAAAACGCGGGATCAAAATACCAGCATAAACTTAATATTATTATTAGTTGTGACAATATGCGTAAGAGAAGTTTCTTAAAAAAATTGCATTATTGACAATCGAATCATTTCATAAATAAATACATATTCGTTTTCAATTCACATTATTCTTAAAAAAATAGCTTTCGGGTTGCCTGGCTAGTTGCTTACATTACACCAAGATATTTTGTCGTGTAATTTTCGTTGGTAAACGATACTCCGTCCCCTCGTCGGTTCTTTTATTCGTGTTATTCTTTTCTTGTGAGTAGTCGTATTATCCTACATACTATACATTTTCTGGTGCTCTATGTATGCTATGTTACAATGTGTGTAGGTACACAACATGTTATTTTATGTAATTGGATTAAAAGTGACATCAATGTCAACCTAATTCCTTATGTCCGTTTAATGATATTGTACAGCGTTACGCTTTTTGCACTTAGTCCTCGAACATAAACTGTTAAAAGTTTATTTTTTGACAAATATGATATGTATTTTAATTTTGTTGATAATGTGTTTTAATTTAATTTGGTAATAGAGCTCCTTGAATATTGTATAAATTTGGTGGTTGGTTATTCGATTTGATTTGTTTCATTGTTTTAAACGCCTTAGTAGAATAACATCACAAATACGTATTCTGTTTCAATTTTTGGCTATTTTCGCTCTTTCGAAACACATTTCTAAATAATCCATCAAACCCGTTTGTAGTCTTGATATTCAAATCCGGCCCCAGACAAACCGTACTTAGCGATCGACTACTGGCGTATTTTTCGACAATCTGCCTACATGTACCATATAATTATGCGTTATTGTTGCAATTATTGTCGAAAATTCGTCTGTAGTCGATCGCCAAGTGCGTGTTTGTCTAGGGAGGGGGTCAGGGGCCTGAGCATTGACTTCTACAGTTTCAGTAGAATACGAATGAGATTAAATGAGACAATATTTTAATTTTATAGCCATTTAAAATAAGAAATTGTGGGTGTGTGTTGCTCTTGGTCAGAACCCTTGTTTTGAGTCAAACTCATTTTCAACGATTTATTTGCCTAGCTAAAATCCTGAAATACCTGGAGCAAAGGATAGAATCATGGGACCTTGAAATTGAATCTTAAAGTCATTGTTTCAGAACAAAAATATTTATACTTTTTACTTTATGATTGCTGTTTATAAAGATCTCTCATACTTCGACGATTTTCTTGTGTAGCGATTCATTTCACAATTTTTTCACATAACATTGATTCACACGCATTTCTTTGTCTAACGCACATTGAGGACACATTGTAAATATTATAAAAGACTCGGGTGAGGCTCGTTCTACAAGAAAACTCGTAATAAATAATATTTCACTCCCAGCATATTGATAAAGCCGAAGTGTTTGGTTTACTGGACACGTGTTTGAGATCTCGTCCTATTCGTCAGATCACAACGTGACACTACTATCAATGTGATTTCGGAGACATCCCAATTTTACTGTAAAAAAATATATACTGATAAAGAGTTTTCTACAATTATCGGAAAAGAAAATAGACAAGAGTAATACGAAACATAAAATCAAGTAAAGCTATGTACGACAGAAGAAAAAACTGAATAAAAAACAATTGCCGAAGAAAAATATCTACACTGAGAAAAATACTAACGAAATTTCACAACGAATCATTGGTACGTACTATCAAATTAGGACCAGAGTTCGTACTAACGATTCACTAGTACAGATCTATTGACTTCGCAACTAATTCATTGGTACGCTTACCAACAACTTCTTCACAGTGACGTCATCAACTTGAAGTTTGCCGCAGAACGAATCGTTGGTAAGAATCAATCGATTTACTTGTCATACTTACGTATATAGGTACCTATACATGACCTTACTCGTAGCTGTCAAAAGTCCAATAATATTAATCGCGTTTAGTTGTAAAATGTGATCTATTTTTCTAATAACTCTATAATTATTATTTGAAAAAATCTAGCATAAATAATAATATTATTAGAATAATTATTCACATTTTACAAATAAACATTGTGATCAATATATAAGTAAAAAAAGTAGCAAGGAAATTAAAATGATTTTTTTCTATTAAGTTCTTATGTAATATAATAATTTATTAAAAAATTCAATTAAAAAATATAAAAATAAGGACAATTTATAAAGACATAATAAATATATTGTACGAGTATTATAGGATTCTTCCAACTCTTTCTTCAGGGATGTTGAATTTTACTTTTCATCATTGCCAAAATTCAAAGATGCTATTTCTAGATCTCTTCAGGGTTCTGGTTGATGATTGTCTTGAATGTGGTGAGGCTCCCCTCCCCCAGTTTTTATTCAGAGAGGATTGATCCCCCCCCCTGAGCATCAGTCATTGCTTGTGTTTTTTTTTGTAATAGCGTATTCATTTCACGACTGAATGTTTTTCTTTTTGTCTTCATTGTTATTGCCTCGGTCGGTGCAATCGAGTGCATTTTGTTTTTATTTCTTTTTGTTGTTGGAACATAGCTGGAACATAGTGTTGATAATATGGTGTAAAATAATTTAACAAACTTCACTGGCTTGCAAACCATACAATATTCAAGTTATACTATATAATCTGTAATAAGTGTATTAACAAAATAAATAAATTGATTGAGTCGACGTTGATTTTGTAAAACTCCATTATATTGATATAATGAAAACAAAATTATTCTTGGTTTTACTACGATTTATTTGTTTAATAAGTTTCCAGGTTTCGACCTATGAGGTCATTGTCAAACTAAATTTACTATAGGCCGTGTTGTTACTTAAATACTATGTCTTATTAGGTAGGTATAACAATATATTCTTTAGAGCTAAGGTTTTATATAATGCAAAAATTATTGAGGGAAATTCAGAAAGAACAGTTGGTTGTGTTGTATATGGTTTTGATTATATGGATTCTATATAATGTGACATTTTATTGGTAAAGATTTAGGAAGACAGTTGGTTAGTATTGTGTAATTAAATGAAATAGTATTGGGTGTTTTGACTTCAACTAATAGATGTAACAGATGTACCTAATATCATTAACAACAGAGGAATATTGACAAAAAGCATCCATTTAGGAATAATAACATGTACAACATAAACTCACCTTATCACAAATATACCCAACAGTCAACCTCAATAATAACGAATTTAGATGTATCACATATTATGGACATTTATCCTCAAAAATAGCCAATACAATAAACAAGAAAACCACATTTAATATACAGATGTTATGCCACAAGTGAAAAAAAAAACAAAACAAATAACATAGGCTTCCAGTTAAGAAATTCTAAAGACCCACAACCACCACTAAAAGACAACGGTATATACAGTCTGAATTGTGATGATTGTGATAACATCTATATAGGGCAAAGCGGATGTAATATTGAATGTAGGTTCCTGGAACATAAGAAAGCATGGCTTAATAACAAACCAGAAAGTTCTCAATGCGCCAAACACCTTCTTACTAATAACCACTCAATCCGAGATACCACCCTTCCAAAAAAATTACACTCGCAGAAGAAAGGTATGCGTCTTAACGTATAAGAACAACTTGAAATCACAAAAGCCAACAAATTAGATTGCACACTAATAAATGAACAAACAAATATAATTAATTCACCCATACTAGAAATTTTTAAACCATTTAGTAAGTAACATAAAACGTTGGACATTTAATAAAATAAACCTTATAATCTTGATACCCAAGTTCACAATTAGACTAAATCAAATCATGGGTATTACTTGAAAAAGACAATCAACAACTAAATAACACACTGCTTATATAATCATACGTTATCTATATGCAACATTACAATAAACTAACATGTAATACTTTTAAAGATATATTTTTTCACATATAATATTATAGATATGTATACGTCTTATAGATATGTAATACTTCTTTAGATATCCTTACAACTTATGTAACTGTACGTCTTCTATATACAACATTATAATAAACTAATATATAATAATTTTATAGATATATTTGTTCAGAAGGCTATATTTATATCATTTACAAAAAACTTAAAATCACAATTTATTCAAATCAACACCTCATTGTAATCATATATTATTTGCTAATGTTAAATGACCCTTTAGTTAATTTTGTTTTATCCCACATTATCCCAAGACGGATATTGCATTGTATAGAATCTATACTTACAAAACCTATAGATATACCCATTAAGAACACAGTGTAAAAGATCAACTCCATAAACTAGAATACATTAAGACATCTAGCAATACCACATAAAGTTCTTTATAAACCAAAAAAATTATATTTTAATAAAATAATATTGTATTATGTTATACTTTGCATTGTTACATCATTATCTGGTGTATGACAACATGTAATTAATTTATACTATTACCTGGCCCAGGATAACAAAGTGTAATTTTGTTCTGGAATTATTCAATAGATAATACAAACCTTTATTGACTAGTTGTAAATCTAGATGTTGTACATGTTATTATTCCTAAATGGATGCTTTTTGTCAATATTCCTCTGTTGTTAATAATATTAGGTACATCTGTTAGGTACATCTATTAGTTGAAGTCAAAATACTATTTCATTTATTTACACAATACTAACCAACTGTCTTCCTTAATCTTTACCAATAAAATGTCACATTATATGGAATCAATATAATTTAAATCATATACAACACAAACAACTGTTCTTTCTGAATTCCCCTCAATAATTTTTGCATTATATAAAACCTTAGCTCTAAGAATATATTGTTATACCTACCTACTAAGACATAGTATTTAAGTAACAACACGGCCTATAGTAAATTTAGTTTGACAATGACCTCATAGGTCGAAACCTGGTAACTTATTAAACAAATAAATCGTAGTAAAACCAAAAACAATTTTGTTTTCATTATATGAAAATAAATAAAAAAAATAAAAATTCTAATCATACCACGTTGTTGCTCTACGGGAGTTATTTTATTTTGGCATTCTTCTCTGCAACTTTTTTCTATGGGAACAAAAATTTTTCATGCTGACAATTGACCCTTTCTGTTTGAGTATGAATGCCCCAATTCTACTAATTTGTTTTCTACTAGCCTTTTGATAATTACATTTGACCTTTTTTCTGTAAAATTAAAAATAATATATATAACTAAAAGTTATTTTTGTAAACAAAAGAATTGAAATTAAAATAACAGGATTTGAAGTATACAAACTTTTGATGTTGATGTAGGTGACACCAAATCCAAAGCAACATTTTCACCAATTTGTTGATGTTCTGCAACATTCTGTAAAGTACAAATTTTAGTTAATCGTCAATAAAAACTCAAATTTGGCTTGTTGATAAAACAATTATTGCAAATTAAACATCTCATACCAACTCATCATGGACTGGACTTTATAAAGATTCATTATTTGTTGAGCTGTAAATGCTTTTGATCTTAACATATATTATGGCACCACTTGTGTGGACAAATTTGTTAGTGTAGAAATTTAGTCGGATAAATGTAAGTCCCCAGATTTCTGAACTATCCAGGTGGACGGTGAGTCTCCTTCAATGTATATACTCAATCACAACCTCATTTGTTTCCTCCACAGTCTAAAAGTACAAAAATGATTTATTAAACCAAATGATAACTAATAAAGTTAGTTCGTTCACAAACAAAATCAATGTTAGTCCAATATTACATACCAAATTGATGGTTGAAGTTTCACTTTCATTTCATCACATGGTTTTTAACATTAAATTCTGTAATCTGTAAAGCAAAAAATATTCATTAAATTAAATAACCTAATTAGTCCATCCACAAGCACTCAAGGTTAGAACAATGTTACTCACCAAATGGTTATTTGATGGTACACTTTCATTCTGTAATTCCACGTTATTTTCCTCATTGCGTTTCATCTATAAAGTAAAAACATATATCAAAATATTAATGCTTTAAATCATATAAAAATAATAGTAAATAAGAAGAAATTACAAAGGTTTACCTTGCATTTCGATGACAGGTTATTTTTTCATCCCATCATGCAATATTATGAGGGATCTTGTTTTAAATGTGAGTAAATGCACGGTCATATTTTAACAATTATCCTCAATCCACTAAAAAAAAACACCGAAATACGAAAACGGACAGAAATTAACAAATAACAAAACACAACGGAAAACCGACGAATGTCATCGAATACTAGTGTTGCCATTAGAATAATTAATAATGACCAAAGTATTGTTTTTTTTATCAAAATATAACACATTTTACAACCATTCTAGTGTATTCATTATATTGAATAATAATAAATAAGTATTTAGTTATTTGTATAATAACGAAAATACTACAAATAAATAAAACAGTATTGTACTATTGAAATACGTTTCGTCAATCATAATGTATTTTTATGCGTGTGGCAATTTCACAAGCTATAATGTACTTACCTGACAATGATTTTAAACCAACTAGCGCCATACACGGATGTTTGGGTAACTAAAAGATTGGTAAGCGCCGAACGAAGTATAGTTTATGGTAAAAGCGAATTGGTTTGATGTTACGTTATGTTGAATTTGATCTTTATGTCATATTATATCAATGGTAAGGCGAGCAAAACAATTTATTGTGAAATATCAATTGAATTTGGAGATGTACCTTTTCTCAGTGTAGCAACTAAGAATATTTGTATTACTAAATAGTACCTTTCTTTATTTTCCGAGAAATTAAACCAAATGTAGAATTTTTCTACAGTTTGTAAACAATTTTTTTTTCATTTATCAATTTATTGTTGTCTTGTTTGCTGAAAAATAATGAGATGGATTATTTTTAGGTGGTATTTTAAGGTATTTAAATTATTCTAAACTATATTTTAAAACACTCTGAAATTAAAATATTTTCATCAGACCTGAAAGATTGCTTTCTTTCAACTTCCGATGACATAGAATACGATTTGAAAGTGCACCAGAAATATTACGAATAGGTATTGGTAACTTCACTTTTATTTTTGTTCTATTGCTATGCATCAATTACATATTTTTCAACCGAACACGCGAATTAATAAATCTTTTACTTTATCGTAAATATTTTGGATCTTTTCAAAGTCTGGAAATCATGTAGAATGTCGTTCCACTACAACGTTCTGACCATACCATTCAAAATTATTCAACCATCAAATTAAGATCAAAATGTGTATAAACCTGTTGGTATAAATGAAGAACATTAAGTTTTACCTTGAAGTTATTATTGTGAAAGTTTGAATAGCTTTTTTCCATGTCCTTACTTTAAACATTTCTTTATATTTGCGAAGAGAAGTAAATGTATAAATGGTATATCTACGTTTGTCCTCTCTCAACCATTTCCTGTCCTTTATTGCACACGAATGACACAGTTTTAAACTTTCTTTTAGATTATTTTGCATAAAGAGCTTCTAGGGTACCTAGTTATTTTATGATTGAGCAAACTTTTATCTAAAGTATTATAGCTCACGTTATTTCCGTCAAATCGTTTACGAGTTCGTTAAAAATAATGTTCGTGAAAGTTATCTAGAAAAGTCATAATATTTTGTAATTACATTTTTTTCGTATTCATAATAAGAAAAATCGTGGTAAATTTGTCAAATAATTTTAAAATACTGATCACATAATGTTTACATACATGTGTACCTACCTATCTTTTTATCAATAATTTTGTTTTTTTTTTATGATATTAGCATAGTAATGAACTTGATTCCTTAAGTGAGCAGAATATTTACTTTTTGTAGTAACATTACCTATATGATGAAAGCTATCATTTTTGAAAGTGAGGATCTGTTTGCGAAAAAAGCGTCATATTTACGGATAAAAATTTAGATTTCGTCGTATGATTTATGTATCAAAAATTTAATTCCTGAAATGGGATATCTTTTTTCATGCAATATTATCTTAATTTTTTTTACTTCAAAATTAACACCACTCTGAGCGTACACTTACTTATTAATTTGAGTGGCTATTGTAGCATTAATAACATAATAAGTACCTATTTAGTATTTGGTAAATTTTGTGAAGTATGTCTTACTAACAGCTACTTATATTAGAATTATAATTTCTTCTCTCCACAAACTCTGGATATTGCGTCCGATATATAAATAAATAACACAATGAACATGGTTCCTTTCGCCTCTTCTCATCTCTTTATTTTCTATTCCAATGATTGTTTTTCTCTCATTTTATCTTTATTCTTCCTTCTCTGAGTCACTTATTCCCATCACAAATACGAGTCCTAAAAGGTATTTGTCGTCTTCTAAGAAAATTATTTGAGAATAACAAAATTGAGGGGATTCGATATTTTAACCTTCCCTTTTTTCTTATATGTTGTTATTCGAAGACTAGAGCGAAAGTATATATGGATATGGTTTGATTAGAAGGATGTAACGAAAACCTATCGCACCATCCTATTTTTATTTTGAAACCAAATAATCAACTTGTAATTTTTCAACGAGAATTTTTCTTGTATATTGGCCATGTTCTTTCCCGT
Source organism: Athripsodes cinereus (assembly GCA_947579605.1). Classification (NCBI taxonomy): domain Eukaryota; kingdom Metazoa; phylum Arthropoda; class Insecta; order Trichoptera; family Leptoceridae; genus Athripsodes; species Athripsodes cinereus. Next base: position 8,839,074 of record OX388317.1, on the reverse strand, counting down.
TTTTATGATTGCTACAGATATTAACTTACAATTTTAATTTTACGTTTTAATTTCGTAGTCATAGGTGCTTCTTCGTAGACCTGATGAACATAAAAAAGTTGGTTCTCAAAAGTGTATACGTTTCTATACTTTTAAAACTTCGAAGTCGCTCTTTGATTTGTGGAATGTTGTTACTTCTTCTCTTCACACATTATTGTGTTTACTTTTGCCATATTAACTCCCATAGAGTTCAACTATTAGAGTACCTACCGTAATCGCACTACATTTATTATTACAAATATTCAAAAATAACAAAAAAAGACGTTCTTTACAATCGCCGATAAACAAAAGATTTAGAGTAATATCTGCAAACAAAAATAAATGACGCTCTATCAACACTCGCCTATCACTCTGAAGTTTGCAAAAAAAAAATTAGACTAAGACTATCTTTAGATCGTTTTGTTAGTCACTTTCAACACTTAGTGATAATTTAAAAATTTGAATTTCACTGAAAGGTTGTTTAACAACGAACCATTTTCGTCCTTAATTTATTTGAAAGCTCTCACCCTTGAAAGATAATAGTTCAACACCGGGTGAAATTTCCACGGTGTTGGCGGTGGTAAGTTTGCAGGATAAATAAATTACAGACCAATTGATAAATTAAACAGATAAGTTCTGAACACAATCTCTATAGAAGGTACTATCATCAACTTTATATTGAAAAGCTCAACGTGAAAACCCACCAAGTTCATTAAGTTCACGAAGTCGATGAAATCATGGTATAAATTTGGATAAAGTGTTTCTGGTTCAATATAAGTATAATTTTATTCGAGTTTGCAAGAAAGGAAGAATAGAGAAAGTTTCATAAAGTGGCGCATTTTTTGCTGGGAATTTTCGACAATAATTGATTCACTATTTAGTACCTTTGAGGTTATGTAATGAGTTAAATGGCATTAAACTACTTAAAATAGAAGGCGATTTCAAATAACATTAAAAAAAATTAATGGTAAACCAATAGATGTGGATTAGTAACTTTATAAAAATACTAATAAACAAGTAGAAAATCTTGACAGATGATTAAGATTAAGAATGAGATTAAGAGCTTCCTTACTATGAGAATTAAATACCGCAGTACCTAGATTATAAAGTCAACTTCTAATTTGGATAAGACGGTTTCTTAAAATATTTTAACCATTGTAATACTTAGTTCCGATGGCCGAACAGCCCTTGTAGGACCTTTGCCTCCGAAACAATAGATCTCCAAGCCTTTCTATCCTGAGCAATGGACTGCCAGTCGTCTTTAGCATTGAGCTCCTTCAGATCTCGGTTGATGTTATCTAACAATCTTTGTCTTGGTCTGACTAACGGTCTCCTGCCCTCGGGTATACCCTGCAGAATACCTTTAGTCGTCCTTTCTTCTCCGGATCTAACGACGTAGCCTATCCATGCCAATCTTCGGGATCTGATCTCACTTGTGATGAAAGATTGTTTAGTTGTGGAGCGAGTTTCTTCATTACTTTTAAGCCTCCAGGTACCTTCTGCAATACCTGGTCGTGGACTCAATATTTTTATTAGAATCCTATTTTCAAAAGACAGAAGTCTTTGTTGATCTTTTAGGGTCATACACCAAGATTCCGAACCATAGATGACCACTGATTTAATGAGGCTATTGTATATGTGAAGTTTCACTCTTCTGGACAAGGACTTAGTTGTTAGAAGATTGTGTTGTACCATTGTATTAGATAACCATTAATAATAGTAGCAATAGATTCGTGATTTATATTCCCAACATTTTAACTGATATCCCAGCCACAGGACAGTTGTTCTAAAATCACATTTTGTTCTATCAATGAACTTCAAATCGCTTAAATATTATTGATTTAATAATCTCAAACCATTCAATTTATACCATGAAGAATATCATACATGCGGTCAGTTTACTAAATACTCCATCCCGAAAAGATGCTTTGATAGTATAAATGTATTTTCTCACATCTGGATGATCATTGATGTATGAAATGATATTTTGAAAATGAAAATATTCCTCGAAATGAAAAGCCATTATTTGCTCATACCAATAGCATTTTCATTCCACATTATTATATTGGCAATGTATTACAAGATAGATATTTACCTATTTATACATTCTCTTTTGATCGATTAATAATATCATTATATATTAGAACATTGTCGGTTGGAATTATTGTATGTAGATTTCAGAATACATACGAGTAGGTATTGTTATCCTTTCGGCACAATATTTCGACCTGTCTGTTGGACCGTAAAATCCCAAGAATCAACGTAGACATTCATCGCGTCCGGGGAATCGACAAATACGTAGGTACAAAGTTGTATTATCGAAAAACATACCTTCAAATTTTCTAGAAATATTTATGCTTGTTAGTATGAGTATTTATTTATTTGCGTCCATCTATAACCTCCTTCATAAAGTCTAGTTAAAGGTTACTTAAAAAATGTTCTCTGGATGATCTATCATATGTAAAGTTATGATAAAAAATGGGTATTATATCGTTTAGTCAAGGTATTGAGTACACTTATGTAGCAATATGTCGGAAATTATGTTTGAACGTACATGATGTAGACACGCTTAATTGGGGGGTTGGCCTGACCAGATCAATGTGTCTTTTTTCTTATTTTATGAATGTTTTGTCAACTCTCTGTGTGTGTCTCTGTAGAATAAATAAATAAATATAAGATAAGATCTACTGAGATTAAGAGGAGTTAAATGCCAAAGACAACTAGCAAACCACTGCTCAACATGGAAAGCCTTGGTAATGTATTATTTTGGAGGTCAAGACCCTACAAAGGCTGTTTGGAAATAAGTTAATGAATTATTTCATGTATAATAAGTTATAAAAATATTATTTCTTAAAAAAGTTGTTGCTAATAATATGAATTTTTGTAATTTTTCGTCAATTTTCAAGGAAGTTAAAAAAATATGATGCTTGCTTATTTTACCAACTATCTTAAATTAATTAAAATATTCATTATACAGAAATATCAGTTATAAATTATACAGAAATATCAGTAATAAATTATACAGAATAACCTTTCTCTCAATAAAAAACAAAGTTGAAAAAACATTTATTTTTAATTTCAGAAATTCCACTACCTAAATTTGTATTGTATGTATATTTTTTTAAATCTGTCTTATATTTAAACATGTTTTTTTTTTATTTTTTTTATTTTTTTTTTTATTTTTTTTTTTATTTTATTGGCACATCTACAGGTTTTATACAAATATAATATATTACAATATACAAACATATTAACCCATTTACAGATTGCACATTTGTATTCGAATGTGTTTACATAGCTAAAAGAAAGATAAAGTAATAATAAAAAACCAAATACTTAAATACAAAAGAAGAATAACAAAACGACAACAAAAGAAGTTACTTAAAAAATAGACACGACACGACTCCCCAGAGCACCATGCAACCACCGCCATTCCCCGAGCCTCCCACTCGCCACCGCGGCCCCGGCGGAGCGCCCCCCACCAACGAGCGTCAATCCAAAACTTTAAAAGCCCTAGACTAACGCCCGCCAACGGCGGACGCCCCACCGAAACCGCGGTAGCAAATAAAAAGCCCAAAAAACAACAACAATCACACAACACTCCAAAAAATCATATCATGTCTAGAAATTGTTATATATTTAATGCCGAAAACATAAACAAAGTAAAAAAAAGACAATGATTTTTACAAAAAAATAAAAGTGGTTCCAAACCATTCAGTAAAAGTTAAAAATAAAAAATGAAAAATATGATAAAGCAACAAAAAATAGTAGAATAAATCAATTAGATTAGAAAAAAGCAAATTAAAAATAATAATAAGAACTTTGTGTATGCATACACACACAAATATACATACAACTACAACAAAAAATAAAAAATGTGGCTAATAGGAGGGGGGAAATGGGAAAGTTAAAGGAAATATCCTCCGAAGCATGAATTTAAGCATCTTACCTACACTACACACCCATCGCCATCGATGCAATCTCAGCCCTGAACCGCGGAAGAGTAAGACTAAATATGTCAGCCCTCTGAAACATACAATTGTAATTCTCACAGGAACGGCGAATGAACTTATTTCTGGCATAACTGGTGCCAAACCCGGTGATGTGAAATGTCTGCGGATGTCGTGCAGCAACTCTGGGTACATGAAAGAGAACCAGTTCGTTGAGAGCTGGGCAGTCGATCAAAGAATTAATGATTTTGTATAATAGTACCTGGTCAGCAATCCTACGCCTACTAGAGAGTGACTGCAGGCCATGATATCGTTCAGCCTCCCCGTAGTTGTCAAACCTCTTGAAACTTAAATAGTTGAGCATTCTTAGAGCCCTATGCTGATTTTTTTCTATTCTATCTATATGAACTCCAAAATGCGGGCTCCAGACAGACGAACAGTACTCAAGGATACTCCTAACAAATGATATATACAAGGTCTTGACAACCTCGGGGCTTCTCAAAGGCTTAGTCACCCTAGAGAGAAAACCAAGCATTCTCGAGGCATTTGACACAATACTTTCATAATGATTACGAAATGTCATCTTGTCATCTATTATCACACCCAAATCTCTCACCTCAGTTGTCACCATCAATTCTGAATCATTGAGTCTGTAGTCAAACCCGATGGGATTCTTACTTCTAGTGAATCGGATCAAATTGCACTTCTCAACATTCAGATACAAACAGTTAACCCTGCAATAGACAGTCAACCGGTCAAGATCACGCTGGAACTTTACACAATCTTCGATGGATCGAATCCATGAGTAGATCTTCATATCGTCTGCATACAAAATATGCTTACAAAATTTAAAACATGAGTTAATGTCATTTATATAAACATTGAACAAAGTGGGACCCAAAATAGAGCCCTGTGGTACTCCAGATGGAACACCAATCCATTCTGATCTGTGTCCTCCAACAACTACCGCTTGTCTTCTATTCGAAATGTAAGAGGAGAACCATCTAAACAGATCTCCACATATGCCCAGACCCTCAAGCTTCTTTAATAAAATAGAGTGGTTCACCTTATCGAATGCCTTGCTGTAGTCAGTGTACACGGCATCCACTTGACCACCACGCTCCATTCCATCCAACACATAATCAGTAAAAAGAATTAAGTTTGTAGAAGTAGACTTACCCTGCACAAAACCATGCTGTGATGCATTAATATACGGCCTTATTGTCGAGTATAGTTGATCTTGGACTACATGCTCAAAAATTTTGGCAAAAGTACAAAGTTTCGATATAGGCCTATAATTAGCCACATCGTCTCTTTTACCTGACTTATATATCGGTGTTATCAAAGCATCCTTCCACTTGTTAGGGAAGCAGCCTTCACTCAGTGATCTAGAAAATAGAATGGACAAAGGGACAGAAAGGTTATCACGGCATTTGTATACAAGCAATGGATGAGTACCATCCACTCCCGCCGATTGTTTAGTGTTTAAAGTAGATAAGTATTTACACACCAAATCTGGATTCACAGTAACCTCACTCAGCATACCTGCGTTTGGGTCAGTTGGAGAAGCATACAATGCCGGCCGTGCATCATGATTAAAGGAGTTATGAAAATGTATAGAAAATAAGTTCGATATGTCATTCACGTTATCAGCCAATACTCCTTCAAGAGACATTGTTTTAGGAATATAATTTTGATTATTTTTAAACTTTACAAATCCCCATAATGTGTTGGGATCAGATTTCAGTGTATTTTTCATATTGTTTAAGTAATTCTTGTAACATTCCTTCGCAAGTTTTTTATGTCTAGATCTAAGAGTTGAAAAAACGACATAATCAACCCGACTTCCATATCTCTTATACCTCTTAAAAACCTTGAATTTTTCCCTAGATAATTTTATAAGTGGAAGTGTATACCAAGGCGGATAGGAGCAAGAATTGGCGTATCTAATTTTTTTTGGGATATATTCCTCTATTAAATCGTCCAACACGCCGTAAAATATTCCAACACACTCCTCACAATGCTTACCCTGAAATCGATCATGCCAGTCAATGTCCCTCAATACTTCATTAATTCTTTCATAATCGCCCTTGTGGAATAGCCTTACAGTTCTTGTAAGTGGCAATAAGGAATTTATAGTACCACATCTCAAGTCAAAAACGATGGATCTATGAAAAGAATCTTCACGTATCAACGGGTCATCTGCAGGCACCAGAATAATATCTTCCAAGTTTGATATGACCAAATCAAGCGTATTAGATGATGAATTCTGTATATAATTAAATTGATTTAGCCAATTCAAGTTCAAATAATCCACAAAGTTTGATACGATTGGGTCATTTAGATTTGATGGAGTACATTTATTTTGATCGGAAAGCTTTAACCATATAATCTTTGGCAAGTTAAAATCCCCAACAATAAGGAAATTATCATTTGGTAAATCACTCATCAGTTTAGTTACTTTCTCCATAAAAATATCAATATTTAGCGCATGGTTAGACCTGCTGGGTATATAAATACAGCAAATGTGTATAAATTTGTTGTGCCCAAGTCTTACGGTAATCCAGAGGTCCTCAACAGATGAAGATGAGTCCGTACTCCACTCGTCACGACGGACAACATCTAGCCCTGTACGCACGGCTATTAAGACTCCACCACCAAGTGTCATATTCAGAATCGAATAATTTCTATCCCTACGATGCACATTATACCCACAATCAAAGAGCTCGCCATCATTAATATCTGAGTCCAGCCAGGTTTCAGTCAGTGTCATTACGTCATATTCACTGGACAGAGCATTCTGAAAGAGTTCATCCGTTTTCGTGCGCAATCCCCGCACGTTCTGATGATATATTGTCAAGTCAACATTCTCGCCAGTATCATAGTGACCAATACAAACACATGCGACAAACCTTGAAATGTGAAATAGAATATTAAAACTATTATGTAGCAGGAGGTAGGGCAAAGTTCATACGAAGAAGTCCACACAAAAACAACATGAGTCCAAATTGCAATTGAAATAGTAATCACACCAATCATATGGTAATATAGCATAAACAACACATCATTTGTCACATCACACAACATGCAGACAGCATTGATCTTTGCGATGGGCACCGCACACATCATGATAACACAAATCAGTATATAACAGAGAGTAATATATGGTAATTTTAATACATTATAATAGTCACAATACAAATTCCAAGTCAAACAATTTACCACAAAGTAGATAATTATGCACCATGCATGTGAAGCACCCAGCAAACTGAAACCAAATAAACATCTACATAATATTAAATGAGAGAGATCCACACAAATAACAAAGACAACACAAAAAATTAATACAACACTCACATCCACAACAAAGCAAAACATACATCGACGACGACAGGATGCGTGATACCTCAGAAAATATGCTGTGGAGGGGAGTATGGGGAGGGTAGGGGGAGGATAGCCACCAATTAGTATAATCACTAATAAGAGTAGTATAATGCATTTAATCAATAGTAACAGCTCATGATTCTTGCTGCAATATAGCACTTGCTGGTAAAACACACATGATTCTATGATATTTTGGATAAGTCGTTCTCGTTTCGGATCCAAAAAGCCTGACTCGACTCATTCTGCCTTACAAGAACTTTGTAGTTATTAATCCAGACAAATTTATAGCCCTTCTCCTTTGCTCTTAACTTTGTTTTAGATAACAAAGCCTTTCGCGCTGCCGTTAGGTGTTCGTTCACATATATCGTTGTCTCACTGCCTCTCCAGCCAAGGTCTGTCGTAGTAAGCTTCCGAAGTTTTCTAGCTAAGGATAAGAATTCTTGAATTCTTATCCTTAGCTAGAAACTTCGAAAAGAAGAATGTAAAATGTTTGCACCGTATACAACTGTAAATAAATAAATAAACACCGTCACATTGAATACTATCTTTATCAAGGGTGGCCAACCCACATGCGGCCCGTTGGGTGTCAACGTGCGGCCCGCGCAGCATATGCACATTTTTTTAATAATAGTCGGTAAAAGTACCCGCTATATTTTTAGAAAGAGGTATTTTGAGAAAATATTCTTAAAGAAAACAGAGAAGTTTTGAAACATTTCAAATTCCTATACCATTTTGAAAATTTAACGACGGAGGGGAGGGGGGGGTAGAAATTTAAAGGTGAAGTAAAATTATCAAATAATGTTCCATATATGGAGTATATTGTAGTGCGGCCCGGTAGGAAATCTCATTCTGATATTTGGCCCCCCTGCTGAAAAGGTTGGCCACCCATGATCTACAGTATTTTCTTTTCTCAGTTTTGATAGTTATTCCCTAACGGAACCAGGGTGAAAGGTGAAAACTAGTACAAACAGAGTGTGTAATGTCTGGAATAATGAAATTCTTTGATTTCGTAACAGATTTCAAACAAACGAAAACAAAAGGAACAATATTATTGGAAATTGTTTTCCTTATAAATGATCAATTTTATTATTTCTCATAGATAAATGACCAATAATTTGTCACAACTTTATTTTATTCAGAAAAAAAATCCTTATTTACCTTTGCTAATAAGAAAGAACTTGCGTGTTTATTATGTGCATTAACGGGCTGTTTTACCACCTCTGGATAAAGTTCTAGATAACTATCCTTAGGATAAATTTATCTACAAGATAAACTGAAGCGAACGTTTCACCACCTACAGATTTCTTACGGATTGTTATCCGCCAGATAGCAGTGGCAACGTTGTAATTTCATGCGTTTGTTGCATGAATGTATGCAAGTAGGTAGGAATATATCTAGGCAACGCACATGTTTACAAATTTTGACAGTTTAACACTATCTAAGACTTATCCGCTGGATAACTTATCTAGACCTTTATCTATAGGATAGCGCTGTCAGGGAGTCGTGAAACGCATTTTTCGTTTTATCCGTTAGATTTGTGTTGGATTGGCTATCCGGCACTTTATCCAGAGGTGGTGAAACAGCCCGTAAATGAATTAACTCTCATTTGTTCACGATGTCGTGATGCTAGTGATAAGTTAAATGTATAAATTGATTTAACAAAAAACACGCATAATTTGTCATTATTAAATACTTATCTGTATCTATCTTTACACTCACGCCGTGTCCCAGGAGGGGTAGGCAGAGAGAATGGAACGCCATATAGATCTATCATTACAAACTTCTTTCGCTTCCTCCACATTCATCCAGTTTCTCATACATTCACTCAGAATTTCTCTTACTCAACACGCGGCCGTCCTCAAAATTTGATCCACGTGATCAAGTCACGTAGTTATTTTCAGTCCGCGCTTCTTCACACACCCTCTTTCAGATAAATACATCCTCTTCGTCATTCTTTCTTCTTGCACTCGCTCAACATGTCCAAAACCATCGTAACTTATTTACACGCATTCCATCCACATCACTCTTCTCGCATCCGTTCATTCTCCTGATATCCTCATTCTTCACTCTATCCCGCAACGTTTTAACAACCATCCTTCTCAGTGAATTGAAATTATGAAATTAAGGTATCTTCAGTTAATATATCTAAACTTACAAGATATCTGTATCTCTGTCTCTCAACACGTTATATTATTCTTATAAATCATCATTGAATGTCATTGTAATATATTACAAATCATAGTGTTGTCTTTTGGGATCGCATCGGCCTTCGACTGTATTAATCACCACGGAATATTCCAGTGGGGTAGCCAGTTGACGTTCATAGTTTATTCTTCTTCTTTCTGTGCCGTGTCAGGTCCCCCCGACGTTGGCGATCACTCCGGCGAAAAACTCCCTGTCCTGTGCCGCTCTGAACAGGTCATCCAATGTCCTCATTCCGGTCCATTCTCTAATATTGCGCAGCCAGGACATCTGCTTTCTGCCAACTCCCCGTCTTCCTTCTATCTTGCCCTCCAATATAAGGCGGAGGAGACGGTACATTGTTTAGAATATTTTTTCATGAAACAAAGTTATCATAATACATCTATTAATACTTAGTTTTTTTTTATAATACCGACATTTTCCGAATCATTACAATTGTCTATATGGGTAAATTGGTTGGGCTTAAGTAGGTAGGCACATTTTAGTATAAAATAATATACTCCGCTAATTTTACTCGACTATTCACCACAAAATAGCTAATTATTCACCGTAGGGTTCTTTGGTTTAACTACTTCGGGAGAATTAACGAGCATCTTTATCATTTTCGTTGTTAGCGAGTACTTCAAACTTTCTGTAATGTAACCGAAATATTATTATTTGTTTCATTTCACGAGTGTTTTGTTTTTGTTTCATTTCGACATTCGTTTATTTTATTAATCCCTTGAGATTTTAGATAGACAAAGAAACTATACATTATTTCAACACAGTTGATTTTTTTAATGCATTTTATATCTATCACTTTATATCTGAAATTTGTTTCTTCTTCCAAATTCTTTCAATCGATAAGGTTCCTTTTAATTTATAAAACCTTCATTCATTATATGGTTCATATGACTGTTCGTATTTTAATTTTTAGCACAATTGAGTTTTTTCTTTTATCTTAATTTCCAAAAAAAATAGCAAAAAGAAAATCTCTGTAGATAATGATAAATATCTTGACATTTTTGCTGGTAATTATATAATGTAGTAGTGATCATTCATTCCAGTTAAAAGAGTAACATTTATTTATTTTTCATTTTATATTGATTGCAATCAATTTTACACAGGAACACATGAAAATATAAATAAACAGTAATTAAATTTATCGCAGAGGCGTTGATTCTTTTAACTTACCCAAAATCAAACAAATTTTATAGTAAAGTTTTAAAAATGGAAGAGAGATACATTTTAGATAGGTACATTTTAGAGATAATATAGGTACATTTTAGAGATAATATTATATGAATTAAAATGTAAGGAAAAATATCCTTCATATATTACCAGTAATACTGAACTCGATTTCAGATTCTCGGATAGAGTATTGAAAGCCTCATATACCTAGATAAATAATTAAATAATCATTTTTTTCTCTTATTTTTACTCATTTTTATAAATTAAAAATACGTACTGCAGCTATGTACGTTTATGCCTTAATCAAAATGTAAATTACTCGGCAAATAATTTTGCATAATTCGACCCAAAATGTAAAATTATTGCGCAAAATAATTCAGAAATTACTGTGCAATGGAAAACATTAATTGTTTATGCGCAAAATCATTTATTTCAACCGCGGTAGATTGGGTGCGACCATCGTTATGGAATTTGTGATCAATAAATTTAATCAAATGAATATCAAATACAATTGAATAATCATTTTCATTGTGGATGCTGTTTGCCAGATAGTCTCTAAAAGTAATAACATTTTAAAAAAAATTAACTAAACTGAAACACAAACTTGTTTGACACGATAACGGAGCTAGAGCTTTTTTATTCTGACACAGGTATTTAATGTTTTCAGTTTTTTTTTCTTTTATGAAAAACATTGTGTAGTTGAATGGAGTGGGGGAGGTAGATAAAATAAAGAATTTTAAAGCGCTGAGACAAAGTTTAAAACTGATTCGGTCTGCCTTGGTATGGGGTCATGCACATTTAGGTATGTTTTTATGACACGTTTAAATACTGTCAAATAAATAAATGTTCCTATGAATTAAATAATACAGAGTGAGAATACAATACAATAAAGAAAACAAAATCATATACTTACTAAGCTCACAATATTGTGTCATATCCCTCAACGATTCCACACATTATGCACTGCAAAATGTTTTCCCAACTCCTTATTAAAATGTCCTCATATATTTTTAAGTGTATAAAATTGTTACTGTGCTTTCACGACATAATTTATTATCATAGTGTAGCTAGCAGACTAACTGCAAGTATAAACATGCAGATTGTGCTCTTTGTGTCCATAAAAAAACAAGACAGTAAGGATGGGTAGCATGCCTCATCGCTAAATTTTAGATGATGTTGTCTTATACGTGAGACTTTTATGAACAACTGCTTTTTACATGACGTTCGAAAACTTACAAAAATGAGTAGGAGATCTTATATTTACCAGAGACTCCATGGGGTGGAAAAATATAATTAAGCTATTTTTGATATTGTGGCTATCAAAGTTATAGAAGCCATAATTTTCTGAGGAAATCATATTATTTGCTAATACCTATTATTATTATACTTAAATATTTTTTTGTTACAAATGCATACATTAAAAAAACATATTCCATCATTCCTTACTGTGCTACACCGTCTAACTTTACCTTACGCTTTCAAGTCTTAAACATTCTGAAGTTTTGGTAATCTCTTAGTTTATTTTAAAGTTTTTAATTTACTTAGTTTCTGAGATATTTAAGTAAAATACCTTAGAAGAGAGAGGCCTTTTTACATTATTAAATCGAAGTATAAAGACGGATTTTAACTCAAACATGCTTAGAAAATATTTTATTATTTTACACTAAATAATCTATTTTTAAGATATGTGACATACCTAATACTGTAATTGTTTTCAAGTTCTAAATAAAATATATTATTTTTTCAATCCCCTGGCAACACTGTCGCGATAAATTATAATTAAAGAATGGATAAAGAGAAACCCATTACACTTTCTTAATTGCGAAATATTTTTAATCAACTCAGTTTGAAGTTTTAATTTATGTTTGTTATTTTGTACGGTTGAAACGTTTTGTTTGTTTTTTATGTAAAAGAAATCTTTTATAAATTATTTTAAGAATCTACCGTTAAGGGTTTTTTATCCGTCTTTAATTTTATTTAATACAAATGTACCCATATCTTTACAAAGTTCATTTGAAAGTTATTTTGTCCTTCTATCTTTATCCTCGAAGTAGGTACCTGTTATTTTGTAGATTAGAACTACTATTCTGTCGATTTTTGAGTACTTTTTAAAAGGTAAATATGTGTAGGTACAATATCACATACACGACATTTAATATTTTGAATTCAGCGATAAGATAATCATTTTCTTCTTCTTTTTTGCCTTCCCCTGTATCCCATTTATTACGGGTCGGCTATTCTAACCTTCATCCTCCGAACGCTGCTCTGCATCCTTCAGGTCCCTGGCAATTGTGGATATCCAATTGTTCCCTGGTCTGCCTTATTATATGTATAGTTAATCAACATATTGGCATATTACAAAAAAAGCCTATCATCGATATTTGCCTAGTGAGGCTGCTGCGTAGTCAGTGATTCCTTGCTTGTTTGGCCCACACTCACATTCTATGTATATCTGGTTAGTATTATATGTATTTTTTTTTTTTTTTTTGTATATTGTTTAGTTCAATGACATGCAGATCGATGGTTTATTTTGATTCGTGGGTAAATGAATGAATAAATAAAATATTTTATCACATTAAAGGCGTAGTACACTTTTCCCTTGGTAATTTTCTTAAACAAAATCGTTGAGATTTTCTTCAGATATCTAATAGAAAAGTTTATACCCGTACATGGCCTTCTGTAACATCTGAGCAGCAGATGTTTCTCATTGATTCCATTATTCATTCTGATAAAACATTTCGCTAGAAGCACTTGATATTCACGAAAATACCGTTTGATGTAATTTTCTGAAGACGTGTATCGGTACGTTCATATACCATATTATTATTGTTTCAAATTACCAAAAAAAAACGATTTTGAAAACTTACATTAGAACTTTTTCTGACTCACTTTCTGATTTGTGTACTAACTCATCCACTAACTATATTTATTTTTTTACTTTATTGGGACCTAAAAACTTTTTATTTTACCAATTACTTTTAAATATTGCATTCTGTTTTACATTCTTGACTTTAAATATTGTATTCTGTTTTACATAATTGACGTGGATACATATTGTATATGGAACTTCTGACGTGGATACCTTTATGTATCCAAGATTTCTCATTTATCTATGTATTTATCTATATTTATAATAATATGACGTGGATGTAATGTCCTAGAATTTATGAATTGTACAGTGTCCTTGAGGTGCTTCGGCACGTAAATGACACTTTAATATTGTCCAATAATAATAATAATTACATATATCATTTTATTCCTTTATTTTTATGTACATATTTTATCTTATTTTAATTTAATTTTTACACTTATATTTTATTTTATATATTTTATTTTGTTTTGCTTGTATGTTTGATTGTTTGATTTTTACTTGACCAGATAAGTCGATTGTTATCCTGCCACAACACAGCCTTGCGGCTAGTGTGGTAGACAGATACTTGTGCATGTTTTAATATTTTTTCATGTGTGTGATATGATTGTGAACAGTATTATTTCAATAAAGAATTATTATTATCTCATATATCATTTATTTAACAAAACAATATTAGATTCTACATTTTGAACACAATATAAGATTAACAATAAAATTTAAATATAACATTAAATAACAAAAACCATAAAATATTAAAATAAATTTATATTCAAAATGTAGAACCCCAACATTATTCCAGTTGATTCTTCCATGATGTTCTATGAAATAGTACAATCATGGGAGATCACTTACAGAGCTACAGGGACAAAAACCTTCTTACTATCCTGGTGGACGATAGAAGTACGGCCTTCTGCATGCTGTATTTGAGCCTGTCATCTACTCTCAGTTTTCTGAGATTGTTTGACAGACTCTTAGGTATTAAACCATTCACAGACAACACTATAGGCACGATGATTGTGGTAGGTGTTCTCCACATATCTTTGATTTCGTGGGCAAGATCAAGATATTTTATTATCTTATCTTGCTCAGCTTTATTTAAATTTTCATCGTGCGGTATAGTGATGTCTATGATGTATGTTTTACGGCATCTGCGATCAACCAACACTATCTGGTCGATTAGCTAGAATAGTTCGATCAGTTTGAATCGGTCGATCCCAGTAGAGTTTAGTGTCATTGTTTTCAAGTACCGATACTGGACAATAATTATAGTATGGTAATTTTGATTCCTGTTCAATTAATTTAAATTTCAAAGCTAAAGTTTGATGTAATATTTTTGCTACCTGATCATGTCTTTTCAAATAGTCTGTTCCGGAAAGAAGAGAACATCCAGACAAAATATGTCTTAATGTCTCTCCCTCCCGATAACAGGCTCTGCATCTATCTGAAATATTTTGTGTCATTATATATTTAGAATAATTGTTTGTGACTATTACTTGGTCTTGAATGGCACAAACAAATCCTTCCGTTTCGCCAAAAAGATCTCCAAATCTCAACCAATGGACCGAATCCACAGTATCAACATTCTGAGATGTTAACACTTCATAGAATCGACCATGGAGAGACTTGGATTTCCATATGTCCATTCTATCATCACTATTCAATATCGGTAGTGAGACACTAGAGTTCGACAAACACAACGGTGAATAACCCTGATCACTAGATATTATATCATCATACCCATCTTTGTTCCTAGAATTTTGAAAAAAAGTTTTTAAAGATTTAATTTCCTGATTGTGTAAATTTTTAATATTCAATAAGCCCCTTCCTCCCAATTTCCTTGGGAGGTAGAGTCTCATTATAGATGATCTTGGATGATGTATACGACACCTTGTCATCATGGTTCTGAACTTTCTGTCGATGACATCCAGCTCCATCTGGTTCCATTTGAGTATCCCAAATGTATACAATAATAAAGGAATTGCCCATGTATTAACTGCCCTAATTTTATTGTGTCCCGAAAGATTATTATTATTATAATTTTTCTTATCTGTTCGGATTATCTGCCTGCTGTTTTTTTTCTGAGAATATTTTAAAATGCCTATCTGACAAATACCTGAATTATCCCTTCGCAGAATTCCATTAGCTGTTTAATTTTATGTACCTTTTTCATTGGCAATAAAATGGCTAATTCTCCCTCTGATGAAAGTATTTTTAATTATCGCTGTTGCTACTTATTCCTTCTATTTTTATTCAGAGATTCTTGTTAACGCAATGAAAAGAGAATCGATTCAATACATTCATAACGTACACTTGTATTGAAATGAATCATCGACGTTTATTATTGGATTCAGCTCTCATAGTTAAAATTCTTTGAAACCGTTTTAATGTTTCTACCTAAAAAAAACCTGCTATTCATACTTTTTTTTCTTTTAATTTCAAAGCACTCTGTATTGAGTTTTTTTCATTACTTTTAATATATTTTATTTACACCTTATACCGGAATAGCTAGCTCTCTTAGAGCTTTATTCTTCAAAAAATGGACCTCAATGCTTCGGGTCTTACCTCATCATTTCTTACATAAAAGTGCATTGTTGATGGTTAATGTTTTCCAGAAGCCTAATTTGTTTTGTTCTCAAATATTTTATCTTAAATTATCTTGACAGTATGTAGGATATTAATCCATTTTCAAATCAACCTTTAAAATAAGCCTAACTGACACTTATCGTTATCACATTTCAATGATTATTGTTTACCTATATTAAGACATAAGATGATTATATAATGTACCTACTCTAGTATACAAACAATTAAGTAGCAAGTATCTTTGCAAATACCCCTCATCACAAAATATTAGACCTCTTCACCTTACTATCAAGAAAATCTGTCCTTAGTATCTGTGTAATAAGTTCGTGTATTTTTAACTAACACAATCGAAATACCTACTACTTAAATGAATTCAATAAAGTTATATTATTGTGTTTCGAATTTCATTGCCTTAGGGAACATGAAATTATTATATTTTGGGTGATATCCGAACAATTCCTTTCGGCTATTTCTAAGTTTGTATCATTAAGTCTGTGTTTTAATTGAGAATGGTTGAAAGCATATTACTCGTATAATAAAATCTTAGTTTCTGTTTCTCAGTGTAGTGCAATGCAAAAGACCTGTTCGTATGCAACCCTTAATAAAGAGAGACATATAAACTAGCACTTAAGTGAGGCAGTCTCAATATTCAACAATTTATTCCGTAGTTATATCCAATCAGAAACTGGATAAAATGCGGTAAGAGTTACGTTGGACAAAATAAGATAGATAAAACATAAAAAATATGGCTTCGAAAAGTTAGAGACAAGATGTTCTTATGATATCGAGTGTGTGTTTGAAAAGATCTGCTAAAACCAGTAGGTCTAGTCAAAACACATTTAAGCGTTACGTTTTCGTTCGAATGTAGACGATGTTGGGAGAACGTGTAAATTTCGCAGCTACTTGTGTATTTTAGCTACGAAAATTGACACGTTCTCGCAACGTCGTCTACATTCGAACGAAAACGTAACGCTAAAATGTGTTTTGACTAGAACTACTGATATTGAAAGAGCAGTGTCTAAACTAGTACTCAATGTGAACAGGCTTAAATTATCGACTGTGAAATGAGTATCGGTTAAATATTGATTTCTTTGGCAACATTCTAAAGCTTAATGTTGCCCGACAAATGATTCGGTTATATTGTTATATCGTGTAATTTCCTCGGCACTAGCTATCTGATTACTTTTTCAGCAAGAAAGGTGTGATTGTGTATAAAGAGGCGTAACTGTGTAATTTCAGATATTGCTATTACATAAAAAGAAAGACATTGTCATTATCACTACAATAAAAACCGTAAAAATTTTTTTAATACAAATGTTACATAAATATCATGATAACTTACTTTTGTGACTATACTAAGTGTGTTGTACAAAAAAAAAGAATGTATCTTTCTAAAAGAAGAAGGGGTGTGAGAAAGCCCGGGCGTCAGAGAACCACGTGACTTGGTCACGTAGATAAATTCTCAAGGACGGTCGTTTGTTAACAAAGAGAAATTGACGTGCGAGTACCTATGAGAATTTGCATGAATGTAGAAGAAGAGAAAGAAGTATGTAAGGATAGATAAATATGGCGTTCCGTTCTCTCTGTCTACTGCTACGCATTAAAATATTCAACGCGTAGTATGTTCATATTCGCTGCTATGCCTATAATTAGTAGTTGTCCTTTGTCGTCACTCAATAATAATAATAACAATAATATTGTTTTCTCTCCACATCTTGTCGGTTATTATCGGACACCTTCGACTTAGCATTCGATCACGTGGTTTCTCCCAACGGACTTCTTGTAACGGCTCCCGATGATTGGCATGACGCGGCAGTTAGATACCAACCCCGGAACAATCAACACGCGCTAGTTCCCACGCTGCCCTCGCGGCGGACAGTCACCGTAGTAATTACGACAAGTTATTAGTAGTGATAGATAATTTGTATCACTCTCCATGACAGTGTAATGATCAATCTTGTTGTCATCCTGTGTTCATAAAATAATTCTTATTGTGTGCCGTGTAATAATGTAACTTGAAACAACCTGTGTCAATTGTTATGCGCGTGAACGATTTTACCGCCAATCTCAGGGTACCATAATAATAGAGATTTTATAATCAATAGTAATCAATAAACCAAATAATATCGTGAACAGGCTTGAGTATCCTTTGTGTCATATAGATTACGTTGTCGAAGTGATATTAAGATAACATTTGGAGTTTTTTTTGAGTGATGTAGCATTTGTGTGCTTTTGGGCGTGGTTGTTGCAGTTGCCGCCATTTTTCATATCCGTGTGAAATAAGATAATCCCTTGTTTCTGAACAACTTTTCATTGTTAGGATTCATAAAAGAATCACTTAAACAATTCTTTATACTTGCTCAGTGATATAAATTTAACTAAAACAAGAATGGGTTCCGAAGGAACGAATACATCTTCAACGCGAGAGTCTGTATATTGCGCATCAGTAGTTTATCAATGAACACTCATTCTTATGAGAACGAGATGATCCTCTCTTAACTTTTCTGGTTACGACCCTTGTTATGAGAGTGATTAAATGACCACCCGTATATGCTTGGACAGACTATGGAAATAGTGACGCCTTATTCCTTTGGCACTGAGAATAGTGTTGAAACGTAAATTATTTCTCTTATCACTTGTGAAGTGGCGATCTCTTCGTCCTGAGGACAGGATCTATCTGATTCTGACATCACCACATTCCTGTACGTCTTTGAGTATAACCAGCGACCGCCATAGAAGCATCAGAGTATGTCTCTTCCACGATCCTGCCTTCTGCCGTCTATGTGTGCAAAATACGTCATCTATAACATACTCGTCTTTGTGTTATTCAACTCCTGCTCGCCGTCTATCTGTAAGTGACTATATTACTCCTGTATATGGTATATAATGATGATTTTTTCATAACTAAGTTCATATTATCATTGAACTATCTATATATTGATTTCCTTTGTGTAATAATATAAGATTTTGAGTATGAATGAAGAGTGAATGATTCCAATTACATTTAATAGACCACACGATAATCCTGGTATTGATTTATATTTGTAATACCAAGGTTGGTGTATTTAATAATTACCATTGTGTGTTTTACTGTCTCTATCCAAATATGGCAATACTTTCATAATTTTGCGTATTGTATGGAATAGTATTCCCTACAGATTTACTTTGAAAGTAACTGTCTTGTTATGTAATGTATATGTTTACACAATAAATGTAAATCACTTACCATCCGATATCTTTCTATTGAAATTCATTTTGTATACCCACCAGTAGATTCAATACTCTTAATAATACTAAAGTACATCTCTCCGCCTCCTTGTATATAATCTTCCAATAACCTAGTTTATACTCGGAGTAGTTATGTAACAAAGGTTCGAATCCTTGACCAACCATTGGAAGGAAGACCATATTATCTCACTATGAAGGCAACCAAGAGCTAAATGAAAGGCTCCATTGATGGAAATAATATATCCACTTTCTTGGAAAGGTCTGATGTACTTATGATAATCTTAGTTTCACATGATATATATATAATTTTGTTGTTTACATGGATATGTCTATAAATTTACTTTGATACATAATATGAAGATTCTATTCAATAAGTTATAAATGGTATACTGAAGGAGTAAGGTGTTCCTGGTAACCTGACTGCTTGTGGACTTAAGGGTAAGCATGACACAGAGGCCTCTCTCGCCCAGAGCCAAGTAAAAAAGGGCCCTATACACTTGTAAGAAACCCCTAGACATAAACACGAGTATAGACCTTTTACTTCTTAATATCTCTAGACTACTTAACGAGCATATAGATCTATATTTATAACAGTATTACTCTACAGAATATGTATTTTGCTTCTTATAGTTCAGTTTGAAACTTTGTTCATTGTTCTAATTTTGCTTTTGTAATAAATTGTGTGTTCGACCGTTGGACGAAGCATAATTTACTTGTTATGTGAGAGCGTGGTTAATGGAAACCACACACGTAGCAATTTGGATGCTCGTCTCCCACGTAGCAATTTGTGGGCTCGTTGTCCGGGATAATATCAAAAAGAAGACGAATAAATTGTGAATTCGTTTCTCGGATATACAGTAATTCGAATAATTACAAACTTGAAAAAATCTGTGTCATGACTACGCTTGGGTTTACATGTTGCTTTTAATGCCATTTGTGATAAATTTTATGTACAATTGATATGTCTTGTAGCAATCATGTGTAATGCAAATATGTGTGTGAAGTGATAACTGTTAAATCTCACGAGTAAATCGCCGCGCGACTGGTTGGAATATAGCGTAGTGTGAAAACCGACTTTTGTTAAGATTTGGTGGGAACACAAGTTTCCCGCGAAATATTGAATGTATTACGTTTCGCGCGGGAATTTCCGTAGATACGAAGTATAAACAAAGTATAATTGGTAAGTACGCACTTTCTCAAACTGTGCGCGAGTAAATAATCGTAAGAAATTTTATTTATTTATTAAATAGATCTCGTGATCAGAATTTTGTTTTGTTAACGATTGATTACTCATTGTGTAATCAGATTTAATCCGAATTGGGTGGTGGCGATAAACTTCTTTTATCTACCAGAGCACCGAGTCCCTCCCTAGTGTCGAAAGACACGTTTAAGAAACTAGTTTGTAAGAATAGAAAAAGCGTAGGAGAGTGTGAAAATAATTTTAGTTATTTATAAAACATAAAATAAAACGTTGAAGCGTCGGAATATAGTAACATTGTCAGCACAACCAAATATCTCTTGAACCTTTGTCGTTCAAAGATAAATTTTCGTGTGTAACTTAAAAGTTTTTTGAGCATATAAAGTTTTAGAACCTTTGTCATACTTTCTTTATAATAATGTCTCGATTTGAACCATTGTTATTTTTGGGTCCAATTCCCAATGTAGACAAAGCTAACGGTGCTACACTAAAGAAAGCTTTATCTGAAAGAGGAGTTATACCGAAACGTTCAATTCCTAGTTTGAGAAGGCAAGCGTTAGAATATAATAAACAAAATCTGGAAGTAGAATTCGAACAAGTTGCTCCACAATCGCGTATGAATGCTCAAATATCTCTTGATATGGAACCACCTTGTACATCCGTGTCTAGCAATGTGAACGTTGTTGCTGTAGAAGAGTCGGCATCTATCGAGAAATCCTTCGATAATGCTTTAAGTCTTAGTAAAACCTCACAGCTTTTGAATGTAAATTTTGGATCTTGGCCAGTAAAACCTTTTGATGGTCTCGGTGATGTAAGAAACTTTTTTACGCGGTTGGAAGAAATTGCAAGGGCTAGGAGGTTCCCAAATAAACAATTGGTATACGTTTTGCCTGAATTTCTGAAGGATCGAGCGCTTACACACTTTCGAATAATTTTTAAAGAGGAAATGACTTGGGAAGCTATCAAGGCACTCTTTTACCACCGTTTTGAAGCCCCTGGATTTATGATAGATAGAAAATTACGTATTTGGTCGTCGATACAAAACAATTACGAAACGTCAGCAGATTATATTGCCCGAATAATAGAAATGAATAGCTCCCTTGATGAGAAACTGACTGAGAATGAATTGTTGGAAGTCTTCAAACGCGGGTTGCATCAGAGATATGTCTCTCTTTTGGCTAGTTCTCACATTTCGTCAGTAAGTGAACTGGAAAGAATGGTCTCCAACTTCGATCGTCTGACCAAGGGCCATACTTCTTCTTCTTCTTCTAGACCTACTGCCATGAGAGTTAATGCAGTAGAGAATCGTCCCAAACCAGTCATACGATGCTTTTCTTGCGGACATGTTGGACACATTTCTAAGGAATGTAAAAACAGAGTTAGACATTTTACACCCCGTCGTTCACCCAGGAATAGATATAACAATGCCATGCGTGAACAAAAACCTGCATCGCTGATGCCGGATACTTCTAGACCACCCCCGTCGTTTTCAAAAAACTAATTTCTCCCTCGTTAAGACATCCTTCCGATACGATAGCTCGTTCTTCATCTTCAGATGTAATATCGTCAGACGGAAACTCACGGTATAATTACCGAGGGGTAACCAGAAATTTATGCACAACTCGTGTTGTTAGAAAAGAAAATGATGGCCGACCTTACGTTAATATTAAAATTCATTCTGTAATCTGTCTCTCACTATTGGATAGTGGGGCGGTGATATCAATTCTAGGAAAGAATTCTCATGTCCAATTTTTGAACTTAGGATATCCTCTTGTACCTTGTGAAACTCGTGTACTCACTGCGGATGGGAATGGTCAATCTGTTTTAGGAACCTTAACGTTACCTGTACAGTATCAGGGTATTGAAAAATGTATCACGTTTTTAGTTGTTCCATCTATAACGTCATCTTACTTGTTAGGAATTGACTTTTGGAAAGGATTTAATATCTGTCCTGAACTTTTTCCTGTGTCTGTTTGTACAATACCTCCTGTATTACATTTAAATGCTGTAACCCAAATAGATGAACGTATTTTTTCTGCTGGTCTCACTCCTGAACCGCCTGTTGTAACCAAAGGATTGATTGGTCCGACCAATTTAACCTCGGAACAAGTTGTTATTATCGATGATATCAAGCGATCCTATGAAGATGTTTCATATGAAAAGAAAGGATTGGGCCGCTTGAAAGGAATTTTTCATAAGATTGAAACCATTGGAGATCCTGTTAGGCAGAGACATTATCCTATTCCTCATGCAAAGAAAGAAATCATGAACAAGGAAATTGATAAAATGTTACAATTAGGAGTCATAGAACCTGCTTCTTCTTCTTGGCAGTCGCCTGCGTTGATAGTTAATAAAAAGAATGGAGAACCTCGCTTCTGTTTGGACAGTCGTGGCCTGAACAAAGTAACTAAACCAAACTCGTATTGTCTACCTTGGATTGATCGTATCTTGGACAGTTTGCGTGATGCCAAGTTTTTAACTGCTCTGGACCTGTCCAAGGCTTTCTGGCAACTTCCATTATCGCCTGAATCTAAGGAGAAAACCGCCTTCTTCATTGATGGACGTGGATCTTACCAATTCTCTGTGTGCCCGTTTGGTCTACGTAATATTCCTAGTCACATGCAAATGATTGCTGACAAACTGTTCAGTCACCGCTTTCCCGGTCGTGTACATTGTTATCTTGACGATATCCTGATTGTAAGTGAAACCTTTGAACAACACTGTAATGACCTAAGACTTGTACAATCTATCTTGAAGGAAAATGGTCTCACTATCAATATGACTAAGTCTGAATTTTGTAAATCATCTCTGCGTTACTTGGGTTATATTGTAGATGGCGAAGGGTTAAGAACTGATGAACTCAAAATAGAAGCCATGAAAAAATTTCCCACCCCTACTACACCGAAACAGGTAAAATCTTTCTTGGGTATGTGTTCTTATTATCGAAAATTCATACAAAACTTCGCACATATAGCAGCCCCTTTGAGTGCCCTAACGTCTAGAAAAAACAAAAAGTTTGTATGGAACGAAGAAGCTGAAAATGCGTTCCACAGTTTAAAATTGGCTTTACAATCTGCACCTGTTTTAGTTCAACCTGATTATGCGAAAGAATTTTATTTACATACTGACTGTTCGGATCTTGCTATGTCAGGAATTTTGATGCAAAAACTGGAAGATGGTGAACATCCGATTGCATACTTTTCACGTAAGCTCACCGGTCCTGAAAGAAATTACTCCATTTGTGAAAAGGAACTGTTGGCAGCCCTGTGTTCTATAACTCACTTCCGTAATTATTTAGATGGTGTACGTTTTCACTTGATCACTGATAACTCTTCTTTGCAGTGGTTGCACAAATTACAGAATCCTACTGGAAGATTAGCTCGCTGGTCGACTCGTTTGAGTGCTTTTGATTTTGATGTAACTCATCGACCAGGTAAATTAAATGTTGTACCTGATTGCCTTAGTCGTGTGGAAATTGGAACTTTGACGTTGCCTACAGAAATCACTGATACCTGTGATGCAGTGTATAACAAGCTTAAGAAAGGTTGTGAAAATTACCCACAAGCTTACCCGAATTATCAGATAATGGAAGGAAAATTGTATAGATACACCAAATCGTCTAACACTTTATTGTCACCTCATGAATGGAAATTAGTATTGCCAAAACTCGATGCTTTAAGAGTAATTCAAGAATATCATTGTAGTGGCGATTCTTGTCATGAAGGTACTTATAAAACGTACAAACATTTACGAAGATATTTCTATTGGCCGAACATGCATCTTTCAGTCGCTAGATTTGTAAACAACTGTGAAGTCTGTAAAACTCATAAAATTGCTACTTCTGGACCACGTGGTATTATGGAAAAACCTAAATTGGTGTCCATGCCTTTACAGACTCTATCAATTGATATAATAGGTCCTTTTGTCAAAAGTGTCGAAGGATACGTTTATATATTATCTGTGGTATGCGTTTTTACTAAGTTTGTTTGGATTTTTCCATTGCGAAAATGTACCTCTGCCATAATTCAGAAATGCCTAGAGGAAAGAATTTTCTTACCATATTCTGTGCCGAAATGTATTTTATTGGATAATGCCACCTATTTTTGTTCCCGTTCATTCAAATCATTTTTAGAATCGTATGGGATAGAAAAGATTTTGTATTCAGCATATTATGCTCCACAATCTAATACAGTTGAAAGGTACAATCAAACCATTGGTACCGCTCTTTCGATTTTGGTTGATAATAATCATAGAATTTGGAGTAAGAAATTACCCATAGTACAAGCCAGTTTGAATAATAATGTATCTTTTGCGACGGGATATTCACCCCATTTTCTTATGCATGGATTTGAAAGCGTGCAACATGCTTCATTTTTCAAAAGTTTGAGTTCTAATGTAGATGAAAATCCTTCGGATGAACTGAAGAACTCTTACAAACAAAAATTGGATGTATTGTACGATGTATATAATGAGGTTACTGACATGCTGACTGAATCATATAAAAAATCTGCCTCTCGTTACAATCTTCGTCGAAAACGAGTAGATTATCGTCCTGGTGATGTAGTCTATCGTAGAAATTTTGTAAAATCCAATGCAGCTGCGGAATTCATGTCTAAATTGGCCCCTCGTTTTGTGAAAAATCGTATTAGGTCAAAGTTGTCAGATAACGTGTATCTTTTAGAGTCAATGGATGGTGTTTATAGTGGAAAGTTTCACGTGAAGGATATTCTGAAAGATGAAAAGTATTGAATATCCCTGTTATGTATTGTGACTTATGCAAATTTTAGTATAAATAAAATATTATATGTAGCGAATTGTGTGTTGTATCGTCTTGTTGAGGAATGGAATGTAAAGTACAATAGAGTAGACATAGGTACAAGCGCCAACGACACTGGTCCATGGATTATATAATGATGACAATTATCGATTAAATATAAATTCCTCGAACCCTTCATTTTCTATCCTGTCTTTCGATATTGGTGACAATTGTAGGTAGTATGATGTATGCATGTGAGTGTGACTGTGTGAGCCCTGAGTGAGGAATTATAGATGATGTATGTAGTATGATGAATGAAAAATATCGAATACCCCAGACAGAGATTCTCTTTAATAATAACCCCCACAAATGTTGTAGTCTTCTGTCGTCATTGTGTATACTTTGTGTCCACATCGATATCGTTTTGTAAGTGGAGCACTTGTAAAATTTTAATACTCATATTGTATATATATGGAATGTCGTATGATGTATAGCAGTAGACGTCCTGGCTGTACATTATATGAGACAAGCGTATGTGTAAATTGTATTGTTCGCATTTATATTGTAAAATTAAATTGAAATTTTTATGGTTATAGAGTCCTACGAGGAATGCCTCTGTGGTTGTAATTGAAAAGAAAAATACTGACCTAATCCGTATGTACGAGCGCGAATTAGAGTCTAAACGTATATTGATCAAAGCCGTGAGAATATTATGTGACCATATGTATATGAAAATCGTTATATGTAAATATTTATTTTGTTCTTATAATGTCTTGCTATATGATTCGTCTATAGTACATGACGTATGTTATATTTAATTGTGAGTGTCTTTCATATCGGATGGGTAAACACGTATAAAATAAGACATCTCTAACTTGTATGTATATTAAATTCTTCGTAATATTAATGTTGTGGAAAGCCGCGAACTACTAATGCCGGGACACTTGTGTCGGTACATTGTGCGTTGCGTGGTGGTTATAGACCAACTACTCTTGTCGTTGGATATTTCTATTTTAGTTAAACTATCCGATTTTATTATAATTATTAGTATGTATATATTCCATTAGCTACGGAACCTCATACACATATATTGTAAATTTTATTGATATATTGTACATGTTATTAATATAAGGTAATTGTTATATAAATGTTATAAAGAATGTTGAATGTTGTAATTGTTGTATTATTTAATTACGTTGCTTAGGAGCCCTGTCTTATAAATAATATAGTGTTACTTGAGTGAAGTGAAATTTAACTGGAGGAAAAATCAGTGCGCCAAAATTCCTTCAGCATGGCCTGTAACCGCGAGTGTTTAAAATAAGTAAATGTTGGGCTATAGGATTGTTGCTTATTTATAAGAAAATTTAATTGTTGTTTGATATGTATGTAGTATTCATAGTGTTGTCCCTTTCTATATGTAATAATATGTCGCGTCACTTACGGATGAGAGGGGCGTGTCTTTGACAGGACGGGCGGAGCAAGGAGGACGTACTAACTCTTGTATATAACCGGTGTTTCTCAATTATTAACTTGTCCAGTGGTTCTCAACTTTTTTTCTTTTTTTAACTTTACGTCTCTTTGAAAATTTGTCGTTTCACTTCAAATTTTCAAAAAGGGGGCGCAGACGGAGAATGCTACGCATTAAAATATTCAACGCGTAGTATGTTCATATTCGCTGCTATGCCTATAATTAGTAGTTGTCCTTTGTCGTCACTCAATAATAATAATAACAATAATATTGTTTTCTCTCCACATCTTGTCGGTTATTATCGGACACCTTCGACTTAGCATTCGATCACGTGGTTTCTCCCAACGGACTTCTTGTAACGGCTCCCGATGATTGGCATGACGCGGCAGTTAGATACCAACCCCGGAACAATCAACACGCGCTAGTTCCCACGCTGCCCTCGCGGCGGACAGTCACCGTAGTAATTACGACAAGTTATTAGTAGTGATAGATAATTTGTATCACTCTCCATGACAGTGTAATGATCAATCTTGTTGTCATCCTGTGTTCATAAAATAATTCTTATTGTGTGCCGTGTAATAATGTAACTTGAAACAACCTGTGTCAATTGTTATGCGCGTGAACGATTTTACCGCCAATCTCAGGGTACCATAATAATAGAGATTTTATAATCAATAGTAATCAATAAACCAAATAATATCGTGAACAGGCTTGAGTATCCTTTGTGTCATATAGATTACGTTGTCGAAGTGATATTAAGATAACATTTGGAGTTTTTTTTGAGTGATGTAGCATTTGTGTGCTTTTGGGCGTGGTTGTTGCAGTTGCCGCCATTTTTCATATCCGTGTGAAATAAGATAATCCCTTGTTTCTGAACAACTTTTCATTGTTAGGATTCATAAAAGAATCACTTAAACAATTCTTTATACTTGCTCAGTGATATAAATTTAACTAAAACAAGAATGGGTTCCGAAGGAACGAATACATCTTCAACGCGAGAGTCTGTATATTGCGCATCAGTAGTTTATCAATGAACACTCATTCTTATGAGAACGAGATGATCCTCTCTTAACTTTTCTGGTTACGACCCTTGTTATGAGAGTGATTAAATGACCACCCGTATATGCTTGGACAGACTATGGAAATAGTGACGCCTTATTCCTTTGGCACTGAGAATAGTGTTGAAACGTAAATTATTTCTCTTATCACTTGTGAAGTGGCGATCTCTTCGTCCTGAGGACAGGATCTATCTGATTCTGACATCACCACATTCCTGTACGTCTTTGAGTATAACCAGCGACCGCCATAGAAGCATCAGAGTATGTCTCTTCCACGATCCTGCCTTCTGCCGTCTATGTGTGCAAAATACGTCATCTATAACATACTCGTCTTTGTGTTATTCAACTCCTGCTCGCCGTCTATCTGTAAGTGACTATATTACTCCTGTATATGGTATATAATGATGATTTTTTCATAACTAAGTTCATATTATCATTGAACTATCTATATATTGATTTCCTTTGTGTAATAATATAAGATTTTGAGTATGAATGAAGAGTGAATGATTCCAATTACATTTAATAGACCACACGATAATCCTGGTATTGATTTATATTTGTAATACCAAGGTTGGTGTATTTAATAATTACCATTGTGTGTTTTACTGTCTCTATCCAAATATGGCAATACTTTCATAATTTTGCGTATTGTATGGAATAGTATTCCCTACAGATTTACTTTGAAAGTAACTGTCTTGTTATGTAATGTATATGTTTACACAATAAATGTAAATCACTTACCATCCGATATCTTTCTATTGAAATTCATTTTGTATACCCACCAGTAGATTCAATACTCTTAATAATACTAAAGTACATCTCTCCGCCTCCTTGTATATAATCTTCCAATAACCTAGTTTATACTCGGAGTAGTTATGTAACAAAGGTTCGAATCCTTGACCAACCATTGGAAGGAAGACCATATTATCTCACTATGAAGGCAACCAAGAGCTAAATGAAAGGCTCCATTGATGGAAATAATATATCCACTTTCTTGGAAAGGTCTGATGTACTTATGATAATCTTAGTTTCACATGATATATATATAATTTTGTTGTTTACATGGATATGTCTATAAATTTACTTTGATACATAATATGAAGATTCTATTCAATAAGTTATAAATGGTATACTGAAGGAGTAAGGTGTTCCTGGTAACCTGACTGCTTGTGGACTTAAGGGTAAGCATGACACAGAGGCCTCTCTCGCCCAGAGCCAAGTAAAAAAGGGCCCTATACACTTGTAAGAAACCCCTAGACATAAACACGAGTATAGACCTTTTACTTCTTAATATCTCTAGACTACTTAACGAGCATATAGATCTATATTTATAACAGTATTACTCTACAGAATATGTATTTTGCTTCTTATAGTTCAGTTTGAAACTTTGTTCATTGTTCTAATTTTGCTTTTGTAATAAATTGTGTGTTCGACCGTTGGACGAAGCATAATTTACTTGTTATGTGAGAGCGTGGTTAATGGAAACCACACACGTAGCAATTTGGATGCTCGTCTCCCACGTAGCACTACCTCACTTGGGAAATGGCGTGTGGGTATAGAATGGAGTAAAATATTATAAAAAATGAAAAATCTCGTACAAACTTGCTAATTGTAAGCCGATATCTCTTCACTACTTGATATAGGTTTTTTCAAAACTCTCCCTTGTTTTACAATTTCCATCAGTATGAGCTCACTGCTTCCTCATTTACTACTACTAAACCATCACTGCATCTGCCACAAGTGGGGTAGCCAACGGAATAACCACATGTAATAAGCCTTCCTCATTACCTGGACAATATTATCATCCATTTTTTTAGGTACTCCGACATCTTTTATGTCCCCCGATAGTCTCAATTACAAAAATTTATGAATCAAATACCAACTTCTTACTGTTTAGTTTGGAGACTTTATCAACTATGTCAATATTTACAAAAAAAAAATCTTAATATATTTAGGTTAATTAACATTTTTATACTCCTACAAGGGCGGGCAATGTTTTGAAGAAGCTTTCGAACTTGGTACACAATCATTTGAAAATGAGATACATAATTATTGTTTCTTATGTTATTTATAAGGTATAAAGGAACACAAAGAAAGGTATTAAAAGTGTGCATTTAAATATTCACTTTGTGATGTGTTCACAAAGGATGCATTAATAGGAGTTTAACTTTAAACAGAGATGTTCTTTCTGTTGCGTAGAATTATCGATCCTTGAAGTTAATATTATTATTGTTCGATGACTTGCCAAAAAATCCCTTCTGAAACATTTCAGTTACACTTTATTGATTAAATAGTACTCGAGTCAAACCTTCTCGCCTCCGGTCATTTTGAGACTTTATTTACCTACCCTCCCTTCCCTATTTCTTTTGACTGCTTTTGTTACGACTTTCATTTATCTCAGAATTGTGGATTATTTGAGGAACATTTCTAAATATGATATTGAGAAGCGTCTGTTTTCTTCAACACTACGTGCGTCTTTATTTTTATCTTAATCATGCAACCTTGAGGAAACCACTCTTCTTAAATTGATTCACAAACAATTTTCTGTTACGAATTAGATTATTTTTACGCTGAAGTATTCAATTGCTTGCATTTCGTATTTCTTTCTCAAAATACTTTGATACTTTTCACTGTATGATTGTTTATTATGTATATTTTATTAAATTATGATACATACTAGTGATGTAACGAATATTCGTATTCGCATTCGCATTCGCGAATGTCGGCTACAAATATCCAAAATTACACATTCGTTACATTACTAATACATACACATTTATGTAAGGTTTGAGAAATTTCTTCAACATTAAACATTATGCAACTTCTTTCGTATTCTATGATGCATTGTATGATCAACTTCTGAAATATTTGCTATAGAGTTATGAAGCAATGTTTATATTAAATTTTATATTCCCCAAAAACTATTACATACACTACAAAATTAAGCAACACTTGAAAACGAAATTCCTGTAAATGTTAGAATTTATTGTAATGTTATTTTTTTAGAAAAATAACAACTTTGTATGCTATTCTTGCTCATGTTCATCACGCAGTTTTAGAGACATAACAATACCTGCCATTTTCTCGCAATTCTGTTCCAAAAGACTATAATTATGTTAGAAAAAATATAAAACCAATCTTAAACGATCCTTTTTTCAATTTAAATGAGTTTTTGTTTCAAAGACACGATTCCCTAACTAAACCCTAAAAGAACATCCATCACTTTAAAACGATAAGCCGAAAGAAGAGCGTAATGGATAACAATATATATGTGTCGAGGTTATGAACTTTTGAATCTGTTTTTGTATTCAATGAAAATTTTGCAAATTCAATTTCGTTTGATGCCTACGTTTGCCACAAAACCATCTGTAGGATGATTTATTTGTTTCACAACTTTTTTGTACTTCTGCTCTCTTTCACTTCGAAAATGAGGGATTTTTTCATGCCGTATCAAGTAACTTTTTTTCAGGACTGTGTAACTGATCATCATCATCATCATCGCCCTCAACGCTCCTCTCGGGAGCACAGGGCAGAAACCAGCCTCCTCCATTCAGAGCGTCTCTGTGCCAATTGCGTCACCTCTTCCCACGACATTCCTTGCGCTCTGATATCGTTGTCATAGGAACGGTGTATTGTGAAAGAGGGACGCCCGGGCCTACGGAACCCCTGCGGACGGAAGAACAGTGCTCTTTTTGGCCAACTATCATTGGGCATTCTCAAAACATGTCCCAGCCAGGACCATCGTCTCTCTTGTATTACGGAGATTACAGGTCTCTGCTGGGTGCGCCGGCGCACAGCATCATTTGTAACATGTTCATACCATCTGACATCCAAAATCCTTCTAAGACACTTGTTTTCAAAGCTTAGTATCTTCCGCTCTTGAGCCTTGGTGTAACTGATACGGGGTTGTTACTGAAAACTTCCGGTATTGATCAAGTCTCCCAATTTTTACTTTAAGATTTTAAGTCTCCTGTGAAATGCAAATATTTCTAAAAACATAACGAACCTACACATTCTGACTGTCTCTTTTTTTGTTTATGTTGCAAAGACAACTTTCATGTATATTTCATGAGATTTATCACGATAGTTTAGATAGCTAGAATTTTTATTTTACTTTTGTTTATAAATCTAATTGTTAACTATAAATTAGTTTACTTTTGATCGTTATTCTTACTCGGCTTCTTACAAAATAATGTTTAAATCTTTAACGTTCGCAGTATAAGAGTGTATAAAAACATGTTATTGAAGCTCGTTACAAAACCGGATTCTATAAACATGAAAATGTAGGAGATAAAAACGTGAAATCTCCTACCATTAATTTTTATGAAACAACTTTTTAACGTTTTCTTTAGAAATATTATTGCTGAAGTACATATAATATTTCAGATTTACCACAAGGAATGTTTTATATTTTAAAATAAAATGTATACGAGAAAGTAAATGAATATAAAAAGTAATACTGAAGTCAGGTATGCTAGTTATTTTTCAATTATTCTATTAAAGCTTTTCAAATTCTAACCTCAATTTACTCCTACACAAACTTCTAGAAGTAGTTACTAATTATACACAATGTTAATTTCACAGTGCATACATTTTCCCTTAAACAAACTTATGTAGATCGTTCAAGTTCTTCCAGATATATTGTCTACCTTTCTAGTTAGATAGCTAATTATAATTATACGCCTCCGCTCTCCACTAAATGTCGTAAATACTCTATATTTAGGATTAGGAGGAGGAATTAATATTATTTTGGACGCTTAAATTTATCTTGAGTTAAATTTTGTGTACAAGAATTATTTCATTATATTTTTATTCCTACAATTATGCTACATTATCATAAAATCTTTCCAAAGAAAAAAATATATTAATTTGGCTAAGAATGGAACTCAGAGACATGACTGTTCGAGAATTATATGACAAGATCAAGTAAATCAAATCTTCCAGAACGGACGCACATTGAATAAGAGAGCATGAATGAGAATATTGTGCTGGATACGTATGCGTTAGTAGAAGTAAGTGTATCCATGAGCAAATGCCGGAAGTGTGTGCAAGGATAGAAGTAAGTGGTGCTCAGTCACTGCCTTCCCCATAATGGAAATGACGTGATGGCGGTGATGATGATAATCTCCCAGATTAAAGTAACTTTTCTCACTCATTGTTAGATTGCCCTTCAAGATTCAGTTTCATTTTAATCTCCTAATATCTACGTCATCTATGTCAATGACCTAATCTCCTAATTTTGTGTGTAAGGTGAAGCAACCATATATAATATTATACATACAATAAAGAAAAGCTTCATTTCCTTACGCAAATAATCGTCTCTTCTGTTTGACAGAAATAATTTATTACTAAAGCGACTTGATATTAATATCATGATGATATTTTTTATGTCGCAAAAAGGATATTCTGTGTGCCTTCATTATTTTTATAGCGAGCTGATTATAAATTAAGTTGTGAGTTAATTAAAATGTATTTCACTGCTTAAATTATCAAGAGTGTCGAATTCAATTTAACAATTCCACTAATGTATCTTTTATGAGAGAAAATCCCGCTAATGAATAAGCATTTCACCCACGCTATTCAAATCATTTCCCACTCAATATTTTTTCTAGAAGGAGGTTCTTTCCATTTTCAATTTAATTCTTGAATATTATGATAATGATTTCCAACTGTAAAGGTCACTCCTCCGAATACAAGTTGCGAGTCATTGAACGTAGATTTTATTATTCGCAGTTTTGTACCCCAAATCTGATATTTAAGCTGCATTGAGTAAATAGATTGAAAATAAAGGTTGTTTTAATCATGACGTCATATTGGTCTTTCTTAAACGTGTAACGTGGAAACGTCATAATTTTAATGGAGACGGCTTAGGTGAATATGCTAAATTGTGTGCGGACAGCCCGAAACCAGGGAACATAGATATAAATTAAGGAGACGCAGTAATGGGAGGAAAATGAAACCTCTTAAAAAATTTAACCTCCACATAAGA
The DNA here is from genome assembly GCA_947579605.1 of Athripsodes cinereus. Lineage (NCBI taxonomy): Eukaryota > Metazoa > Arthropoda > Insecta > Trichoptera > Leptoceridae > Athripsodes > Athripsodes cinereus. The sequence goes on along the minus strand of OX388317.1, from coordinate 8,805,198 downwards.
ATCTTATATAATACTATTAGGTATGTAAAACATTATTAATCCAGCATAGTTTTTGTGGTTTTGCGCATTCAGATCCAATTTGATTCAAATATTTCACATACGTCATTACATAAATAGCAGTTCCTATAGGGGCAAGTGCTGACAACACGGTTTTTGTTAAATTAATAATTTAAAATAATTGTTCTTGTATTAAAAGGCTGGATAATTAAATAACGATAGTGCGTACAATTTCAAGCAAGCACCACACCATTTCAAAAACAATTAATTTTGTAGCCATTACGAAAATGCATATATTTAGTTTTTTTTAGATTCATGGTTTTAAAAATATTTCCACACTCTATGAAAGCATCGTCGAGTATTTGTACCACTTTCATTCAGTGGTGAAATATGTCACCTATCCTGAATTTATTTTTTATCTGTATGTTTATTATGCATATTTAGTTAACTGTTTACCCCAGTTATGGTTAATTGCATTGTAGTATACATACTCGAAGATAGACGTAGAATAAACATGATATGAATTCTCATTGAACTTCCAGTATCAGAAAACCTTTGGTTAACTGATTCCGTACCTACTAAGAAACCTAAAAATTTTACTTGAAAGGTTTTTAGCAAACATATTATGAACCTTTTTTACAGTTATTTTTAAAATTTAGAAATTCAATTCAGTTTATTTATTTTAGCCCTGAATGGCTTATTTTTGGTTTATTACATGCAGTTATTCCGCTGGCTATTCCACTTGAGGAAAATGCTTGAATGGAAAAAACTATGGCAAGAGAAGGAAACTAATAAGTTGTGGAAATATAGGTACTCACCGCGGCGACTTCTATAAAAAGGTATTATGTACAATAAATTATACATGACAATGTAGCAATAAATTTTCGACATGTAGCATTTTATAACCAACATAGTTGTACTACACTGTCCATACATTATTGCGAATAAAGTTTTACACAATTTGTATTAGATAAGTATTTTCGGAGTCAGAATTACAACCTCACAAACTTACTGTGATCTCTGAATTAGAGAGAAGTTTGTTCTTATAATGAGAATGATAATACCAGAACACTAATATCTCTTAACAATTTTAGAAGATTTAGAAGATATTTCCTTTCCAGTAGAATAAATATAGATACCTATTTGTGAACTTGTAGTACCTATTATATATGTATGTATTATATGTATTGCAGTAACTTTTTTCACTCGCAAACGAGTGGATGACCTTGAGAAGAATAGAATAGAAAAGTCATTATTTACAAAATAAGTAGCCTAGCAAATAAACAATTTCCTTGATTTATTATAAACAAAAGAAAAATTGCAATTTTGATATTTGATTTGTCGGATTTTAACTTTATTTTTTTATGAAACCCTGGGAAAATAAAGTAACTTTATAAATTAGGTGACTCTATCGTTTTAGTGACTTCTTAATCTTTTTTTATAGAACCAGTCTTCATTGTACAATTAAAAGTAAGAATAATTTGTAAACCTATTTATGCAATACACACTATTCAAACACATATGCACACTATGTAGTAGACATTATACAATCAATATAATATCTCTGATTGCCTGTTTTACATTAATTATTAGAAATACATTATTCTTGAAATCATCTGCGACAAAATAATAATATTATTAAACCCTTTCGTATCTTGTACGGGAAGGTACATGATTTGTCATCCGTCCCTGAAAATTCAATAATAGATATTATTTACCAAGAAATTTCGCCCATTTAAAAAAAGTGTCTACTTCATTTCTATATTGATTATACGGTGTCCCGAAAATTTTACTGTCATTTCTGTAATTTTCGTTCATCTTACACATCCCACGCATATTGAAAAGTAGGTATGAATGTAAAACGAAAGTATCTGGGTGCCTATCTGTATCTCATTTATCTACCTACCCGCTCTTCACAGCCCTTACATCCGCAGGAGAACAAGTTGTTCGTTCGGAATGAAACAAAACTCCTATTTATACACACACGAGGTATCGTATTTTTCATTTCAAATATTATTTTTATGACTTCTTTTATCGAAGTAATTTAATACACTTTTTTGAAGAAAATATTAAAAAAAAACACCTCGTAGGTTGAAGGTAGTTGTTACTTACAAGAATTGATCAAAACTTCTACTTAAATCTTTTGAAATATAGTTCATATTACTGTTCTACGTTTTTTTTTCATTTACATGTTAGGTATTAAAAATGTTTTTTTTTTTTATAGAACGACGCTAGTTTTAACTTTTAAATATTTATTTGCACAAAAAATGTTTAATATTTTGTTTTATATTTGACAGCTAGTGTGGCGTGGAGGTAATACTCTTGCCTGTGAGTCACGAGGTCCCGGGTTCGATTCCCTTTTGATATTTATCAAATTGTTCTCGGTCTTGGTGTACATGTATTTGTGTTTAGAGCATTGTATATGTGTGTATTGTCCCGGTAGTACCCATAATACAAGATACATATTGTCATGAAATGAATATATACAAGACGGTATATATTATTTTTATATACCTAGATCGAATATTTGTAGTAGGTAATTAATATAGGAATGAAACTTAGTTTGATTTCAAGTGGTTGTTGAACACAACTAGCTATGTAGGAGACAGAGACAGGTATATTTCGGTGTGTGTCAGGAAGAGATGGATGTAGTTTTTTTTTGTTGCTTTGGGTCGACATTTTCAGGGTCTGAAGACAGAGTACTTATTACTCTGGGCAGTTTAGTTTTGAGCCTGGGAGAGGTGGGACTCAATCATATTAATCTCAGTGTTTGAATTCGATATATTTTAATATTTATTTACCCACCTTCGTAGTAGTTAGTACATTATTTTTTAGTGATATTTCCACAATTGGGAATATATAAAGATCATCCTAAATTACTTTTAATTAGCATTTAAAATCCGTGATGCTGCCAGCTGTCTAAGATAAGATTTTCTTTTAATATTATTAATTTATTATTTATATCTAGGTGTTAGGATACTCTCAGGATGTCTGTTGTCTACAAGGCAATATTTGTACTCAAGGATTTATTATTTTACGGATTTTGAAAACGAAGGAATTATGTGTTATATGTACATTTATTTTCAGTATTATTGTATGTATGTATGTACCTGTGGCTGATTTTATATAGCGCGGTCCGACACATCTAGAACTAGACTAATAACAGTGGCGCACCGCTCTACCCAATATTATACTTTTATTTAATTTACTTTACCATAACGATGGAGTATACAGTTTGAAGAGGAGTTATATGTTGAGAAGGATATTATTTGATTATTAATTTAATTACATATTTTATCATCGAATGTCATTTGTATTCTATGAACTTACTGGATTTTTCTACTTATTCAACATGCTGTAGTTGCTGCGATATCATGAAAGGAACAAATTTGACATTTTGCATGACACTAATCATAAGTAATATTTATGTATTTATTGGTCTTAATATATTTTTATTTGACTTACATGATACCTAAATTCACCTCACCATAAATATGTAGTCTTTTATAGCTAAATCTTGTCGAGATTACCTTATGGATATGGATCCCTTCTGCCTATCGACACTAGACTAGCTACCTTGTGTCTATAGTGTGGGTTTGATCTATTCGTAACCACATATTTATCATTATTATTATACAATTATGCACGAGACATATTATGTACTTTGTAGAAACATATACTATATACTAACAATTCCAGTCCTAATCCTGCTTCGAAATGTAGGTGTACCGTTAGCAAGCCCTGCTCCCCTCTCTTCGATTCAGCTTTCGAGACAAGGGTCAATACTGGTCTTGCCCCGTTTCCCGCCAGGGTCCAAGACAAAGCTTCTTAACATATATTTATAATTATTCTTATTATATATAGCTGCATGTTCAAATGAGTATACATATTATATATTATTTTATATATTCGGGGTGTAGATTAGTGCACTCGGGCTCAAAGTACGGCATGGCGAGTTTTGAGACGTGAGGGAGCGAAGGTGGCGCTCCTTTAGCATGGACACAGCATGCTTTCCATGCACTAACATGGTAGTTAGTCTCTGAAAATGATGTCATAGCAATTGTGTTGAAATTTAATTAATATTCAAAAGTAATAAAGTTATGGTTTTGGGTGCGCCACTGTCCTTTACGACGCAACGAATTAGTAGGTATGTTGTAGAACATATGTACATACATCGGCTATAGAAACTATGAAATGGTTATCTTATGTAGGGACATAGATCGGCAACCAGTTACCATACAACATTCTCGTAATGATATAGAATAATATTATTTGAATTTTATGTTATGATGATTGTTATGTTATATTTCGTTATGTTTTATTATGCACTATTTTTATTATGTTATTTTACAGTATCTCAAGGTAAGTGATCTGACGTCAAAGTTGATCTCAGAGTTAATATGTATCAAAATTCATGTTTAAATTGTTTTATTGATTTTGTGATTTTGTTGTTCTTTTTGATTATTGAAATGTATATTTCAGGTGACTTATTTTGCGTTTTTAAAAATACACAACGTAGGTAAAATTATCGGCAAAACACAACGTACTGGGTCCAAATCTAACGTAAATAGTTAATAGATAATTTAGACGATCACGAAAGGCCAAAATTCGTCAATTAATTTAATTAGGAATGCGATATTTCGTACGTATATTTGCAACAATGCAAAAATTCATACAATTCTTAGCTAGTCGGATAGGGATGTAAATTCTAGTTTGGGAATCATTTATTACAGTAGGTATAGTTTAGAAGCTAGGATGTTGCAAATTCGGAGCTTAGAATGGTTTAAAATAGGTAGGATCATCACAAATGGTGCCTTGGACCAGAATATTATGTCTGTCATTGCAGACATAAACTGGGTTTTTACGGAGTAGAAGTGGGTTTTGGGTTTGCGATGATAAATAACTAAAATCATGAATATTGGAGGGGGGGAGAGCATAAATGGGTTTTGAGGAGTAGAACTGGGTTATGGACAGAGGAATGTGTTTGGTTTTTGAGGGGGGGATAAAATCTATACTTGGTAGATGTAGTGAGAAAATTGGTTGATGATTTTTACTTCGAGAACCGCGGGTTGGTTATCCATGGATTATAGTGTTAGTCGAATTAGGCAACATATTATATTTATGTTTGGCTATCTATAGGTATATATCTTACATTATACATAAGAATGGTGAACCCTTAAGAGTTCATTTGGAATTATGTCCTTATGAATAGTCTAATAAAGAGCGCTTGTGATTCAGGTATAAAATTGGATAGGTATATATATGTTGAAATCCTGAATAGTTCTTTATTTTATTCAATAATGTATATAGGTAGGTACCAAAAATATGTACTTTCATAAGAAGATTGGGTGTTAGAAAAATGGAATATTATATTCCCAAATAGACTTGTAAACATGGGTATTATGTATGCGAAGTGTATTTTATGTATATGGGTATATGACTAGAGTTTTTTTTAGGATTTTTAGATATTGTAGTATTTGAGTAAAATGGATAAATAATAGGTATATAGTTTGATGTTAGTTATATGTATCAAGTGGATGTTTGTTAAGGATTAGAATTGTACCTAATTATAATAGGTATTATTATTTCTTGAGGAATATGGTCTTAACATTTTACAGTATTTGTGAGTTAAGTGTTTTGTTTTTAAACTTTTAGAATTCTGTCAAGTTAATTATTTGGGATGTGAAATAAATTTATGATCGAGGTATGAATGGTGAATATATTATTGAGTTTGAAATAATATTAGACCAGATTTTATGAGTATCTGATAACATACATAATACAATATACGAATGAAGCGGATAAGTATATAGGCAATAATCGAATGATGAGGTTTTGATGAAATCACGATTTAGGTGATTATTTTTACAGTTATATGTTAAACGGTTAGCTGGAAGAAATAGTGGATATTCGTTCTTACAGGCTAAGGGGGGGAGGGGACAACCTACACTCTTTTAAGCCCGGGGGGGGGCAAAACCAAGGGCTTCACATTGGATAACGTTGGAACTCTTTGTGTACCCTGAAAGGTGGTATCTATCATTTTAAAATGAAGGACTGGAAGAAGAAACGAATTTATGAAAATATTCTAAGAAGAAAGAGACTGGTGTTCGCTGATATAACACATCATGTCTTCCAAATAGAGAAATAAGATGTACAACCTATAGATACTAAGATATTAATTAATACGTTATAATATTTAAAACCAAGAACGAGAGTGGAAATAATATTATTACTGGAATGACAAAAAACTATAGTTTTAAATAAAGATGCAAGCAGATAGGTATACGGGATATTATAGTACCTAACGGGATGTATACGATCAGTGGTTGTTAAACTGTATGCCTGATACTGTGATGTTGCTGAATGGAACAAAGAAACCTGAGACAAAGGGTATTAGGAATTATGCGTGCGCTAAAATGAGATAATTATTTCAATTGAATATTTGTTGGTAGGATAACGACATGATTTACTTGCAAGGAAACTTAGAAAGAAGTTTGGACAGCGATGATAGAAGTTTTATGGAAACCAAAAGACGACTAGATAGGATTGTGTAGCATTGGATTCTCTCTGTTAACCCAAAAGAGAGTGGTGTACAATAACATAAATCGCTGAAGAGAAGTAATTTGATAAGAAAGTACAACGCTATGATGTAACAGTTTGAGAATCGATTGTGAATCTATCGAAGTCACAAATGGAATAAACTATTTAATGTGTTATAATTTTAAAATTGTGGTGTCAAATATTATAATAATATTATTCAATAGTGTTAGAGTGAAGATGTGAACTATAAAGTGTTTAGTTATTATTATTTTACAAGTGGAACGAATATTATGATATGTGCATATGGAGTTACAATTGTGTGTATTATATTTAGTTGTGTGTGTGATATAGTTTGAAATAGATAAGTGTTTTTTTTTCAGGACTTTTGAAATGAATGAGGACGATTCATATATATATATACCTAATATGTAGGTATATACATTAGGTGACTGTTATATTGGATACAAGGGAAATTCTATATACCTATTATAGAATAACATATTGGAATGTATTATGTAGATATTGTCAATGCAACTCGTTTAAATATTGCGTTTTGTATCTTATATGCATAAATGTGTGTAAATACATCAAGGGAGGGGTTCCCACCACTTACCTCTGGATGTTTCAAGAACATTGTATGTTATCTTTCTCCTAATTATTTGTGGTATTATTATAGGTGTAAATTTTACGTAATTATAGGTATTTTGAGTTAGCTGTTCGCGTTTGAAATTATTTAGGCACACTGTCAACACATTAACACGAATTTTGTTGGTTAGCTGGAGGATGCTGCACAACTTGTAGAATTATGTGGCTTGATCACGTGGATCGAATTCTTATGGAAGGCCGCGTGTTGAGTAGGAGAAATCGGTATGAATTGTGTGAGGGATTGTAAGGCAGTGATGGAGGCGAGGGATGTGTGCCAAGATAGAAGGATTTGTCGTTTGGTTCTCTCTGTCTACCCCATCTGAGACGCAGCGTGATGGTGCTGAGAGATGAGTGGTTATTTAGGATGGGTTGCCGGTGGAGAGTTGGTCTCCCACTTTTTCCGTGAGTCTTCGTGTGTTCTGTGGGAGGACGGGTGTTCTAGGAAATTAAGACATTTAGCATCTTGGATTCAGCGATGAGGTTTGCCGCCGTCATGAATGTTCTGAATTGGTACGGAGAGGACGATTTGCATGTCTATTTGTGTGCTGCAGGACTACTGGTTGCATCGGCAAAGGAATCATGGATATGAGACATCTGGCGAGTAGTACAGGATTGGTGTTACCAGCGAATTGGATCACCCTGAAGAATGCATATATGGACTATAAAGAACCACACGACTATGAATAATTATAATGATGTGTGAACATGATTACATGAAAAGGAATTTTAACAAAATGCAACTTGGATATTAAAGTATTGGCACAAACTTGTTATTATTATTTTATGTTCTATAGATGTTATGACATAAAATAATAACGAAACTCGAAATAATAAAATATAACAGAATATTAAAATATTATGTTATGTTGGGACAATAATATTGAACGAGTATATCTCAAGTGGTAGCGTTGGGGTGTATTATAATTATTGATGACTTGAATAGAGGGACACAGTTGACGAGGTACCTACGACCTATCGGAAGACAGGGGCGTACTCGAAAGTTGGAATTAAATAATTATGAAAAATAATTAGAAAATAAATAATTGTTTGTGAGATAATGCCTCATCCATTTTGTCTTCAGCATGATCTCAAAGGGGGGATGTCATGAAATGAATATATACAAGACGGTATATATTATTTTTATATACCTAGATCGAATATTTGTAGTAGGTAATTAATATAGGAATGAAACTTAGTTTGATTTCAAGTGGTTGTTGAACACAACTAGCTATGTAGGAGACAGAGACAGGTATATTTCGGTGTGTGTCAGGAAGAGATGGATGTAGTTTTTTTTTGTTGCTTTGGGTCGACATTTTCAGGGTCTGAAGACAGAGTACTTATTACTCTGGGCAGTTTAGTTTTGAGCCTGGGAGAGGTGGGACTCAATCATATTAATCTCAGTGTTTGAATTCGATATATTTTAATATTTATTTACCCACCTTCGTAGTAGTTAGTACATTATTTTTTAGTGATATTTCCACAATTGGGAATATATAAAGATCATCCTAAATTACTTTTAATTAGCATTTAAAATCCGTGATGCTGCCAGCTGTCTAAGATAAGATTTTCTTTTAATATTATTAATTTATTATTTATATCTAGGTGTTAGGATACTCTCAGGATGTCTGTTGTCTACAAGGCAATATTTGTACTCAAGGATTTATTATTTTACGGATTTTGAAAACGAAGGAATTATGTGTTATATGTACATTTATTTTCAATATTATTGTATGTATGTATGTACCTGTGGCTGATTTTATATAGCGCGGTCCGACACATCTAGAACTAGACTAATAACAGTGGCGCACCGCTCTACCCAATATTATACTTTTATTTAATTTACTTTACCATAACGATGGAGTATACAGTTTGAAGAGGAGTTATATGTTGAGAAGGATATTATTTGATTATTAATTTAATTACATATTTTATCATCGAATGTCATTTGTATTCTATGAACTTACTGGATTTTTCTACTTATTCAACATGCTGTAGTTGCTGCGATATCATGAAAGGAACAAATTTGACATTTTGCATGACACTAATCATAAGTAATATTTATGTATTTATTGGTCTTAATATATTTTTATTTGACTTACATGATACCTAAATTCACCTCACCATAAATATGTAGTCTTTTATAGCTAAATCTTGTCGAGATTACCTTATGGATATGGATCCCTTCTGCCTATCGACACTAGACTAGCTACCTTGTGTCTATAGTGTGGGTTTGATCTATTCGTAACCACATATTTATCATTATTATTATACAATTATGCACGAGACATATTATGTACTTTGTAGAAACATATACTATATACTAACAATTCCAGTCCTAATCCTGCTTCGAAATGTAGGTGTACCGTTAGCAAGCCCTGCTCCCCTCTCTTCGATTCAGCTTTCGAGACAAGGGTCAATACTGGTCTTGCCCCGTTTCCCGCCAGGGTCCAAGACAAAGCTTCTTAACATATATTTATAATTATTCTTATTATATATAGCTGCATGTTCAAATGAGTATACATATTATATATTATTTTATATATTCGGGGTGTAGATTAGTGCACTCGGGCTCAAAGTACGGCATGGCGAGTTTTGAGACGTGAGGGAGCGAAGGTGGCGCTCCTTTAGCATGGACACAGCATGCTTTCCATGCACTAACATGGTAGTTAGTCTCTGAAAATGATGTCATAGCAATTGTGTTGAAATTTAATTAATATTCAAAAGTAATAAAGTTATGGTTTTGGGTGCGCCACTGTCCTTTACGACGCAACGAATTAGTAGGTATGTTGTAGAACATATGTACATACATCGGCTATAGAAACTATGAAATGGTTATCTTATGTAGGGACATAGATCGGCAACCAGTTACCATACAACATTCTCGTAATGATATAGAATAATATTATTTGAATTTTATGTTATGATGATTGTTATGTTATATTTCGTTATGTTTTATTATGCACTATTTTTATTATGTTATTTTACAGTATCTCAAGGTAAGTGATCTGACGTCAAAGTTGATCTCAGAGTTAATATGTATCAAAATTCATGTTTAAATTGTTTTATTGATTTTGTGATTTTGTTGTTCTTTTTGATTATTGAAATGTATATTTCAGGTGACTTATTTTGCGTTTTTAAAAATACACAACGTAGGTAAAATTATCGGCAAAACACAACGTACTGGGTCCAAATCTAACGTAAATAGTTAATAGATAATTTAGACGATCACGAAAGGCCAAAATTCGTCAATTAATTTAATTAGGAATGCGATATTTCGTACGTATATTTGCAACAATGCGAAAATTCATACAATTCTTAGCTAGTCGGATAGGGATGTAAATTCTAGTTTGGGAATCATTTATTACAGTAGGTATAGTTTAGAAGCTAGGATGTTGCAAATTCGGAGCTTAGAATGGTTTAAAATAGGTAGGATCATCACAATATGTATCTTAATTTAGTACTATCTCGGTCTTTGTGAATTGTCTATGCGTGTTATTTATTAATTTATTTCACTCATCTACGGCCTTAACCCTTTACCTCAATAAGGTAAATACATACTTTTTTTAATAATCAATCATTTACAAAAACAAACAACGAAAAGCAAATTTTAATCAATTAATGAAATATTAAAAATATTGTTATTGTGTAATATATAATGTGTTGGAAAAGGCCATCTCTCTAAGAGTTACTATCTCATATTAATACAATAGTCGGAATACGATTATGAAAATGCTCTTTGTTCGGTTTTATCAAAATTACGATTCAAAATTTACCTTATTCCACTTCGTGCACAATTTACTATCGGCATGTGATCAGCATTCTCTGAAATTGAATCTTTCAGGTGATTGGGAAGCTAATAGAGGATATTACGGAGATGCTTGAACCAGATGTTGTTGAAAACCTTAAGAGAGATACGATTAATAAAAAGCGTCTTGTGTTAGATTCTTACAAAGATTTGTGAAATTTTATTTTATAAAAAGGGTCTGGGTTTAACACGTATATATCATTTTTGGTGCATTTGTATCTTATATTGTAAGAAAGTTTTTAAACAAAGATATTCAGGTAGGCACAATGCTGATATTTTAAACCCGCGTATTGTGCCTTATTTTTTGGTATCCTGTATATCTGGAGAGGTGAATTTTAGACTGTTAAGTTTTTGTGTGATCAATTCTAATCATATGGATGCTTATCTGGTTATATAATGCTGAGAAGTGTGGATGGCAATTCTATGTATGTCGTCGAAAATTCCGTAATACATAATTATATAATTTGATATCTTTAAAACCTTTATTATTGTGTGTTACGTAGACACTGTTATCCTTTTCGTACACTCATTTTGTCAATATCCAGTAAAAATATTATATTTATAAAATTACTCGACAGGAGTATTTGTTCCGCTTGAGCGGTTATCCCTGTTTTATGCTACATTTTTATGATGAAACCATAAAAAACTGTGATAAACAATACCTATACAAATGTTCATTTGATATCATGAACCGCTGGATGTAAACATTTATTTGCGAAGTATTAATCAAGTTTTTATGGATATTTATTCACCAATTTGTATTTGCGCTCAATGCAGATTAGTATTGATAGAATTCTTAATTACATTTTGGTTTCATTAACTTTAGTATACACAGCTCATTAGCGAGTATTTATTTATATTTTCTAGCAGCTCTTTCAAAGTTTTGTTTTTTCATAAATATATATATAATGGATTATAGAATTTTTTTATTAGATGATTTGTGGTTTAGATTTTTCATCATTAATTTTATTCATTTTTAAGTAAAAAAAAATACCACTCACCATTAGGTACAGTGTTCACCTTTCCGTTGAGTAATGCGACAAAAAGAGAGATTAATACAAAGAAAAATACACACTTATTAACTTAACTTAAATGAATTTTTCATCACTTTCACGGTGTTTTATTTGTAGACAAAAAATATCTACAAGGGAAACTGTATTTCTATACTTGCATACACTCACTATCATAGAATTCCCCATGCATGCCCTCCTATTCAATACGCTCAACACCTTTCCTTACTGTATGAGTTGATTTATATTATGATCTTGCCATTTAATCCCCGGACATCCACGTCTCCGAGCACAATTCCTCTCAGTCATGTATATTATTTTCTTAGTAATTCAGTCATTATTCATTCTTTTCACGTGCCCAAATCACCGTAGTTTATTCACTTTCATTGTTGTTGTTTTCAGCTTTCAGTACACATTTTTCACGAATACTGACACTATGATGATATTGATGATTCTGGATGGTTTCGTTTTGACGCCGTTTAACAATCCCTAGATCGTCTCAAGGGCGCCGGTATACTATCTTTCATACTTTCATCGAACATTCTTCTAAATGACCTCATTTCTGCTGCATTTATATCGCTTTCATTCTTCTTGATCTATGTCCCGTTTAATTTACATACTTTAGTATTGACACTAGGTTTCACCAACATTTGGGCAATAATAGAAATTTAACTGCTCGTCGGATTGCACAGTTTACCTTATTGTCTGGAATTTTTCTTCATTCGATATCGTTTTCACATTTTCCATCTCTCTTGAATAAACTTACTTATTAATCGTTTAAGTAAGTTTATTCAAGAAAGTATTTATACTTATTTATACTTATTAATTGTTATTATTAATCACAAACACATTACCAATATTACTCACAATCATATATATGACAATCACCTCTATATGAGTTGGTATTACCAACAACCCCTATCTATTGGTTTTCTGTCTTTGTATTTTGCAAAATTAAGGTGTATCTTCTTATATTGCATATCTAAATCTGACATCCATTTAGTCGAGTATGTTCAAATAATATTGTAATATGTACAAGAATTCAATGTCATGAACTTAGCCTACATAGAAATAGTTTTTTTTTAATGTTTATGAATTTGTGATTCTGTTATTATTATTGGATAATTTATATTGCGCCGTTTTCATGATTCAAATCATCTCAAGGGCGCATTTACACTATAATTTATTCTTTACTACTTTTATAATACAAATTTGGTTAAATGTTATTGTCACAAATTTTTATAAGATTTGGTTTGTTTGTTTCTATTTTTACAATTTATTATTTAAACTTCAGCACAGTAAACACTAAAAACAACATAATTAAATAAACTACACTGTATTTTAGTCGGAATGAAAAAAAAAATATTCATTGATATTTAACTATTATTTTGAATTTAAAAGAAAGAGAAGTTGTGGGTTCAGGCAGCTGCAAGAGCGCCATCTACCCTAACTGTTATATTAAATTTACTCATACATAAAATTACCCAACACTTTATCAACATAACATGTTTTTAGGATTGTATAGTAAACATATCTCTGTCTGAAATCTTCTCAAGATGTTGCATAGGGAATTAGTTCCTGACGTGTGTATGTAGGATACTGGAAAATCGACCATTTTCTCGACCCTTTTCTCAATTCTAAAAAGGGTTCGGGATAATTTTGTATGTGGTGAAGATGTATTTTTTAATCCCTCGAGGGCCTTGTGTAAAACTATACTGAAATGCTTTTATACAAGACAATTGTTCATTCGAAACGTGTTTCCTTTTATTCCCTTTTCATTTCTCTCAAGAACTTACATAGACGACTAGACATCTTATCATTTGATATTTTCTGTTATCCAAATCAATCTTTAAGAATTCATTTTTTTTCTTCCTCGTTAAACTTCGAAACTTATAGAGAAAAGTTTTTTTTGAATCATAAGCAATTTACCATAAAGTTTCTTACATCTTCCCTTATAATTTCTCGGTAATTATTGAGATTATTGTAACATTTAACTATTTATATATAGGTCTTTTAAATCGTCGGATTTAAGTTGACCAAAAATTCGTGTTCTTTTTAAGATAAGTATCATATACTGCAACTAAGCAACTACAGTCCGTCAATCGTTCATTTTTTTTTGTACAGCAAACATACTTTTTCTCACTGATAATGGTTTTTCTAAATTGTATTCTCATTATTTGCAACATTTCGAAAACGGGGTTCATTTTTTACATCCATTATTCCATCCCATATCACAATCTACTCACCGGTGTACCTATGAACATACATACAGTTGGAAAGAACGACCCATGTATGTATTCTATATTATGAGTTGTATAATATTTCATTTTCAAGAAGAAATGTTTTATTTTATAATATTAGGTATATAGCCATTATTTATATGATGTAGACATCAATCTCTTCATTTTCTCATCCGTTTGCGGCACCGTATCATTTATCTTCATCATGATAGTCCTTTATACATTCAACCATCCAATGTTCCAGAAAATACAGTTTATTTAAGCAAATCTACTTGCATTATTACTTCATCAGCACATCTAACAAACTGACATCTAGCGAAATTTATTGTAATCTTTTTAGATTTCGAATTTTAGCCCATTTCAGCAACAAAGTTAAATATGAAAGGTTCTCAAAATGGTTTGAGTCTTTGCTAAACTTCCGTCGTCTGAAATATTCGAATTTATTCAAAACGCTTTTTCCATATTATGTTTCCATTAAAATTCGTGTGGTGTTTCTAATATTTTCCTGCAGATGGTGAGATATTTCAGAATAAGCTTTCAAAAAATAAATTTCGTTTGTTTATTTCATAATATTTTAAAATACAAAAAAGTTCTTGTTAATTAATTTACGTGTAACGTTTTGAAAATATGTTAGTATTTTATGAAGATATTTCCTTCCGATTTGTAATGGAGTTGGTTTATTCTTGATATATAAAGGAAACAATGATATTCTTTTTTGACTGAGTAACGAATCCCTCAAATCCCTATTTGTATTCTTACTTATAATCAGATCGTATTATGTGATAAAATCACCCAAAGAAAACGCCTACAATATCACTACATTCACCAAAGCCAGATATTCAATGTAGTTTTAGGATGATCATTCTTTATTTATTTATTCCTTACTTTACATTGATTACAATCAATTTTACACAAAAAAATTCTATGAAATACAGTCGATACCGAGGGTGAGTTCATCCAAATAACTCAATATTATAAAGTCACCTGAATCTGATAAGTATAAATTTTTATATCCAATAAACTTGTCAAAACTAACAAACTAGAAGAGAGGCAACTAAGATGGTATGGGCACATAAGACGGAGATCACCGGAACACAATGTAAACAAAGCCACATCAATAAATCTCCCTCGACATCCATCAAGAGGGAGACCAAAGAATACCTGGATGACACAATGTAATAAAATCCTGCGGAGAAATGGCCTGGATGAAGATGATATAAGAAACAGAAGAATGTATGTATAACCTCAGAACGAGAAGAGCCGACCCCAACAGCCTTCAGCGGCAATAAGTTGGGACAGTGCCAAGAAGAAGAAACTTGTCAAAACTATTTTACAAAATATGAGGCTCAGATAGAGTAATCCTAAAGACACCTACCTACCAATTCTTATGAATATACCTATTATCATTACGCATTTTTCTTTTCTTTTTGTCGATATTGTGAAAATTGAATTCTATCTTAATTTTTTTTAGACTCAGGGCTTGTAGGCATCAATGATGGTCACTATCTATTCCTTATATTTTACTGTAAAAAGTATGAAGTTTATTGGATGTAAAAGTCAAAAATAATTTAGCTTGTCGAGGGTAACTTTAAGTGAATATTGAAATATTGGGCGTAAGTATCTGGAATCCTCAATAGGGCGACAACCATCGTCACAAATACAAATTGAAATGAGATTTAATTATTTGATTAAGGGATACATAGTACGTAACTTTAAAAGAGTATTTTCATACAAAAGTTTTTCGTATTATATTATTTTATTTGAAGATGTTGAATTTACCAAATTGATTAAAATGGAGTATTTTGCCTTAGTATATATTTCCGTAATGTTTTATTATAAAAACACCCTTCGTTTATCTTATGAGATTCATTTGGCTGATGAAATATAATATTCTTACTTTACTTTGATGTATATTTTAAGTATTTGAAATTTCAATACCATTTTTTGAGAGAACCATATACGAGATGGTCCTGACCATCTCAAAAAGCTCTCAACGGGTTTATTAAACTATGAAATAGCACCGTTGTAGAAAGATATATTTTCTTTTAAGCAACTCTATATTTCAGTAAATGAATAGCTATTTTTTCCATATTTTGGCACTACGAGTACATCACAAATATCATGGTACATTGAAAGAACCTCTACACACTCGGATATCTCAGGAGTCGGAGACTCCTATTTATCCGAATTTGCACACATAACTTTCATTTCCTCAGGGGCGACCCGAAGAACAGATCAACGTAAGTCGCCTCGTTGGAACAATAAACAAAAAGAAACAAAAATAGCCCATATTGGGAAAAATTAAAATAAAGTGATTTCACACAATACATGTGTGACCATAATTAACCATAATAAATTAAACCAATATCATGGTAGTAAAAAATACCATCATAGAAAAAAGATCAATACATTTTGTTCGAATCCCAAAATTCTACTGCACTTGTGATTCACAATCAAACAGCAGAACTTGAGTTAGTTAGATTATCACATTTTTTCTGCAACATATTATAAAGAAAAAATGTGGTCCAATACATTCTACAGATTAAAATGATTTTTTCTTAAGCTTGGTATCATTTTTAACCTTTAGTGCCTATAACTTAAACCTTTTCATATTATATGAAAGGAACAAACTCGTGTCGCAGAGTATTAAAAACAATATTTTATGGTACCTATCTTCTATCTAATAATTTTACGATGTTTAAAGTCTTGTAAATAATGCCTCTGTCTTATGCCTAATTTCCCTGCCCCGTACTAGATAATCCTGTCCCATGTTAAAATATTCAAAAACCTTGCCCATAATTTCAATATCATTTTTTATTCATTCACTTTCCTTGCTCCAAATAGCCTCAGAATACTAAGGCCCAAAATTACAGTGCAGGCTTAAGATCCTCCTTAACCTTAAGGAACACATAAAGCTTCGCTTACCAATATTACGCGAATTACAATGTCTCCTTAGCACGAATTTGCGGCTTAATCTACTCCTTAAGTTAAGGAATATCCAGGGGTGTCCTCAACAACGTTAAGCTCGCTTAAACTCAGTTAATTTTGTCATCACCAGGAGGCGCCACTAGTTACAATAAGAACAATCTGACATTAATGGCATATTATGTCCACGCCATCATTACGCTTTTCTCTTTGTTGTTGCTAAGGTTGTTTCATTTGCGCTTCTATTTGGATTTTTTCGTTACTGACCCTGTTTCGTCGGTAACGAAAAAATCCAGGAGCGTTCACGAAATCAAAACAACAACACGAAATGGCGCGCGTCCCCGTTAACATGACAAATGTGAGGTTAATGCATAGACAAAATCACAATAAAACAACTAGTAGGGCTACCGACTTAACCATATTTGCGTTTTAGTCAAGTCGCAGTCGAATATTGATTGAAATTCTCGTGTGAGCAGTAAGCTCGACTTAACTTTTAAGCCTCCTCACCAAAGCTCCACGATAAGCTACTGATTGTAATTTCGGGCCTTACTCTTGGTAATATTTCTACCATAATAAAATAAATATTTATTTCGCAACCTAGTGTTATATATAGTATCTTGTCTGTGTTAAATTTGTATTAAAATAATTCATTTTATCACTATAGCTGCGTTTTGTTTTTGTGACATCTATATTTACTCTTGCAATCTATAAATTTACTCTCTGTCATTTTAATATTCCTTGTGAATAAACTACGTTCTATCTCCGATTTTACGTGTTTTTAATCTCAAATCCCGATCAAATTTCTCAAGAACCAAAAGTTGCTGGACAACAGTTATGAAATGTCCATATTCACAACAGTTTAAACATTATTTGATGTTGTACCCGCTTGGTGTTTAATTTTGCTTGTGTTTTATTTTTTTTAATTACCTACATTAATTATTATTATTATTACTGACAATAAGAAGATTCTTACGAGGATCATTACAGCTGAAGGCCAATGCGATCCCAGAAGAAAACCTTTAACGATATCCAAACGATAACACAAATAAAATATATCCTCATTTTTTCTTTTAAATCCTGCATACGTCACGTTAAAGATATCAAATTTTCCACCCAGACTATTGAACATTTGAATGAGTATCATAAAATGTTTTGGTGTTCTACTTATGGAGTTTTTGCGTACATAAAGGTAAACTATTGTAATTTGCCCAATTTGTTCTATCGTAATTTAAGTAAATAAAAAAATAAAAGAAAGCATATCGGTACCAAAAAAAGTGTATAGTATCTACGTTTGTCCTATGTCTGTTTCATTTCCTCACCGACACATATCAGATACAGTAGTACCAAAGCACACATAATGTACGAAATGAAAACATTACTTTTCGTGAATGATTAATGATTCGTCCCCCTAACGAGCTCGCCTGACATCATGTGAAGGGTGACGACATTATTTTCTTCCAACTCATTCAATAGAAGCAGATTTTTCACAAGCATACACCACCAGTAACGGTTCCTTTGTAAGAGCGTTTATGCGGTGCACTTTTTTATGAATTCGTTAAATATATATTTTTATGAATAGTGAGGACTCTGAGGAGTAGTTGAATATTATTTCATTTCTTTTTTTTTAAATACATTTAAATTGAAGATACAAACATTCATCTTGCTCCATGGGGACACCGGCTAAGATTAGATAGCCCACTCTTTTCTTTTAGTTTTCTATTGAATCTCATAAAATGTAAATATTCGTAAAATGCTCCTTACACTCAATATCTTAAATTTAGCGATGCGGTATGCCACTTATACCGAATGTCTTAACTTATGTTATTGGTACGTAGAGGGCAGCTTGCATTTTTTTACATGAGGTTTGTCTGATGGCTTCACATTTTTCAGGAGATGCCGTGATGGTATAAATGAATAATGTTGTGTATTGTTTATAACTATGTAAGGTTTTTCGCACATTTGTAGTAGGTGTTGTAGCAATTATCATTAGTTCCAAAGGTAGAAGATGATATCACACTAAAGATGAGGCTTTTCTCATAACTACCTTTCGACTCGAGACAAGTACTGTGGTTTGTAAAACATTACGTAGAAGACGTTCGATTTAACGAGGAGGCATGCTACACATTCTGATTACCTGGAGATGCCGTGGTGGTAAAGATTGAAAGAAAGGCCCTTCACATTTCAGCCCAACAGCCGCCTCTGCCCACTACCATTTTGATTCGCTGTTCACATCTGATGTTTTGATAGATGTATTTATTCATGTACCGCGCGTTTGTATAAGCTTTAATTTTTTTTATTTTTGTCAATTCTTCCATAGTGAACAATCTACATACATCCCAACCATGACAAAGTTAATGAATTTATCATATCATTGCTACGTCACAGCGTTTGTTTTACATTATATCTGCGAAAGTATTTCCTTTTTTACATGACAAAATCATAACTTTTACAAATATAACGAAAATGAAACAAAACAATCGTCATTTTTAAATTATTTATGAAATGTCGCACAAACATAAACAATCTACAGATAAATTTACACATACGTGTTCATTGAATTGAATAAATTCCAATATATTTTTACTCCCATATTTTCTTTTTTATCCCTTTAAAGTGTCCCTTGGAAACACAAATTAATGTAGCAAGCAGTAAAAAAATATTGGAAACAAAAAAATAAAGATGAATTTTTATTTCGCTGGCAATCCCAATAGTGAGAAATACCGTGATGGTAAAAAAGAAAATAATATACCTATCTTTATATTCTATATCGTTACAGCATCTCCTGCAACTGCAGAGTCAATGGATCAACTGCATGCAATAAACATGCGAATCGTTCTCTCTATCCCAATAAAAAGTAAGAATTTCAGAATAAGTGGCATACGTCTTCGCTGTATCAATGATGTTAAATGTTTTATTCGTGATATTTCACAAATGTCCACCTTCTACAGAACACTTGAAAACCTATGGCAAAAATCTGAGACCCATTTTTTTTCGAGAGCTCAATTGTTCCAAATGTACTTATCTTAAATAGCAATATAGGACTTTGTTATTTATATAATTATGGGCTTTGTGTACATTCTTCTACTAATTAAATGCGATTAAGTTTTAATCCTCTTTATCATACTTCGTTACTTTTCATGCTGGTGCAATTTTCACAATTGAGTTAACATTTCGTAGGGAAATTGTTAAGCTTAGCAGGCACGTTATCAAATACTATGTGATTTGTCGTACCATGAGGTGGTGTAACGAGATCATAGAATTTAGATACAGGCAGGCGACACTTTTGTTTGATAGATTGAGCGGCGTAATAAAATGAAATTATCGTCACATTCGACAGACAAGATCACTTCCTACCTTACTGTCAGGTTAACTGGTTTGTTATCAGTGTCTCTGTGTAAATTACTTGATATTTTATTCTAAAAGTGATCTTTTGTGCCTGAAAAGTATTTGTCGGATTAAACATAACGCTGGTTACCACTTGGTGAGCGAGAATTCGGACAATACCTCTGCATCTTGGCAAAAACTCAATTTTAAAATAATTTAAAAATACTTTGTTATAAATGCCATTTAATCCGCCAACGTACCACTGACGTACCACTTCTACTAGGATACGAGCAAAATAGTTATTTCGGACAGAAATCAATTTGACTAGTGTTTTTGATTTATCTGTTTCTGATTTAAAAAAAAAACTTTTACACCATGGATTGCTTTAAGTGTACGGCTCTTTTGGGCTTGGAGGATGCAATGGTATGCTCGAATTGTCAAAGAAAGTATCATTATTCTTGTGGTGGACTGACAGAGTCAAATTTCAAAAATATGCTCAAGATGAATAAGGCTAAGTGGAAGTGCACGGTTTGCAAGGGAACACATCATAATGATTCTCCGAAGGGTGTATCTGCAGTTCCGGATGCTGACATTGTAAAGTCTTTAAACCTAATAAGAAGGGAAATTTCTGAGCTGAAAACATATTTTGAGGGTGCTTTTGAGAGGCAAAGAGAGGAATTTTTAATGCTCAACGAGTCTGTGGTGAATTGTACTGCTAAGGTCAATGAGATTAGTGAAAAAACTGATCTTCTACAAATTAAGCTACATGATGAAATTGAAAAGATAAATGAAAGAGTACGAAATATAGAGAAGGAAAACATATCACTCAGACAAACTGTTAACAGAATAGAGCAAGAGTCTTTGGAAACTAGTATTGAAATTCAGGGGATTCCTTATGAAGTGAATGAACAATTGCTGCCGAAGATTCAATCTGTTCTGAAGTACGTTGGTTTTGAAGAGTTTCCAGTTGAAAGTGTTTTGGAGGTGTCTAGAAGTATCTTTTCGAGGAAGAAAAATATTAACGTAAAATTTGCAAGTAAAACAATACGTGATGAAGTTATGAAACAGAACAAATTTAAAGGATTTTTCACAGCTCAACACTTGGGTCTGAAAACCCCAGAACGAGAAGACCCTGAGAGAATCTTCATTAATGAAAGACTAACGAGCTATAATAAGCATTTATTGTGGCTGGCAAAAACCACCAGAGCAATTGGTTACAAGTTTGCATGGTACAGACACGGAAATATTTATATCAAGAAGTCCGAAGGTGAAAAACCATTAGTTATCAGGGGGTCAAATGATATACCCACTCGGTAATAGATGTATCTGGTGAAAAGGGCGACTCAATTGACCTTGGACTATCTATGGACCTGAATTACGGAACTATCGAAGAAATAAACACGTTGATGAAGGATGCGAATTTTACAATGGTTAATATGAACATCCGAAGTATTAATCTTCACATGGAAGAGTTTTGTATCCTTTTAAATTGTCTAAGTTTTAAACCTGATATAATTGTACTCACAGAAACACAAATGGTCAATATGAAAAAAATTCTGTCAGGTAAATAATATTCTAATTTGCTCAACAATCAAACGGAATTTTAATATATATCGGAACCTTTTAAACTCTTTAATTAAAAAATGTAGGCAGGATTATTATAGCAACAAATTACGTGCAGTTAGGAGTAATATGAAACAAACATGATTCTTTTGTTTTTGTATATAAGTATATGTAGGATTGAATAAAACAACTAACTCACAGTTGAATAGTTTTGGTGAGCAGGCATTTCATGAATAAGTCATATTTCAATGTGATACTGTAACATTAATTTTAAATGATTTGCTGGATTGACAAAGTACTAATGTTTTAGTTGTAACATTGTTATTTTTTGCCATGAGGGTGGATAGTGAATTTCTTGTTTATTGTTCACTAAGCCTACTGAGTGGGCCTGCGAACATAGCGATGTATAGGTACATGTTTATCTGTGTGTATGTAATATGTAGAGTATAATACAAAGTACACAGTACACTGCAATTATTTAGTCTTTTAAAGGACACATACATGTTTATAGTTACGTACAGGTAGGAATATAAAACTTGATATTAGTAGGTATTCCCACATACAGGCTCTGCCTGGTGGGATCTCATGGTAGATGATGTATGGTTCTATTGTATGTATACATGTATGTATTAGAATATTAAGTTGTAATCTCATTTTCTGATTTAATTGTATGTATGTATGTATATTTAGTGTAATAGTAACATTTGTTTGTAATTTAATTTTGATAAGTATAATAATGAAATGTATACATATGTGTGTATTTATTAGTGATGTAACGAATGTCTGATTTTGGATATTCGCGAATGCGAATGCGAATGCGAATATTTCATGCCGACATTCGCGAATGCGAATGCGAATGCGAATATTGACTTGAAAATGGTATAGGAATTTGAAATATTCCAAAACTCCTCGGTTTTCTTAAAGAATATTTTCTTGCAGTACCTTTTTCCACAATGTACCGGGTAAGTATCCGGTACTTTCACCGAATTACTGATTTGTTTCTTCATTTACATGGTACACAACAGATGAAAGACATATAAATATAAACATGTAAGCGACAAAAACATTCCAATAGTCTTACATCGAAACAGTGCATACTTCAGCAATAACACACAAAACAATTAAAGAAAATCTTACACATAATATAGGTATTAATTCACAATACATCCAATCACCCATTCCTATTACAAATCGCTGCTCACCCGATTTCGCACACATACCTAATACATTCATTCGCACAAACACATTCACACTTCACTAATGTATGCAATAACAATACAAAAAAACTCTTAAAAAAGAAAAATCAAAAATTTAAAAAACAGTCTAAAAATTAATACTATCCCAAACACTTCACATTTTATCAAACATATACATTTTTTTTATATTTATTTCATCTTATTCTACCCTCAACTCTCCTTTCTCACAAACCTGACGTAATTGGCACTTTAAAATTCTATAAACAGGGTTTCTTGAGTCTGCAATCGTTTTTGTTTTTTTTTAATGTAGAACGGAAAACAAGATCTTGTTAAAGGAAGCATTCTAAAGTTAATCGTATCTAAAATATTAGGCACATCGTATTCGGACAAGCATATTTTTCTCAGGTTGCATGCATCCAGCAAAACTCTTCACAATTCCAATTTAGGCAAATCTTTAATAAATACAGGATAATGCAATCTCTTCCTAACCAAACGAATGAATTTAGACTGAGTTCTCTCAACTTGATCGACATATTTTTTAAAATGTGGATTCCATACAGAGGAACAGTCCTCCAGCTTGGAGCGAAACAACGATAAGTACAAGTACAAATACGATTCATATAACCTAAATGACTTTGTAGATCTCAGAATAAATCCCAGTATTTTATTGCTCTCTTCGATAATTTTGTTCACGTGATCATCAAAGTGAAGCTCAGAGTCAAACACCACACCTAAATCTCTAATCTTATTTACTTCTTTTAAATCATGATTATGGATATTGTAAATTTATCGAATTTTGTTTCTATTTTTGGTAAAAGAGATCAGATTACACTTCTCCAGATTCAAGTGCAAGTTATTTCTTTTACAGTACTCGCGTAGTCTTTCCAAGTCCTCGTTAAGCATTTCATAGTCAAACAATAATTGAATTTGACAGTATATTTTTAAATCGTCCGCAAATAATAGAAGCTCTGAGTGGTCAAAGCACTTTTTTATGTTGTTTATGAATATCGTGAAAAGTAAAGGACCCAAAGAAGACCCCTGAGGGACACCAGATGTAACACTGACACTGCCAGATGAGTAACCGTTAAGTTAAACTGTCATCAATCTATCAGAAATATATGAGTCAATCCACCTTAGTTGAAAAAAGTCGATGTTCTACTTTATCAAATGCCTTTTGAAAGCCGATATAAATGGCATCCAACTGTATACGATTGTCCATAGCTGAGAAAAAAAATCAGATTTGTTACTGTCGATCTTCCACTCATGAATCCATGCTGCTCTACAAGAAGATACGGCTTCAGGAAAAAAGTAATTTGTTCACGAACCATACCCTCAAATATTTTTGAAATAGGTGATAGAATTAAAATTGGTCTGTAGTTACGAACGTCCGATTTGCTGCCAGATTTATGCAAAGGAATAATATTAGCCATCTTCCATTTGCATGGAAAGCATCCTTCTTGTAAACTCCTAATTTATTTATCGTGTCGAAACCCAGAGAAAAAACCCATCAAACTGATTTCCAGTACTGCGCAAAACGCGCAGCAGGTGGAGATGCGTCAAAAATATCCTCCATAGTGCAAGTGACAGGGCACAATGGACACTCCAACAAGTGTGGCATAGTCTGTGCTGCACCACAGTCACACGCTCCAGATTCGTCCTGTAGGAAGCCCAATCGTTCTCTATTGTCGCGGCAGTTTCCTACACCAGATCTCAGTCGATTTAGGGTTTTCCATGTCCCATAGTCTAGATTGCCTCCTGCAGCAAGGTGTTCTAATAAATGTCAGATACAATGGTTTGGTTAAATGACTTACACATCTCTTTAATATATTGGTGCTAGACCATCAGGGCCAACTCCTTTTGTCTCATCTATACCTAATAAACGTTTATGAATATCAGATTTCAAGATATTAACCATGGATAAACATGAGTTAGTTAAAATTTTTTCCAATTCTTTAGTATTAGAATCATGCAAATTATTCAGTGAAAATACAGTCGAAAACAAGTTTGCAATCCCCTCTGGATCGCTCGAAGTCTGGTCACCATCACCCATTACCCTTGGATAGCCTCTAGATTCTTTAAGGGAATTCACGAATGAAAAGAAAGACTTGACATTGCCCTTAAGTGACTTCTCAGTGTTATTAATAAAAGACCTATAATCGTGATTCTGCGACAACTTCAACTGAGCTCTTAGTTGAAAAAATAAATTGTAGTCAGAATCATTACGGTTCATCTTCAACTTACGCCAAGCCTTAGACTTCTCTTAAACAATAACAGAATTCTATTAGAGAACCATTTGGGAAAATTATTAGGTGACACCCTCTTCATATGTAGGTGTATGCTTCTCAATTATTGGCAAAACATAACCATAAAAAGATTCAATCATGATTAGAAAATGAGTTTAATTCACAATGTATTTAAATTATCACTTGATATTTATATGTAGGTCGCAGATCTATATATAGATAATTTAAATACCTACATTGTGAATTAAACTCATTTTCTAATCATGTCGCGTAATTATCACATAGTGAATGCCAAAAACATCAAAAAAAAAGATTCAATCATCTTATTCACCGGTCCGTTTCCCAAAACACTGACCCAATCAACACTTTGTAGTTCAAAATTTATTTCCGAAAAGTTTGACTTAAAGTATATTAATTTCTGGATCATATGTTGAGACAAATCCTCAGCAATTTCAAACTCATAATCTATCAACAGTGAAGGATAGTGTGAATCCTTACCAACCAGTGGAGAGTCACATCTGGTAACAGAACACGGAATAGTTGAAAGAATTAAATCCAAGATAACTTGATTGCTGTTATAAACTCCGTTAGACTGAAACATATTGAGAAAAGATATAGATTCTATCAAATACTGCGCAACAGGACAGGAATAAGAATACGGAACAAAGATTGAATCAACATCGGGGTCTTTTTTCCATTGGATTGTTGGGATATTGGAATCTCCAATAAGACAAATATCCGTTTTGCCGTAATAGCTGATTAAACGTTCAGATATACTTTAAAAAAAAGATGTTTTAAGTATCTAAGGATGTGGAAGGCGGTATACACATATACTACACCCAGTAGCGGTGAGCATTTTTTCATGCGTTACCGATGAAAAACGAATACTGGTAAAAAAAACTTTCACCAGTATCATCCCAAACAAGAGTAGATGAATATCCTAGTGTCCGATCCACAGCAATTAAGACCCCACCTCCATCCCTTTTACCACTCAACATGAAATCCCTATCCTTGCGGTAAACTGTATATTCGTTTTGAAAAAGTTCGCTGTCAAATATGCCACAATTTAGCCAAGCTTCCGTCAGAACAATTATATCATAACTATTTGCAAATAAGTTTGCTCTAAACTCCTCGATCTTAGTCTTCAAGCCCCGAAAGTTCTGAGAGAATACTTTAGTGTGGTTCACCTTGTAGTATGATATAAATATTCCTTAAATAGAATATAAAATTATTGTAGGGCCCTATACTCATAGCAGTTGTAATACTTAAAACAAACATATAAATTAAATCTCCACAAATGCATATTTCTCCTAATAATAATAACATCATCAAGCAAACGAACACAGGAAACAATACAACAAATGTGGCCAACACGGAACAGACCAGATACTTTATTACTAAAATAATATTCGCAAAACATTCGCATATTTTTTTGCGAATGCGAATGCGAATGCGAATACTTTGAAATATGCGAATATTCGCGAATGCGAATGCGAATGCGAATATTCGTTACATCACTAGTATTTATAATTGTACCAAGAGATAAATAAAGAAATACATAAATAAATAAATTTAAATGATTAATTTTATTGAATAAAACATTGAATTAGAAAATTTTCCTTCATTCGTTCGCATATCATTTTGGATCTAGGTACCAAAGATCGCAAATTTTGCATTTTCAATATTGTGTTATTGAATTAAGTTATCTAGATTTTTCATGTTATTCGACATTAAATTCAGAAGGAATGAATTTATACGAGACACCTTTTTTTATTTAAATTCATACTTCTTATGGCCAACAAAAGAAATTGTGCTTTTGTGTGATTCAGTGCATCCGCTTAATTTTATGGAATACAAAAATATTTGTTTATTTATTAAATCTGTTTAGTGTTTTAAGAATATATATATATTTATTTGTTAGTGTGCGAGTATTAATGGTGTACTTAGGATTATCATAATCTCGCAGTATTTTTTTTTGTAATCTTCTATATATAAAACAATTTCAAGATCTAAATATTTTCCGTTGTATCGTTTTTCTGGATAGATATTATATTCAAATGAAAGTAATATTTATAAGGCAATATTACATAACAAAAGCAAATTAAATATCTACATAGGTAACATATGCTACAGACAGTCGTATTATAAGGGACTTTTTTCATATTATTTGAAGTGACGAATAAAAAACTTTCACCGTAAATCTTTTTCTTTTATTTTTGTTTTCTGCAAATTTTCACGATTATTTGAATACGAATTTTCTACGCATTTTGTGAAAAAACTTTTTTATTTTCAGTTATTTATCCATTCGAGCATATTGTGTTATAAACCAGCTTATTCGTCAAAGATCTCTGACTGAATTAATACTGATTACTTGAACATGTATGCTGTAGTGTTCCTTCAAGCTTAAATATTCTCCAGTGCCTTCCTTCCTATTTAAGTTCCTTTAGCTGCATCAGCTTCTTGAAACTTTTCCAGAACTTTCTACGAATTCGATGAGTTAGTTTAAGTCTTCAGTAAAGAAGAATATTTCTTAGCAACAGCAGAGTTTTGATCGTTTCATTGCAACAACTTTATAAGTATGTATCATTGTACATATTTATTTATTTATTCATTCTTTACTGTACATTCATTAAAAACAATTACATAAAACGTATTCATTCAAATTAAATACAATCAGTATACAGAGGGCGAGTTTATCGCAAAGGCGCGATCTCTTCCAACTAACCCAAAGTAACCTTCCATACTAACCTTCCAACTAACATAATATCATGTATTCTGATAGATGAAGTCAGTTTTTCAACATACTTTATTTATTTATTTATTTATTACAATATACGGCGTGAGCCTTTTACATGTATAAAATATAATTATAGAAAATGCATGACAGACAGTACATTCAAACTAGACAAGGAGCAACAATGAAAAAAAGGGCAATACACAATAAAAAAAAACTTGTTATATTATCTGTGTTGAAGATACTTATATAAAATGAATTACTTGTGTTTCACTTCCATGATTTTTATTTGAAAATATATGTTGAGACATATTCCTTGATATGAAAAATTTTGAAAACAGTTGGGTGCGTTTTAAATTATGAAATTACACATTTATTAATAGAAAATAGAACACTCAGGATCCAGAAAAAGGTCTAGTTCAAAGTGAATACTGCAGTTAATTCTATTCTATTTTTAAACATCATCTGCTAATAGAAATTTACTAGTAACTACTACTTGAACTAGAAACTACTGTAGAATTTTAGTTATATACTACATATCTATTTGGATACCAATAAAGTTTTAGTGGATACAATATTTATTTATTTTTACAAGTATTTATTTTAACCCTTGATTCATTATTTGAACTTTCTGTGAAACCGTGTTAGCAAAACATTTCTATGCATATCACATGAAACTAAATTATTTCGTTTATTTAATTTCAGGTAAGGGCAAAATGAAATTTACAGACCGTGGAGTGAATAATTCAGGTAAGTACCTACCTCATAAAGTTATTTTTTGTAAACAACATACTGTGAAAATTTCGATTTTATTACTTGCTATTATTGCCACTAGCAATCGTTTTATATAAAAATATGTTTAAATTGTGTGAGGGAAATACATGTGGTACAGTATTTTTGTAGTCATTATACTAATGGCAGTCGTAGTGATAATATAAACGGATGTAAGTTAATGGGTTCTTCTCCATATATCCCTGAACAACTTTTATAATATGTAATGGGATTCTGATACTACCTACTCCATTATTTTATAGGTAGCTACCTCCGTATTAAGTACATTCATTTCTTTAGTATCAGCTATAACATTGTTTTACTGGAATTTCATAAAGTGCTTCACAGTAATATTATACTATCTGAGGGTGAATTTAAACAATGTTAAATATTGTTGTCAAAGTAGTGCAGGTTGATATAAAATTTATTATTTCTACTTCTAAAATAATAACGATGAGGTTTGCCACCCATTCTGAATGAATTATGTTTTTGTTGGCACGGAGAGGAATAGACGGATACATATTTTTACTACATTACAATTTTTCACCTCAACAATTTTCATCCCTAAATACCGACGCGACGTAAGTACTTGATTTGTATTGGAACTCATACATCCTTATATAATTTCGACCAATAAATACAAGTTGAATGTGATATTTGTTAGTATTGATGTTGGCAATACAAAATCAATATCATTCATACCTACTTGAAATATGATGACTCTCAATCAATCAAGAAGCTTTTTGATTAAATCACTTCCATTTACTCACTTTTCCACTTCAGATTTACAGCCTCAATAACATCGTGTTAGTCATTGTAATAAATATGTTTTGCGACACTAAGTACCTATTAAATCATATTCAATTTGAGCTTTACATGAATCCAGAACAAAGCTTTTGCCGTCGGCTTTTTGATATCGAACTTATTTACGCTGGTTGATATCACTCATACTTTGTAGAAAGAAATTAATATTTTTTTTAAAGTTTTAACGTTTTTGTTAATTAATTAGATACAGATAAACGTGTAATTGTGTATCCAAAATTATGGACATTACAACATGTTAGTTTACATAGTGAGTATTTGTTTCTCTGCTACTTTTCTTATAAATTCAATTTTAAGGTGTATTTTAAGCATGTGAACAGGCTTTAAATATTTATACGGTGTTAATAATTTTAAAATGTGTAACAACCTCTCACATCATTTTAATTATTTTAGTAGCACGTAGATATACCTACTTCATGTTTTCATAATTTTACTCTAAAACTGTTCGGAAATCTTATAAATACGGCTGTTATAATATTGAGTTTGTAAAGTAACGTGTTATTATGTACCCATATTATATCTGATACATCATCTTTTCCTATTTTACCTTCCGAGAACGTACCCATATTCTTTCAACACATACTATGGACTAAAATTTCGTTTCTATCTATCTTATGTTGGTATTGAAGAGAGATCCACCTCACACTCGGATATCTCAGGAGTCGTTAACTCTAGAAGTGACCAGAGACATGTTATTTGGCATTCAGAGAGCGCGAGCCCGCAAGCTCAAGCCCGAGAGTCACCAGTGCCTCTCGGGCTTTGGCTAACAAACTAAAAAAATATAATTTTAAAAAAGTACGCAAAAATAATTTTCAAAGTGCGTCACTTTGCAATATGACCCAGAATGACGCACTGGACAGAATCACGTGGCGAACGAAAACTTAGAAGGCGGACCATGTGGAACTAATAATTCCCCAAGGATATGATGAAAAAATTCCTATGTTTTTTAATAGGAACACTAAAATTATCTTTCTAACTAATTACCTATTTAAATTATTCTGCAAAAGGTTTCATAAAATATTTTCGTTCAAAAGTAGAGATTCAAGTGGTAAGCACTTTCTAGGATATGATGTACCTATACAGTACGTCATACACTACACTTTGAAAATTTACTTTTTTAATTTGATTCAAGTGCACTTAAAGAAAAGTAGCGTAAAATTATGGTCGAATGAATTAGTTTTTATAAGATTATTTTATTATTACTAACGATATTTTTAAAAAATGCAGATTTCATCTGCGCGGAAACTTCATCACCATAATTTTCAATTAAAAATGCATTCTTGGCAAACTGACTCTAAACGGGGATTTTAAAATGAGTTCTAGAGACGAGACTACGATAACATCGAATGAAGTTTTCAGTTAACTAATAGTGCTGATTACGACGTACTTCTTCCTCGGTTATTTTCGCTGAAGTTACGAGCTTTCCAGTGCAGCTAAGTTTCAGCAGTTTAATATTATGAACTCGTGTAGATTGTAATCCATCACTTACCCATATGAATGATTCAAATTATAAAGTTTAATAAAGTATTCCCTTAAATTTCAATGATTAGAAATGAGATTTTATTTTTAACGAAAGAATTATATTTACTACTCCTATTATTATCTGCTATATTATA
Source organism: Athripsodes cinereus (assembly GCA_947579605.1). Classification (NCBI taxonomy): domain Eukaryota; kingdom Metazoa; phylum Arthropoda; class Insecta; order Trichoptera; family Leptoceridae; genus Athripsodes; species Athripsodes cinereus. Next base: position 8,773,767 of record OX388317.1, on the reverse strand, counting down.
ACGGCATAAACCATAAGTGGGGAAGTCAGCAGATCAGCTGCATAAATTAAAAATACAGGCTTTTCTCTCCGTGCTAACAAAAAATAAAGACATTCAGGGTGTTTCAAACTTCATCGCTAAATTTAAGATGTACCTAAAATAATTTTTTTAACACCTCCTTTTTTAGGACAGACGGAAACTTACAGAAAAGAGTGGGAGATCAATTCTTTGCTAAGTTCTCCATGGTTCAATAATATTTAAATGCACATTTTGACATTGATAAAATCATGGTAGCAAATGTCAAATAGTGTATATTTTTTTAAAGTTATATTAAAATGAATTTTCACAACGTTATCGCACCTGCTTTAAATTTAATAAATAGTGTAGGTATATTTTTTTTATATTTTCACTATTTTCAATAGTTAAACCGAATTTAGGTACAACGTACAGATGACAAAACCAATCAGACATCATGTAACATTGTACAAAATCTAACCGGAAAAAGTGACAGTTTCAAGCCGATATTTTCAGCAGATAACGTCAGGTGGATATGTGAACATTTCACTAAGAAACAGTTAATATTATTCCAGGTTTATTTATACCTAAACTGATTCTAAGAAAATACATCGATCAACAATTTATAAACATGATAATTCGTGAACATTATCTAAAGTTGTTACGCAAAGTTTCTCGCGTATACTTACGTACCTAATTGATTGAAATGTTTTAAGTGTCAAAGATTTATTATCTACATTTTCTGTACATCGCTATTTGAAGTAAACATAATTATTATCTCCACAGCATGCCCCTTTAATAAGGTATCATTTGTCAATTACTTCTACTGACAACTTCCCTCAATATTATCTATAAAGTTTTTACTATGTCATCCATTTCAACAACTTGACGTTTTGAGCCAAACGTTGACATGTTGACATAAAGAAAGAGAGTAGTATAAGTTGAGTAATTGATATTTTCTTCTTTTAGCTTTTTGGAGATTTTAGCCTCAATGTGTTTTTTTATTCATAATAATTTTGAGCCTTTCTCAGGGAAGATAAGTATTTATTTTCAAAATAGCAAAGATCCATCTATGTAAAAATGCGACTTATTCTTGCACTATGTGTGAACCCTAAAGTCCATATCACTTCGCAATGCCAATCACATATTTTCTGTTTTCTTGCATTCGTTTAATTAATTTCGTAAAGATCTGCAATATACCCATAATTTTTTACTATTATTTGGCTTTAATAACATCTACATACATAATGTCATTTTGGTATTCCGAGCATAGGTTAATGGTTTAAATTTCTGCATGATTGACAAAAATGGCAAAGTACTTAGAGTGTATTAAAATTCTTCAAAATTTTAATTTGAAGTTTAAAGATGAGTATCAAACTAATCATAAACACGTTCTGAAAAATATATAATCAGATCATGGCTCGTGGCAATATATTTTAAAGTACAGAAAACTGTTGGTTTTCAGAATTAATCACTTATAGAATCTTACACATGCATATACCATAATAAGTTGTAAATCTGATAAGGTACTATATTATAGAAATATGGAAGATCGAAATGATTTTTCTAAGAAACAGAAGTATTTTAGTTCGTTTGATTTTCAGATTTCGTTTCTAAGTAGATATATAATTTTCTATTAATAGAAAGTGAGAATGAAATAGAAATTGCTAGACGTTTCATTTACTGGGAATTTAGAAGGTTTTCGTTCCAAAACATAATTTATGTTCTATATTTTAGTGAAGCTAAAACGATTTATTCAAGTACTAGATTTTGTAATGTCTTTCAAGCTCTTACACATTTCGATAAAGTTTTATTAAACTCACACCAAATACACACGAGTATTATTATTTATTTTCTTTGTTTCATGTTCCAATGTTTTTTTTCCAAAGCTTCTGTCTATTATTGAACATTTTGTATCAAAATCTTTATTTTATTTTCATCCGATCTTTTTACAAGACAGTAATATTTTATGTATAACGCCATACTCGTAAGTCATTTGTTATTTTTATTTGTATTAGAATTTCAATTGTTTTGTATTTGGCTACAGATGTTGGATACTAAGTTATACCAGCACGAATTAATTTTATATATTCATGACATACATTTATTTAACATTGGATCCTTGACTCGTATGTAAATTTAGGTATCTAGGATGACAAATGATTGTATTACGAGTGTGTCTATCTGCCTTTAATCTCATGAAATCCTGCACAAGTCTGTTACTGAGCAGGCAAACATCATAATAATAAACATGCACATCATTCTTTCCATGTCTCATCTGTGCGGGTTACATATAGTGGGTTACAATCCATCGGATTGGTCTACAACGAGTTTAGATTTTCTTCTTCGTTCCTCCCTATTTTCAACTAGTTTTTTTAGTTCTACGTATGGGCCACAGTTTATGTCCTTCTTCAGTTGGTTCATATAAGTGTCTCTTGGTCGGCCTCTACCGTTTCTGCCTTCTGTCTTGCCCTCCGCCATGGTGATAAGCAGGCCTGGGTGCCCGATGTTGTGGCCAATCCAGTTAGCTTGTTGTTGTCTGTGCGGGTTACAGACGTCAATTTTAAGAATTGGTGGCATGCCTTATTACTGATTTGGAGAAGTTAGTGTCTTCTACGTAACGTTTTACGAATGATTCCATTATTCAGAATATTCCAATATTTACAAAAAATAGAAAACTATTTTATTCAAGGAATTTCATTGTAAGTTGCTAAAATAGAATTTGTAGATTTCTATCACATCATATTTTCGTTTACTTTTCACATATTTGCATAGTTTTTAAACACTGATGTTTGATCTTGATGTTTGACAATCTTTATATCCAACTTCCTTTAAATAGTATATCATAGACTGTTTTTTGAAAAATCAAGTCCCCAAGCGACAATTTTTTTTTGTTTGTATGTACTTAACATTTAATTTGTTGCATTATTTAAAAAGATTCATTATTATATATGAAGGTATATGTATTAACAACAAGCAACAATGAATTCCTCCCTCGAGTAGCTTCTATTTTCGTCTTCATACACTTTTTTTTTATTTTTAACAAGCCATTCCACACTCGTTGCGAGAAAAAGAACTACATGTATGTACAAAAATAATATAACAACGACACTTCTCTGAAGATTTATTGTTAAACAAAGCCTTTGTTTTTTATTCTTGAATAAATTTCTTTCACTAAGTCCCTTGTTAGGTTGTTCTTCTTCTTCTGTATCCCGTACTACATACTTTTTTATGTTATAATATTATTTTTACCTCTATAACTTTCTTTCTTTCTCCTGTTTCAGTACGAACAAATTGAAGGTTTTCCTGTTAAAATAATTAGGTGTTGAGTCCTGTACTGTTTATACATTCAAGGCTTTTATCTTTTTGCGTTGTATGCACTGAGAACTTGAAAGAGTAATAATGCTAAAGTATCAGACACTGCAGGTACACATTTATTATAATAAATGCAAACAAAAGGAACAAATTTAAGCATTGAGTATTATGCTAATGTAAATATTAACATACTTCTTATGAAACTTTACACCAAAGACATTATATAATATCTTGTTGTATTCTGTGATAAGGCACGCCAAGCATTTTCATATTTATTTCATTTTAGCATTACAAAACAATATTTTTCTTCTTCCTATAAACTAGGTGCAAAAAGTAAACATTAATAATGGTCACATTTTTTAAAAACCTGCTCAACATTTCATTTTATTTATAATGAACAAAAATAATTTCTTAGCTGTATACAGATTAGAATTGACCTCACGTTTTTCTCTTTAAAAATATCAAGAGTCTAATGAATGGATCGTCATTCATAATTTAATATTCTGAATAACAATATTATAGTTCAAGACGCCTCATATATTCCTTAGATGAAAATATCTGAATAGTGTATAATCAAATTTGTATATTTATAAATGTTCTGTGGGCCTAGTCAAAACACATTTAAGCGTTTCGTTTTCGTTCAAACGCGGACGACGTTGCGAGAACGCGTCAGTTTACGGAGCTAAAATACACAAGTAGCTCCGAAAATTGACGCGTTCTCGCAACGTCGTCCGCGTTTGAACGAAAACGTAACGCTTAAATGTGTTTTGACTAGACCTAATGGTTATACCATTTTTTAGTACTTTTTAAAATTGTGATATGTGGAAAGATAAAAATACTTTCAAATCAAAAGAGATAGATTTATAAAATCATGGAGATCAATGTATCATACAAAAAAGTCATAATTGTTTTCTTTCAGTGCTTAAAAATATATAGAATACTCGTAGTGCTTATCAAAAGTTAACTGTTAATTTAGATCTAAGAAATTTGTGTAACGTTACAATCAAGAGATAGTAGGTACCTACTCGTATTATTTAGAACGTGCCTCTTGTACCTTGAAGTTACGTGCGTTCATCTTCAAGGTTCGTTATTCATCTAACTCCATACTTATAATACTTATACCCTTAGAATCTGAATGTCACCTTGAATAATACTCTCTACCTCCCCCTTGTAGTGAACTCTTGAGATCCCGATGACGCGCCTGGTTTCAACATCAACCACTTCTGATACAAATTTACTTCGGTCTTGAACAGCTCTTTTCAATTTAACAACTGTGTCAAATTGCTCATTGACCTCATTACCTGGACTGAATTTTCAATAAGAGTCTTGACATTATATTATTATCATGAAAGAATGTTGAAGAAAGTGAAAGAATTTGAGTGAATAGGGATGTCAAAATGTGTATTTATAATTATTTCACCACAAGTGTTTAAATATATTTTGTATTTATATATACCTATTACTTGTAAGGGAGTATAATAGGTTTATCGACTTTAAAAATATAAGGAATGGATTATTTTTCGCAATTTCTTTTTTTATAAAATACAGTGTAAATATATTAGATAATTTGTTTTTTAAAGTCAATATTTTGAGTATATTATTTGTCGACAATGCACTCTTCTAGGGGTGGTTCAATTTATCAACAAAAACCCTTAAAATATTCCATTTCGTCAATGCTTTTGCTTTGAAAATATCATAAAACTATGATGGATATCAATATGCAACAATTTACTCGTATTTTGGAGAATATCAATAGTAAGTTATAATAATAATTGCCTTAGTTACTTTAAATTGTTATTTTTAATGATTGATTGAGTTGAAGTTTATTTTGTAAAATACAGTGTAAATATATTAGATAATTTGTTTTTTAAAGTCAATATTTTGAGTATTATTTGTCGATAATGCACTCTTCTAGGGGCGGTTCAATTTATCAACGAAAACCCTTAAAATATTCCATTTCGTCAATGCTTTTGCTTTGAAAATATCATAAAACTATGATGGATATCAATATGCAACAATTCACTCGTATTTTGGAGAATATCAATAGTAAGTTATAATAATAATTGCCTTAGTTACTTTAAATTGTTATTTTTAATGATTGATTGAGTTGAAGTTTATTTTGTAAACTCCGTATTTATTATATATGGAAAAACAGGATTTGTTTTAGTTTAACATTATTTTTAATTACATACCTAGTGACCGGTTTTTGGATTACAAAGTCAATTATTTTTTTTTATTTGAAAAAGTCTTCAAAAATAAGAATTCAAAATGATATTTCAGTTGCAATCATTTTAAGCAAGTTAATAAATATTTAAAAACTATCCTAAAGATAACCTGAACGTACGTAAAGGTTTTGCTAGAAGTATCGCAACATCTCGTATATTTTACAATCTAATTAGTTCAAAGTTGCCTTAGTATAAGTATATGTATACGATTCGCGTGATAACGACTTGAGTAGAGTTGGAATTAAATTAATTAAAATTTATTTTATATATTAAAGTTTGTTTCTGGTGTAATTAAGTGATGCCGAAATAATGTTGTTAAATATATTTCGTTTACTCCTTTCAAAAGTTAAAACAAATATTTAAACAAGAGTATTTTTAATCACGTTTCTTCATCCTTATTGAGAAAATATTAATTTATTTATTTCTCTAATCTACGGCCTTAGCTTTTTACATTATTGATAACAATAACACTTTATTGATAAAAAAATCATGAACAATTGGCGAGCTAATTGCCTTGCATCCCATTACACCTTCTAACTAACCTTCATGAATAAGTTTCATACATATTTTTTAATTATTATAGATTCATACACAAAAACAAACGACAAAAAGAAAACCTTATTCAATCAATGAAATATTACAATATTGGCGCATTTAAATATTGAAATATGGACTTCATTCATACATACATATGCGGTTAGGCAATTATACCATGGAGGATGATCATTACAGAAATATTAATTACATTAAAGATACACCAGTAAATACAATCAAAATACTAATAATGTTATAAATAGTGATATTTTGACTAAAATAAATTTGTACAGAACGGTGTTCTTTAATTTTTTTCTTTAATTAAAATAAAACATACGCGCGTATATATTGGTGATTAATATCATCAGTGCGCGTATGTATCCAATTTTAATCTGTAACATGCCATTTGCCAATTTTCTATCTTTCTTAGTAAATAATAATAAAGAAACTTCATTATGAAATCGAATAAAGGAATAACAATATAGTACAACATACAATAATATTCTGTTATATAGCCAACTTTTTGTACGGCGAAGTCTTCCAGGCAAACGATTGCAGTACTGCAGTAAAAAAAAAACGATTGCAGTACATTTGACTGCGTTCTATGGCAACCCTATTTTCCGTCAATTTTTTTCTCTAAACTTGTGTTACAAGATGAGAAAGCTCAATAATAAAGGTACTTTATTATGTCAACCCTCGGCATAAGTGTCATCAACTTCTGCCATCTTACATAGATTTTACTATAGTACTGTATTCGAGAACGATTAGAGTTTTTTTTTCTGAAGCACAAAACTACTAAAGCATCGGAATATGCTCTTCAGATTTTTCTATAAATGTATAGTTACGAGATTAACTTTAAATTTATCATCATTTGACTAGTCTTTTTGTCCTTAAGATTTGAAGACTACTTGAATGATCTAAATGAAGATTTTAAAGACGTCTAAGGTAGTGAATACATTCTTGAATAATATATCATTGACATTTCGAACGAACATGGAGATCATATCAACAGTATGTGTGTTCTCACAAAAAAAAAAATTAGTACGAGTTTGTACCGAAAATAGAACTTTTTGTGTTTTTATTTTTTTATTTGTATTAAGTCCTCACTTTCAATGTTATTGTTTTATTTTATAGACTTAAATGAAGTTACACAATTTGCTTTACTTTGGACTGCCCTTAAATTAATTTAATTTATTTTTTTGAGTATAAAATGCGTATCTGCCATAAAGTATGCTGGACTCCACATTACTCTTACGACATTAGATATGTCAGATTGATAAAAGGTTTGGTTTATGTTATTTTTACCTAAATAGAATTAAATTAATTTACTATATATCTTCTATGAAATGGTTTGATTCTTAATACTATTTCATGAAGGAATGTCATCAAAGATAGTTTATGTAGAAAATCAAATAACAAAATCCTTTTCGTTAGGTAGTTTCTTAGTAGTAAGGAAAATATCTAAGAAAGGAATTTTCAGGTTTTTTGTTCTATGAAACGGTTTCCTCTAAACTTTGATAATAATATTTTGATGTTATTTTTGGCATTTACTACAACACTTGATGTTTCACAAGAAATTTACCCCGTGAAATAGAAAGGTATTTTGTAGTTTTTTTTTTTCTCAGTAAATTCTTCTTTTGACTACTTTTCATTTAAATTGTTTTTGTTTGTTTCTTTATTCTACGAGTTACAAAATAAATATTTATGTATTCCTACATAAATCACTATTAACTATCGTCTACATAAACTGTTTAATCAATTTGCTAGTTTCAGATTTTAATAAAAGATCACTTCATTATTATTCTTCATAAGAAGAAATAAGCAAAGATGAATAGTAAAACTGGATGATGCAATGTTGGGAAAATAATGCTTCAATTTTACGAAGGACTTATTATAATGCCAAAAGTGATAAAATTTACTGCATATATACATTTAAAAGTGATTTTAAAAAAACGATTCCAATTATATAATAAACTTCAAATAGCCCTCCTCTAACTAAGCAATAAGATTTTAGCGTGAAATTGGATTAATGTAACTACAGTATTCGAGATACAAACCTTTTTTTAGTATTTTTATACTCTGCCATCAGTTGTCTGCCATGTGAAGTTTAATTTTTAATGTATATTTTAAAAACTCGTGTTTTGAAAAGTAAAAACTCCTGGGAACTGAAAGAATATAATGAAAAATCTGACTTATACAGTATGCGCATTGAAAAATCTGACTTATACAGTATGCGCATTGAAAAATCTGACTTATACAGTATGCGCATTGAAAAATCTGACTTATACAGTATGCGCATTGAAAAATCTGACTTATACAGTATGCGCATTGAAAAATCTGACTTATACAGTATGCGCATTGAAAAATCTGACTTATACAGTATGCGCATTGAAAAATCTGACTTATACAGTATGCGCATTGAAAAATCTGACTTATACAGTATGCGCATTGAAAAATCTGACTTATACAGTATGCGCATTTGTTAAAATGTGAATGTTTCATTGCTGTTTGTAGTATTATAGCGATACATCTTTCTTGTGACTAGTAAATATAGATATATCATCATTTATTTAGGAATGTATATTGAGAATGACGTAAGTTGCTTATGAAACCAACAACTGAGTTATCTTCTATATGACATCCTATATTAAAAGTCATTAAACATATTACGTAGCTTCCATAGCAGCCATTTATTTATTTTTAGACGGGCAATTACTTTTGTAGGATGTAGGAATAACTTTCTCGAATGCTCCCTGTTAATGTGTGCTTGTATAATATTTTCATACATGTTTTGAAGCGTCGAATAATATTCTAATCGTGTTCATATTATTATGTGGATTAAGAAATACCACATTCCTTTGAAAAATTCATGTAAATATTTGTGAATAAATTAAAGTGAAACCTCTATCTATCGTTTTTGAAGGGACCTATTGAAATAAACTATGGATGCGGGAAAACAATGAATGCGGGAGTATAGAAAAAAATCACATTAATATGTATTTTAATGTTTAATATGTAGGTACACACGAGTATATAGGTTTTATAAAAATGATACATGTTTCAAAAGTTATAAATCAATTTGTTGAAATAATAAATATAGTAACAAAATAAAAAGAAAGCTGCATGGAGAGCAAAATCATACTTTATACTGTATGTAATCTTTCATCGTCATTTGCTTTTTTATTGTAGGTACCTACTGACGTGTTATCATAAAAGACAGCAGACAAAATCAACAAACTGTTCTTTCTTTCTCGTTCGTTCTCCAATGTTTTTTTACATAAATACGATTTTTTGTGTAATTTAAACGATCAATGCGATAAAATCATATAGAGAAACGATGGATGCGATATATTTTTACGTGTTTTGTATGAAACTAATTCGGAATTGTAAAAAATAACGACAAATACGGGAAAACAATTATTCGAGGAACGATAGATAGAGGTTTCACTGTATCCTTATTGTCAAGGGTAAACAGAAAACCATTATATAATTGATCTATAATAGAGGAAGCCATCCATACACTATAGTGTGATGGCATTTGAAGAATGTATGATGTCTGGTCCAGGATAGAGATACCTTGGAGATTATGGAAGAGGCTTATGATCAGCAGTGGATGAAAATGGCTGAATAAGTTAACAAAATTATTTAAAATATTTTCTCAATAAAATGTTTAAATTATATTGGAACCTATTATCGAGAATCAGACTAAGGCTTCAATATATTTTAAAGATATATTATTAAAATTATTAAAAAATGTATTTTCTTTATCATTTTTATAATTATTGGTTTCATTTATGTGTGTCTTAATCAATTTTTATATTGTGGAATGAAAGGTAACTTTTAGACTATAATCCATGTAATATTAATTGTTGTTTTACCTACTGTGTTGACTATTTCTTCCTAAAGAATTAATGAGAATAAATATAAAAAAAATCAATAAATCTTTCCAATCTTTTATCGCAAAGGATTCGATATGTGGACAAGCTGATTAATAATGTTTTTAACTTATTTTGTAGCAAATAACAGATTATTTGTTAGGAGATTGAAGATGGAATTAGTTGAATGGCAATTGGAAATAAATAACATAACGTCCTTGTTACATTATCTGACAACTCGATTTATGGTAAAAACAGTAAATAATTTACTACTACTACTACTACTATACTATTATACCATCACGGCATATCCCACAAGTGGGGTAGCCAGCAGATCTGCTGCATGTAAGAAACATGCAAACTGTCCTCTTCGTGCCAATATAAAATCAAGACATTCAAGATGGGTGGCAAACCTCATCGCTGAATTTAAGATGTATAATGTCTTAATTTTTTCGAACACCTGCCTTAACAGGACACTCGAAAACTTACGCAGAAGAGTGGGAGACCAATTGTTTACCGGGTGCTCCACGGGATATAAATAATTAAGTGTTTCATAATATGAAATACATTAATATTTTTTTAATATTTGATAAATTACACTAATTTAATTTACACTAATAAATGACAAAATTTTACAATAGAACTAAATCAGAAAAAGCAGAAGTGAAAGATGTATGGAGGATGGAATTTGAGAACAAAATGATCAGAGTGGAAATTAATGAAGTGTGTTTACGTTAGAAAACTATAGAAGATCAAAAATAAGGTCATATCCCTAAATGGATGGAAAACGGCTGAAGCAGAAGAACACGAGGCAATCCCCCCCCCCTTTTTTATTACATTTGGATCACACATACCTAATCATTATTTTGAATTCGACTTTTATGGAATGCTTTTTAAAGACGTGTCAAATTAACTTGTGTATAAAAAAATGCATTTTTACTGCCGTTCATACTACAAATATCAGTTATTCTACTTTTTTTTACTTCTTATTGTGAATTTGTGAAATACGTGGAATTTTCAAATTACGATACACAATAAAGTTACCTACTGCGGCTTATTCGCCGATGTTAATTTTATTACACACGACGCTTTATACAGCCAAGACAGTCGTTTCGTACAGCAATAATTCACTGGAGCTGTTATATTATATAGATATACACGCTGAACTTGTTAGACAATATCCCAGATTATACTCCTCATTTGGCATCCAACAACCCATATTCCCAAATTCTGCGTACGCCCGCCTTTGCCACTATGGCATTTGGCCTTGTTATATAGAGTTTCGACTTCTCTTGCTTCGTAATAGCATTATTGAGGGTGTTAATAAAATTTATCGTTTTTATTATCACGCGACAGTTAACTACTTAACTACTTATATTAAGTACTTTAATTTTTGCGACGAAACGAATTTTGTAATAGGTATAAAGTTATTCATTCAGTGACGACTGCCATGTTTATTATGTGCGGTTAGTATTCTGGCTATCTCACTTGTGTAAGTTACCGTGATGATATAATAAATAGAGATAGATAGATTTTATAATTTTTACTGAGTCTTATTTTGAGAATGCCCTAATCGCTGTTGGCCTAAAAAGTATTGATTTTTCGTCCATTAGATTTTTGAAAGCCTTGAAGATCCTTTTTCACAATTAACCATTCCTATGACACCATTGTCAAATAATCAGGAATATTGTGAGAAGTTACATCTGCATTTTTTGCATCAATCAGTTAGGTGTAAAATGTTCTAATATTTGTTATAATTTGTATTTTTTTTTAGAAAGGCATAAGCTTACGAGACAGATATAGGAAATAAAGTTTCAAAATCATTCCATTTAAAACCTTCGTACAATTTGTATGTGATTATGTATTACCTATGTATAGTTACATGTGAATTTGTTTTATTACATACATATATACTTCTAGTACTAATACATATTTTTTAAAAGATATATCTAGGTTTTGTTATAAACCCAAATACAACCTTATACACTAAGCTAAAAGATTGTGCCGTGAAAGGGAAGTTTGCCGACACCTGGGATCGCACCACGGACCCCTTGTTCCGGAGGCCGAGACTCTACCTCCAGGCTACCGACGAACTCTCGAACGACGAATTATACTGATACATATTTTGCTATTACTTATTTATTTACACCAGAGTGTACTAGCAGGCATATAATATAAACACAGAAATACCTTTACACAATTTAAAATATATTTTTTATTGTGTAATAAAGAAATATGATTTTCTTTTTATTATTAATTTCATAATTGTATAATCATTTATCACCAGACATCAATAACATAAAAAACCAATTGTCAATCCTTTTTATAAATATGCCGTACCTAGTGTAGCGTATTTCCTCTCCTGCCTCGGCTAGCTCACTGCATGTATCTTCAGAGGTCGTGGATTGGTTGATTAGGGCACAAGGCTGATAAATACACAGTATGTTCAGATACAAACGTTTTCCTTTTATTGGATCTTTGTTGCAATACATTACAGACGGGGTAGCCTCCATCGACGGCCGTCCATACTATTAAAACATCCGACCTTTCGTCATGGGTGCCAGGCGCTCACGATCCCCTTCTGCAAGGTTCCCCCAGATACAGATGTCGATACGGACAAGCAGGCGACTCGTCCAGCTCAATTTGCGACCCGGGAACTAGAATCGCCTCTGTTGGCAATTATCATAATAATTATTAGACACTGACAGAACCCTTTTCATCTGTATCGAATTTAAGTTAATATTGTGATTCATCTAGAATATAGCCTTAAGAGACTTACCACGATATCTGCGGTTATATACAAGTGTCCAGGGCCCACAATTTATATAATTTTCACTGCCTTTATTTACAAGTAATTATCTCCATCCTCTTTGAGGTTATTCCCGATCAGATGTTCTAATTGCAAGACATTGGTTCACTGATATTTGGTCGCCACGAGGTGACACCAAAGAAAATTTACTAACTGAAGACGTATGTCTTCCAACTGTCCCGGAGTCCTCTTAAAAAGTGAACCCTTCACATGTTTTCTGCCGGTCAATATTTTATTTCTCCGACTTTGTAACAATAACGCGTTTGACTTCTGACAACTCATTGCGGTGTTGCCATAAAGCGAAATGTGGCTGATAAGAAAAATTAAACCACCAATAATAATATCATGCTACACTAGTTATGAATATTTTCGTTTCTAGGTTCATGTTTTATATTAGAACTTGTTGACAAGTCAACTTATATGACTTAACAGGACCATGTATTTAATGCCTATAATTGATACTTACTAATAAATAAAAAAAATAAAAATAAAGAAATCAGAACATACAGTACATACATACCTATTATTTGTCACAAGTAAAGTATTGAACGTGTTATATTATATTCAATGAATAAAGTATCTTTTACATTTATGTACTTTAATACATTTTGATACGTACATACAAATGTCATTTATAATAATATCACTAAACCTTTTACGAAATTACCAAACCGTAGTAATCTCACAAGTACCACGCACCTTCGTCATAATACGAGTATTAAATACTACGAATAGATATATAGGTGCTTACCTCAGTATCTTCATATTATGTATATATTTGGTAAATTTCCCCACATGTTACCAAAATGATGTAAATCAAGTAAATTAGGTACCCATCCCTGATAATATTATTAGATAGGTTGGCACTAGATACACACTGTGTTATAACGATTCAATTCTGTCGTGGCAATGAACTTAAAATATTGCATGCGTAACAGAGCATTCAGAACAAACGTATCTATCGACCTGATCATCATAATCGCGCATTTTAATATAAGCTTGAAATTCTTAATCTTTTGTTGGCACGATGAGGAAAATTGCATGTTTATTACATGCAGCAAGTAAACCAGCTGCCCCACCTGTAGAAGACTCTGTAATATATATATTAGCTTTAAACTCGATAGGGAATAAAAAAATATATAATACTTACAATGTTCCTTTTATGTGTCAGAATAAATTATGAAAAATCAAATAGCAATACTTCGCAAATATATTTTTTAACATATTATGAATATCCACGCTCTGGGAAAATCTCCAAATTGAAACCTTTGTATTTTCACAAAAGATTCAGCAATAGAACTTTCTATCATCTGCAAGGTTCATTGATAAGCTTAAAAAGCCCTGCAGATACATTACCGCACAATTCCGTTACTATACTTTCGGCTTTGCAAGTTCTGTGGCGTGGAATAGGACGTATGCCGATTTGCGGCACAGAGGCTTCATCACCGGTTTTAAGCCATAGCGAAATGAAAGCCGTCCTTTTTATCAGCGCTCTTGAGAAGATTGAAGGATCATAAAACGGTACTAAAAAATAAATCATCCAATATCATCACCGTGTTTAATGCAATATTTTTTTGTAATTACTGTAACATCTCCATTAATTATTTAAAATTACATGAAATTAAAATTTCATCATCCGAGAACACACGTAAGTGATGTAGATTTTGATTGAAATTTTCAATTATCCTGTTGTTTGCTTGGTGAATGCAGATACAAAAATACATATTTAAACATACATACCTTCGCATTAATAAACAAACTTATACATTTATACGAAGATTATTATTATTAAATAGGTACTACAATAATCCCCTCCTTGTGCTATATTTAAATGTATGGTAATATCGCATTCCGCGTTCGAATTCCGAATTTAAAGTTCGTATTAGGAAGTCTCATATGTACCTACTGGAATTTAGGTTTTGGTATGTTCCACAATTTGAAATGTAACGTCGGTAATGACACGTCGTTAACAAATTGATGATCACAAAATACATAAAGGTGGGTCTTGTTCTAGTTTTTGTGAGAGATATTGCAGAACAAAGGAAGCAATATTTTTTTATACCCCGTTACTATTTCAGTTTATAGGCTTTTTATAAAAAGGAATTTAGAATTTTAACTATTTTGAAAAGAGGCGATTCAGTTGGGGATGATTGGTGATGAGGTTCATTGTTTCCGTTAAAAAGCGAAAAATGTTCTATTTGACTTTTCATGTGAACGTATTTGTCGCCCGCAATTGGGAAATTATCGCCCGAACACTTTATGTATTTACGTATTGTCTTCATACATAATATACTAAAACAACCTTAATAAATCTTAATGAACACGTCAAAGTAGACGTATTTTAATCAATACTAGCAATTTATTTGCAAGTAGCTACTTAGGCAATAATTCTTAACAATATCCCTGTAGGGAGAATAGTTTATGTACGTTATTACTGAGATTAAAACATTTCGCAGCATTAAGTTATACGTGGGCTACCCATTTGAGTATCGTTTATGAAAATTAATCTTAGAATGTATTTACATAGATTGGAATTAAAATTCTTATTCTTTTACCTGATTTGGAAATAAAATGCAAAAATGTTGGATATGTTTTTTTTGCATAATTATTATACAGGTTTTTATCTATCCTACTGTCACTGTATATCTCACAAATGGGGTAGCCAATAGATCCATTGCATATAATGATAAAATTTAATAATTCATTAATAACAATAATAAATAATTTTGATTTACATAAAGGTGAATGGTCAAAATGAATATGAAATAATATTAACAACAAAAACACATTTGTGACGAAAAGGCTTTATGTATGACAACAATTTAACGTAAAAACTTATACTAAACCTCATTTCACCAGTATTTACCCGAATTCATTCTTAAGTGAGAAGTATTTTAGTATGACATGAATTCTCTCATTATTAGTATCGGTTTTTGTTTAGAAAATAAAAACTCATTTGTTAGTTTGTTACAACAACATTTTCTTATGCTAGTATTTAATTATTAAATATCTAGTACGTATTGAGAATGTATCTTGTTATTACCGAATTTTGTGTAACGTACCGTCTTATATTATGTTTTCTGAGAAAGTGATTTCGATTCACTTGACTGATTTGTTGATATGCGAGAAATCTTTGATAGATTCCATTACGTACCTCGAATATCGAATCAAATGCTCTCACTGGTATCACAATTTGAATTATTCAATAATAAATTATATGATTCTATTAACCGAAACGTAAGATGGGTTTATATTATTGAATTACAATAATATTTATTTCCATTGTTTTTTTGAAATCATTATCGCCTTTATCCTTAGCAATCAATGTATACAATATAACTAGTTTTATACCATTATTTATTCATTTATTTTATTCTTTACTATACATTGGTTACAATATTACAAAATAAAACAGTGTCATAAAAATATCAGTTATACAATTCAATGTACAGAGGGCAAGTTAATCGCTAAAATGCGATGTCTTACAACTAACAATTACGGCAAAAATACCATAAGTAGGGTAGCTAGCAGACCAGATGCGTGTAACTTAAATATAAGATGTCCTCTCCGTGTCAAAAAATAAGACATTCAATATGGGTGGCAAACCTCGTTGCTGTATTAAAAATGTGAAATGTCTTATTTTTTTCGAACACCTGTCAATTGCAGGGCACTCGAAAACTTACAGAAAAATGCGGCAGTCTTATTATTTGCCGGGTGTTTCACGCAGTAGTGTCACGCTATTAATAAATTAATATATACATACAATATCTTCTTCTTCCTGGCACTGTCCCAACTTATTGCCGCTGAAGGCTATTGGGGTCGGCTCTTCTCGTTCTGAGGTTATACATACATTCTTCTGTTTCTTATATCATCTTCATCCAGGCCATTTCTCCGCAGGATTCTATTGCATTGTGTCATCCAGGTATTCTTTGGTCTCCCTCTTGATGGATGTCGAGGGAGATTTATTGACATAGCTTTGTTAACAATGTGTTCCAGTGGTCTCCGCCTTATGTGCCCATACCATCTTAGTTGCCTCTCTTCTAGTTTGTTATATAATACACAATATTGAAATCGCAGTATTACGCTGTCGTTGCATACGGAATGTGAATATTAAGATTTCCAATGTTGCTTCACATTACCCATAATACAAAGTGGTGCATTTATTAATTAGGTACATTATAACCGTTTACATTCATAAATACCCTTTCTTATCGAAGAATCAAATTCAAGTAGATGAGTAGAATATTTAAGATGGTTTTGGTTCGAGTTATATCTCGTGCGTATTAATATCCAATTATTATAAGGTGCATTCATATTATCTTATAATCATCGGGAGTCAATTTCTGAATAGATAATTATATTATCAGTATGAGTATTATGTATCAAAGGTGTCGTGCTAATCTACCGATCTCTGTCTATACGCACATTTGTTCAAATAATAATTATCCTAACATTTTGTTACCGTGTATATTACACATAATATTATTATTATATTAAATAATGTTCGGTGTTTGAATTCCTTTCACATGAGACACACCTGGTTAAACCCAATTAATAATGTTTAACCATCTACATTGTACGTACCTCATATCTTTAATCCTGTGTTCACATATTCATACTTATTCTAGTAGATAACCTTCAACGTTGTACAGTGTTCACGGCGTGAAATCCTACGACGTTTTGCACTCCTTGTGAGATATTAATACTGTCAACAACTTTACTGTCTCCGCACCTCATTGCCTCTTGTGTCACCACGTCTGTAGCTAGCATTAATTTGTCTATCTATTCCTTCATGCCGCATCCCATGTGGAGTAGGCAAGGAAAACGGAGCGCTTTATGTATCTTTCCTGACATACTTCTTTCGCCTTCATTCATGCAACCTCTCATACACGCATGTTGATATCTTGAGAAATAGATCCACGTGATCAAGCCACGTAGTTCTCCAACACCCCTTCTTTCAAACAAGTATATCATATTTGTCATCCTATTCCCTTTTATTCATTTCTTATGTCTTAACCATCGTTATGCATTAACACGGATTCGTTAATATCACGACGACCAACAGTAATACATTTCACTATGAATTTGAAAAGGATTTTTTTTCCAACTTAGTTGTTCCAATTAAGTTCATAATGCAATATACAATATATGATTATTACGTACCATTAGTAGTCGTGGCATACGGGAACAGTCTTGCAGTCGTTACCTGTCATCGTAATGTTCCTATGCACTTACGATTTTATGAGAGGTGACGTTCGGTCGTGGCGACAGTAGTCGATTGTGTGTATGGGCCATTATATTACAACATGCAAGATTACGTAGGTACGTCGTTCTTAAACAACATTTTGCTACTGTAGATAAGCGGGTGTTTACAGTTGAAATTGTTTTGACCCTTATATGCTACTTGCTAACAGCTACTAGCACTACTTTTATCCATTTACTGCTGTCTTTGTTGTAATAATTAATGTGAGTACTTTAAGAACGAGCAAATTGCTACATAATCTGCTTTAGCTCGCACGCTTACCAAAACATTACCATCCTGTTGTATGTTCTTAGTTACCTTACTACACACATTTATTTTGTACCTCGTAATATGTACCCACTTCATGTTGCATACTAAGATAACATCAGCATTTTCTATTAACACGAACATTCTAATCATATAACCATCTTCTCTTTCAGTTTTCTCAGCACTTTTATATAATAACTTACCTTACTATCAGAGACAAACTCTTAAACTCTCTTTAATGTTTTTGGTCTGATCTTGACCATTTTGAGAACATTAATAAAAATAGCACTATAACACAAAATTAATACGATTTTTCTGAATTTTACTTCATTAGCATACTAATAAACTTCTTTCTCTGTATTTTGGGAGTAGTCCAATACTGAATGTTAATATTTCTCTGGTTAAATGATGATGATCGCGCCTCTGCGATAAACTCGCCCTCTGTATATTGCTAATATCTTATTTGAATGCATTTTTCTATGAAATTGTATGTATTTTGATCTCAATTTAGCTACAGTAAGGAATAAATCATTAAATTAATTAATAAAATAAGAACATTTGAAAATTTTGACCACTGTACAAAATAAGCTTATAACAGTCATTAATAGTTTTTATTTGCACTTAAAATATGTTTCAAACTATGTTTTTGTATGTTAGCGATGGCTGCTTGTGCGATATGCTAGTGAGAACAGATGTATGAGCGGAATATGCGATACTTAAATAATTGACTTAACTGTGTTACATGTTTGTGGATGACTGCTGAATTATCAAAGACTTATTTTTATTTTTGTAAACCATATTTATAGTTGTTGTCTGTTTTGTACTTTTTATCAATAAATAAAATAAAATAATAATTCAAAACCCTCAAAGCACGAGCTCTGCTCAATTTTCAGGGTCAAATATGTAATAAATGTGTTTTTTTTTAGTCATAAGGTGTGTATGTAATATTATTGAATTGTAAATCTCATTTTAATAAAAATATTTGAATTTGAATTTGAAAAGTTTTTGTGTTTAAACTGTGGAAATCCATTTTTAATTTTTTTGAATAAAATTAAAATAAAATTACTTCAAACTCAAATCAATGCACAAGTAATAGACATATAACTTCATGAAATAACATTATACAACATAAAACAAGACAAAAACTAAGATTTTTCTGAGCATAGTAAAAAAATTAAATGAAACGTCTCATCAAGTAACAACAATAAAATTAGGAGACAATACATATTCTATAAGAGAAGAGCAAAATCGTCTCATCTCGTTTCATTACTGGAATACAATAATACATTGTTGTTTCACTTATCCAGCCTCGCAGACACTGATGTAACTCGGTATGGGAAAACGCGATGATGCCTCAGTCTTTGATCGGAAGGGTCTTTCAATATCGGACCACTAGATAAATTCTTACATTGGATTAAACAAATATTTAGACTTTCTACTTTCCCTTACGCACGCTGACCGCCAGTATTTTATGAATGTTTTGAGTTAAATTTATTAATATGAAAAATCAATAATAATATAATAATAAATACTTTATTCAATCAATCAATAACAATGTAGTACTTTCACAAGAATTAATCACAGTTTGGCTTTCAAGAAACTTCCCTTTCGTTTCAACTGGTTCATAGTTAAGAAAGTCTTGTGGAAGTGCTATATATCAGTTTATCATATAATTTTACAAATTTTAATTTTCCTATCGCAACTTTTTTCGGAATCTTGAGGAACTCCCTCTCTCTGTCATAAAAAACAAAGATTCAATAAGTTAACCAATATGTCAAAAAACGGGATTTCCGATTTCTTTTTCAAATTTTTGTGCTTTTTTAATTATAATCCGATTTAATTTTCCTCTGGATTGTCTGTATTTCAGTATTTTTCAATAACATTTATAGCACTTCATTTTGCTACTAATAAATCGAAAAATATACAAAAAATCCTATAATGTGATTGCTTAAAAACTTTTTTTATACTTAAGTATAATAAATAAAAAAAGCATACAGGTAATTAAAAAGATTTATTTTTACTTAAATGGATATCTGACAATCCGGGTTATAAAACAATGTCGAAACCAATCTTCATCGACATTAGCATCAATATATTTCCCCATTTAATACCCTACTCTAGGGCTTCCAAAGCAGTAGTTACGCCACTGCTGAATGACAGTACTTTCCCCGTCCTGGTTCGTTCACTTCTATTTCTAAAGCTCCCATACAAGAGAATCGATTAAGAATTTCCCTTCTTGAAGATGAACATTTTCTTTAGCATTATAATATTATCGCTGGAATTATACAAAGATCTACTACACTACATAGTATAATAACTACTGAACTCAACAACTTCATTATTTCTAGATATTTAGTTATTGTGTTTGATAATTCGTGAAAAACGATATTGTCTTATTTTTTAACATATTATGTATTTGAATTATTTTCTTTTTGTGTATAATATTACGTAGTTTTCCCTCTGTAACGGTTGCTTGTACGTGCACAGTTAAGAGTGCGAAGTATAGCACCCTAAAAAAGTCGTGAACAACACAACATCGAATTCTGTGTACGAGGAGTAAGTATCGCATATTATGAATGGCTTATGATCAAATTTTCATCTAAAATGCATTCGAAAAATCATCATGCATTCTATGGACAAAAGAGTACTATGATTTTACGCAGATGATAATATTATGAGGTGAAAGTTTTGCTCCATTTCACCACGTACAAAGCTTCCCTTTATTCATACGTTATTTTATTTATTCCTCTATTTACGATGACTTTTTTGAATATTTAAAATTGACATATTTATAATAATTATCTCAATTACACTTATTTTACCTGTATGATTATTTTTGATTCGACACTTTAATTGTGTTTTTTGTGTTGTTGTTTTCTTTTCTAATTTGATTGTTAACATGTCAAAGGCTAACGCCGTAAATATATGTGAATAAATTTATGAAAGTTATGGGATAACCAGCAGATAAACGTAATTCCAATTTGTAGTTAGAATAACGTTTGAGATAGCCAGCAGACTTACTGCATGTTATAAACTTGCAAACTAACTTCTCCATGTCAGAAAAAAAATCATGATATTCAGGAGGAGCGGCAAACTCCATCGTGGAATTCAGAATGTAATATTTCTGTAGTTTTCGAACATTTGCCCTTTACAAGTTAACAGGGCATTCGAAAATCCACGGAAAAGAGTGAGAAATCAATTATTTGCCTAGATCTACATTGAACAAAAATTCATATTTCCTAACGTATAGAGTACTTAAATACTATGTAGCCTTCTATATTTTATCAGCTGTATTTTGTTTGTCAAGTTATTTTACAAGGCTATCAAATACACTCAACTCTTGTCGAGAACGTCTCGAAATTATAACAAGATCCTTTGATACGCCTACTACTCCAGCGCCGGAGAAGGCGCTCAATCCTTCCTCTCTACCTCACAAGGGAAGCAGAATGATAATGCGTAGGTATGTATCTTTATATACTCATCATCACCTCTTTACAAATTTTAATTAAGGATGAAATACTTAAACCCTATCAAGAATGTATGTGGGAGGCTATCAATGCGTATTTAAGATATGCTTATTCTCTTCATATATCATTTACAACCGTACTCACAAAAAATATCATTAGCGTACTAACCATGACTAGGCTTGTCCAGTGGCCCGCCCTTGAGGACAATTTTAGTTTGAATGTGCAAATAAATAGGGGTCTACTACTCCCGAAATATCCAGGTATGGAGGTGGTCTCACGTCAATAACCATGACTAGTTTGAAATAAGATTTATGCCTGTTAAACTAAAAGATCACTCATAAAAAAATTATTCCGTGGTGTGTCTTGGCAATAATTTTCCAAGATTTCAAATTTATATTCAGTATAAGTTTTGTTCCACAATTTCATTTTTTCAATTGTAAGCTTTTGGTCTGTGATAGGAAATTAAAGTGATAGAAAATATTTAGTAATTCTGGGAACTAGCTTTTGAAAACTTTGACATATACTTATAATGAATTTCGATTAAAAACCGTCGTTCGACAAGCCTAACTTTATGTTGTTTCATGGTCAGATGGGCCAAAAAATGACAAACATTAACTCTAGCCACATATAATTTAAATTGAGAAACAGGTATTGTAGCCAGACATGACGTCAATTGACATACATTAAAGGATCTACCGACCACCCGGATAGCGCAGAAGTCTGAAAGACCATTTATCCGAAATTCTACACCTAACAAATCTCGTCCACACCGGAGTCGCCATAGTGGGCAGCCTGAAGGCTGCTACGCATTAAATAATCGCGGTGTAAAAAGTTCATACTGGCTAATGTTCCTACAGTCATTGGTTGTCCATGAGTCTTCCATAATAATAATAATAATTGTACGTTACAAAGAACACGTGACTAGCTGGTGCACTCGGCCCAACATCGTATGATTCTGATTCCCTTGAAGAATAACCGTTAAACATGTCTTGTCCCGCTCGCGTCCTTTTGGAGTCAGTTGAATTCGGACCATGGGGACGTAACTACCTTTTCGCTTGGCTTCTAGCCATACCATAATGTTGGCGCGAACTTGTTCGATTCAATTCAAAACATTATATTGTATTTAATTATTATATTGTGTATATATATCTATCGGTCCGTGTCCAGATAATTAAAAACTCATCTTAAAAGTAAAGCTAGTGTTAATCCAGTGAAAATAACGTAACGATAACGTCGTCACGCCACGTGTATCTTTGTAAATTTCTCCATAAATTAAATTAGACACAATGTTTATCAAAGATTAGTACGATGTGTGTTCCAAGTGATAATACGTGTAAAATAAAGGAATAATTAATATCGAATTGCCATCAGCAGAGAAATTTCAATATCTTATAATGATAATATCCATAATAATGTTATTCGCGGAAATGCTATCAGATAATACTTTATATCTTTGCATAAAACATGAATGATTGTTTTGAGAATAACACAACATGTGCGATACATCAACAGTTGGAATATTTAGAGTTTGCATAAAATATACAACTTGGAGGAACAGGAGCCTTCTCTGTTGGCTGCTTCGTCCGTGGCTAAATAGATAAAGGAATGTGGATCTATCAAAGTGTTATGGATCATCTTTTCGCGATCCGTGGGATTACTATAACCTTAAAACCACTAATGGAAAGAAAAGGCTTTGCACAGTCATCTGGCTGTGATGTGCTTGTCTCATGCGGGATCCGTCGTTCCAAGGAGCAATCGACATCATGTGCTAGGAATAATGAGTCCATTGCGTATGTTCTTGTGTAGAGAATATTTCGACCCAAGTGTAGCGACCCGTAGCTTCATTATAGGATAACCACTGTCTCGTTTGTACGTTCGACCCTTTGTTATAATTGAAAATCTTGTAAGTACCAATATAATATATTATGTATGTATTCCAATGGCCTGATAACATATCTGAACAGACCAAAACCTTATAATTGTATGTATAATAATTATCTAATCTATTTGTCTTTTTACATTGTCACTGTTATCTATAACTGTATCTCAATATAATTGAAACCTTGTTTATGTTGAAAGGTAATGTCTGTTGGTTAACGTATTTTATAATGGAGTCAATACCAGAATTTCAAGTCAGAAATGTTTGGGATCTTTCTTATGTAACTGTGTGATAAAGTCAACTTCATTTGCTATAATTTGGATTAAATACTTCTTCATTATGCTTAAAGTAGTATTTGGAACTGAGAATGTAACCTCAAAGTTAATTATCATTTCTAGTAATGGTGTTCCGTGGTTTTCCATTATATCTATTAAAACAATTGCTGGAGATAACTTGTACTTAAATTTATACACGGCTTCAGTAAATAAATAAAGTATCTTCCCAAGTAAATAAACTCATCATTGTAATAGGTTGACAATGCCTATATTTAGATCTGATCACTGTACCATATATATATTGATAGGTTTATGTAATTATGTATACCATGTATATATTAATATGTTTATGTAATTATGTATATTTCACAATGCCACTTTTATTTCAATATAGTATGTCTGTTATAACCTCAAAATATGTTTTCATTATCTCATTATTGTATCATATCCCCAATGATATACACAGGGTGTATTGATGAAGTTATACTAACAATGAGAGTACCATTGAGAAGCTGAACATAATTACAAAAGTAACATTGAATAGATATTCTTGGTCCAATTCCGGAATAAGATATACATATAAATAACTGCATCACTGATAAACTCGGGTTTGAATCCCGATCGTACTGTATGTGTTGAATGTCTAACAAGGAGTATCTATAGTGGAAGGGAATAATATGTCATAATATGGGATTAAATACCTATCTGTAATAATGCTTAACTGAAGAGTTACTTATGTGGTTTAGACCTGGATTAGTTAAACCACTGAGATATAAAGTATGCTAACAGAAGAAACATTATTGCTTGAATTACCTATGTATCCTATAATGATATGATGACCATAAGAAAATGATGAAACCAAAGGATAAGGAATACTCTGAACTTTACGTAAGTATATCTATATAACTGTCACCCACGCACAATACATTCCTCTTGCAGAATAAGTAGATTCATACCCTAGACATGAACTTGAGCCAATATATTAATCTGTTTTACTTGCAAATATAATTGTAACTTTCTTTATAAACTTTCTCTATATAATATAATTTATATTCTATGTGTTTCGCTTACGTACATTGCAAAATGTATGTAGCGAAGCTGGGGGTTACGAGCCAAATTATATATTTTCTTATGTACAATTCATGTAAATTCATTTCTTTTAATATTTGATAATTTCTCTTTTGATAATTTTGTAAAATGATATGATGCGATCGTCCTAGTGGGACGATATCGTATCAATTTGTGTGCTCGTCCGTGGATGTAGCAATGTGGGCGAACGAATCGTGTCAATTTGGGCAGCTCGTCCTGGATCGTACAACTCGCATAGTTGTTGGCCCGAAAATTTTAAATGTATTGTGTGGTGAATGTGCCTAATCGTGAAGTTCAGAATTCTTATCTATAATGTGTAATAATGTGTATTGATATTAATTGAAAATGTAATAATTTTAATGTGTGTATGTATATGAAAACAATTTTAAAAATGAAACAGGAATCGTAAAATAGATAATTTAAATGTCCGTATTTAAAAAATAAATGTATTGGTGTATAGCGCAAACGTTTGTCGCGAGTATTGTTATAATGTGGAGTAAAAAACCGATGCCGTATAGAGAGAATTGTATGGTGAAAATATTCTGTTGTAAATGTCTCGTATTAAGCAGTAAACAAGACATCGAAAACCGACCTACATAACATAACGAAGATATAGTGTGTATCTATAATATCGAACGCCGTACGGATAAATAATAATATTATACCGTAGTTGTGCGTCGCGAGAAACGAGCGGTGTGCGAAAGGTGGTATACATAACTATGCAGCGTATAGTATGTACCTATACGTCGCAAGAGAGAAAGAGACATCATACAACCTACCTCAACATTGTAATAGAAATATTCACGCGCGAAAACGGGAACTCCGCTTTACTAGTAAAATGTAGTTGAAAATAATAATATTGGAATGAAACGAAATATGTACCTACCTATGCTGTGGTATGTATAGTGAACCATTTCGTACAAGGAACTTTGTTTTACCGATAAACAGAATTTCGTTGTAATGTTATTTTAATAGTAAATTCATTTTCGAACTAAGAGTAAAAATCGATGTTAAATATTAAATTGAATTAAAATTTTTTGAAACAGTAAAATGTTGTATTTGGAATAAATATCTTTATTGAACTCTTGGAGAAATAATATTAAATAAACATTGTTGTGTAAAATATATGCGTAGTAGAATTTTGATAAGAATTTATATGTGCGTACGTAGTGATGTGACGAAATAATAATGAAATAATAATAATGATGAATAATATTAAATAAATATTTTTGTTTTGAGAAAATTAAAGTTAAAAAATAAATCGAAATGAATAATGTTAAACCTTCACGACCGTTCACGAAACTTAAAAAATAAATCCACTTAACCCTTAGTGAAACCTGACCGAATTTGTTAACCCTTTGTGAATAATAATTGAATTTTTTTTAATGTCAAGTATTAGTGAACTGTAACTGAATTTTTGAATTTAGTTAAGAAACAGTTAACCCTTTGATGACCATCGTTGAAAATTTTGACATTAACGTAAATAGTAGAATGATGTTTTGTAAATTTTTTTTTGAAATAAAGAAGTAACCATGTAACGATCTAGATTTTTTTTGTTGAATATTAACCCTTTGTGTTCGGAATGTGTTATCTTTGTGAAGTAATTAATTTTCTTGAAATGTAATAATGTGACTTTTGCGGCTTATTACCATCGTGAAATATTGAAGTAACCTATGCCTTGTTTATTTGAGAACTGAGTCCGATTAGTGAATTATTCCGTTAAGGTAAACTAACGAACGCTCTTTGATAAAAAAATGAGTTATGTTTATGTAATATGTAAAGCCGTGATAGGAGAGATGTATTTAAATACTTTTTTTTGTGACTTTTGTGTAATCAATATAGAGACGATGTTATCTGGATGTGTGAAAGATAAATCGTGAAGCTCTTTTTGATGAATGTAGACAATGTGATTGCTAATCGTTCATGCCTATTATTTTGAAGTTTGAGTTTATATGACGTTTAATTCCGCGTAGGACACGTAGTAATCTCTTATGAATTGTAATTGGAAATGTTTGGATGTAGTATATCCCTTGTTGAATAATATAATTTTGTGACTTTGTGAAAAAAATTGTTATGTTGCTTGAATACATTGGAAAATGTGATAGAACATTTTGACATTGAACGGGTAGGGCTTATGAAGGACACAGAATAAACCCTGTAGTGGAATGTTGGCTGCAGATATTCAATGGGATAATTTTGATTAATTGTATGTTAGTGAATAAAGATGATGTATGAATCTGTTTATGAAAGGTGAGCCCTGTATGAAGAAGTAAATGTTGAATTTGAATAATGATGTATGTAAAGAATTTATTGAACTTGTAACTTGTATATTGTGTAGCAAAGATCGAAAGTTGTTCAATGTATTTGTCATGTATTAAGCCTGTATGAGGATGACGATCCTCTGAGATTATCTCTATGTGAGAAATCTGTCTCTGTGTGAGAACTGTGTCTATGTAATATGCGTAGAAGGATTTGACGCCAATAATGAATATCGGTTACTGTAAATGTGATTGCAGTCGTCGTGAGGTACCATTATGTCATGTCTGCGTGTAAATTGTTTTTCTAATATGTATATGTCCTTATTATGTATGATTTCTTTCTGTGCTTTGCCAATATCTTTGTATGGTACATGGTACATGAAATCACTTGTATATGAGTGCTATTAAGCTTAATGGGTTAAATGAAGCGTAAATGTGGTATCTCTAATTCCATCTATACAAAATTGTTTATATTTATTTAAATTCCTTTATGTTACTTTTCCCTTGTTGGATACATGTAACTGGAATCGAAATAATGTGAACCAACTTCTTAAGTATGTAACTTTTGTTTTATATGTTTGTCATGTTTAAAATATTAACTTGTCGTCGATCGTAGTAAAGGAATCCATCAATGAAACGTACGTATATTGAGAAATTGAAAGAAAGAATTTTATCACCAGTGTAGAACGAACCGTATATTGAAACGTACTACAGATCCTGAGTTTCTTATAAGGTTGTATTGTAAAATGTTTAAAGTTGTTGTTTTCATGACCTGTGTTTTTCGTATACATGCACATATGCACCTGTCTATATATATACACACCTCTATGTACTATTATATTGTTATGATTGTAGCTATCAGACTTTTGATAGGAGCCCCGTACTAAAACAACCAATGTGAATTTTGTGTTATTATTAAGAAGTGTAAGTCAAAATATGAAAACAGTTCGCATCAATTTTGACTATGGGCAATTTACCGCGAGTGCTTAATAATAATAATTGAACGGGCTATAGGATGTAAGAAACAATTGTAATAGTATATAAGCCACCATTTTGAATTGTTTGTTTGTAATTGTTTGTGTACCTATGTAATTGTTTATGTATCCAGTGGTTCTCAACTTCTTTTAACCAGTGGTGCTCAACTTTTTCATGTAACCAGTGGTTCTCAACTGTTTTTTTGTAGTGGTTCTCAACTTTTTTTTTGTATAATTGAGGAACTTGAAAATTTGTCGCTTCTCTTCAAATTTTCAAGAGGGGCCGAAAGGGAGAATGCTACGCATTAAATAATCGCGGTGTAAAAAGTTCATACTGGCTAATGTTCCTACAGTCATTGGTTGTCCATGAGTCTTCCATAATAATAATAATAATTGTACGTTACAAAGAACACGTGACTAGCTGGTGCACTCGGCCCAACATCGTATGATTCTGATTCCCTTGAAGAATAACCGTTAAACATGTCTTGTCCCGCTCGCGTCCTTTTGGAGTCAGTTGAATTCGGACCATGGGGACGTAACTACCTTTTCGCTTGGCTTCTAGCCATACCATAATGTTGGCGCGAACTTGTTCGATTCAATTCAAAACATTATATTGTATTTAATTATTATATTGTGTATATATATCTATCGGTCCGTGTCCAGATAATTAAAAACTCATCTTAAAAGTAAAGCTAGTGTTAATCCAGTGAAAATAACGTAACGATAACGTCGTCACGCCACGTGTATCTTTGTAAATTTCTCCATAAATTAAATTAGACACAATGTTTATCAAAGATTAGTACGATGTGTGTTCCAAGTGATAATACGTGTAAAATAAAGGAATAATTAATATCGAATTGCCATCAGCAGAGAAATTTCAATATCTTATAATGATAATATCCATAATAATGTTATTCGCGGAAATGCTATCAGATAATACTTTATATCTTTGCATAAAACATGAATGATTGTTTTGAGAATAACACAACATGTGCGATACATCAACAGTTGGAATATTTAGAGTTTGCATAAAATATACAACTTGGAGGAACAGGAGCCTTCTCTGTTGGCTGCTTCGTCCGTGGCTAAATAGATAAAGGAATGTGGATCTATCAAAGTGTTATGGATCATCTTTTCGCGATCCGTGGGATTACTATAACCTTAAAACCACTAATGGAAAGAAAAGGCTTTGCACAGTCATCTGGCTGTGATGTGCTTGTCTCATGCGGGATCCGTCGTTCCAAGGAGCAATCGACATCATGTGCTAGGAATAATGAGTCCATTGCGTATGTTCTTGTGTAGAGAATATTTCGACCCAAGTGTAGCGACCCGTAGCTTCATTATAGGATAACCACTGTCTCGTTTGTACGTTCGACCCTTTGTTATAATTGAAAATCTTGTAAGTACCAATATAATATATTATGTATGTATTCCAATGGCCTGATAACATATCTGAACAGACCAAAACCTTATAATTGTATGTATAATAATTATCTAATCTATTTGTCTTTTTACATTGTCACTGTTATCTATAACTGTATCTCAATATAATTGAAACCTTGTTTATGTTGAAAGGTAATGTCTGTTGGTTAACGTATTTTATAATGGAGTCAATACCAGAATTTCAAGTCAGAAATGTTTGGGATCTTTCTTATGTAACTGTGTGATAAAGTCAACTTCATTTGCTATAATTTGGATTAAATACTTCTTCATTATGCTTAAAGTAGTATTTGGAACTGAGAATGTAACCTCAAAGTTAATTATCATTTCTAGTAATGGTGTTCCGTGGTTTTCCATTATATCTATTAAAACAATTGCTGGAGATAACTTGTACTTAAATTTATACACGGCTTCAGTAAATAAATAAAGTATCTTCCCAAGTAAATAAACTCATCATTGTAATAGGTTGACAATGCCTATATTTAGATCTGATCACTGTACCATATATATATTGATAGGTTTATGTAATTATGTATACCATGTATATATTAATATGTTTATGTAATTATGTATATTTCACAATGCCACTTTTATTTCAATATAGTATGTCTGTTATAACCTCAAAATATGTTTTCATTATCTCATTATTGTATCATATCCCCAATGATATACACAGGGTGTATTGATGAAGTTATACTAACAATGAGAGTACCATTGAGAAGCTGAACATAATTACAAAAGTAACATTGAATAGATATTCTTGGTCCAATTCCGGAATAAGATATACATATAAATAACTGCATCACTGATAAACTCGGGTTTGAATCCCGATCGTACTGTATGTGTTGAATGTCTAACAAGGAGTATCTATAGTGGAAGGGAATAATATGTCATAATATGGGATTAAATACCTATCTGTAATAATGCTTAACTGAAGAGTTACTTATGTGGTTTAGACCTGGATTAGTTAAACCACTGAGATATAAAGTATGCTAACAGAAGAAACATTATTGCTTGAATTACCTATGTATCCTATAATGATATGATGACCATAAGAAAATGATGAAACCAAAGGATAAGGAATACTCTGAACTTTACGTAAGTATATCTATATAACTGTCACCCACGCACAATACATTCCTCTTGCAGAATAAGTAGATTCATACCCTAGACATGAACTTGAGCCAATATATTAATCTGTTTTACTTGCAAATATAATTGTAACTTTCTTTATAAACTTTCTCTATATAATATAATTTATATTCTATGTGTTTCGCTTACGTACATTGCAAAATGTATGTAGCGAAGCTGGGGGTTACGAGCCAAATTATATATTTTCTTATGTACAATTCATGTAAATTCATTTCTTTTAATATTTGATAATTTCTCTTTTGATAATTTTGTAAAATGATATGATGCGATCGTCCTAGTGGGACGATATCGTATCAATTTGTGTGCTCGTCCGTGGATGTAGCAAGGTGGGCGGACGTGTACGTGACAAGGCCTGGCCGGTCAAACCACCAAACCGCCAAAACCTCCGTGTGAAATCTTATGACTAAACTCCTTCGATGTACCTCTATACGAGAGAAGCAAATAACAATTATGAAACAAAATAAAATAAAAGTATACAAAATCATTTCTAGCCAATTTTACAAACCATACAATTACAATTTAACAGAAAAATAAAAACATCAATTGACAGACAGAAAATGTAGTTAGACATAATTTCAATTGACAGATAGAAATTCTAGCCAGATATAATGTCAATTGATAAACAAAATCTGTATCCAGACACTATGTCCATTGACAGACAGAAATTGTAGCCAGACACTTTTTCAATTGACAGACAGAAATTGTAGCTATACATAATGTCAATTTACAGACAATTAAATTGTAGTAGGACTTCTTCTTCTCCTTGGGCAATTATTAGTCCCACATGGTGGTGGGGTCTGCCTTTATTGTCTTGTTTCTCCACTTTGTTCTATCGAGAGCATTCTAATGTGAAACATCACAGTTCCGCATGTCTTGTCTCACTACTTCACGCCATCTACGCTTTGCGTTCCTCTTGGTCTCTTGCAGGTAACCTCGATATGTTGAGCTTTATCGCCTACATACGTAGTAGGACATGAAGTTGAAATAACGTTTATATTTGATTGTGAATAGTTTGTTAGACAAAACTGTTTTTCCATAATTACAAGTATGTTTTCTTATGTTTTTGGTATAGCTTTTATGGTAATAAATAAATTTAAAAAAGACAACTTTTCAATAGAGAAATACCTTTTATTTTATGTTCACTAATTTAAATTAATAGGTTGTTTAATATTTTGTACATGAAGTCAACAATAATAATTATTTGTCACAACCTTCAGTTTTCAATTAGTAATACGATATTTCTTTTGTCCTCGTCAACTCAATACAGATTTTCAAATTAGTTCGAGTGAAACAAATAAAAACATATTAAACTTTATTACTTATTCTATGAAATCGATAATTCAATTCATGAACAAAAGAGACCTACACAATGGTTTGTTTCGAATAAAATTGCTTATTCCGATACAAAATAATATGGGAACTTATTTAAGTGGTGTATGATATCTGAATATTAACTATAGAAAATAAAGTTGAGAGGCCTTTTAACAAATCCTGAAGTTATTAAACATATTCATACAGAGGATTCTTTTAGTACATTTTTTACAAAAGAAAATGGTCGGATTACTTAATTATGGTAAATTTTATTGTAAATACATTTGGCTAAATGCAATATTATGTGTTCGTTACAAAGTTCTGTTCAAAAAGCGTTAAGAAAATTTACTTTTTTATCTATCTGCATTAATAACCAAGGAACCTCCCCTATAGGTGATAATAGCGGACGAATTGCATGCAGTGGACGTATACGTTGTCCTTTTTATGTCATTTTTAAAGCATTCAGAATGGATGATCAAATATTAAGTATTACATGTTTTATAAATATCTGCCCCTTACAAGACGTTCAGAATAACAGAAAATGTTGAAGATATGTAAATTTTATTCCTAGGTATCTACGGTTTACATGAATGAGTGAGTGATCTATTTTCATTACACATACAGTGTTCATATCTTTTCATCCAAAAATTCTGTCTCTCTTATATTATTTTTAGTATCATCCGAAAGGTTTTCCTTTCTGCAATATTGCTTAATAACACGAATATTTAAACCGTCATAAAATTCTCTATTTCCAATAATATCAAATCGTCACCAACTGTTTTTATTTGCCATTTTATCTCAATAAAAACCATAATTTAGTCACATTCGTTGATCCACATTGCGCAGAAGTAATATGATCATTGTATGTACATAATAATATTATATTATTATTCTGATAGGCATCGCCACGATATCCTTCTCGTTATATTATCAATGTACTATATTGTATGTAGGTACTAACGTTGTACGAGGGTTTGTACATATCACACTCTCTTACTTTCAACAGATTTTGTAGAGAACACGGCGCGAGCGGACGCGTTGCTAAACGACTTTCTCACTGCGTTTACAAAGTTCTACCGTTTCGTTTATCGAAGTTATTATTTCAAATATAAACTTCTGTGTTTTGTTTTTGTCGTGTGTGAATTGAATTTGAAAATCGTACATACCTATTTAATTATTTTATTTATAGCAGTTCAAAAATTGAAAAAATACATTTAAATTAACTGAAATTTTATCACTATATTTATAAAAGCTTTTTAATAAAAAATATTTGGTAAAGTGCATTTTGAATTATTAAAGATTTTTTATTGTTTTGATTTTGATTTTCATATATTTGTTATTTTACTTACCAATTGATAGCTGTCGTCTCTTCACAGCTGGATATAGGTCTTTTACAAAATTTTCAATTCTTTCCCTTGACTTGGACAATATCATCCACCCACTATTTTGTAGTCTTCCTATGTTTCTCTTGCCACTGCATGGTATCCACTCAAGAAACCTCAGTGTTCATCTGCCATCCTTTTATCCTTACTATATAACTAGCCTATTGCTACATCAGCTTTGAATTTTTTTATGTATGATTAAATTCGTTTAGTTAATTATATTTCATGAGAATTTACTCTTTTCTGCAAGTTCTCAAGTATCACATTTTTGAGACAATTAACACATTCAGTTTAGCGATGAGGCTTGCCGCCCATCCTGAATTCTCAAGTTTAATTGGCTCAAAGAAGACGAATCGCGTGTTTATTAAACCCGTTGTTCCGCTGACTACCACAATTGAGGCAGGTATCGTGATGGGATAGATTGATGAATTATTAATGCTGCCTTTTAGATATTATTTATGTAATGTGTGCGTCCTGTGTGTGTTTGTTGGAGATAAACAGCAAAAACCGTATACAATATGTTTGTTAAGAGGATTTACTACTACTATTATTTACATTATAATATTTTGGTTAATTTATGGCTTTAAAATTGAATAATGAACGTTTTGATTTAATATTCTGCACATTATTAACAAGGCTTTCTGGCTATATAATGTTGTATATTCCTACTTCACCCAAACCTCATATTTAATGGATTATTGAAATTATGAATATTTTTTAATTCTACATAACTATAGTAAATAATGCTATCGGCAATCTTTTCATTGAATTAAAAATAATATTTAAAGTAATAACAACAATGTTAAACTTCTGACAAAAAAATGGGTGTCTTGAACTTGATTACGCATAAACATAGACTTATTTTTAAATACCCACGAATTTTTCGACTCTAAGTAAAACTTAATTTCGAGTCAAGAAAAACGTTGCATTGTAAATATACATATTTGTAATTAATTTTTTAATGATTTTTTTTAATGAAATAACTTTTACGATTTTACAACAAGTTAAATAAATACCTTGTATTTTCAAAGTATATTCTTCTACTTCTTCTATACCATCACGGCATATCCCACAAGTGGGGTAGCCAGCAGATCAGCTGCATGTAAGAAACATGCAAACTGTCCTCTTCGTGCCATTATAAAATCAAGACATTCAGGATGGGTGGCAAACCTCATCGCTGAATTTAAGATGTATAATGTCTTAATTTTTTCGAACACCTGCCTTTTACAGGACACTCGAAAACTTACGCAGAAGAGTGGGAGACCAATAAAAGACCAATCAAAGTATATTAATTTATAATAATAATAATAATAATAAAGCTTTATTGACAGAACATAATACAAAGTTTGTACAAGAAACACATAATAAATAGAAAACAGTGCTCTGTCAAATGGCGGACTTGTTGCAGAGCAACATCTTCCAGTCAACCAATCGAAAGAAGAAAAAAACTACAAAAAAGAATAAATACTCATACTATACTATACTATACCATCACGGCATATCCCACAAGTGGGGTAGCCAGCAGATCAGCTGCATGTAAGAAACATGCAAACTGTCCTCTTCGTGCCAATATAAAATCAAGACATTCAGGATGGGTGGCAAACCTTATCGCTGAATTTAAGATGTAAAATGGAAAGATGTAAGATGTAAAATACTCATATTAAAAACAAAAACAAAAAAAATATATATCGATACCTAAAAGGCTATTTAGCGTAACCGACAAAAACCGAACTTTACAGGGGAAGTTTTTTTTTGTTTAAAAAAAATATACAAGTCTTAGATGATTGAAATTTTGCGTCATAGTTAATAAAAATGTGGCAAATCAAAGTGTGATTGACTGCTACATAAAAAAGCATGCTTTCTGGTACTTATGTCGCTTACGACAATTTCGCTGGATATGTTAGTTCACCAGTCCACACGTTTTGTGTCGGTTAAGATAATATTATAGTAGATTTACATGCAGCAAATGACCATAAAAGGAGAGTAATGAAATTTAATATGTGAAATATAGTTGTTTTATTAAGATATTTGAGATATAATTAATAATCAATTTAAAAAAATTATATATATTTGCATAAAAAATGACAATTTTCGATAAAATTACAAATCAAACATACAAAACTGTAAAATAATGTAAGACTTAGGTGGTATTTAAAATGCGTACTTACTGGTAAAATGACTAATTAACTAGTAACGTATATACACATTCGAAAGGTATTTACCTTCTTACTTAGGTAAGAAAAAAAACAATACAAACATAGAAATATTAATACTTAAATAATAACACACAAGAAAAAATAGAAAAAAAGTCTTGATAAAAGTGTTAAAAAAATAATAAACATAATCATTGATGGTCATTATACGTCATGTCCTCTTCGTCGGTTTCTGGTAACTCATCAGGGTGTGTGGATGAGCTCTTCATACTTAGGTACTCATCATGAAACCTCTCTGGGATAATCATTTTTTCGCACAATTTCTTTAAATCTTGAAATTTTGATTCGTTTACCTTCAAATTCCCGTTGTATATTTTTTGCGGACCAGATTCCATTTGTTGTTCATTTTGTCGAGTCTTCTTTATGCATATTTGATCTTGATCAGAATTTTCGAAATAGCCGTATTTTAGAAAAATATTTCCTTTTTCAAATACGTACTTCATAGTTATCTGGTCTTGTCCTCGAATTTCTTATGAGTGTTGGCCACTCGGAAGGAGCCCAAACAGTTCTGTGCTTAAGAAATGATTCGATCGTCGCATGAATAGAATCAACGGGCATCATCGTGTGGCCAGGTAACAAAAATGTAAGTTTTATTTGTATTATGTTGATGGAGCTTTCGAGAAAATATGAAATCATAGCGAGCATTTGTCTGTTCCTATTCTGTCCCGCACAGCTATCACAATAAAGAAGGACTTTTTTATATTTTCCACACAGATCAACCTCTTTGAGGTACTCAAAAATAATGGAAGATATTTCA
The DNA here is from genome assembly GCA_947579605.1 of Athripsodes cinereus. Lineage (NCBI taxonomy): Eukaryota > Metazoa > Arthropoda > Insecta > Trichoptera > Leptoceridae > Athripsodes > Athripsodes cinereus. The sequence goes on along the minus strand of OX388317.1, from coordinate 8,737,309 downwards.
TTACTTCCTCTTTTCCCGTCAATTTCCCCCCAAAGGTAGCAATGTCCTTTTCTTGTACCGCTTTCATAAATACTTTCATTGTAAAATGAATATTTTCGGCTGTAGTAAAGATTAACACTATCTCCGTGGGGTGTGTTTAAAACTTTTTGGAGGTCAAAACTCAGGCAAAGAGCTTCAGGATCTGTTTGTTGAATCTTTTGGTCATTTAGAAAAAGTTCATATGCCTTATTCTTATCTATCATGTGATTTTCAAACTCTTCAGAGTTGTGTACCTCTAATTGTTTTTCGATGGTATGATTTTTAATTTTCTCACATAATTGACACTAACTTGTCTTTTTTAGGAAGATGAAATCCTAAATAAAATTTTGTTTTGAAAATATTACGGAAGATTTTTGAATGAACTTTAAGGTCTTCTTTGTCATTCTCGGTTAAATATTTTTCATACATTCCGCATAGGTGTGAAATATTTCTGAATTCTACAGGTAAATATTTTCTTTCAGTTTTATTTCGGCAATAATGAGATTTCACTGCTGGTAGATTTTTAATAAACGTTATAATGGAGTCTATTTTCTGCGGGTCTGTTTTATTTGGTGGAGGTTGACGTCCACGTTGATCTATCCGTGCTATGTTATGTACCTTATTTTGTAAGGTATAGCGAAGTAACATTTGTGAAATATTGAGAGTTTTTATGAGAAATTGTTGACACACTTTATGTTTCTTTTCGTGCCAAGAAATATTATACTCGTATGTTGTGTGTCGTTTACTGTGTCCAACAACTCTTTTCCTTTTAATAGGCTTTTCAGAAGCCAGTTTTTCTGTCGGTATTAGCCATTCCCCAATAAAAGTTGTGAATATGCATTCTATCTTCTTCAGTGAAATTATTGCTGCAATTGTTTCCACATTTTTTTCCCTGACATGGATTTGGTTGCACAGATTTCCCTACGCCTGTACACTTTTCTGCACGCTTAATTTTCTTTATAGATTTTTTTTTTCCTTTCGCATCCCCAATTCACCAACAATATACGAATCTGAATTTCTTCTTTCCGAATTGCCTTCGCTATCCTCAGAAGATTCATCAGGAATGTTGTCAGGTCTCCAAGAATCTTCAGATAAGGAAAAATCTTCATCATCATCAAAGTTATGTTCTGAGATGGGATCATTTACCACCACCTCAAAGATTTGGGACTCGCCATCTTCTTCAGACTCTGATGAATAGTCTACAATCCTAATGCGATTAACTGCACCAGGAACTTCTTCTGTCGATTTATTTGCACAAGACATTCCTCTTTTCTATAAAAAAAACAAAAAAAAATGCTAATTATAACAATTCCGTGACATGAAAATTTTATATAATTTTAAAACAAACATAATGTTCACTCGCAGACTTCAATGGTTACTTCCCTAAGGATATTGTACTACACTTATTTATTAAAACATGTTAATAATTAAATAATATATTCCAATAACATTTTTTCAAAAATAAAAAATCCTAAACAGCATAATTAATAGCATAATTAATGCGTACACTATTTCCCTTAATTTGTAGGAAAAATGGATATCTTACCTTTGTTTTATTTAAATCCATTATAAATCGTATTTTATTGCATCAAGAATAATTAGTATGAGCACTCTCCACCACGTCACTTACACAAATGATATCGATATGTGATTGTAATACTGTATAAAGAAACAATCTAGTTGCTGCAGGAATAGAAATTCGACAGGAATATTCTAGTAAAAATTTAAAAGGAACGTCATAACAGTCATACTGCAAGTTAGAACAAATTAGATTTTGCAAATTATCGTAACCGACTTAGATGCCGCTTACGATAAATCAAACGAGTCGCATACGCTAAGTTGGTAGTCAATAAAAATGTTACAAAATCTTACGATAAAATAACATTTCAGTGTTACTTCGTATTATTTTCCTTACTGATTATGGTAGTCGGATACATCGGCGGCGAATATTTTTTAGAGTCGCTTGCGATAAAAATGTCAATTTCGGCAAAAATGTCGTTTACATTAATTGGCCTTTCAGGTGTCGATATATACAAGAAAATACATACATATATGAAATATTAAAAGATATCAGAATAAATAGTAAATTAAGTCAATTAATTACGATGTCTGTGCAAAAAGAGAGGGGAAGGAGAAAGGGAAGGAATCCTACCTTAATCGACCAAAGACACAAAAGAAAAAACCGAATAAGGGCACTATATGAGATGGTAGGCCCCACTGTTGTCAAATGTGAGATTTCATAGCAAAAGTGATTTTCACGAAATTGTTGCCATATGTAGAATTATTTTTTGGTCACCACGTTAAATTATTTTTGGACATCAAGTTTTTCGACACCGGTAAACTTTACATTCGAGATAGATTTTATTTTTGCTGGTTTTATTTTATTTTTGCCGGCAAAAATAAAATAAAACCAGCAAAAATAAAATCTAACTCAAATTCGAATTTCTTAAAGTGTATATTCGAATCAGATTTCAAAAATAGATAGAAAAAAATTCAAATTAGATAGCAAAAATAAAATAAAACCTGCTCAAATAAAACCTACCTCGAATATAAGCTTTAGGAAATTTGTATACAAATTAGATTTATTTTTGCCGGTTTTATTTTATTTTTGCAAATAAAAAAAGAAGAAAAATATTTCGCAAAAAATCCAAATAATATTATTGTAGCAACAATTTTCCTGCATACAAAACTATATTTGACAGATATCTGACATTGGGGCCTACCATCTCAATGAGTTCCGAAAATAGATGTTTTATTGCTTTTCAAATACATTAATTCCCAACATATTATTTTATAATGTTTTGTAGTATTTTTCTGATATCTGATTTTTACTCTTAACACGAATTGGTCTTCCATATCCTTGCTACGATCCTTAAAAGTCATTAGAATTCTTCTTAAAATATCATTTTCCCGTAGTATGCTTAATTTTACTATTGCGTGTTCCTTCATAACATTTGCATGATAATAATAATGGCATTTACGACCACTCAAATATTTCTCTCGTAGTATTTAAATAATATGGTACGTCAACCTGAATAACTTGCTTCATCCGAAATTTATTAAAATGATTTTTTGTGTCATCTAATACTCATTTGCTTATGTACATTAAGCCTCGTTTTAAAAGCTTGATCCATTTTGAGTTATTTTTAAAACCATGTGTTATTTTTTTTTTTTGGAAAAATAGGATAAACTAAATGAAATGTACTTTCTTGTGTTAATGCTTGGGGCAGACTTTGGAATTCAACGCTTATCAGATTTAGATTCATTTGATTGGATCATAGAAATATTACTTTACATGTTGGCAAAGAATCGCTTTAAATTCCAATAAAAGAGCTTTGAATAAAATTGATTGTTTTTAAAAAAATATTTTAGAAGTGCCAGCATATGTTTAGTCTTTTTCTAAATTACAAATGAACTTCCGACGAGTATCGTCAATAAAATCAAAATATGCTTATCCTACACAAGTGTTGGTGCACTTTCTGGAGGGATAAAAAAACGTATTTTTGTTTTCCAGAGAATGTAAAAAAAATATGTATAGTATATAAGAAACAATTTTAATGTATTTTGTTTAATAAATTAATAAAAAAAACTATGTACCAAGTATGGAATACAATAGAAACCATATATTTTTTCCTATGAAAAACGTTGTAAAAAATAACATAAATATTATTTCTAATACGGTAGGTTTGTAGGTACTTCCTTCAACGCGTATGTTCATTATATTTTTTTTTTATTTATTTATTTATTTATTCTTTACTGTACATTGATAACAAGCAAATTTACACAAAAATACATTTCAAACAAAGACAATTATACATTTTCGATCCACTAACTATCCCACTTGTGGAACATGTTTTGATTTTGTCGATAGACAGAGAGATTGAGACATTCTTCAAATTTCTGAAATATTTAATTTACCTATCTTAATTATCCTCGTTTACCGACCTAAGTATCGAAATGCTTCGCTATTTTAATCACAATAAGGTACTCAGAAGGGTCTGTTTAATATAATACATTATAGTGTACAGCTTACAAAGTACAGGTTCCGATATAATAACAGTACCTACCTATATAGTTAATAGAACTATGTTTTTGTTTAATCCATTTATCTCGTGGGTTTTAGTAGATACATACTGCACGCAGTAACAACACAAATACTATATAATAATAACAACAATAATAATACGAGTATAATCTCGTATTAGATCTAACGCGAAATTAATTAAGTCTACCCATAATACATTATTATATTGTAATACCTACATATTGTTATGTATGTTATTATTTTAGTGGGCAAGTTTAGACCTCATTTACTGGTATTAAATTATAATTATTGTTATTTTTTCATATGTACCGTGAATTGTTTCAGATGAAGTTTCAATTGATTTTTTTTAACAATTAGGTAAATAAATATTTGGTAAATTACTACTTTTGATACTAGGCACTGTACCATCACGGTATATTCCACAAATGAGGTAGCCAGCTACCAGTTGTCTTCTATACGTACTTACAGAAATCTCTCGATCTTACAGAGACTTGTGAAAGACTTATTCTTTGCCGGGGATATTTGGTTAATAACACTCGTATGCTTCTTCTATTTTGACACATTTATAATTTATTCTTTGATGGATTGGAAAGGAATAATACTGATTTTCTTGTTTTACGTATAAAGTGAATTTTCAATATTTTCGTATTTACAATATGTTGTCTAAATAATGTTTAAACCCATTAAAATATTGGTATTTTTTCAATTCTTTTTACTTTGATGTAATGACCTCGATGTCATTCTTTCAGGAATTTGATATATGGCAAATACATATAATCAAATTGTAAGCACAAAATCACTCTAAAAGATTTCATCGTGATATAAACTAATTTTTATCAAATTTCTAACGATCTCATGTACCAAACATTGAACTCACTAGTTTGCGAATAAAATCTGCAAAGATACATATCTTCTTTATGATTAAAAAAAAATATCTTCTTTATAACAATCTAATGGACGGAAAGAACACAGCTCATTTTAACAAACTTTCGTTTAACTTATTAAACAAAATAAAGTATTGTATTTATTTTATCAATTCATGCCGTCACGGCATCTCCCACAGACAAGATATTGAGCGGAATAACTGCATGTAATAAAAATTCTTTTGGATGTCTTCGTTTGTTTCGTATTCATTAATAAGTTAGTACATCTAGTTTATAGGTTATTGACATCCTACCCTAGTTTTATTGCTTGATCTTAACTTAGTTTTATATTGAATCTGATTGAAACTTCCGCAAATAATAAAACTAAAAATAAATCACATATAACATCCCATAAAGTTCTATCTGCCATCTTTTGTAATTAAGTCGCTCTTACGAATAGCTTCAGAAGTCGTAAAACTAAAATGAATAATGTTCTTTCAAAATACGTACATTTGTTTTTGTTCGACAAACACTGTATGTTTTGACTGTGCCAATAACAAATTTTGTTGGGTTTTTATTTCGACAAGAACTGAACATTATGATATATTTATCGCCGCCAGATTAACGCGCTTTATGTTGCAATTTAATTGTATTTCTAGTGGATTTGTAAACGTCATTATAGAAAAAATAATGTTGTAATATTAAAAAAAATTATGCCCTACCTCGGTCATGTTTTGAGATTTTCAAATTATAGTAAACCAAAAAGAGCACTGTTCTTTCGTGTCACAAGGATTCCGATGGCTTGAACGACTCTCTTTCACAAGATTGCATTCGCGTTTCTATGACAGCGATATGAGAGCACTAGGAGTAGGAAGAAGTGACTGTATTGGGGCAAATAGTAAGTATTGTCTTGCTGGTTTCTGCCCTGTACTTTTCTATGAATGGATAAAGCTTTTTCTGTCCACTGTCTTTAAGAATAGTATTGAGTAAAGGTGGAAAAAAATTGTTATATAAACTAACTCACAATTATACCTCCGATTGGTTTATGCCACAGCAGTAGAAAAATATTCAGTCATATCGGCAATATGCATGAAATTGATTAATTATCAGTAGGTGTTCCGTAGAACACTCGGCAAGAAATGGTATCCCACTCTTTTCCATAAGTTTTTCAGTATCCTGTAGAGGGCAAATCTCAAATTTATCGATGAGGTTTTTCCACAAATCCTAAATATTGTTCTAATTTTTTGTTGGCGCGGAGAAGACGGCTTATTATTTATTGCATGCAGCTGATCTGCTGGTTAAATCTTTTATGGGATATGCCGTGATTGTAGAGTAGTTTCTATAATGATCCTTCCAACTTACGTATAAATAGGAGTCCCTGGACTTCTGAAATATCCGGGAAAAGAAGTTATTTCAACACCTCTAAACCACTTATTGCGGTTGAATGGTTTTGTCGAAATTCCGTGTGAACACTTTTTTGTTCACTTTCACTCACGTTATATCGTCTGACGACAAATTGTCGCATATCCATATCGTCTCGTTTGCACACACCATAAAACAAATAATGAAACATTACAATATCACGTGCCTCATAAAACATATTACCTACGTCTTGCTACTCAAATCGCAACGAGGCGAATAAATTAAATGAACTCAAGCTGTAAAAATAATGCTGTTCATATTATCTTTATCATTACACGAGCTCTTACCTCGTCTTTCTTATTTCATGTCATATTACATAATATTACGTTACTATTAACTGTTTATTTACTAACTAGGAAAACGTGTTCCGCGAATCTTATATCAACATTCGGATTCTTTAAAAAAACATTTTGAATAATATGTTGTAGCACCCGGCAAACAATGATGGTCTCCCACTCTTTTCTGCAAGTTTTCAATGTCCTGTGAAAGGCAGGTGTGAATAAATTCATTTAATTTTATTCTTGTCAACCATCCTGAATGTCTTTACTTTTTGTTGGTGTTGTGGAGAGAACAGATTCATGTTTATTACATGCTGCCTGTCTGCTGGCTATCCCACTTTTAGGATATGCCGTGATGGTATAGTTTATATAAAGTTGTCTCTCCAGTAATGAACATGTTCTCCAATCTTTTCTCTCAAGTTTTTGAGTGTCCTGCAAAAGGCAGGTGTTAGTTAACTTCACGTATAAGACAGTTGGCCAAAAAGAGCACTGTTTTTCCGTCCGCAGGGGTTCCGTCGGCCCGGGCGTCCCTCTTTCACAATACACCGTTCCTATGACAACGATATCAGAGCGCAAGGAATGTCGTGGAAAGAGGTGACGCAATTGGCACAGAGACGCTCTGAATGGAGGAGGCTGGTTTCTGCCCTGTGCTCCCGAGAGGAGCGTTGAGGGCGATGATGATAAGACAGTTTACATCTTCAATCCAGCGATGAGGCATGCATGTCTCATTTATTTTTATTGAAATAGAGAGGACAGTATGTATATTTATTACATGCAGTAGATCCGCTGGCTACGCCACTTGTGGAATATGTCAGTAGTAGAAGTATGTATCTAACACATAATAAACTAATACCCGCACTGAAGACATGGAATACCTGAATACATTATCATATCAGTACCACAATCTATGGACAATTCAGTCTATTAAAATTAAAATTTTCGGTAAAGTATTGAATAATTTTTATGTAAGTTATGTTTTCGTTTAATCAGGGATAACTTAATTCACATACTAGACATGAATAGTTAGTCAGGTATTAGTATACATACATCTTTTGTGAGTACGTGTATATTATTTTTCTTCCACTCAACACGTGTTAAAATATTGTTATATCCGTGTTTATATAAATGTATTATAAACATATTACGTTAGATTTTACTCTGTATATTAAGATTTTATAAAATTTACGTGATATCTTTATAACATTCGACACACATCTTAAAAAATGTATATACCAGAGCCCGTAGACAATTTGTACTTAGCGATCGTCTACTGGCGAACTTTTCGACAATCTACCTACACGTACCGTATAATTATGCGTTATTGTTGCAGTTATTGACGAAAATTCGTTTGTAGGCGATCGCCAAGTACAAATTGTCTACGGGCTCAGATCGGTCAATATTCGTTGAAGGAGAAGTTACTGCGTATTGATATGAGACAACTTTTACCAGAATTGCTTAAAATAATTTATTTTTAAGAACTCGAAAAATATCAAAGACCAAATCTTTATATTTCTTTCAAAAAGGGATATCAAGATTATCAGATTTCTGAATCTCTTCAAAGGGTGTGATGTGTTTTTTTTTCGCAAAATACGCATTCCTACTGACACCACTTCTGAACCTTATTATCGTTAAGATAATTTTAAATGTTATTTTTTTCGCTTACAACCTTCAAGTAGACAAAGTAATTATGTGATACTATGGTACCATTGACAAAAAATCTTAGACAAAATGTTTTGTTGCTTAGTAAATATTTGGTCTATACCTACTTTGTACCGAGTTGATGAGTTGTACGTTTTTGTGCTTCGTGTTCGTAATATTTGAACAAATAATGGATTAAGTACATTACTTGTTCTCTGATGAACTATGAAAGTAATTAGTATTAGATATTAGATACTGATTATATTTTGAATTAAGGATTATACGATTTTCTATGTTTCGTTACATGTAATATACTAATATATTATTATTCAATAATGTTTCGATACATTATTATTTGAATAATATTAGAACAAAGAGTCTTTCTTTATTTAAGTAAAATCCTTTTATCTTATACTTTTTTTGAAATAAATGATGATTCATTAATGAAACGAAATACATAATTATTTCACTGTTGACCTTAATATTTTACGAGCCGGCTTTCAAGTTAAAAGTAGAGTTTACTTTTGCCATAGTTTTTAACATAAGCTCTTAAAAGCCGGCTCTCAAACTTCTTGAATGATAGTTCATTTTATAAGTACGCGATAGACTTCGTTAACAGCGCTGTATTGTGATTATCTCACCTCAAGGACATTTAATGGTAGTTTTTACCTTGTCCGTCTGCACCTAGAAGAAAATTTGTAACTGATTCATAACTATGTTTTATGTAGCATGCAATAGCAAATAAATATATATGTATGTATTGAATTGTTTTGCAACACTCTCACAGAAAGTCTAAACCTTAATCTCGGGTCGTGAAATCAATATAATTCAGGAGTCATGTTCGAATCTATAGAAACTGATAAAATCTGAAGACAGGCTACTGGCATTTGACTTCGAAATTTTCGCAGAATCCCAACACTATTTTGTGATAGAAAATGTTTTTTTTTCTCTAATATTGTATAGGTTTATAATTCACGCAAGAACGATATTCTAGAAAATGATATTCTACAAAATATCTCGAGTGAGTCACACGGACCAATTCCCTAAACTGTATCACACTAGAATTATGTAACAATAATAACATTTTCAATTGTCCAACTTAAAGCCCTCTTTTTATATCAAAATCATCCCATTCTCACACACCTCGTTGCCTTGAAGAACCCTTGAATATTCAATAAAACCTTATTGTGTTTTCAAGGATAAGTGACATACGCATTCTATTGTTACCGGCTCATATGTTTTCAGTTCATTGGCTTCTAGAATATTACATAACGAAATGTATCTTTTTCAACATTTTTTCTCTACCCGTAATACAATTACCTACGGAATAACCGGTGATTCAACTGTTTTATCTGGCTAAGTAACACTATTCACAATAATAAGGGTTGTTCAGACTTTTATCTCTGGGTAACACTATTCCAGACTTTCAATGTTTTTTTAACGCATTTCGACAATAAAACAACAGCTGACATTAAAAAAATCAAAATTGAACTACGGAACAAAATTCATGTTAATAAAAATTTGAATTTTCGGTATAATTTTGAAAGTATCGAAAGATTATTTAGAAAATAATATTGAAAGAAAATACTCGTGTAAAGAAAATTGTTCGCCCTCTACCGCTGCGCTACATAACAATAATTTAACGGTTACAATTTCGTACCTACTTCTGTTTTTTGCTAGTTTGATGGTTTTCTATTTATAATTGATTTAGCTGTGCGTTATTCATTGTGTTAAAACTGTATATTTACAAGAGAAAATACAAATGTGAAAGGTAAGGTTTGTCTTCTAATAATTTTTTTTTTTATCACAATAAATTTAGAAATTTCGCGTGATTGAGATCATTGTAGTAATATTCATTATTGCTTCTTTTTACTTTGGCGTAAAGCGTTGAATTATAATGAAAATTGTTTAAACACAAATTCCATAATCTCCATACATTATTCGGTTTTTATAAATAAATTATACTACAACTACTATACCATCACGCCATATCTCACAATTGGGGTGCTAGCAGACCAGCCGTATCCAGTAATGCATGATGTGATCTCCGTGCCAACAATAAAGTAAGACTTTCAGGGTGGATGGCAAACCTTATCGACCCAGTTTTAATGGAAGAGTGTATATGGCGACTGACGTCACAATTTACAATTGTATTGCATATGGTTTGTAAGCCAGGTATAAACATGCAATATCTCGTGAGTACGAATGAAAAAAATATATCTGTGTCGGAATTGCTTAAAATCTGCTGAAGCGAAATTGACGAGACTATAATACAAGTATTTGAAAAATTGCTATCAAGTATAATGATATCCTAATGTTACTCAATTTTATATGTAAGGTTTTCCATATAGAATAAGCTTGATTGATTGTTAAGTAATATTCTTCAAACTAAAAGTAAGTATAACTTTGATATCTTTAACATACCAGACAGCAATTTGATGTAAATATTTTTTTAGGTTAATTTTGAACATAAAATTTAAAAGAAATTTTTTTTTTATTATCATCATCACCATCATGCCGTTTCTCTCGCAGGGTAGGCAGAAAGGATCGAACGGTGCTTATTCTTATCCTTACATACCCTTTATGCTTCCATCACTATTACACAATTCTGCATGCCTTTCTTTGTGAATTGTTTATGAGTTTATATTTAAGTGTTGTATTTGTTATCTATAGGTACCATTAATTGAATTTTAAATACAATATTAAGATTTTTCATATAATTCTACAAATTTAATATGTATTATGGATTTTTGTAAAACTTATATTTATTATTATTTTAACCAATCAAGAGTGATACGACGTTTATAAACCCCATACTCAAATTTTTAAAATCTAGAATATATTTTTCAATCTTGAAATTTAGCATTTAATTTATTAGTGATGTGAAAATTCAACGATTTGTTAGTGTAAGTGGATGTCTGAGTATGTGTGTCAGATAACTAGTAAGTGTGTGTAAAGGCAGTATCATAAAATGTATATGATATACAATAGTGTGGACTGGGCGGTGTCATTCATGCTGTGCTGTTCGTCATAATGACGTCAGGGATGGTGTGTGACGTCACGTGACCGGCAGCTTTGTGGCGGCAGTCATGCTTTGCTATGTAAGTATATCTACAGTTATTAATCATATAATCACAATAAACAAATGTTATCTTAATAGATCAAAGTCTTTAAGTTCTACTATTTCAGAGACAATAGGAATTGCTTACAAATAAATAAGGATTTATTGGATTGTTCTGACAAATGAAACGCAGTGCGGTGGATAGTCTTCAAAGTAATGAATTAGATTATAAAAAAATTCTTCGCCACCCTTTCAACTTCAATTAAACTGCTATAGCTTCAATAACGTTGTAATAAGAATAATATATCGTGAAAGAGAGTATAAAAGGTCATCAGAACTCACTTTATCTACATTATTTAGGTCATCGATTACCTCGGTGACGAGAACGTCCTGAACTTTTAAATTGAATTTCAACCCTTATAATTGTATTATTCTGGTACTATGTAAATGGTAATCATGGAGCGATAAATGAAGCATCGACAGACCACAAAAGAGACGAGTGGACGTCATTACTTCAATCTCGTGACGAATTTGTCAATGTGTCGTGGTTAGATGGAAGAAATCATTTTATAGTGATAATCTCGCCACTGCACATTGTCCTAGTTTGTAAAATTTTATAATATTTTGTTAACACTGTTATGTAATGATGATGTGCAAGAAGAATAAATATGGGTGCATAGGGCACTAGATCTTGTCGTTTAGAAAATATTGGAAGAGGCCTATATCCAACAGTGGAGAGATGGCTAACGATTGAGTGAGATACTTATGTGTGTATGTGGTAAACACAGATAATCATACATAAATATATTATAAAAAATAAGACACTTGCATGCATTATTCCTAAATATAAAATGTTATTTACATTTTAAATATTAGTGTTTTCAAAACAAACGTAGTAATTTGAATACATACATTTATATGCAAATAAGTAAGCACTTAAAATGCAGAAAATAAAATGAAGTAGGTATTTGTTGGATTATATAATTTTGAATTTCTTCCACTGAGAAGTGTTTGTAATTTCCAAAAATTTCCCTAGCGATTCCTTTATGGATATTGATGGCTTGCCGAGATGGAAACTGCAAACTGATAATATTTTTATTTCACACCCCATATCCGTTATCGTCATTCAATTCGATTTGCTCATTCCAAGAGACCAATATCTCATTCATATCTCATCCATTTCTTCTTTATTTTATTCATTTCATTTTTCCCTCATTCAATAAGAAGAATAATAAAAATTCTCACTTTGTCTTCATCTTCTATATAAAATTTCACCATTTTTGACCTCTACTGTATGATGATGATAGAGTTTTATTTCTTTTTATCAAAATGATACCTTCCATAAGACACAACTACGTTTACAATTATCATTTATTATCATTTTTTAACAATCTTTATTTTCCCTGGTTTGAACTATCTTGCTGCATAGGCAAAGAAAATTGCTTTATTATGTGTAATAAATTTTATTTTCGCTTGGCATTCATACTTGTTGTAAACTTTTCATATTTGTGTATAATAATCAAGCGTCTTTATATGTCGTAAACCGTGATATGCAAAAATATTATACCCGCAAATGGTAACGACTTATGATTTGGTTATATTGATCGGTCGGTCGGTGGATGGCGCTTGTAGAAGCTGCCTGAAACATCTGAGTCGCATTATCTAATAATGATTCAAATTAACGAATTTCAATAAATTGTTTTTAGTTTCAATAGTTTTATAAAGTTAATATTTTTGGGTGTTATTACTTTTAAACTAGTTAAAAATTTCAAATTCAAAAATGTATGAATTAGTGAATAAAATTTGTGACAATTAACAATACCTACTATTAGAACTCACATACCTACTCTGCTTCGAGAGCTTTATACAGAAAAAATGACATTTTGTAAAAAAAAACTCGAGTACTTTACATTTAAAGAATTTTGATTAAATTGTTTTTCAATGTAAACAAAATAAATGAGTATGATGAATGATTCACTATTGTCTTCTTTTAAATAAGGTATTATAATTATTTTTCTTCTTGTTCTTTTGTGAGTAGCTACTCTACATCTCATTTTCGTTTCAAGAATTGTATTACTTCTATTACATTTTAATTCTTAAAGAAGAAAAAAGGCACATCATTATAAAGAGAGAATTAATCATTTGGTTACCGAGTATTCATTGCTGTAATAAAATGACATTAATAAAATCTTTTTCAATTTATATAATTATCGTTGCCGTGGAGGTGAAGTGATCCAAGCCACACTTTTTTGAAAAATGAGTTAAGTATGCAGTTTTGTTCAGAAAACCACGGAGAACATAGTGGTGAAGAGAAATAAGTGATTTCATATTCTTAAAGGGCATTTTTGGAAGATTTTAAAGAGATGTCAAGTATTTTTATATCATTTCAAGTGTGTGTTAGAGCATTTCACTAACAAATAGTTCAATTAAATTATAGAAGTGAAAAGATCCAAGCCGCATAGCGCCTAACTTTCCATACAACTTTTTTACAGGTGGATCTTTCTCAGCTCAGAAGTGAAAAGATCCAAGCCGCATAGCGCCTAACTTTCCAACAACTTTTTTACAGCTGGATCTTTCTCAGCTACAGTGGTGAAATAACCCAAGTGATAAATTCGTGTTTACTTCTAAAATATATAAATTCTTCAATATTTTGTTATTTATATTAGTGGAATATGTGATCAGGAATATTGTTTCAAAATTTTGGCGAAATCCATCCAAAAATAACTTAGTTATTGTCAAATTAGTATTTTCGGATGTGACAGCGTAACTTCAACACCCTTTTTCTCGGAATGCCTGTCTTGTAGGTTAGATCACTTTACATCCACGGCAACGATATGTTCCCATGACGAAGCAATCAGGTGCCGAAACAATGAAGTATTTTTTTCTTTTATTTCAAAATAAACTAAATTCACGAGTAACGGCCCAAAAACTGTGAAATATCACTTGATATTGAAATTCGTTAATTTGAATCATTATTAGATAATGCGACTCAGATGTTTCAGGCAGCTTCTACAAGCGCCATCCACCGACCGACCGATCAATATAACCAAATCATAAGTCGTTACCATTTGCGGGTATAATATTTTTGCATATCACGGTTTACGACACTTTCGCAATCAACACGTAGATACATTCCCTTCATAGAAAACATCTACGATATTATAATGAATATTATGATTATCAAATCGACGCCAACGTCCAAACAACTAAAGGCGACCCAATATTATTTTACATCAAACAACATAACCATAAATATTCATAACATGTGGCTTCTCAGTTATCGAAACACGTCTCGGAATAATAATAATAATATTAGTCTTTTGATATATTATGTAGGACCAGTAATAATAACTCATGTTTAATACATCAACTCAATATACATATATATGATTTAGTACGTAGAGAGATTTAAGAGCCTTAAGTCATAAATCTCAAAGTCATGACAACAGCCGTCGCTACATTTTTATCTCAAATCAATTCATCTGTCCGTCCTTGATTGTCAGGGAAACATCAACAAAAATCATAAAAACCTCGAGTACCTACCTGATGATAAAACGTTGATAAAGGTTTGTTTTAGTTTTTACTAGAAAATAATAAGGAATATAAAAAATGTTGACTATCTTACTATCGGTTTTATACTCGTATACTTACTTTACTTTTCGGGTCTGGACTTTAGACTTTGCCACTCCAGTATTCAGCGACGTATATCGCCTTGTCATTCGCCATCAATAGGTCACTCTCATTTCATGCATTCTGCATGAGCGGGCATTGCAATAAATGAGAATCACTCTGCACTTCCCCGCAGTCACAGCTAGTATCCGTATGTATGTATGTATCTCGTTCATTATTATTTTTGCTTCCTTCAATGCTTTTGATAAATGCCTTTCCAAGTGCTTTGATTACGCTGCTATACGAACGATGTGATATCAAAATGAATCTTCTAGAACCTAGATCATCAAAAGCCTATCGAACAGATTGACAGTGATTTTTTCAAACTATATTGCACATTCTGAAGACATCGCTTTGCCAAAAACATAGTCTCATATCATAGAGATCTTTGCAGAGTATGTCACTTGTTCACAATTGTAACCCTATTTTGTTTTTTTTGTGAGGATTACCTTTCTTTATTTGTAGATGTTTTTGATATGATAATTTCTCTCGTTCTCAGCGGGCAAGACCCAAAATTTACATTAAGTAAATCTTTATTATATAAGTTCATTAATTGTATAGGCATTAACTTTGTAACACTTCATTTTAAATTATGAAATAAAATAAAATACTTAAATATTTATTATTTTTGTTTTATGTTACGTTTGGGTTACTCGTTTTATGTTACTCAATCGTTACATAAAACAAAAATAATAAATATGTATGATTCCAAACAAAAACAATAAAAAAATGGAAAAATCGTTGCTCGATGTTTTTGATTTTTTTTATACTTTGCCTGTCAATTGCCTGATATGTTGAGACTTTCAAACAAGTATTATTATTTTTTTACTCTCGAATTTTTTTTTTTGGCGGCCATTTTTCTAAGGTGCCGAGGGGGATTTTTAATGAAAATAGATCTTTAGATAAATTGTTGTATCTTTTTTATTTACTAAGATATCGAGGTAATTTAAAAAACATATATTTAAAGAACAAAATTTTGTAGTTTTAAAAATATTTTTGATCATCGGCATCTATCGAAAAAATTACTTAATTTTGCTTCAAATTTACAATTCTAAAATTGTAAATTTGTAGCAAAATTTTGTAATTTTTTCGATAGATGCCGATGATCAAAAATATTTTTAAAACCAGAAAATTTTGTAATTAAAATATATATTTTTAAATTATCTCGATATGTTAATAAATAAAAAAGATACAACAATGTTTCTAAAGATCTATTTTCATTAAAAATCCCCCTCGGCACGGTAGAAAAATGCCCGCCAAAAAATAAATTCGAGAGTAAAAAAAAATAATACTTGTTTGAAAGTCTCAACATATCAGGCAATTAACAGGCAAAGTATAAAAAAAATCTAAGACATTGAGCAACATGGTCAGGTCAGCAACAAAGCCATAGAGGATAAAGAAATTGCCCTATGTGCTTTCTTAGACATTGAGGGAGCTTTTGATAACACCTCAACAGATGTCATACTTAAATGCATGACTGAAAGGAACATCGACCGAACGACACTTAACTGGATTGAGGCGATGCTGTCAAATAGGACTGTCAAAACGACACTGTTAGACAAAACACTGGCTGTTCGAATTGCGAGAGGATGTCCACAAGGAGGTGTCTTGTCACCACTGGAATGGTCCATCGTAGTCGACAGTCTCTTATGGAAGCTAAACAATGCTTATTTCAACACGCAGGGCTATGCAGATGATCTGGTAATTACGGTTGTAGAAAAATTCCAAAGCACCGTATCCAGCCAAATGCAAAAGGCCCTAAAATTGGTAGAAACCTGGTGTAAAGACTACGGTCTTTCAGTGAACGCCAACAAGACTGTTATAGTCCCATTTACCAACAAAAGGAAGCTGGGTGGACTTAAGGCACCAACTCTCTTCGGGGAGACTTTAACATTTTCCAAGGAAGTTAAGTATTTGGGTATTATCCTGGATCAACGGCTTACATGGAACCCACACTTGGAACACATCACCAAGAAAGCAAAGATAGCTCTAGGTACGAGCTTTAGAATAGCTGGGTTGAAATGGGGCCTTCAACCGAGGCAAGCCCTCTGGCTCTACACAGCTATGGTTAGACCAATGGTCACCTACGGCTGTGTGGTATGGCACAAGAAAACCCAGCAGAAGACATGCATAAATGTCCTGAATAAGATTCAGAGACTTGCATGTCTTCTCACAACGGGCGCTATGTCCTCAACACCCACAACTGCCTTAGAGGCGATGTTGTGTCTGAGCCCATTGCACGTGCATGTGCAAAAAGAGGCTCGCATGGCATTGCTACGGGCGGCAAAGGGAGGCAAGAACAATTGGCGCTCCAGCATAATGAGAGGATTATATTCAGACCTCAACAAAGCTCCCATCGTGGATATGCTTTCAGATACCATGAATGTGGCTTACAGCTTTGTTAAACATTACACAGTAGAAATACTTGAAAGAGAGACCTGGCGAGAAAATGATCCCTACTCCTTTCGAGATGGCGACATCATATGGTATACAGATGGATCCAAAAAAGACGGTCGGGCAGGGTCTGGAATCTTTGGCGCCCAACCTAAATTGAGCAAATCAGTTTGCTTAGGAGAATACGCCACTGTCTTCCAGTCAGAAATGAGCGCCATTTTGGAATGTGCTCATATGAACCTTCACCGATCATACCACAACAAAGAGATCTATATCCTTTCGGATAGCCAGGCGGCGCTTAAAGCCCTAGGTTCCGTAGAGGTGAGATCTAAACTAACCTTTGAATGTATACAGGTTCTAAATCGCCTGGGCGGGAATAACGCCGTAAGGCTGGTTTGGGTACCGGGGCATTGTGGAGTCATAGACAACGAAGCTGCCGATGAACTTGCTAGAACTGGCGCTGAGAGTCTACCAATAGGTCCTGAGCCTATATGCGGATTACCGTCTAGCACTATCAGGCTTAGCCTAAAAAACTGGGCCATGGATCAAAGCCATGAAATTTGGTCCAACAGCATAGGGTTGAAGCACGCGAAGGAACTGATGACAGGGTACTCGCGGAAATTCACCACAGATGTTTTAAAACTTAATAAAAATCAAATAAGGATTCTAACCCGGACCTTGACAGGACACTGCAGACTAAGGAAGCATATGACAAAAATTGGATTGTCAGATACCCCAACCTGCAGATTCTGTTCAGAGGATAATGAAACGCCCATCCACATCCTCTGTAACTGTGACGCACTCGCTCGCAACCGAAGTCACATCCTCGGAGGTCCACTACTGGACTCTGAGAAAGTGAGACTTCTCACACCAAGACAAATAGTGAGCTACATGACGCACCTAGGTCTTGAGAGTGAGATATGACACAGGAATTAGCCATATTTATTTTATTTCATTCATAACTTTATTATATATTTTCTAACTCAGCGTAATGTCCCTTCTGGACCACACACAATTAATTTTTTTTTTATCAAAAATGACATCAAACTTTTTGATGATCTCCTTGAACATGAGATGGGAAATTCATTTGATTACAATATGAGAAAATAATAAATATATTGAAAAGTTTGTTCTACTTCCTCGAATAAAGAATGTTTTAAACATTAGCAGAAAATCGCCGTAGGCTTATTTTTTACGAAAAATATTTCTCAGTTTGTTTGCCTTTTTGGAAATGTGTATTTAAAAAATAATGTAAACGATGAATAAAAAATAAATCTCGTACGAAGGGACAGGATGTTTTCTTGTTATAAATGTTTTATTAATATTTTATATTACATCCTCGCTTTTTATGTGACGCTCATATCAAAATTTTAGCGAAGTAGTCACATCTTATTATAGCAACATTTTCAGTTGTTCGGAGGAGTTTGTTACCCTTCAACTGTAGTTGTTTACTTATTTATGTAGGTATATATCACAGAATAGATCTGTCACAATAGATCTACTATGGTCGCGGTGACGCAAGGGATGCAAGGTCCCTTGACCTTTATTGGAAAAAAAATATATCACAGAAGGCCTATTCTAATGTTCTTCCTCTTCTTCTTTACGTGTCTTGTCAGGTCCCTCCGACGTTGACGACCACCTGGGAGAAATCCTTCCTATTTTGAACAGCACGAAACAGCTCCTCCACACCTCTCATCCCGGTCCACTCCCGAATATTCTGGAGCCAGGAAAGCCGCCTACCCCCAACCCCTCTACGGCCTTCAATCTTCCCTTCTATAACCAGTTTTAGGATGGCATATTTTTCTCCTCTCATTATGTGATCAAAATATGAAGTTTTACGGAGCTTGATTCTAATATTAATTACTCGAAGTTCTTTGGTGTCCGTTCATATACACAATGAAGGATACTTATGATGCATTTTTATTTTCATTTTAATTCTAGATCTATATCTTAATCTGACGATATAAATATGGAAATTAGTTCTCTAATGTACTAGTAGAGTTTTATTTTATTGTTTATATGAGGTTATTTGAAAGGTACACATTAACTTACTAAATCTATAATTTATATCTTTGATGTCATCGTAGTATGTTCCTCAAATAGTTCAACTAATGAACACATTGCTTTTACATTAATCAGTGTCTTTAGTTATTAATAAAATAATTACTTTAATTAGTATTCTATGTTTATCTTATCACGGTCTCTCACTAGTGTGGTTTCTATTTTAACTAACCGCATGTAACAAACATAACTTCCTCTCCATATCATAGACAATAAGGTATACCTAAATGAAAAAGTTTAGATAATCAAAATTTTGTTTTAAGTTTGCTAATTTCCCTCCAACAGTTACAAATTGAAAGAGATATTTGATTAGGTATATTTAATTATAATTCTAGATATTGAATACTATTTTACATTTTAAATTTAGCGATGAGGTTTGCTACCTATTCTTAATGTCATTTTTTTATGGCACAGAGAGGACGACTTGCATGTATATAACATGCAGCTTATTTGCTGGCTGCCTCACTTGTGGAATATGTCTTGATGATATTAAGTAGTTGAAGTAGTAATTAATTCTAGGAATAAATTTATTTTTATGAAATATTTAGTGATTATTTGTTTCTTGATAATATATGTATGAAGTAGAGAAACCGACAGACATAATCATTAGGTTCCTAAATTTCGCGATGAAAATTAATTGTATTTAACTTGTATACCTTTTATGTAATTTTTTGTAATCAATGTAAAGAATGAATAAATAAAAAAATGAAAAGTTTAAGTCGTTGTAAATAATTGTATCATATTTGAAATGGTTTCATTGAGGATTTTTTGTGGTGATAGAACATCAATATTATATCGTTACTGCATATCACCATAATCATCCTGCTGCCACCAAAACTTTATGAATTTCTCAAACCTTCATATTTAACTTTGTTAGTAATATCACGCTTATTAAATTTGTACGTTCATCGCGCGGCGTAACTGAAGATGATAGATATTAAGATGAGCTTTGAGATTCAAAAAGCAGCCTGCTTATAAAAAGTTGATTTAGCAATTTAGTCTCCTATGTTCTGCACCTTAAAAGCTATAATTTCTTCATATCGTCTCCTATGGTTGGGGTGTATTCTGCGTAGCTAAATTCATATATGTAACGTATTTATAAACTGACCAACCACTAAATTTAGCAATGTTCTATTCATGGTATTCCACAGTAACCCAACCGTATATTAATAATAATTATGATACATTTTTGTTCCACGAATGATATTATTATTCGTGGAATTATTCCTGTGGTAGGATTTCTATCCTTATGTCTAACAATTTAGTACTGAAATGTTATCTCTTGTTAGGCTTCATTTTTAGACATGCTATTTATAAAACTAACATACATATCTGAAAATTTTATCACCTTCCGTTCATATCTGTCAGTTTTAAAATTAATCATCACATGTAGGCGTATTGGAGAAATTAATTTTAGTACAGTCTCAAGTATCCTTTTTCACTGTACACTATTCATAAGAAAACGATCATCAAGCATCAGGTATATTAAATAATATGTGGGCGCTTAGGGCTGACGACTAAAAATTCCAGGTAGGAGACCCAGAGGTAATCTCAAATTCAAATGGATGGAAGTAGTAGGCGGAACCTGAAATAACCCACTGGACAGAACGACGTAGTGCAGGCAGACGTAGAAAATAGGCTTTTCCATTATGTGGGACTAGAAATCGCTCAAGGATTGGATAAAATATATATTATGGATAGTAGTGCAGTTGACCCAAAACATCTCACTTTAGGACAGAAAACCTTACCTAAACATTGTTAGACTCGTACTTATGTTCATTTGTACATTTGGGTGTGGCATTATGACATTACCCACTGCTGGGGTAGCCAATGGACGAACTGCAAATAATATAACGTAACGTTGAACAATTACGATT
Organism: Athripsodes cinereus; assembly: GCA_947579605.1. Taxonomy (NCBI): domain Eukaryota; kingdom Metazoa; phylum Arthropoda; class Insecta; order Trichoptera; family Leptoceridae; genus Athripsodes; species Athripsodes cinereus. The sequence goes on along the minus strand of OX388317.1, from coordinate 8,715,983 downwards.
GTCTGAAATTTTCGAAAATATTACATACACTCCAATCTTCTGGCTGAATAAGTAGTAAACATGTACCTATTATGTAACCATATTGTGAAATATGATGGAAAGGTTTGAAGGTACAGGTATGGGTAAGCCTTTGCGTTAAATTGTATTTTTGAATTTAGGTACATTGAAACATTTAATAAAAATATTTTTTTAGTAAAATTTTTAAGTGTTTTATTAATATTTTTTATTTCTCATATTATTTTTAGGGCATATTATTTTTGAATTTTTTTTTTGAAATTTGAACGAACGGATATTGAAAAACAATTTAAGTAATTATTTTTTCATCTCTTAAAAGTAAGCTTTATTTTCATATTGAAAATTATTATGTTAAGCGATATTTTCATTTAATAAATTTAGATTGTTCATAAAAATAAACCACAATGTGTATTTCATTTAAATTATTCTAAAATCTTTTTTTTCTATAATCATTGAATTTTAACACGTAGATGCATTTATTGACCTTTTACAAGACATTTGAAGAGTGAGAAGCCTATTCATTTCGTTAAAACTATGGTTTGAAGTTGCAAGATATGTCCATAAATTACTTTTGTTATTCTTCTTCATCTCCTTGAGCACTTGGTCGTAGGATCTGCCTTTCTTATTTTATTTCGCTACATGGTTCTGTCGAGTGCATCCTTATTGGAAACATCGCTTAGGTAAAAATTACATCGGTCATTATTTTATCAAAATAGTTCATATCGTCCCTCTTCTGACTAAACTGTCGTATCTGATATTTTTGGCGAAATCGAGTCATGATCACCAATGTGTATTTATATCTGCCCTTCATGTTCTCACTGAAAATCACACCTGTAACTGTTACCGTTATCCTGGAAAAGCTTTCTGATTTGTTGTCATATTTACGAATTATTCTAAATAAAATTGTATTGTATCTACTAATTCCTCAAAATTTCATCACAAAAATGATTCTGAGATATATAAGAATAGGTACAAATACTAGGAGAGACGAAAATATGCACGGCAAAATACAAAAAACGCTCTCCTGAACAATTTACATTTAGGCAGATACGACTGTTAGTCAGAAGAGGGAAGATATATTATCATTGAGGCTTAGTGTCGCAATATAACAAGCAGGTACATTATATGTATATAAATATGACTTATTCTAGATTTAACGTTTCTACTCGTTCCTATAGCCATTTTAGTATTAAAATCAATAAATTTTCAAAGTGTTTTTCTTCTATCTGTTATCCCCATCGTAACTTTTCTTCTTTATCAAATCTTCACCCGACATTCTTTTATTATTATTATTACTTCCACTTTTAGAAGTTTGTAATTTCTTTGGCCATAAAGAAATTTCGACGACTTAGATTGTGACTTAAAACAATTTTGCCGGCAGTGTTTTTCTTCCAATTCTGTTGAAATTAAAATGCCTTTGAATTTTTGACTTAGTATCAAATAGATAAGATATTTTGATTTGACCCTTTTGAAACCTTTTTAAGTATTTTACTACTAACTCTGTTACATTGTAATTGAAGCGTAAAATTATCATAAAGTTTGTTTTTTTCATTAATATGTATCTACATATAAAAACAAATAATTTATTCGTATTTTGACTTGGAACATTGGTAAAAATAACATTGAGTATTTTTAACCGTAGGGCCCTAGTCAAAAAAGTTTTCGAGTATACTGTAAAAGGCAGATATTTGTAAAACATCTTCAGTTCAGTGATGAAGTATATTATGGATCCTGAATTCCTTGTTTATTACATGTTGTTGGTCTGCTGGTTACCCCACTTATGGAATATGTCGTGATACTATTGAATCCTCATAAAGAATAATAAATGAAATATCGACAAGACGGTCAAGATCAAATTGGTGGTTCGACATAAATAAAATCTTTGAAGGCTGTGAGAGAAGGCAGATATTGATGGACTGTCCCAGAAAAAGACCGAAGATCCTGAAAGTGACGAGGTACAGGGATCTTTAAAGAAATGAATTTGGTTAAGAGTTGAAATTCGAGATAATATTACAGCAATTTAATTGGTTAATTAATTAAATTATATATGTAGGTATTCATTCATTAAACTATTGATTCGGAATGTTTGTACTAAATTATTAAAATTATTGATCTGAGCTGAAAGGCAAGGCTTGCACACATGATATGGGTCATGGAATATCTTATGATTACTTTACCCATTTCAACTAGATGTATATACTTAATAATATCATGACAGAATGATAGTATAAGATTTTGCTTTGAATTGTTATCATAAATACGTCGTATACACTCTCTACCAAAAGCTTATGAATATAGTTCATGCTTAATCTCAACTTAATCTCAACTCTTTTACTTAAATATTCTTCTTATCAAGAACATAAAGAATTGCTTTTTTTAAATATTTTCTGATAAATTGCCTATTTAATTTTCTCATTATTTAGAATGTCTTAGTTTTTCACTGCAACATGAAAAAAAAATTAATTTATCTTGTCTGTCCTCAAGCCTCAACCTTTTTGTGAATTTTAATATTCATTTTATCACATAATTTTGCCTGTTATATATTAAACATTTTATCATATTATAGTTATAAAATGTCTTGTATTTAACTAGAGGGCATTTATTATGAAAAAAAATAATATAAAACAATAGTACTTATGAGATAGCATACCTACTCCGTATATTTCATAATATCGTATCCATACATAGGTACTTAGGCAGAAACAGACATATGAAGTTGAAACAAAAGGAACAAAATAATATCTCTGTAACATGAGGCAGAGAAACTCGATAGATTTTCTTCTTTTTAGTTTTCAAAAATAAAATTCTGCCACGAAACTAAGTTTTCCAAGTATATTAGGAATTTTGCCAGAAAACCTTACGTTCCGGAAATTTTATGGATTGTTTTTTTTTCTTCTCTCTCTTCGACTTGTGTTTTATGAATAAAAAAATCTACTACCCTCGGTAGGTAACAAATAGCGTGAAACCTCTCCAAGATGAATAGTTATATAGTTGTGGATCAGTGGCTTGTTTGACTATGGTTTTCATACTGGGTTGACCCACCCTAAATATAAAGTTATTAAATGTGTAAGTTTAGAGTATGTTAGATGAAAACAGTAGTTTGACTTCACCTTAAAAGCTGTATTAAAATAATAAAATAATAAAAAAATACTACATACCTACATCCATAAAAAGAACTAACAGCATCCAACGTTGCACGAACTTCGATGAGCGGACGGGAGCCGGTGAATTCAACATGATCGTTTTAAAACGCTGCGATATTTTATTATTTGTAAATTGCTTTTGTTATTGAAAACCTTAAATGTTCCGGATGTATAGTTTCTATGGAAGAGATGCCACTGCCGTGGATAAAGAATAGATACATTTTGTTTATGATACATACTAGTGATGTTACGAATATTCGTATTTGCATTCGCGAATATTCGCATATTTCAAAGTATTCGCAAAAAATTATGCGAATATTACTTTGGTAATAAAGTAGGTAAAAGTACGGGATACTTACCCGGTACATTGTAGATAAAGGTATTGCAAGAAAATATTATTTAAGAAAACCGAGGAGTTTTGAAATATTTTAAATTCCTATACCGTTTTTTTAATTTCGGTGACGAGGGGGGGGGGGGTTAGAAATTTTAATGTGTGAGCAATTGTAGAAATTTAAGCAATTCAATATTCGCGAATGTCGGTAACAGTTAATATTCGCATTCGCATTCGCGAATATCCAAAAACACATTCGTTACATCACTAATACATACGCATTGACGCAACTTACTCTGATTTAACGTAAAATAGAATTTCCTCAATGTAGTGAGGAAATGCCAAAAGTATGCGATATTATTCAGTTACGAAATATGAATTTTGAAAAGATACCATTCAATGTAATGTTTTCTTAGCTCTTATATGTCCTTGATTAGCTTAAACTATTGTACAATAGGTGACTAAACAGATTGTATTGTTTATGTATATTTAAGCGCCAATTTATTATGTTTTCATAAAATATATTCTATTCTTCTCAAAGCGTATAAGTTGTTGAATAAGAAAACTTTTTTTTTAATAATGATAATGCATCCAACATGATCAGTAGCCCATTTTGAAATTAAGGCTCATTTTTTATTTGACAAATAAGTACTATACCATTTTTTCAATTACATAGCATAATGTAATCATTAAAGTAATTTCTTAGATAAAATGAATAACATATCTAAGAACTGCAAAATCCCCATTGACCTTAAGTGCTGTCTACAAAATGTGTGTGCTGCCAATAGTAACATATGGCATGAAAACTGACTTTTCATTGAGATTTAATTTTAAATATAAAACAGAATAATAACACAAATATTTTTGAGACACATGGCTAAACATAAATTTGAGACACATGGCTAAAAGCTCAGGTAACAAAATGGCCAAAGTTTTTTACATCTTGGAGACCACGATCGGCAACCAGGAGCATAGGATATGGGGATGAAATCACTTGCTGGTGACAAGCTGGTGTCATCTGAATGCAAGCAGCAAAAGATTGAATGAATGGCATGGAAAGAAATGGAGGAGGCCTTCATCCAGTGAACGAGAGTTGGCTTAGAAGAACAAGAAGAAAAATGATACATTGTGTACTAAATATATTTTATATGTAATTTGCTTTTGTGGATATATTATTTGAGAACACTGAACTCCTTACTTTTTTATCAAAATAACTGTAAAAAAGCCATTTCTGTTAAATTGAAATTTTAAATAAGAACTCTTTTTCACCATGTTTGTTTACTTTTTAATTTTTTTAAGCGTTTTCCAATGTATTGGCAAGGCAAAAAAAATTACTCGACAACTTTTGATAGTCATTATGTTTTAACATATTGTTTTCATTGAATTTTATTTTGATTAAATAAAAAAAAAACATTCTTTTGTGTTTTTAAAAAAATATAGTTTTGAAACAACTTTTTTTGTGATTCCTACAACAAAATATGTAAATATCGTCTAGCAAAATTTTTATATTAATATTAATGTGATCAAACATTCGATTTTTTATTGACTTTTTTTGCAACAAAAAACATAGTCATCTTCATCACTTTTCGCTTCAGAATCAGTTGATTGTGAAAGATGAACGTCCAGACTTTCAAAATCCTTATGGATGGATGAACAGTGTTCTAGGTATATACATATCAAAAATATCTAACATAAAAAAGGAGCAAGTGACGGAAACTGTACGGAGAAAATATATCTATAATGTTTTTCTTTATTCTCAACTAGACCAAATACATTTCTTTCAGTTAGTATTGCATTGGTCAGCAAGATTAAATGTATTAAAACTATTTTTTACTTTCATACTGTGAATAAGAAATGCCATCAACACACATTTTTACGTAAAAAAATGTATATTATTGTAATATGAATTTAACCCTTACAAATATTTCACGTACCTACTATATATCTTTCGGAGAAAGTTATTTGTATGCCCTTAAAAAGGAAAAAAAAGTAAATTTCGTTACCAATATTAATTTCGAACCAAACAATTTATTTTATTTCCTGTGTAGTTTTTAACCAGTCTGCGTTCAGAGAGTAAACATCAGATACTCTATTCCATCATGGCATATCCCACAAGCGGGTTAGCCAGCAGACCAGCGGCATTCAATAAGCATGCAAGCTGTTTTCTCTATGCCAACAAAAATTTGTAAGTCATTCAGAGTAGGTGACAAAACTCATCGATGAACTGATGATGTATTGTCTTTATTTTTTCGAACATATATCTTTTACAGTATACTTGAAAACCTAAGGAAAAAAAGGCATGAGAATAATTAAATTAATAATAAATAATTTTTAAGCTTAAACCTGCCTAAGGGATGACACCTCGTACAGAGATTATTATTTTTCCTCTGCCTTGGCTAGTTACAACGTCCATAGAGCACATGAATGCAAACATAATTACATAAGTATACAAATAACATAACTGTTTATGTTTTGATTGTATGAAAATCGTCCTTCGGTCAAAAGTGAAAATGTCGCTGTCATGAATTCAATACGCAAAGTAAAAGTTTATGCTTCGTCAACTTTTCACAAACAACAAGTTTTAGATGATTTGTACGGAACCTTGTGAAAAATCTTTCGTCGATAAATCTTTTTCTATCTCAAATTTCTTTCGATAAAACTTCATTCTTCTAGGTATATCATATTATTATTTTTCATTTAATACGTAAACAGAAATGCTGGGTATTCACTGTTAACGAATTATCTACAGTTAAAATTGTTTTAACCTTAACTTATAACAATTTTAATCTCATTTTGGTTAATCTCATTTTTAACATAACTGTTGACTGTATACGCCTTTAGTCCAGAATAGAAGAGAGCAGTAGATCATGAGAAAGACCAATATCCGTGGATGGAATTAGAATGACTGAAAACAAAAAATGTTTTCTTCCTTTAAGTTAATATGTTACTTTTTTGACTTATCACGCTGAACAATTAAACGATAAATATTTTTTTTTTTTTTCGTTAAAGAAACCAACGATAATCTGGGTTAAATTTTTGAATTTGGAAAATGCCAAGCTTTGGTAAACAGATTTTAATGTAATGGACTATATCGTTCATGTAACCATTATTAAAACTTTTTTTATTATTTTCTTTGTTAAGTATCGGATATTTTTGACAAACTGTCGTTTTGAAAGGGAATTAATAATGAATTATTTTCCTAAGTTTTTTTAAGCCTTCGAATCGTTTTGTCAATTCTGATTTTTATTGTAATATTATTTTATTAATTTCAGCACTTTACGTAATAAATTAAATTGTAAAAATAAATTATATTCTGCGGACTTGCCGGTAAAAAATAGGCCGTCCACTCTTTTCCGTAATTTTTTAGTGTCATTATAAAGGGCAGGTGTTCGTTAAACCTCACGATTATTAACATCTAGATTCAGCAATGAGGCATGCCACCCATCCTAAGTGTCTCATTTTTAATCGGTACGGAGAGAACAGTCTGCATATTTATTACATGCAGTTAGTCCCTGGATACCCCACTTTTGAGATATACCGTGATGGTCACGTTTATAGGGTGTCCAATAGTGTTTTGGCCAAAAAGATTGCTGATCTTTCATACGCAAGGTTTCCGATGACCTAGACGTCCCTCTTTCATTCGTTTCTCTTACAATCTAAGGGAATGAATTGTTTTGCTTACTGTATAATTATAAGTAAATGATTATTGTTGTAAATTGTATAATTATCAATTAATAAATATATTTGAATTTGAATTTGAAAAAATCACAACAAAGCATTAGGAATATCCTTGAAGTTAGCCCAAATTAATTAATATGCCCAAAGAAGCTCTTAATGGAGGAGACTGTGTTTTTGCCTTTTACCTACGCCCGGGAGGAACGTTGATATAAATTAATATTTTTGATGTACCTACTCGTGTATATAATTGTAGTCATTATGTTACTTCACCACAGTCGGTTAATACCTCTATTTACATACATACGTACTATCCATACGTGTTTTGCTGCAAGTGTTATAAGACAATTTAACAAATTGTTCTAATTTGTTGAACTGTTTCATATATATATATATTTATTTGGAAATATTATTGCTATAGAAAACACGTACTATTTATAAGTGGTTTTATTTTAAATTTAAAGTAAAATATTGCAGATAAATCTTTTTGTTTTTATCATCGGGTTTAATATTTTTTTTATGTTCTTTACATCAAACACAATTTCAATTCACTTCTCTCAAGTAACGCTGAAGTATAATTGATTACCAATATTTATTTTTTATTTATTAAACATATATAACCAACAATGAGTTACATGACAGTTGTTACCTTTGCGTCACTCAAAGCTTAAAATTAAAGGTATAATCGTCACTTTATGGGAAAAAATAAAAAAGATGGCTCCAGCAAATATGGTGATACGTACGATGTCAATGCACATCCAACACGTACATGGTTGTAAACCAGATGAAGATGAAAAATATATAGTTATATATGTTCTGTCATTTCTCAATATTGTTTTATCTTTCAAGTAGATACAGTAAATGGAATATACCTTATATGTTAATTTATTGAATATCCGAATATCTCTTATCAGTTGAGTGAAGATGTAAAACATTTATGTGTTTAGCTTAACGTGAGCTCCCGTGGTAGTACTTTGCCACGGCTAGCTTGGGGGCCACGTTACAAGATATGTTCCTCTTAAGTAGGTGGGTACTAATGTACAAAATAAAAAAATAATAATTATAATTATAACTGCGATTTATTCAAGGGAATAATGTAGTTGCATGGACCAATGCAAAATAAACACAAACAATAACACTGACGTGTTCACACAGTAAAAAAAAACATATGTAAGTACTATTATCATATAGTAATAGAATATAAGTAATGTACAAAAATTATAAAAAAAAAAACAATTACTTCTTCGTTGCGCTGGCTAAACGCGAGGGCGCGACCCTCAGCGATTGTAGTACAATTAACACAATGTCTATATATGTGTCACGAAGAGTCCAGTTGCAGTGCACAATTATAGTTCCCGATGAACAACTTCACAATGGAATATTTTATCAATAGTCTATTAATCACTCGTCGAATATATGATATTGCAATCAAATTAAAAACATAGTCTCAGATGATAATAATGAAATTCACTTTTCAATTTATTTCTCACTTTCGATGAATCACTTCTCACTTAGGTATTTGTATATCGTAAATACCTAGCAGACAAGGCGAGTACTATATCGGTGTTACGCGCACGGATGTTGAAAAACTTCTGAACTCTCGTCCTTGAACTGCGCTGGCTTATATAGTTCTCCGGGGCGGCAGACAGAGACAGAAATAAAATTGTTCTGTCTCCTTCTATGTCCTTGTACTTTTCTTCAATGGCAGTTTAAATTGTATGTATTTTAAATTTGATTGCTTTATCACAATATGAAGAATATTAAAATGATTAAAATACGATGTTTCTTCTTTCTTGAAGTTACAGCCGTTTTTCGGAAAATAATTATCAAACAAGATTATTTACCTACATTTGAATTATGGAACAAATACTTAACTTATCTTAACATATGCAAAATTATTTGCAATCAATTTTCACCTAGATATCTTCATCTCTAAACAACAATTTATTTAATTAAATACATTTTCATGTTCTTTTGGTATCGTAGAATTTTAAAACAATAGTTATGACTCTAAGATTATCATAAAGTTTGATCCTATACCTACCGATACAATTTACTTAGCAACATCAATTTATAATTTACATACTCGATCTACTTTGAATATAAAACAAATCTCAATTGTAACATATCGTCACAATATATTATTGAAATCATTAAATATTATTAGTGTACAGGTACACCTCTGTCTATCAACAAGTAATTATTTACATATCAAACATTATTTTTTCTTATAGTATCCAATTATTTACATACGTCCTTAATCAAATTTATAATTACAATTGTTTTTTTTTTTTAAATATGCAAAACTTTCTTTATACCTATCTCAAGGCCAGATATTAAGTTCAAATTATATTTTCCAATATAGTGACAATATCCCATAAGTTGTGTGACTTGATAGATATTTATAAGATACAATGAATCAGTGATACAATTAATCATTGGATGAACACATCTATATAATTATAAAAAAATTAATTCTTTCCATACTAGTAAATATTAACTACCTACTATATTATTTACATTTTTACATATTTAAACATTTCTTTTACTCAATTATTTACTATATGCAATATTTACACAGGTTAGGTATATTTTAGGATCTCTCATAATGTATTATCACATACATCATATCAAAAAATCATACAAAATAAATTACAATTAAAATATTACTATACCTAGCGCGGACATTAGTCATTATTATTAAACAGGTGTAAAAACAAAACACTTTGTTAAACAAAAGGGAATATCATAAAGCCATTAATATTTTTGTAGAAAAAGTTACAACAAAATAAAATTACCCAGCGGCTAAGTGAGTAGTCACCAGAACTCTCATTGTTATATGGGATAGTTATAATCCTGCCATTGTTTATTTAAGTTTCACTAATACATACAATAGTATCTAAGTGCAGGTAGATATATAGGTAGGTACATAAAAATAGATGCATCAATATTTGTATTTTTCTAGACTTTCTTGCGAACTCTATTATTTGAAATAAATATTCCCTTATCAACAAAACAATATTATATTCATCATAATGTTTTCCGTCATAATTAATTAGCGATGCATATCAAATTCGACACCCCCTTCTTGACGGAAAAATTATGTTCAATGATACTTAAATTATTCTTAACCAATTACAGGTCCCGAAAAAATTACATCATTCTTAAATTATTACATATACAATCAATAATGTGTGCAAACTAGATAACCAAGGTATGTACCGATATATTTAAAAATTTACTCTAAACCCGATAGGCGCCAACTCATTCTTCTTATTTAGATGTTCGACGGAGAACGAGTAAGACCGTCATGCTCAATGATAATATTATCGGCAACATACCTGTATCATCCCATCTGCACACCACATATTAGGCAAAAAAATAAAAAACATAATTATTGCCAACTTATAGCCTATATACAGATCATCTTAACTAATGTTGTGTGAACACGTCAGTCCTACCTATCTATTATATACAATTATTTACAACTTAACACTAATCTTACCTACATGTTATCCTAAGCTTACCTAAACTCTACTTAAACTGCGCAGTTTAACTAATATTTACACTAACTACCTTTCTACATACACGCACCTACCTAACTATTTATATATTTACAATTGATTAATTATGAAAGAATTATTTATATTGCACTCATATTTACACGCGATGATTTAAGGATACTAGGTATTTACAATTACAATTTACAACGAGTATGATTTTTTTTAAGAGACACGTATAATATATTTACTCAACCGTTTCTTCTAATAGCTCTCCGCCAACTTCCTCTTGTACAGACTCGATGTCTTCCGTAGTGTTTGGGGCTGATCGAAGGTTATCTACGTGAACCTTGATAGGTTTTCCACGTCTGTCAATCCAATATACGTTTCCTCGGCCAACCGACATCAAAACAGAGTAAGGCCCTGACCATTTTGGCGCAAAACCTCCATGAAACCCAGCTAAGTGATTTGAAATAGGGTGTTCTTTCATCATTACTTCTTGACCGGTGGTAAATTTAGGTATGGTGGTCGTCGCAGACGCATATTTTTCACAATAAAGTGCTTGATTTTGACGTATTAAGTTATCCTCGTCTGTGCGGTCACGTGCTTGTTCCACTTGATCGTTATCCGATGCAGGTATATGTGCCCATTCTCCTGGCTGCTTCCGTTCATATCCTAATAAGGCCTGTGATGGGGTTACTCCTGTAGCGTCGTTACGTCGACCTCGAAGCGCTCCAATTATTCGAGGTAAACACTCATCCCAATGACGATGTTCTCTATTCAGAAGATGAATCCTTAATCCCTTCTTGATTTCCTGGTTTCTTCTCTCCGTTATGTTTGCTCTGGCATGGTAAACTGCAGTGGTCCAATGTTGGCATTGCCAACGCTCGATGGCCAACTTCCATGATCTATGTATAAATTGTCGTCCATTATCTGAGAGTATGGCCCTTGGATAACCATATCGTGAGAATACTTCCGTTTCCAGGATCCTTACGATTTGAGATGCTTGTCCAGTCTTTATTGGAAATGCTTCCACCCACTTGGAAAACATATCGGTGACTACCAGTAGGCACTTGTTTCCTTTCAATGATCGTGGATAAGGCCCCATTAAATCTACTGCTACAATTTCAAAAGCATGCTGTGCTTGGTATGCTCCTAAGGGAGCATGTGGACGGTCGGGCAAAGCTCTTGCTTTTGCGCACACGATGCATCTTTTTACGTATCGCCGTATATCACTGTTCATTCCGGACCATAAATAGTATTGTCGGACAGCTCTGATCGTCTCTTTCTCTCCAGGATGTCCTGCTCGACACCCATTATGATAACTTTTGATCACTTTCGAGATCATAAATTTAGGTACGATCATTTTCTCTGTCTCACCATCTTCCATAGCACGATAAAGGCAACCGTCACGTAATCGATAAAATTGATTTTCTGTATTGGGATTGGAATTGTCCGCCGAAACTTGATGCTCTAAGCTACTGATGAGCCTCATAATCCTAACATCAGATCTCTGAGCCATACGCACTTTATCTGCTAATCCTATGGTAATATCTTCGTCACTGGAAGCTTGATGTTGATGTGACGATCCTAATTCATCTTCAATATGCATCACTTGTGGAACATTGGATCCTGTCTTCCAGCCTTCCTGGTGTACTGCTGGATACATGGCTCTACTAATTTCCGTATCTGGGTTAGTAAGAACTTGCTCGGGGCTACGAGAAAGATAATCCGGAAGTTGATTCTTCTCGCCGGGACAATGTTCAATGGTGAAATTATATTCTTGAAGAAGCAATGCCCACCTCGTAAACTTGGCTCGTTCATCCTTGGCGCTATCCAACCATGTTAAGGCTCTGTTGTCGGTCCTCAAGATAAAATGTCTACCTTCCAAGAAGGCACGGTATCTTTTGATGGCCCAAACTGCGGCCCATGCTTCTTGCTCATTTGAGTGCCATTTTCGCTCAGCGTCAGTAAAACGAGCACTTGCATAAGAGATAACATCTCTACCGCCATCTGAACATTCATGAAATAATACTGCTGCAACACCCAGCATGCTTGCGTCCGTTTGTAAAATAAACTTTCGGTTAAAATCAGGTCTACATAGAGTCTTTGGTTTAGTCATCTCAACCTTGATACGCTCCATTGCTTGGTTAGCACGGGCATTCCATTTAAATGGTCTTTTTACACTTAATAAATCTGTAAGTGGTGCTGCTAATTCAGAAAAACGAGGTATATACTCCCGCAGCCAGTTGCATAAGCCTAGAAACGCACGTAACTGTTTTCTGGTTGTTGGGACAGGAGTCTCCATAACGCTAATCTCGTGTACCTTTTGAGCCTGGTTTCCAGAAGCTGTTACGACATGGCCCAGGTAGTCTATTTCCTTGGTGACGAGTTTACATTTATCGGCCGCACATCGAAGACTATACTGTTGTAATCTTTCCATAACCAACCGAAGATGACGTTTATGTGACTCCCAATCTGGTGAATATATTATCAGATCGTCTAAGTAAACAAGAACAAAGTCTCGTAAGTAACCTGCAAGCACTTCCTGCGACATGATCTTCTGAAAGGTTCGAGGAGAGCCCTTCAAACCAAAAGGCATAACTTTAAATTGATATGACGCGCCATCAGGCGTGGTGAACGCAGTATAAATCTTGGAATCCTCATCCATTGGCACCTGCCAGTATCCCTTCTGTAAATCTATTGTTGAGAATAACTTTGCGTTGCCCAAGTCTTTAAGTGTCTCATGAATGATAGGTAAGGGAGAAGCTGCATCTTCGGTGACGTCATTCAGTTTTCGGTAATCTACACAAAATCTATACTCGTCTTTGCCTTTCTTGGGAACCATAACGATTGGAAAGCTGTACGGAGATCTGCTTGCTTCAATTACTCCATCCGCTAGCATTCCTTCAAGTTGGGAGTATAAGTTACGTTTCTTAGCATCTGACAGCTTATAAGGTGGAAGTCTAATAGGTGCATTATCCCGCAGTGTGATGGTGTGAGGTTGTAACGGCGCAGGACCAGCATATGGTAAGAAGATATCTTTAAACTCATCCAGAATCTCGTTCAGCTCCTCACGTTCGGTCCTGGACAATGTGGCTGGTAGTTCTGGAAACTCTACTTTTCTTGAATCAATACCAGCTCTTCTTACTGGCAAAAGGTGCGTTGTCATCCGTTCCTCTCTTCCAAAATGTAAACATCCTCGATACAGGTCCAAAACTGCCTGATGTTTAGCCAACCATTCTATGCCAAGAATTATGTCTTCCCGGAGATCTTCTGATACCAAAAACTCCTCCTCCATTATTGCCTCCTGCACCTGCATCCTCAATGAAATCGTTCCATGTACATCCATACGCGTACCGAAATTTGCCAACTGTAACTTTTTTATGGATGTATTTTGTACATTTCCCTCTACCAGGGATAACTTGATAAGGTTGTGGGACGACGCTGAATCCACCAATGCAATTCGCTCCTTGCCGCTTATTTGTATTCTTATCTTAGGAAGAACGACACGCCCAGGGTTGGTGATGATATTACACTCAGGAGTTACTTCAACTTCAATAGCATCGAAGTCTTCTACAGGCAGCCTCCTTGGAACGTGCATATCCTCCACTTGGATATGTCCGTGGGATGTGTTATCCACGCTTTGTTCACTCTGGAGACTCCTATTTCCTCTTCCTTCACCATCCGAGTGTATCATCGCTTCGACAATAACTGTCTGTACTGCTGGCTCTTCGTCTGGGTGGGGTTCTTCGATGGTGGCCGTATCTCTTAATCGCGGTGCCCTTGGGTTGGACGAGGTCCGAACTGTCCTTGACCCGGGCGTTGTCCGTTTAAAGGCCGATTATTAGATTGAGAAGCTTGTCCGTTATGTGGAGAATTTCGTCCGTTTCGTCGAGAATCTTGTCCGTTATGCTGAGTGTTTTGTCCGTTATACTGAAAGCTTTGCGAGTTTTGTTCGTTGTTCCAGGAGTTGTGATTGCGTCCGTTATTTCGATAGTTACGATAATTGCGTCCGTTATTCCGAGAGTTATTTCCGTTGTACCGTGGGTACTGTCCGTTCCGTCTCGTATTGTGTTGCACATTGTTATTGCCTCTTTCCATCGGTTCATCTTCTCTCTCCTCCCTGTGTGTTGTTTCTTGATAAAGAGCTTCGATTGGCGAGTCAATGTCCTTCACTTTTGTCCATAATTCATCAAAACCACTTCCGACGTTCCTTCCGATCCTTTCACGATATTTCAAAGTCATAAGTCCGACAGTACGAAGAAGTAATGCGTGTTTCCAAGGTTTATCCCCATACACTTTGGAATATACCCGTGCTTTTCTTTCGAGAAATGTAATTCCTGACTCACGAATGTCTTGTTCATTTGTCAAGATATGTGATTTAAGGGCCGTCCTGTATTCCTCACCGGTGTATCTTGCTAAAAAGAGACTTTTAAATACGTGCCACCTAAAATGGTTACTTCCTGTTCTCTGCCACCAAAACCGAGCCGATCCCTTGAGCTTTTTAGCTACTTCTGCAACACGGTCATCTTCATGTACATCTACTTTATTGAAATAGGTCTCACAATACCTAATGAATTTTTCCGGGGATTCTTCAGGCCTCCCCTCGAAGTTCATCGGAACGCCGTCCCTCCTTTCATTCATTACATATATGACCTCTCGCTGTATCGTTTGACTCTCCTCTTCATGTTGACTTCTAGACGTATTTGAATTTTCCCCGGACTCCGTGGTAGTTCTCCCCGAACTCCTTAAGTCCTCACGAGATACGACAGACATAAATACATATTTAAACAATAATAAAAATCCACCGATGCCTATAGTTGCACCACCCACAATAAGAGGAAACATTTTAAACGATTAATTTTATAAAACAATAACACAAATAATCAGGTTCGTTTTAGCGATTATACCGATAATAGGTATTTTTTCGATAAATCCACCACGTTGGGACCGCCAATATAACGTGAGCTCCCGTGGTAGTACTTTGCCACGGCTAGCTTGGGGGCCACGTTACAAGATATGTTCCTCTTAAGTAGGTGGGTACTAATGTACAAAATAAAAAAATAATAATTATAATTATAACTGCGATTTATTCAAGGGAATAATGTAGTTGCATGGACCAATGCAAAATAAACACAAACAATAACACTGACGTGTTCACACAGTAAAAAAAAACATATGTAAGTACTATTATCATATAGTAATAGAATATAAGTAATGTACAAAAATTATAAAAAAAAAAACAATTACTTCTTCGTTGCGCTGGCTAAACGCGAGGGCGCGACCCTCAGCGATTGTAGTACAATTAACACAATGTCTATATATGTGTCACGAAGAGTCCAGTTGCAGTGCACAATTATAGTTCCCGATGAACAACTTCACAATGGAATATTTTATCAATAGTCTATTAATCACTCGTCGAATATATGATATTGCAATCAAATTAAAAACATAGTCTCAGATGATAATAATGAAATTCACTTTTCAATTTATTTCTCACTTTCGATGAATCACTTCTCACTTAGGTATTTGTATATCGTAAATACCTAGCAGACAAGGCGAGTACTATATCGGTGTTACGCGCACGGATGTTGAAAAACTTCTGAACTCTCGTCCTTGAACTGCGCTGGCTTATATAGTTCTCCGGGGCGGCAGACAGAGACAGAAATAAAATTGTTCTGTCTCCTTCTATGTCCTTGTACTTTTCTTCAATGGCAGTTTAAATTGTATGTATTTTAAATTTGATTGCTTTATCACAATATGAAGAATATTAAAATGATTAAAATACGATGTTTCTTCTTTCTTGAAGTTACAGCCGTTTTTCGGAAAATAATTATCAAACAAGATTATTTACCTACATTTGAATTATGGAACAAATACTTAACTTATCTTAACATATGCAAAATTATTTGCAATCAATTTTCACCTAGATATCTTCATCTCTAAACAACAATTTATTTAATTAAATACATTTTCATGTTCTTTTGGTATCGTAGAATTTTAAAACAATAGTTATGACTCTAAGATTATCATAAAGTTTGATCCTATACCTACCGATACAATTTACTTAGCAACATCAATTTATAATTTACATACTCGATCTACTTTGAATATAAAACAAATCTCAATTGTAACATATCGTCACAATATATTATTGAAATCATTAAATATTATTAGTGTACAGGTACACCTCTGTCTATCAACAAGTAATTATTTACATATCAAACATTATTTTTTCTTATAGTATCCAATTATTTACATACGTCCTTAATCAAATTTATAATTACAATTGTTTTTTTTTTTTAAATATGCAAAACTTTCTTTATACCTATCTCAAGGCCAGATATTAAGTTCAAATTATATTTTCCAATATAGTGACAATATCCCATAAGTTGTGTGACTTGATAGATATTTATAAGATACAATGAATCAGTGATACAATTAATCATTGGATGAACACATCTATATAATTATAAAAAAATTAATTCTTTCCATACTAGTAAATATTAACTACCTACTATATTATTTACATTTTTACATATTTAAACATTTCTTTTACTCAATTATTTACTATATGCAATATTTACACAGGTTAGGTATATTTTAGGATCTCTCATAATGTATTATCACATACATCATATCAAAAAATCATACAAAATAAATTACAATTAAAATATTACTATACCTAGCGCGGACATTAGTCATTATTATTAAACAGGTGTAAAAACAAAACACTTTGTTAAACAAAAGGGAATATCATAAAGCCATTAATATTTTTGTAGAAAAAGTTACAACAAAATAAAATTACCCAGCGGCTAAGTGAGTAGTCACCAGAACTCTCATTGTTATATGGGATAGTTATAATCCTGCCATTGTTTATTTAAGTTTCACTAATACATACAATAGTATCTAAGTGCAGGTAGATATATAGGTAGGTACATAAAAATAGATGCATCAATATTTGTATTTTTCTAGACTTTCTTGCGAACTCTATTATTTGAAATAAATATTCCCTTATCAACAAAACAATATTATATTCATCATAATGTTTTCCGTCATAATTAATTAGCGATGCATATCAAGCTATATAAATAAACATCAGCAGCTCCTATTCAATTTGTCTTATATTATGTTTGCAACATGTTCATCAACATACCAGGGTACCTTATGTTTTTATTCTCGCCATAAAGCATCACTTTCTCCAATACTTTTATAGCATTGTCACGCATTTGATACTAAGAGATACGAGAGCTTATGTTTTATTAGGCTCTAAAAACACACGCCTTAAATGCGTGAAATGCTAAATGACTTTGACTGTTGTTATATTTAGGGAGTAATATTATTCATAACTCATTGTACAGATGAAACAGAGATCATTCAAAAAACTTTTCTTTGATATTTGTGTCGTAAATTTTCTAATCCATTATGCTTTATTTTATGAAGTAGATGCATAAACTCCAAGCATAACGTGGATCAAATTCTCTAGGCAAAACATCAACCACCGATCAGGGGGGCTTAAAAGGCCACTTTATATGAATCATAAAAGGAATCGTAAAACGATTTAACGGCAACATTTAACCAAGTATGAATTATAGATGAATTGAAAAAAAGGTCAATTATTTAATATAGTTTTTAATCTATCGGTGATTTATCACTTACCTTCGTTGGACCACATTTGTTACTAAAACTGTTATAAAAAATTCATCAGAGATTTGTACAATAACTTTTCAGATTATTTTTTAACACTATGCTCTATATTTAACTCTATTTTTTATGTCAATTGGAAAAATGTAATAGGTAAACAATTAATTGCTTTGTAACTTGACATTATAATTTCACACATTCTATGGAAAACTATAGATTTATACTCTTCATGTGCATGAGAGTGTATTTACGTTAACTGGTTTCATCTTTCATCATGAAAAAATACTAATTCTAACCATGACATGTTGGTACCAATTATTTTCACTCAAACCCTCTAAGTGTTTTAAGAAAATACATTGTATTACCATGTCTATAGAAGTTGATGTCTGCAAATTAATTGCGGTACGTGAAACACAATACTACTATCAATATTTTCTTGACATTCGTATTATTATTATTATGTTGAGTGTCTTTTGTGTGTGGGAGGTTTCAAAATAATTACACCTCCTATAGATGCCGCAGCTCGATATAATTGGCAATAAAGTGGTTGAAAGGATACCATTATTTGATCATTTGCCTAATTTATTGTTATTTTAAACAATTTTCTCAAACAATATACGATGGTAGACATTTCTATATAAAATACCTTTCAAATCTAAGGTCAAACACAATGTCAATATTTTGCATAATTAAAACCAAATAAAGAGTTGAAATTTATTTTGTGAAACTCCGTATTAATTAACCTAGTAAATCGTTTACTTTTCACATTTTTTTGTATTGAGTGACCTTGTTTCGAAATCTGAAAATGAGTTTGTAATTACAAACCAGGTCATTAAATTATATTAAAAAATAATAAAACTTCAACTATTTATGTTTATTTTTGGATTTAATAAAATTTAACTTGTAATGTGAAAGGTGTATAAGGTTGTATTTGAGTTTATAACAAAACCCAGATATATCTTTTTTTTTTTTTTTAAAAATATAGTTAACTGCCGTTCAAACTGTTTAAATCGTACAAGTGACACTGTTTCACTCCCATATAAAGATAAGTGTTATTCCAACTTTAAAAAAATAAGACATTTTACATCTTAAATTCAGCGAAAAAAATAAGACATTTTACATCTTAAATTCAGCGTTGAGGTTTGACACCCATCCTGAATGTCTTGATTTTATACTGGCACGAAGAGGACAGTTTGTATGTTTCTTACATACAGCTGATCTGCTGGCTACCCCACTTGTGGGATATGCCGTGATGGTATAAAAAAAATAAAAAATATTCCAACTTTTTGTCAAATTGGCTGTCAATAGTGTTAAGCGCTTTATAAAAAATAGCTGCAATTCGGTGAACAAAATTTATTTTAATAAAAAAAATCGGTGTTATATTAGGTAGCTACACTAAAGACGAAAATTATTTTGCCAGTAAGGCTTTGGTTCAGTCAGAGGTAGCTACTCTATTTTATTTATTTATTTATACATACATCTGAGCCTTTTACAATATGTTACAATATACACAAAAGCAAAACATAATTCTCATTTACAACACAGGAACAGAACAACAACTGGTGAAGATTCTCATCTAAAACATATAAATGTATTTAACAAGTTCTATGCAATTTATTGTTTGTAGTTTTATTAAGGTTTTGGAATTAAATAAAAGATCATTTATAAAAAATATTAAATCATTTTAATACGTAAATGTTTCATATTTATTCATTAAAACTGACATTTTCATTAACACACATAGTATATGTTTGTATTGTTTTGTTATTATGATTATAGTAATAATAATGGTAATAGTATCACGAACAAGCTCCACTTATAACGATAATGAACAAGTAACTCATCTCTTCACCATGACCCACCTACCTTATTCTATTCATACAACTTTATATATTGCACTATTAACCCTGCCCAACTATCCCTTCGAATAGACTACTTCCTATCTTAAATGTAATATGTATAGGTATTGCTCTCTATTCTTATTATTTTCTACTACTTTATGAGTACTAAAATACCCGGACACGTTTCATAGTACCACATGTACGTACGTGCATGTGCCAGTGCCTACGTAATATAATATGTCCACTAATTTTATGAATGAGTGATATACTATTTTAATTGCGAAGAAAACGTAAGGGTTTCTGGTTTTTCAAAATTCGTAGAATATTTCGTTTTTTTTAAGTGTTCATAATAGGTGGCTTTTATTTTTAAGCCACCTATTATGAACTTACTTACTTACTTTTTGCTTACCACAGTCTCTTCGTTGCTGGATAAAAGCTTCTTTAAAAACTCTTTCAATTTTCAGTCTTAAATTACACAAACCCACTGATTCTTATTTAAGTTTTATTCTGGCAAAAAGTTATTATTCTTATTTTAATTATTGATTAAATTATATTAAAAAGCACTCATTAATACAAGGCATATTCAGGATGATTTTTATATTTAATTAAAAAAAATTGCCTTTTTGAGGATTGCCGAACACATTTTTTTTTTTTTTTTTTATTTCTAACTTTATTCTTAATCTTCTAAATAAATTTATAGTATCACCAATTAGCTTCAATTAAGTTGCAGCAGCCTCACTAGGTTGCCCTGTATCGAGGCGTGCTGCGTAAAAAAAATTATTTATTTTATTTATTTAAATCAATACACGGCGTGAGCCTTTTACAAGTTAATCTAGCAGACATAATAGTCAAGAATACATTATTATATAAATTTGAAGTAATTAGTTAATGAAGCAACAGTCAATAATAAAAAAAAACAAAGGACAAAGCAAAACAAAAGAAGTCAATAGGAAACACAATGTCAACGATAAAAAAAATTACATAAATTATATCAATTTGATGAAATGTTGAAATGCTTAATTCTGCTATATTTTGTATAATCATTTTATTTGTTTTATAGGTACTAGTAATTTATGTTTAGAATCTATTTTTCTTAATAATTTTTTTTATATCATCACATTCTATAACTTTTATTGAATTTCTGACTTTTATTTGAAACTTTGTGATTGTATTGTGTCTTTAATTATTTATATAATCAGTAGTTTTGATGTACCTAATTTATATAATTTATATTATTAATTCTTGACTTATTTCTTAATTGTGAGATGTATTAATGTGAATTTGTATTGTATATATATGTGTTTTGTAGTCTGTCTTAAATTTAAACATGTAAAAGGCTTGCGCCGTATACAACTGTATAAATATCAATTCAAACAAGCATGAATATGTCAAAATTTATACAATTTGTTAACATACTATGTTTTTAAATGTATGGAATATGTAAGAAAAAGTTAAAAACATTTTATTTACTAGGTATCATTTAACTTCACATACATCTTTTTTGAGCAGATGAATGTATAAGGAAAACTATATTGTACCTACTTGTATCTCGACTTACATACAATTTATTTATAATTTCCTATTTATTTGCCTTTGAAGCATGTATTTTCGAATGTTTCAGAATTCTCTTTGCCGTTCGCATATTATGTTTTCTTATATTGATGAAAAACAAATAACGTGTTCCTTTGTAAACCACAATTCATTAGATACACATTTTTTGTTATTATTATCTGTTGTTTGCGTAAATACAACAATGTGTAAATATTTAAATATTTATGTCAGTCACCTTATGTCATTCAACGCTTTTAACAGACGAACTTATCTGATAAAAATGAACCTTTTGAAATGTATGAAAATTTAATCACTTATCCAACTTTCAGTTTAAATCCATCCTTAGGGAAATAAAGTTTTTAGACTGAAACACGTTTTTGTGCATAATGTGAGGGTGTGTTTTTGTTAATTAAAAATTAATGAATCCCTACTTATTTCATGGGACACAAGCGCCACTTATTTTTAAACGTATGCTGCCACTGTTTCAGCAACAGAGTGGGAAAAAATGTAGTTAACTTTTTGTGTTTTTCACCTATGCAGATAGAAAGAAAACGTTTTTCGAATAAGTTGTAAATAAAATCAATATTAATTATTTTTTTTTTATTTTATTTATTCTTAAGGAACACAAACATATCAACTTAACAAACATTAACATTCATATTTGTTCAGCAAATAAATCAATCAATGTCCCGCAAATTACCGAAGCGTATATGATGAACACGTTGCTAGTAAACAGTAATAATACATACTTTACCCTACTTAAATCAAAAAACAAGACAAAAATCATGAAAATAAATAGTTAATAATTATATTAACATTTTATAAATCGCTCCTCTTTGTTCCTGAGAGTTTTAGAGTAATAATTTATTTTTCATACATTTTGTATCCATTTTTTCATTACAGGTATCATCTATATAAATAATCCGCAGCTTATTTAACAAATCACTGTATTATTATTGTAAAGTATAGGTATAAGGAACTGATAATTTGTATGCAACTACCGACTTACATTATCCCGACTAATATTATAATTACAATTTCTTATAATTCTTCTTTTATCAGTGCCGTATCAGGTCCCCCCGAGGTTGGCGATCACTCTGTAAGATGCCTCCCTGTCTCGCGTAATTAACAACTTGTATTTGAATGTAATTTCTTCACTTTATGTTACGATTCCGAGAGCAGAAGCTCTTGAAATTCGACTTCACTTTACACACACACATGGCAACCAGCTTTAATGAATTCACTTTGGAAATAGTTAACATTTTTTTTCTTTTTTCAAGTTTAAACATCAAAGTACAATAATTAACTGCTTCTTGATTTTAAGTTACGAAAATTAAATTGTAAATACGTTGAAATTTTTTTGTGAAAATTAGCTGAGTGTTTTGCTATCAACAACACGAATATCCTCAAAACTACATACACTGTGTTTTCAAAAATACCTAGGAAAATTTAAAAGATTTTTTTATTAACATAGGTACAATTTTTTTTTAATGTAGTATTGTATGTAACAAAAACATACTTCAAAGTAAACCTAAGTATTAGGTTTTTGCAGAAACATACAAGAGAGCAATAATAATGTGTACATCAAGTATCATAAGAGATTGTTTTTTGTAGGTACATATTTTTTTATTCGAGATGAAATAGATAGCCGGTAAGTATTCGGTATTAGGCTACATAGTAAATCATGACCGCATAGGTCCAAATAGAATGTAGCTCAATATGCGGCCAGATAGATAGAAATATACAATAGGACAAATAAAATTTACATTATTATCACTTTAAGATATACCTAAATCTACTTAACTTGGATATAGGTAACACATCGCCGAGATATATTCTGGGCCCGTCACTTTTTCAAGCTGATCAACGGTATGTAATCCAATAATATAGTAGAATTAAAAAGAGTAGCAGAAATTAGGCAGGATTGGAGAACAAAATCAAAATAAGAAACGTATTTTTATTTTGTGATAAAAAGATATGGAGTTTGACATAAAAATACCGGAAAAATAATCAAATTAATATCCGGTCAAACCGCTATCCGTTTCATCACTAATTATTATCATTGCGAATAAAAAAAACTAAGATCAAAAATTCTCTATCGAATCCTCCTGAGAGATTGATGTTCACTTTGTACTACTTCTGATCGAAGTAGTAATATGCCTTTGTTCCATTAGGGAAATTACTAACTAAAACCTTTTTCCTTTATGGAATCTAAAATACAAAATTTAATTTTTGTTTGAATGATTTTTTCGATTCGTTTTATATCCTTACGGAATTGATAAAAACGAACGGAATTCGTATTCAAAACTATCATGACTCAAAGAAAATATAGTTTAATTTAATAGTACTGAAAACTTCTATAATAATCAATGAAATCGAAGGTTATGTTGTGTCGTGTATGAAATAGATTTTTTTTATATTTCTGTTGTTGACTACAATGTTGGGCGTTCATTCTTCTTTAATATTTCGTTTTAGCGAATTTAGATACCTACGTATTATTTTTTCATCATCATGTGAGATAATATGAAATTAATAACACAAGGCTCTTTACCTCCGAATACTTTGTACAAGCGACAAGAATATTCATATTATTATTTCTTGTTATAATTTTGTATATGGGTTCTTCAAAAAACTCAATCTAACTACAAAAGGTCTTTTTTATATTAATATTATATTCCCTGCTGGGAGAAATAGTATAAGCCAATCTACTCATTACATTCCTTCTCATCCTTTTTCATATTACTAATAATAATGTATCCACCTTTCCAAAAAGGTTTCCGACTAAAAGAAGTTCTCTTTCCTTTTATATTTTTTATTCTTACCATCTTTCTATAATAAATGTTTAACTTTTTTTATTTTATTCTCAATTCTTTGTTTTTGGATTTTCTCTTTCCTTCCTACGTTCATCAAATTCTATTTTCCTCTTACACTTACCCACTATTTGATATTCAAAGATTTTTCATATTACAGTATTATTTATTTCGTTATTCAACTCTTCGGGTCTATAACAACATGTACCTGCTGCTGGAATTAGTTTGAGGAAAGGAAAATGAAGCGTCATGGAGAATTTTTAAATATTCGGATATTGAGCAAAGTATTAAATATTTTTTTATTATCCGATATGTATACAAGTAGATCCAGGATGTGGTATTATTTTCCTTCGGCGTGTTGAATCTTGCATAACTTTAAATGTGATTAGACTTGAGAATAATGTATAATATATGACAAGATACCGCTTTTGACGGTGTTGATAAGTTTCTAATTATATTATTCATTTCCTTCGCAAAGTTTTCCGACTTTGTTACTTCTACTTAGAACAAATAGTAATTAATTATTCGCCTGACAATGGAGGAAAACTCTTTGCTAGCTAAACGTTCGTAGCCCACTCTTTCGGAGAGAATAATCAAAGAAGATTTCAATAAAGGAAATCAGCTCTTATATTCAATAGATTTAAGTCATTGATAATCACTTAGTTGTTAAGTAATACCTACAAACATTTTCTCTTTTGTTTTTTCTATTTATGTATGTATCTGTATAGGTAATCATAATTAGTGTTTTTCGTACGATTAGTCCTTGGAAACTCGATCAATATATTTATTTCATGATTATTGATTACCAAATTTAATTTCTGTAAATAAAATAACTGACTCGAACACTGTAGTATTACTGAAACGCTGGTTTAACTTCACATTATTGTACAGTATCTATTGTAAATTGCAAAACGAGATATTTTTAATTCAGATTCAAAAATATGTTTTCACATGGATAAAATAAATATAAATTTTTCATTAATAATTTGCATAACGAATTAGATATTATACAAGTGAACTAAAAATCAATTGTTTTTATTATTATTGTATTTTTAATTTGTTTATTATATAAGCTCTTTCAATCAAAAAATTAATATCAATTTTTGGAGAAGAGCAAATGTAATTTCTAAGTTTGTTGAGATATTTAATAATAATAATAATGCAAGATAGATCCTCATATAAATCATACTAGTATCATAAATCTATCACTCCCCTAAGAGAATAAAATAATATATAATATCCACCTTACTAAGAATATATATTGTTTTGGTAAAACCGAATATGACAAAGTATCCTACGCGTTCCATAGTAGATATTACTTTAATTATTATGAACAAGGGTACTGCTTCTCAACTCCTATAAACTATGTCATAAAATGTTCTCTTGCAGCTACTAAACTTAAACTTTCTCTCAAATCTGTTAATCTCCTCGACATGGAAACACGAAGACTGATAATAAATGACTCTTTAATATCTTTTTCGATTACGTAACCATTGTTTTCACGTGGATTAACCGCAAGTGTTCTTACACAAGGATAATATAGCAAAGTTAGGAAATGATAGTATTTTATTTTCATGTGAGAACATTAACCTTTATGTTTTGCTGTTGGGGACATATTTTTTATAGCCTTGTCGATGGATGCTATTAAGGCTATATTGATGTGATATATTATTGTTCGAAGATTTATCTTTTTCCCATCTATAAATTATTTGATATACATACATACATACCATCACGCCGCTTCCCTCGCGGGGTAGGCAGAAAGGATCGAGCGCCACTTCCTTCTATCTTTGCATACATCTTTCGCTTCCGTCACTGTCATACAATTCCTCATGCATGCTCTCCTGTTCAATGTGCTCAACACGTGACCGTCCTGTAGGATTTGATTTAAATGATCTTGCCATTTAATCCTCGGACGTCCACGTCTCCGAGCACCATTCCTCTCAGACAAATATATCTTCTTAGTCATTCTGTCCTCATTCATTCTTTCCACGTGCCCAAACCATCTTAACTTATTTACATTCATCCTTGTTATTACACCAACTTTCATTCCACATTCCTTTCGTATATCAATGTTACGCACACGATCTCTCAGACTTTTACCACACATCCTTCTCAACGATCTCATTTCCACTGCATTTATGCCACTTTCATCCTTCTTTAACCATGTCCACGTCTCACTTGCATACATAAGTGTTGGCACTAAGATAGCAGCATTATTTGATTTAATATATCAAATTGAAAATATACCTTCTAGAAAATATTCGCCTTCACGAGATGGATAATTGATTATTTGCTAAGCAAAATCTGTTTTTATGAAGGTATTCTTTGATGATCTTACTATTTTTACAAACGAAAAACTCAGAGAATTTAATCTGGTAGAAAAAGTTTTAGGCCTAGCATTGTAAATCACTGTATATTTATAGAAACAAGATTTGAAGTTCAGAAGATGATAAAAGTAAAGAGAATTTGAAAAAGAAACATAAATACCTCATCAGCTTATATTTTAACCCCAATGAATACAATTTTTATCGATTTTGAGATCTTATTGTTGAAAACGGTGCTGGATAAATTTACCATGTTTGTAGGTACATATCTACAAAATGGCTCTAACAGTCTAACATATCGAGTATGGATCTACAAATTTCGTACTTTTTTAATACATGTAACATAAATTATTTTTTTTATTTTTTTATTTATTTATACATCACTATTACAAAACGTCATAAAACACACATGGACAGAAACAATACACACAATCACAAATCAAAGACAATGCATTATCCCACTCAACCCGCACTCATCATCCAACCCCTTGCTATATAATACCAAGCCCACAAGTTTGTCATTTATTACAAAAGTTATACAAAAAATTAAAAAAAGAAAAAACAACAAGACACCAATCCAACATGCATAACAGGCAGCCAAAACAGATATGTGACTGAGCGTGCGCGCCGGAACAAGCAAGTCAATCAGGACTATGCAGTCATAACCCGCAGCAACCTCACTAGGCGAATGCCTGTATCGAGGCAAGCCGCTACAAAACATCAAGAAAGTACCGTATCTACCAATTCACCTTGAAATCGCACAAAAAATTACACAACATGTAAAAATAGCCTCCTTTTTGCTTCCTCTCTACCCGTGTCAAGCAACCAAACCTTTAGCCACCGGCTGAAGCATCTCCACCCACCGAGCAACTTTATTTGCTCGGGAATAGAGTTGTAGAGCCTCGGGGCAAGATACCTTGCCGAGCGCTGTCCCAAGGTTGTTCTCACTGGCGGAACAAACATAGTACCTCTTGTAACCGAGCGAGTACCACGCCGGTCCACCCAAGCAGCTTCTCCCGGGCAGGCTCTCCTGTAACGCGTGACAACATTTTTGATGTATGTTTGCCTGGAATCCAAGATACCATATTTCCTAAACAGTGGATCCGATGCATGCCTATAGGGCGCCCGGCTCATAACCCTCACAATCGCCTTCTGAGCCACATCAACAGGATACATGTGAACACCAGCTGCACTTCCCCAACACTCAACACCATAGCTCAGTATAGAGTCACAAAGCGCAAAATAAACAGATCTCAACCTATTATCATCCAAGACATCTCTCAACATTCTAAAAACATATATCAACTTCCTTAAGCGAACCGAAAGACCCTCCAGGTAAACATTCCATTTCAAATTCGAATCAATCGTCAGACCAAGGTATTTCATTGTCTCACAAGGTGAAATGAAGGGGCAGTCACACATTTGGCCCAGCGTACACCCGTGTAACCTCAGAGGAACAGGCAAGGCTGGTTTACCCGCCTCCGAGATGGAGAACGGTATAGGGTAAGTCCAAATCACCTGGTCCAGCACTGGTTGCTCGACCATCTCAGAAAAAATTGATTTTTTTTGTGCTATCACCCCAACATGTTGGTAGTTCAAAATGATAGTTATTTTAATTTTATTGGTTTTAGTTTTTGTGTGGCGGCCATATTTGTTTTACAAGGCGGAGACATTTTCGCAGTTTAAAGGGTTTGCGAAAACTTGAATATCTCAGGTCCTATTTATTTTATCAACATAAAACTAAAATTAATTTGTTAACAGGAATATAAGCTTTAAGGTTGTAATAAAACATTTTCACCTAAATATAATAGTAAGGGATGAAATTTCAGTCTACATTCTTAACTCTTTTTTGTAAAAACTCCCATTTTCACGGAAAGATTTTGGACGAAGGGAAAGAGTCCACTCATCAAAACTTTTTTGACAAACAACTAGGTACTAGTTGTGTTGATAAACAAAATTTCAAGTCTCAGACTTGACCCCCCTTTTCACAAAAAAATTTCAAAATTAAGAAATTCTCAAAATTTTCCATTTTCCGAGCTCAATATCTCTGGTGGGGGACTAGGTAAAAATTTGAAATGTCACCCCATAATAGACCTGTACCATAGTATTATGTGGCAAAAATTTGGAGTTTGAGATTTTACTAGGAGCAGAGATATGGCAATCACAAAATGTCCAAAAATTAGTACTTCAACGGGCATACCGCATCGGCATATATAGAATATAAAATTGTTTACTAATAGTAAATCAATGTATATTAGATAATATTTACAAAATACAATTCCAAATAGTAAAATACCATGTTATATAATTAAATATCTTGATTGTTTGTGGGGGTGGGGGTTAAAATTCTGGGAGAACTGGCAGCCTGAATCAAAATAATGCACAATTCAGTGGGTGAATATAACGTATTTAAGTCGATTAATATGTGACATGGTTCTTGGCAAAAAAGACATTTTACACAAAATAACTTGAAGTCTCAAGGCTTACTGTTATACACACATTAATTTAAAAGCAAACTTCTTTCTGCTAGCTAATACAATTTTGGTGTACAACAAAGAGCTTAGAGATCGCCTCGCACAATTGAGGGGTGATAGTGTGAAAGCGGCCAGTCACAGTTGTAAATTCCATTGGTGCGAGCTTTCTCAGAATGTTATTCATAGGTACCCAGGTCTTGTCACCTCTTGAAACTTTGAACGAGGTTCGTGGCCTAGCTAGCTCATAAAAGTGAACTTTCAGGTCATTGTTTTCGATGCTTATTTCCTCAATAACTCCAAGGTACCATTGCTCTTCATATATGCATGCAACTATGTCTTCTTTCTGGAGGTATAATGACGCAGGTTTTGACACAAGTATGTCATCACAGTCGTCAGAGGAATAAAATCACCTATATACTTGCCTCAAGTCATTATTGATGCCATTATTATTATTATTATTATTATTTGGATGATTTGTAAAGCGCCGTTTTGTGAAAAAAATCCACCTCAAGGGCGCTCTTTGCTAACTAAGGTTGTGCTTGAATTATTCCGTGAGATTTCTTGAATAGATAAGTTTTCAGTTGGTTCTTGAAACGAGATATGTCCTGCGTTTCTCTGATCGTTTGTGGAAGCCTGTTCCAGACTACAGGTGCAGATATTGCAAAAGCACGCTCCACGTACACTGGTTTCGATACAGTACTGGTCACCTCCAATTTAGTTGTTATATCTTGACAAGACCTAAGTGTTGTCTGTCTATGACTTAACGCCTGTCTACCACAGAGTTCCATGATATATTCTGGGGCCATTGCATGAAGTGCCTTAAATACTGTCAAACACACTTTAAATTCAACTCTCTCTGGACATCTGAGCCAGTGAAGAGATTGAAGGGTGGCGGATATGTGTGAAGAGCGATTCAGTTGATAAATGAAACGTGCAGCCGCATTAAAAACGGACTGAATTCTCTGGAGTTGATATTGTGGAAGATTTGCGAGGATGCCATTGCAGTAATCCAATCGTGATACGACGAATGAGTTAATTATGGTTTTAGCTCCGTCGGTTGATATATTTTTCCTTATATTCTTGAGCTGCCTTAAAGTATAAAAACCACTACTAACAGTAGATGATATGTGTTTCTCCATCGTAAGGGCGTTATCAAGATGCGCTCCGAGGAACTTTACGTGGTTAGATGGGACTATGTCCACGTTTTGTACACGAATAGGTTCAGCGTTTATGAGATGTTGTCTTCGTGGAGACGCTATCCAGAGAAATTCAGTTTTGGTGGGGTTGATTTTAAGCATATTGTTAGACATCCAGGATGAAATGTCCGTTATGCACGAAACGACTTCTTGCTCAAGAGCAGATTTGGATTCCGGGGTGCATGATTTAAAGAAAATGCGATCGTCTGCATAACAATATGTTGTAAAGCCTAAGTTTTGAATAACATACTCTAATTGATTCGTGTATAAGTTGAACAAGATTGGTCCAAGAACAGAACCCTGTGGAACTCCATATAACGTTGAGTGTTTTCTGGATGTTGTGTTATTAAATTTGACTTCATATTCTCGGTTGGATAGGTATGAAGACATCCACGTTAAAACCCTGTCTCCAATGCCGAACTCATGCTCTAGCTTTGAGAGAAGTATACTATGATCAACCGTGTCAAAAGCTGCACTCATATCGAGGAAAGACACTAGTGTTAGTTCGGCATTTCCCATGCGAGATATTAGGTCCGATACAGTTCTTATGAGTATCGTTTCAGTGGAGTGAAACTGCCGATAGCCAGATTGGTTTTTTGCAAGAAGGTTCGTCACATTAAGGAACTTTGTCAATTGATCACACACAATTCGTTCTAGTAGTTTTGACAGGGAGCACAGGTTTGTTATTGGACGGTAGTTGCCGGGACAATTAGAGTCTAGGTTGTGTTTTTTTAGTATTGGTTTGACTATTGATTTTTTAAAGTTGCAAGGAAATATGCCATTAGATAGTGAAAGGTTTACTATTTTAGTGATTACTGGAGTGAGGATATCGACACAGATTTTCATAAGCCATGTGGGAAGAGAATCGAGTTCAGATTGTTTGTTTGGCTGTTGGAGAACGAATTTTTTCACTTCTTCTTCCGAGAGCATTCTAAATTGTTGAAGTGTTGAACTTGGTGGAGCAGAGAGAGATGAGGTGTTCTTAGTATAAGAATGTGATACAGATGTTGATCGGATGTTTTCGATCTTTTCATTGAAATAGTCTGCAACTTCATTCGCGTTCAAATCAGAATCTATATTAGATTGAATGCTCTTGCCACATATTTTGTTGATATTATTCCATAGCTGTTTAGGATTATGCTTATTGGATTCTAACTTGTCACACCAGTATTCACTCTTTTTCTTATTTAGTGTTCTCTTCCATTCTTTTTGAGACATCAGCCATTGTAGACGACTGTCATTTGTTTTTGTACGTCTATATTGTCTTTCCTTTCTTCTCATAATTCTTTTCTTTTCACGACATTCATCATCAAACCAAATTTGTGCGTCTTTGCTCCTGTTTCTAGAATATTTCGTCTTTACAGGGGCATTATTATCAAGAATATTCTTTAGGGTGGAATCATATTCTTGGGTTATTATGTTGATATCTTGTGTTTGCAGAAAATTCTCATCGAGTAGTAATGATGAGGCAAGATCTTGTTTGAATTGGTTTATGTTGAAATTCGTCCAGCAGCGCGATGTTATCTTTGAATACGAGGGAGCATCTCTTATTACAAAAAGTCGATTATAGCAGGTAGCACATAAAGATTTTCGAGGAATAAGATTAATCAAGTGATTTTTTTCCTTAGGTAAATGTTAAACTTTGATTTCTCTGAGACCTTTAATTATAGTTTTTTATGGATCTTTAGTGGGTCACAACAAGAATTTTCAAACAGATGGTTGTACTTAACAAAATACTTGACTTCATGGTACTTGCAGATGATAACAATAGCACTGTTTATAACTCAAAAGATTTCTGCCTTCTTCACATTCCATGTTTCAAAACTATGACACAAAGAATACTTTGGCTGCTAACAGAAAACTAACCTAGGCTGGGAGAGTACACAGCGTTCATGCTAATAAAAGACTGTGCCTGCTCAAACAAGATCCAACAGGTTAAAATATGATTCAGACTGCTAGTTCTCCCTGAGTTTTAGTACCCCGCCCCCCACACAAAATAAAGATATTTAATTATATAACATGGTATTATACTACTTAGATTTCCATATAATGAGTTACAATCCATTGGATTGGTCTGCAACGAGTTGGGATTTTCTTCTCCATTCCTCCCTATTCTCAGCCAGTTTTTTCAGCTCTACGTATGAGCAACAGTTCATGTCCCTCTTCAGTTGGTCTATATACGCGTCTCTCGGTCGGGTCGGCCTCTGCCATTTGTGCCTTCGGTCCTACCTTCCACGATAGCGATGAGCAGTCCTGGGTGCCTGATGTTGTGGCCAGTTAGCTCGTTGTTGGCTGATTCCTAAGGAGTTGCCTTTTTTCACCTACCCTGGTTAACAAATCTACGTGTTCCGACCAATGAATCTTCAGCATGCGTCTGTAGCACTCATTAGATTTCTATTTTGTAAATATTATCTAATATACATTGATTTACTATTAGTAAACAATTTTATATTCTATATATGCCGATGCGGTATGCCCGTTGAAGTACTAATTTTTGGACATTTTGTGATTGCCATATCTCTGCTCCTAGTAAAATCTCAAACTCCAAATTTTTGCCACATAATACTATGGTACAGGTCTATTATGGGGTGACATTTCAAATTTTTACCTAGTCCCCCACCAGAGATATTGAGCTCGGAAAATGGAAAATTTTAAGAATTTCCAAATTTTGATTTTTTTTTGTGAAAAGGGGGGTCAAGTCTGAGACTTGAAATTTTGTTTATCAACACAACTAGTACCTAGTTGTTTGTCAAAAAAGTTTTGATGAGTGGACTCTTTCCCTTCGTCCAAAATCTTTCCGTGAAAATGGGAGTTTTTGAAAAAAAGAGTTAAGAATGGTAGACTGAAATTTCATCCCTTAGAATTATATTTAGGTGAAAATGTTTTGTTACAACCTTAAAACTTATATTCTTGTTAACAAATTACTTTTATTTTTATGTTGATAAAATAAATAGGACCTGAGATATTCAAGTTTTTGCAAACCCTTTAAACTGCGAAAATGTCTCCGCCTTGTAAAACAAATATGGCCACCACACAAAAACCAAAACCAATAAAATTAAAATAATTATCATTTTGAACTACCAACATGTTGGGGTGATAGCACAGAAAAAATCATTTTTTTCTGAGATGGTCGAGCAACCATTTTATTTATTTCTGGACCGCTAGGTATGGAATTACCCTATATACTTTGTTTTATCAGTATTAAGCGTTAGCAGATGTCCACTCAGCCACTTACCCACCAGAGAGATACCATTTTCAGCTCGTTCATACACCCCATCCCAAGACACATCCCTAAACATGAGAACCATGTCATCGGCAAAAGAGACAATAGAGCCACCCACGCTGAGGTCACACAAACCGTTTATGTACACAAGAAATAATATTGGTCCCAGCGTACTGCCCTGTGGTACCCCACATCCCACATTCAGCGAAGCACTAGTATACTCACCCACCCTGGTAGATTGTGTTCTACCTTTCAAGTAGGTCTCAAATACACTCAGTGCAACGCCCCTAATTCCAATCAGTTCAAGCTTTTTTAGCAATAGGATATGAGATACAGTATCGAATGCTTTAGCAAGGTCGAGAAATATTGCTAGACACTTGTCCCTGTTATCGAGGGCCTCAGTCAAATAGTTTGTAAAACAGTTCAAGGCATTCTGAGTACTCAGTCCAGGTCTAAAACCAAATTGATGGGCAGAAAAAAAATTCAACTTAATGAGGTACTTCTCCAACCTTGACTTTATTGCCTTTTCGAAAACCTTGGATATAACGCTTAACAATGAAATTGGCCTATAGTTGCCAGCCACCCTGCCGTCCCCCGACTTGTACACGGGTATCACAACTGCATGTTTTAACTGACTAGGAAAAGTTCCCTGTAGCAAACACAAGTTGACCATGTGAGCAAGAGGACCAGACAGATGGGTGGCACACCTTTTCAAAAGAATGGAGGTTATCTGATCCTGCCCAGTAGCTCGACTATTTTTTAGCGATCCAATAATCTTAACAATTTCATCTGCAGTCACCGGAGAGAAAAAAAACGAATGCGCAGGGGAATGTTGTCCTCCAACCCTCAACTCACCAGCCAGAACCTCTTCAGTCACACCAGTCTTCTCCAGAATTCTTCCTGCAAGATCTCGTCCCACACCTGCAAAAAACTCATTGATATGATCACACACAGCCTGCGGGTCATCACTGAATTTAACCTCTCTGTCATCAATTATAACACTGTTCAATTCATGAGGTTGTTGTCTACCATAATATGTACAGTCTCTTATGACTCTCCACACCCTTCTCAAATCATTACCCGCATCTCGTATCTGGTCTCCGTAGTATAACCTCTTGGCGCTAGCTATCACACTATTGCATATGTTTCTATATCTTATATATTTATTTCTTAAGTCCTCGTTACCCGGATCCCTCCTTGCTGCTAGATGGAGCCTATTCCGTCTCCTGATACTCTGCACTATACTTGAGGTTATCCATGGCTTTATTTGTCTATTTCTGCTACTCGGTCTTATTGTCCTAACTGGTGTGCTCTCCGCAATGTGTCTCCGCATGACCTCAACAAATCTATCCATCGATTCTTCAGCGTTCTGTGAGTTTATTATCAAGTCCCAAGACTCGATATTTACGATCTGGACCAACTTGTCGAGGTCAAGCATTCTCCTCTCTATCATTTGTCTATCTCCCTTCACACTCACACCAACACTCAGCAGTCCTATCATTGTCGCATAATGGTCAGTTATAGTACACTCATAAACAGCAGATCTCAATTCGGATTTCGCGCGAACCATCACATGATCAAGACATGTGCCTGATTGACTTCTAGTTACCATGTCTATAGCTGGGACGTAACCAAACTCACTGACCATAGTCAGATATCTGACACCACAAGCATCAGGCTTTATTATGTCAATATTTATATCTCCCACTACGATAGACTCTCTGAAGGATTTAACAGACCCCAATACATCAGCAAGTGACTCCAAAAATAGATTCTTGTCAACAAAACAAGGTGGCCGATATATAGCCAGCACCACGCGAGTTTCATCAAGCTTTATCCTCAGACAGTTGGCCTCACGTAAAGACAGCTCCGTCACACTCGCATTGCAATACCTATCATTGACATAGACAACCAACCCATCACTCCTATTGTGATGAATCTCTGAGTGAAATTCCCTGTAGCCAGTCAGCTGCTTAGGCGTATAGGATATGTCCGTCCAGCATTCTGACAGCACAACAACATCCCAATCCATCCGCAAGTCTGTTAGTTCAACAAGGAAGGAATCAAAGTTTTTATTTACACTTCGTATGTTAATGTGAAAAACCTTCAAGTCACAGCGTGAATCCAAATAATTACGACATTCACCAGCGGTAGTCAACCTTTTGGCAATGGCCGAACTGCAATCACCAAAGTAATCGACTGTCTCACCGAAGTCAACCTTAGCAATGGTAATTTGTATTTTCAACTGCTATCCTTTCAAATTTTAGTCTTATGGGACACGAACGGTCAAACGCCGTATGCTCATGGTCCACTCTCTTGTTTATTATACAGTTATGACACTTGTGAGGAAGTTCCTGTGTCTCACACGCTCTAGTATCATGCTTACCAGCACATTTAGCACATCTGTCAGTCTCTTGACGGCAATGAGCCTGAACATGTCCAAAAAATAGGCATCTCATGCACTGCACCAGAGGTGATTCATTTTCAACAGAAACTCGCTGATAACCTATATGTACCTTGCCCCTATCCATCAGAATTTTCCATGTTTTTGGGCTAACTTGACAAGCTATGTTTGCCAATAAAGAGTTCCTGTGCCTCCTCCTGAATTTGATCCTTACACGCTCCTCAAGCTTCAAATTACCATTCTGTGTGTTCAAAGAGACATTCAGGTCATCCTCGTTTATTCCCTTAACCACGCCCCTGAACACAACCAACGGGTCTCTCTTACTACCCTGAATAGATTCAAGTCCCTCCACCGACCTATCAATCTCTCCCTTTAGCACACTCCTTTCTTCCTCAGACGGCAAGTTTATAACTATAGTACCCTTAGAAGTCCTCTTAATTCCATCTATTCCAATTTTAAGAGCTCTCAGATTAACCTTCTTCTTAATTGCACTCTCTATGTCCTCACTTGTCCTCTTAGAGTCCTTCGCCCTGACAATGAGTGAGTGAGTGGTATTCACAACTGCTCCAGATTTACACAAATTTATTTCCTATCTTTCATATTCAACAAAATTGTATAAAATCTACTTTTGAAAAATATTAATATATTGTACTTTTAATATGTACTATCATACGATAATTGCCTTTTCTCAAAACGATGACGTACATTTTAATTTTTAAACGTATATCGTAAGTATATATGTATGTACTAGCATATTCGCTGAAATATTTTTCCATGTCTTTCTTTATTTCGTTGCTTATATAGTTCAGCACGTTATTGTTGTAGTATTGCACAAGTTGCTTTCTTCGTTTACATAAAAAAACTCCAAAACAATGAGAAATAAACATGTTTTCCGTTTGCATGTTCCTATCTATAATGGA
The DNA here is from genome assembly GCA_947579605.1 of Athripsodes cinereus. Taxonomy (NCBI): domain Eukaryota; kingdom Metazoa; phylum Arthropoda; class Insecta; order Trichoptera; family Leptoceridae; genus Athripsodes; species Athripsodes cinereus. The sequence goes on along the minus strand of OX388317.1, from coordinate 8,678,926 downwards.
TTCCGCTTCAATACGCCATACAATAGAACAATATAAAATCCTTTCGGAATGCATTATTTTATTCGGTATTGGGCATGCATTTGAAACTATTAGAGATTTAAACATGGAAACTTTGTTCCGCATAAATGCAATTCCGCTGATAAATGTGTTATATTTTTTTTTCTATGAAATAAAAGTCACTATCAAACGTTGCTTTTTAAAATAGCCCTGTGGAGTTTCCGATAAAGATCACGTCTCCGAATCTTCTCGGTATGATTTCGAGTGTCCTGTTGTTAAAAAGACATTTTTATAACTTGCAGTAAGTCCACTGATAGCTCTACTTGCGGAATTATGCTGCTACTATCTTCAATATTATTTATTTTCTTACTATATTAATTGTGTCGGTGCACACGTAGTAGAATTTCATAATTATGTAATTTGAAACAAGTGTTTCTTTCTACTTGAAACTTAAGAAACACTTGTTTCAAATTACATAATTAGTTTCCTACTCTTTACTTGATTAACTTAATGATGATATTTAATGCATAAAAAAATCTCAAAACATAAACAACAATAATAAATAAATAAAAAAAAATAAAATAAAAAAATAATGGAACAAAAATAATTTTAGGGAATGGGCGAATTGATATCAGAGACCCGAAAGCTTCCAATTGGCTCATTTTTGCGGATCCAGAACTTTGCGAATCGCGACGGATATCACCTTGTATTAAGTCATCCTCACGTCATATTTATTACAGGAAATCTGCATCAGCAGGCACTGCAAAAAGTTTTCATTATATTACACTTTTTCGAACTCAACTGCTGCTGTCTTCTCCCTCCAGGGAGCTTCATTGTATACTTTAAGTAGTTAATTGATTATCCATAATCTAGTACTTAGCACTGAGATTATTAACTTATACAAAGTATCCAAAGGTTTTTGTAAATACTTAACAAACGTATATCATTACGTAAAATACAATAGTTTTTTTTGTAAAGATTTTTTATTAACATTTAAAATATTCCTTTTCATTCGAATATACCTACGATCTAAAATATTTATGATCCAATTATTTTCTGATTAATGTGTTTAGAGTTATTTTCTTTGTAAACAAAGCTTTTATTTGATGCTTTAATTACAACAGAAATATAATGAACACTTTATCGTTTTCCCTTTTTTGTAATTAAATTTGGAATCAAATTAAATTTCACGTGTTTCAATTAATTACAATTTTAATGCAAAATTGATTAAAAAGTGAAATGAATAATTTACTTGCAAATTGTAATTATTAAAAACCAAGGAAAGGTGAACCGGGGAGTAATCGGAAGTCTCATAAAAATACCCTTAATAATTCAAATCACTTTCATGAATATTCAAACGATATGAAAATTGATATTAAAAATATGACGAGTAAACGAAATCCTCAAAGCGTCCACGTATTATTCTTTTCGTATCCATTCTGAGCTTTTCAAAATCTTTAATACAAATATTGACATTTATATACAACGTACTACGTGATTTAAATCAATGTGGTGATTGAATTTGTTTTTTTAATTTGATTGAAGTATTTATGAAATACACCCTATCTGTTTTTTTCCTGTTATTCTTATTTTATTTTATATGTATGATGAATGAAAATTTATGTAAACACTACCTCAGTACAAGTTTTGCCTTGTGAGGTATCTTGTTGTGTATTTTTTTGTATGGTAATTTTATTTTTCATTGAATAATGTTTATTTATATTATTAATGAAAATTCCATAAATATTGATTTCTTTATTATTAAAATATGGGACAAATAAAGCATTATATGATATGTTTTTGGGTGTTTTATTATCCAAAAAACATGTGAATAGAATAAAAATTATGGTCACGATTCTCAATATTATAGAGCCGACGGAAAAGAAGAAGTCATTAGCAGGCAGAGTTTTCTTGATACGATATTTATCCAAAATCTTTTTCATATTTTTTTTTTTTTCAAAAATGATTGCCTCAATTTGTCAACATTTTAAATTGTGAAGTTATGTCTTGCATAGCTGTTCATATCCATTAAAAACATGAATTCTTTGAATGAAATTTTGTTAAAAAAATAATGGTTTTTAAAAGTTTTGGTGATATTTGAGTTTCAGAAAATTTCAAATGCTGTAAATGTATGTCTACTATACTATACTATACCCTCACGCCGTATCCCAAGTGGGGTAGGCAGAGAGAACGGAACGCCACACAGATCTATATTTACACACTTCTTTCGCTTCCTCCACATTCATACAGTTTCTCATACATGCACGTCGATTCCTCTTACTCAACACGCGGCCGTCCTTGAGAATTTGATGCACGTGACCAAGCCACGTGGTTCTCGGACGTCCGCGCTTCCTCACACCCTTTCTTTCAGACAAGTATATCCTCTTTGTCATTCTCACTTCGTTCATTCGTTCAATGTGTCCAAACCACTGTAGTTTATTCACGCGCATTCTGTCCACAACACTCTTCTTGCATCCGCTCATTCTTCTAATATCCTCATTCTTCACTCTATCACGCAGCGTTTTACCAACCATTCTTCTCAACGATCGCATCTCCACTGCATTTATTCCACTTTCGTCCTTCTTCAGCCACGTCCATGTCTCGCTTGCATACGTAAGTGACGGTACCAGAATGGTATTGTGCACCATCATTTTAGCTATGTTCGACACAATGCCATTGCTGACAATGGGTCGAAGTGCACCGTTCACTCTAGCACCGGCTTAATGTATGTCACGAGTTTGATATTAATTATTCAGTTATGTAAGTCTCAAAAAAAATGATTTATCTTTTGTTCCACACAATGTGTATGGTTTAAGTTTTCGTTTTTACGTGATTGCGAGTGAGTCAATCTTTTTTTATCATTTTCCTTTTCGCCGTTCGGGAATGTCTAATTTATACTGTCATTTCCAACAGTAATTACAGTGTGTGAAAACCGTTTGACGTTTATTCAATCAAATAATAGCATAAAAGTATTCAATGTGTTTTCTTCCTCGAATCGTAAAGCACATTCTCGATTTGGATTCGTGCTTGTGCATAATAATATTGTTATGAGACTGGGAAGTAAATAGCATTTTCATTTTGTAAAGTGTAGGAATTCGTGGTGATTCATAAATCACTCGCCGGACAAGGAAACTTGTCTTATTTTTAAGGAATAACCGCTCACACAATCCCCTGATTTACATTTTATTATTATTGGTATATCTCCATGTGGAACACGTACGTAGCAGTTTGAAGAGTTTTATAAGAGAACTGAGTAGTAGTAGTAGTAGTAGTAGTAGTAGCTTCTGGCACCATATGGATATTGACAGGCCATGAAAACCCTTTTGCGATGAGATGAATAAATAACGATGTTCTAAGGTAGCTTCGTTGAGCCACAGTTAATCTGCAATCATATCGAATCTTTATACCTATTTCTTTAAAAATCTTGCAGTTATCTTTAATATATAATTTTATTTAAAATTATCTGAATTTATATTCAAAAAGTTGAGTCAAGTTTTTTTTGCTTTTCCATTAACGGAACGTTTAAAATTCTTTTGGCAATATCGAGCTGTTAATTCGTTTTCCTTTTATTTGAAACTTTTGTAAAACCTCAATGTAATATTATTCAAATGGGATGATTTTTAATTAATAAAAAAGTACATACCTATCTTGAGTCAAATTATTGATCTTCTAGCATTCGTTCAAATATCTACCGAAGCTTTAATTTGAAAATACTCTTTGGAAAGTTTTACATTATTTTCGATTGGTGAGTTTTAGAGATCAATTTATTATTATTATTATTTTAAATCTCGGAAAAACCTTTTATAGTTCTGCTGAAATTGAGAGAATATTTTGTTTTATTAAACTAACCAAATCCTCACCTCCGTCGTTTGTTTTACATTTAATTACGTTTAGGGATTTAATATCGTAACCACCTTTATTACTTGACTTAATGAAGTGGTTTTCCTTTGGAAATCTCACAGAGCTACTCCATAAATGAATATTCAACTGCGTTATTAATGTGTTGTTTTACAACATTTTGACGTACCTACAATCTTTTTAATATTTTATTCATTCTTTCTACATCTTGTAAATCGTTTCTTATATTTAAGAGTTGTAAAACATATTATTTTAACTCATTCTTCTTCTTTCTCCTGACCTTGCATTCTCATCATCTTAGATTGGCCCTCCTTATCCTGCTCTTCCAAGTACATCTACATATGTTGGTCCAGCGCTGGATCAAGTTTTGCTGTCCTCTTGTATATTTTTATCTTAGACAAGCAGGTGACAAGGGTCGTCCCGTTCTTCTGACTTTATCCTCCATGTCCAAAACTCTCTTAATAATACTCTCAAGAAGGAGTTTTATGATGTGACAGTTACATCGCAAATTGTTTTCAGTCAAGCTATCTTATATACTAGAAAATTAAATATATTTTTATGCGGTACTATGCAGCAAACTTACACCAACGTTGAATAAAGGATATTATTGTTATTCCTTGTGCCTTTTTATTTTTTTTCAGCGTATATTTGGCAGAAGCTCTAATAGGGAGGACATTATGATAAATTTCTCTTTGTTATTTTTTGCCCACAAACTCGTTCATACCAAAACCACTATTTCACTCTTTTTTGGCTGTTAAATTGTTGTACTTGTAATAATAATAATGGCTACTTTTCCAAATCATTGACTTTCTCGCTTAGTCGCATTTCACCTCTAGCTAAATGATTAATCTACCCAGAAGTACCTACTTTTGAAATTGGAAAGCAGAGAATGTTTTAACCCTTTCCTTTTTGGCTATTGGCGCTCGACTATTACTACATTAATATTCTATTGCGCATTAAGAAACAAAACATTTTGGGCTTTTCACAGTCAATGCTCAATAGATATTATATTATGTATATACACTTAGGATTATTATTAACATCTACTACAATATTATGAATTTTGTATCTAGATCTTTTTTTAATTAACTCTTTCATTAACACATTTAGTTTACATATTATTATTTTAATTAATACAATACCGGCAAACTCCCCTTTCACGACACAAGCTTTTAGTAGCTTACTGTGAAAGGTGTATAGGGTTGTATTTGGGTTCATAACATAACCCAGATATATCTTTTATAAAAAAAAAAAAAAAATAATAATACACGTACCAAAGAAAAAAATAATATTGCGTTTATTTCCTTCTACATAACAGATATGGGTCTCAGTTCATGCCTTTCCTCCTTTAATCCACGAAGGTGTATCTTGGTCGTCCTCTACCATTTCTGCTTAACGTATTGTGATGAGCAAGCCTATGTAGGTGTATAATGGTGTGCCCAATCTATCTAATATTTTAAAGAAGTGTCTAACCCTGATTAACACCTCTTTGTTTTCGATGTGTTCTAAGCAGTGGATCTTCAACACGACAAATTTATATTTGAATACATTTATAACATTTATACATACATAAAAGTTGGGTTTATGTAATTATTGTGCGAAATATATTGTTTGATGTGAATATATTTCCTTGTGATCTATTAACATCGTTATCTATTTGAGTTATATTTCATTTCTAATTATCATAATTATCTGTTTGCCTATTTTAACCTATTAACATTGACCACCTGCTTATTATGTTTTAATACATTATTTCTATTTTTTATTAATTTCTTCTTGTTAATATGTCTTTAATTCATTGTTTATTGATCTCTATCTGTCTTGATAATTTGTTTGTTATATTAAATATTTTATAATTATATATTTTAATAATCTCAAACTTTATGTTGAATTTCCCAATTTGGATGATTTATTGCTAGTTTTGTCTTTTATCAATTAATTTAAAAAAAAGTTTTATTGAATGGTTTATATGTATTTTATTTATCAAACTGTTTTTTTTAATGGTGAATTGTCCTTTTTTCATAGTTGCTCCTTGTCTTGTTTGAACGTACTGTCTTTCATGCATTTTCTATAATTATATTTTATACATGTAAAAGGCTCACGCCGTATATTGTAATAATAAATAAATAAATTTCTGTTTTTCTCTCTTTGCAGGTAAGTTTTTGCTGAAACCTCATCTACATATCAAAGTTTTTCATTATTCAAGTAAGTGTTCAGTAATTCTAATACAAACAACTTTTTACTCTGGTTTTCACTTAAACGTCAAGTTTTTTTTTAAATAAATATATTCCTTTTTCCACTTTTTCTTTTTTCAGTTTCTCACTCATCTCTGTTGATTAACGCCATATTTGAATTAACATATTTGCCAACTTTCCTTCTAACGGCTTTGTACAAAAAGCTACAACGCATATTTTAAAACTATTGTTCTTGTTTGAAATTCTTATGTTAATCGAATTGTTGTTTAACAAGAACCTGTAAGCTGATTTCAAATCCTTGTAGATTTTCGCGTAATCTAATTACTAATTCTCTCCTTGAAAAGTTTTTCTTTCTCCTAAATTCTCCTATAATAATAGTTGTTTTCAATCTTTTATTAAATATTGTTATTATTAACTTGGGAAAACAATATTTCGAGTATTCCAACTTCATATTGTAATGGTTTGTATTTCTGCTCGAGGAAACATTATGTTAATTAATTATTATTCGATGTTTATTTTGCAATTCGAGTAAGTGTCATTCCTCATGTTGGTGAGATATATTTAAAAATCTTAAAAAACAAAAATGATGATATATGCAGTGGTTTCATATCACTATGCGGTGATTTCTTACATACATGGAAATACTAAATTGTTTTATTTTGAACTTCCACACCCATCGTTCAACAATATTTACTATATTTATTAAGTCTTCTTCATTTAAAATGAATATTAATTATTTACGTTTAAAAGTGCTATTACTTGAGTCTTTATTGTACATATAAATTACTCGCTCTTAGGATATTGTACAAACAGTTAAGATGCGACCACAAACTTTTCATAAACTCTCGTATTAATTAATGATTTTAATTGAATCTTTGGTGTGCGAGTCTCATCTTTTGTATACACAATTGTATTAAATTTTACTGTAAAATTGTTTTCTAGGGTTAAGTTGTTCGTGATGAATTTTCCCATATTTATCTCATAATGTTATTTACAGAATGAATCGATTTGTACATGAATCATGAATATATTATCCTCGTAAATTATTGTTGTTGATTCCACGGCCTTTGCGTCTTTACACTTTCTTTGGGAATTCCAAGCCAAAAAAATTCAATATTAACACGACACTTTTCTTTTCATTTTGAAATTATCTTAGCCAGCCACTAGGCACATAACTAAATTTTCAATCATTAACCTAAAGAAGGCATATTCTTTATCACTGAAGACACAAATAATATTTAACGTTCCTATAAATATATTTTGGTTCATGCATCATTAAGTGATTTAATATTAAAATTAATTTTTTACTAACATCGTGCCATCATTTATTGTGTTTTTTAATAGTCATTTAAATAAACCTTGGTGTTTCAAAATTTATATTTTTTTAATTGTGTAAATGTATACTTAGCTTGTGACTATTTTATGTATGAATTTAAAGTTTACTGTTAACAATAAATGAAAGATTAGCAAAGACAGTATAAATAAATTCTTATATGAATTCTGTGGTGATACTCACGCCCCTTTACATTGTCACCACAGAATTAAGGTCAAGAGTTTTACAATTTGTTTTATTTGACGAATATTTATTTATTATAGGTAATCAAAATCCACGTCTAAATCTGCGTATCAAAAGAACACGATGGGAATATAGCTACGTTGGTATATTGTGTTGAGAACATCGGCTGAAGCAATTTTATTCCCCTCTCGTTTTCTTTTAAATGCAATTTTACAGCTGAATCATTTCGCATTTTTCTCACTCTCTCTCTCTCCCTCTTGTATTTGAGATTAACTTAACCTACAACGTTATCAAGTTTATTCTAAGGAAAATAATGTTTGCGAAGTGCATCAATTTGTTAAGATCGTTATACCAATACGTTATATACATTGCCTTTCATTAATCTTCACAATGGCAAACTCGTTCTGGATACTGATAAATGCCTATCGATTTGCACCGATTTCTCGTAGTACTACTGTTTTTTAACAAGATTATTGATACGGATGACTTACAAGGTGGTATATTACTATAATTATTATTACTTCTATTGAAGATGTCTGATTCATTGCAATAAAACGAAGTAAAATAAACCTATCGCATGTCAACTACATGTTATGTGAACACACATATTGTAAGCATCACTCTTAATATTTTTGGAAGAAAGTCGCCTTTTTGATATACTTACTTACTTATGCAGCTATTCCTGTCCACTGCTGAACATAAGCCTCCCCCATATGTCTCCAGGCATCTCTGTCCTGAGCCTTCTGCAACCAGTCACCAGCGATATTTCTAATGTCATCTGACCAACGCGTTGGAGGTCTCCACTCCTCTACCATTTTTTTCCATCTTTGATCTTTAAGTCTAGCAATATGCCCCATGACCACTTCAACCTTGCCACTCTTTCGACAACATCCGTAACTCCCGATCTTCTACGTATATCCGTGTTTCTAATGCGATCAGAGAGTTTTATTTGTAGCATCGCTCTTTCATGCTTCCTTTTTGATATAAATAGGTGATATTTAATTGGAACATAATTTGGACAATGTCTTGTTTTTATATTGGCACGGAAAGGACAGCTTGCATATTTTATATTCAGCTGGTCTGCTGGCTACCCCACTTGTGGGATATGCCGTGATGGTATAGTAGTAGTAGATATAATTTGGAAGAACTACTGCTACTGCTACTTTACATATGGAAATATTACACATAAGGCATGTATTAAACAATGATTGAAGATTTTTTATGTGATATTTCAAAAACTCCTATTTAACCCATGGCAATCAAAATGTCTATACGATTCGAGGAATTTCATGGAATTTGAAAGTGCTGAAATATAAATGTTATCGAAAAATATTTTTTTAAAGCACCCAACAACAATTAAATGGCTACCAGTTCTAAGAATTTGAAATTAAATGTAAAAATGTGATACGAGTAGCTTATCGATTTTTCTAATTTCAATAGGTTAACAATTCAAAATTTTGTTTTCAAAATCCTCCGATCAAATCCATTATTACGAAATGGAGGAAATCATTTGAAATACTATGAAAAGAGAGTGAAAATTTATCTGTGGAGATGTCAAGCCTTTTGTTTTATTCATGAAAAAGAATATTAAATTTAGACATCATATTTTCTTCCCAAGATAATATTTCCTATCCATTCCTGTATTGTTTTTTTTCTTCTCTCTTTTTCCATCTAATTATTTTGGTTTGAACACGACAGATATTATTCAGCGTGGGAGTCTATGGGAATTATTATTGTTATTATTTTATCATGGTTGTATTTTTATTAACATGAAAAGAGGATTGATGCGTCGTAATTGTATCTCGGGGATGATGTGTATTTCTGGTTCAGTTGATATTTTTTTTCACAAACACTTTTTTCAATCGACTCAATTCCCGCACTTTATACAATGCCCACGCAAAAAGTTTCATTCGTACCACTTACATGTTTTTTTTTTTGTTGAACAATCCTTTTGTAAAGTCATTAACAGATGTTCACTAACGTTTCTACGGTTGGTACTAAGTCTACATACATCTATGTAAGTACGCATATTAGTATCATTTTTTTAAGAAACTAGGTTTATTTTCATCTCATGAATATTCTAAATTATTTGACGGCCTTATTTCAGTATATATTTTTTACTTTATTTACCAAATACCTTTTTTTTCTTTTTTTTATAAGGGAGGAAATCCATCATGGACACCTAGTGAACCAGGTAGTGCCGGACTCCTACCGGCTAAAATCGCCCCTTTTTCGCCTACATAATAGTGTACCTGCCTCTCGGCTTAACCACTAACTGTGTCTTAGTCAATTTCTTTTCCGGTCAATCTCGTCTTTCTCTTTAGTCTTCATGACCACCTCCACGAAATTACTAATTGCGTTCTAGTGGCCAAGACTTATCAGCATTTTGGCTATTAGGTTTTCCGGCTCCAGGTTCACTTTCAGGATTTGTTCAGCTTCTGCCCTTTCCTTTTCCATCTCCAACACCGAAATATGGTGTGTTGAGCATCTTCAAATTCTTCGCAGTACATGCAGCCATCAGAATTAGCTTTTGAGATGGAACTTATAGAAAACACCATGTCCGCTCAGAAATTGTGTGAGTCGGAAGCTCAAAATTCCATGCTTTCTTTGTATCATTAATTTTGCAGTAAATGAAACTTATTAAAATCTAAATGTCCATGATTTTATTATGAAAGTATTATTTTATTATAACTATTATAATATTAACCCAAGGGTTGTTTAATGATACTTTATAATGAAGTAATAATAACATTGTCTATGATGTTTGTAGTCTCAATATTTAGTAATTTATTAATTTTAATTAGAGTATTTACTTTAATAAAGTAAAATATGTATAATTAATAACAAAGTTCACTCGAAGCTTATATAAGTCAAAAGCTTCGCGTTCATTAAATTATAATCATTTAGTTCGTTAAAGAAAGTGTTTAATGTGCTTTATGTATACTTCCCAACATAATTAAATAATAAGCTTCGGGACTTTAATTTATCTTTTTGGTTGTTAGAATTTGACAAGTTCCACATTTATAATTATACCACTTTCCTATTTATTCTTTGTATTCTGTCAAGATTTACCATAAAAATAATATAATTCTATAAAAATCTTACTTTTTGTACAAATGATACAAGAACTAGAATAGAAATATTTTAAATATTTCTGTATTTGAGAAGGTCCATGTTATGTTATCTTAACATAATATTATATTTAGTAGATTCACAATTCAAATTAATGTATACTAACTTTCAGAGGAAAGCTGCATCTCTAAAATAATGCTTATCTCTGATATGGGTTTTCGTGGTTTCCCCAATATCGTCAAAAGGGCAAATGCTGGAGATGTCATTCTTAAAATCCAGCCTCAACAGTAGGTACTCTCTTTTAATAGTTTGTCACCACTATTGTTTTGCTATCCAATAACATACTTTATATATTCATCACCAACTTGTCATTTCGTTACTTTACACAGGCCTGATGATGAGAGTGGAAGCTCTTGAAAGCCGGCTCACGTCCAATAAAGTCACAGTGGATGTACTAAAGAAGTGTTTTATTTACAATTCATTCGATTATTTCGGTGTAGCTACATACTATATTCTTTTTTAATTGTTTAAATAGATTACCCTCACTTCGTTATAATTTAATTATCTGCAATGTTGTTCTCTTATTTTTCCGTTTACCATCATAGAGTTACCCACAATTGAAAGAAATAGACAATGGATTAACTGCATATATAACACATACAGATTATCCTCTCGGTGTTATAAATAATGAGACATTTAGAATGGATGGCATACCTCATCACTGAATTTTAGACTTCAATTAACTTATTTGTGATGTAGATAAGGACGTAGGATATCTGAAATTTTATTTATTTTTATATTCATTCTTTACTGTACATTTATCACAATACATACAATTTTAAAGAACAATGCAATCAAACAGAGTAAATTATAATTATGGATAAAACGCCAAATTCTATTATCATGTTCAGTTATCTTCTTTGTACGAAAAAAGTTAGAATGCCATAAATACTTTCTGTTGACTTGAGAGAAGTTGAAACACCAGCGACTAATTGTTTCGCACGAAAGTGAAATATTAGAGTTGTTTTTCTTTATTTTGTTGATTAATTCACCTCGCTTTACAAAATTCTTTGTAAAAGTAATGGCCTTGTTTCCGAGCGCCAAGATAGCGTGTATTTTCAATCGTAATACAGTTGAACATTCTGTAGTAAATACTATTCAGCATTTTGAATAATAAACATTACAGTCGAAACTGACTTTCCTTTGTGTCTATTTGACATAAATTTTTAATCCAGATCAGTGTATCTATTTGTGAATACACGTCACATTTAAATCCTTGTAAAATGGTAAATATTTGTGTAGTCACTTTGATCCTGAAGGCAAGTTTAGAATTCAGAAAGAATATATAATGAAATCTGCATTGTATTACAATGAAATATCTGTATTGTATTCCATAAAAAGGATCATAAACAACGTAATGTTCATCTCTTTTGTATATTTAACTTGCCGTTATTTTTTTTATATTTTCTAATTAAAAATATTACTGTTTAAGGTAAACATGTTTGTTTGGTTTTTTATTTCTCTCTTTATGATCTTTTTTTATTTTCTTTAGAATCCGTGTTATTATTATATATTTTTGTGCTTAAAAAAGTTAAGTACGTGAACATCATTCATATTTTAAAGGCCTGTTTATTTTTTTATGTTTTTATTGCATATTGAAACATTTTTTTAATTTTCAAAAGTCATTATGAACTTTCATCAAGTACCATTGTTCGACATCATTAACTGTTTTATCCAATTGAAAATGCAAGATTTTTTCTTGTTCTTATACAATAATTGTATAATTATTTTTCCTGTTCATTCTTAAATTGTATTACAATAATATAAAGCTTTAAACACCCGCAGAAAATTTAACATGTTTTTTTTAACATTGCTCCATTTTCTGAAAAATAAATAAAAACTCTTGAAAATATACTGGAGTTATATGAAAAAATGTTTTATTTTTTCAGTAATCCTCAAAACTCTTCGTAGAATCGAAAATGGAGAAAAATTTCAACATGCAAACGAATTTCCATAATATCCGTTTTGTTTTCTTTTCATACATTATTTCAGTAAACTAAAGAATAATACCGCCTTTATATTCAATAATACATGTGTGTGAAGTAAAGTATTCTATTTTAAGGAATTATTTTTTTACAAAAGACATAAAATACTTATTTTTATTATAAAAGTTAGTAACTCCGGCATTTTATCATAAAATTAAACTCGTTGTTGCGGAAACACTACTACCACAACAACTTCATTCGGCTGTTACTCATACTAGGCTGGCTCGAAAAAGCGCGATTTTTAAAACCTCACTTTAACTGAACCCACTTACGTACATAAAGACTTTATTTACGAAATAAAGACTTTCTGCATTTGGAATCTTCCTCAATACATATAATGAGTTACAATCCATTGGATTGGTCTGCAACGAGTTTGGACTTTCTTCTCCACTCCTCCCTATTCTCAGCCAGTCTCTTCAACTCCATGTATGAGCCACAGCTCATGTCCCTCTTCAGTTGGTCCATATAGGCGTCTCTCGGTCGGCCTCTGCCATTCCTCAATATTGAAGTATTTTTACTATACTGCTGCTATAACCTCACGCCGAGTCCCAAATGGGGTAGGCGGAGAGAACGGAACGCCAAACAAATCTATCTTTACACACTTCCTTCGCTTCCTCACGCCCTTTCTTTCAGACAAGTGTTTTTACTATCTTTATTCGATTATCTTATATCAACTTTTCACTTAACTCCTGTTTTTTTCATATTTTGTCGACTTAAATATAAAAAAAAATGTGTCGATTTTCTCAACAAAACGATAGAATCGTTAATTTTGGTTATTTATTAATTTTACGCTCGGCCTCTTCTGCTGTCAACAAACTCGTGAAACTCAATATGGCAAACACCTCCAAATTTGCAGAAAGGAGCTTCAGAGCCGCCGCGCCATCCGTCTGGAACAGACTCCCCACAGATCTGAGGGTAAATCAGTCCACAACCACATTTAGAACCAAGTTGAAAACACTACTGTTCGGGAGAAGTCATGGCGCCCTTGAGATGGTCACGGATCATTAAACGGCGCCACATATAAATAGTCCGATTATTATTATTATTTACAAAAAAGTAGACATTGCAGTTTCCATACATGTTATCTTACAAAAAATATTTTTGTCTCTTTTTCATACACAGTATGCATTTTTTTATAAATTTGGACAATACTTGACTTCAATATTCAAAGTTCGTGGGTTTTTCGACCTGGTCTATCGTAGATGCAGTAATAATATCCTCTTTCCCTAACCTTTCTTCTGTATGTGTATACTATTACCTTACTTTTATTTATTTTTGTTTTATGCGAACAAGAGACGACGAAACGAGTATAAATACGAGTCTTTACAAGGCTTTGTTGAAATACCTATCTTGGTTAATATTATGAATACAAAAATATGTAAGCAGATAATAATAATAATATCTACCTCTCGTTTTCCCTTGAGATAAAAGAAAATATTTTCTTTATATCCATCTCTTTTTTTATTTAACTCTCGTTTCCCTAACTCTTTTTGTTATACCTCCAGCTAACTCACTCACTCAATAGCTCTATCTCTTTTGGTTTTTATGCAACTTCTACTAGGAAACATTTTTTTGATACACTTTTAGTATTATTTTATACTAATGGACTACTTTTTATTCAACAGTTGTTTGTTTGTTTGTAAGTTTTTTATTCTTTGTTTCAACTCTCTACGTACTGTAAAATCCTAACGATGTAAATGTATTTTTAAAATCGCGTATTTCATAAAAGAAGAATAAAACTAAATCCTTTTGACTTTCTTTGCTCCCTAGAGTTTCCGGTCCAGAATAGTTCTCCTACTATATTCTGTAAGCTCCGAAATAGAATCCTGTAAAAGGCAGGTATTTATAAAACATCACGTATAAGACATTTAACATGAACGATGAGCTTTGCCACCCATTCGTAATGTTTCATTTATTTCTTGCATGGAAAGGAAATTGAATGCTTATTACATGCAGGTAGTATCTCTTTGTTTAACCCAATTGTGTGGGATACACTGATAATATTATATGAGCATAGTTTTTTTTTAATAAAATAATTTGTTTACTGATGTCTTAAAACAAACATTTTAATGTACAAAATAATTCCATAGTATATAAATGTATAAAATTTGATAATATATATTTACCTTCCTTCTAAGAATTTAGATATTACAAGTCCTGTATAAATGTTTGAGTTACGCATCGGATGAGCGAATCAGTGATACATTATTCATATTGTAAAGTCAAGTTATTAAGTACAATAAGAAGTTATTCTGTTACAGAATAACATCAAATTCAAAGTATTTATTAGTTTACACTGTACTCTTGTGTAATCATGTATCTAAAACTTTAATATGTTATTCACCAATCATTAGAACTGATCTTGAGAGCAATGTATTTTGTAATATTTTTCATTAACCTTCCTCTACGGAATACGGAACTCGCTATAATAACAATTTATTTTCATGAGAATACATGTATTTTATCAATCAAATTAGTTCAATTTGATCAATTTCTTTCTATGACTTTCTCTAGGTTCTGTTATCACTTTTTTCAAATTATTATTCTGACCATCGGAAACCTTATGGTTGGAAGAATAAATTTTTTATCGTTTGCAAGGAAACGATTTATTGCGAAAGAGGGTTGTTCAGGTTATTTTTATACCGATAGACTTTTGTGCAAAATATCTTTGGTCAATCTCAAATTATGTATAATTTTTCGAATGTTTCATGATTAAGTGATCAAATTATGATCTGCAGATTATCGATCATTCATATATTCCACCCGATATAATATGAGTGATTTAGCCACGAATACACTAACTATGGTTACTTCAACATTGACCACATTTACATTCTAAATACTTTATAATTTTGGAGGTAGATGTGAACCAAGCATCCATCAATGCTTCTTCATCGTAATATATACTCTTAAAATACTCAACACAAACAAAAACTCTTACATGCGCATCGACTCAATGCTTCATCATCGTAATATATACTCTTAAAATAATCAACACAAACAAAAACTCTTACATGCGCATCGACTCCACGTGCAACGGCGTCTTCCTATAACAACCGAAACGGAAATGTTTCTCTGTTTGATTAATCACGGTTAATATCTATACTTTTTTGAAATAAATATTTTATTTTATTTTCTAATAACTTAAACCTGGTTATTATAATTTTTGCTTCTGAGAATAGGTACAGTAATTATCTTTATGTTTCGTATTTTTTTTATTTATTATTTATTCAAATATTTATTTATTTATTATACCATCACGGCATATCCCACCAATGGGGTAGCCAGCAGACCAGCTGTATGTAAGAAACATGCAAGCTGTCCTCTCCGTGCCAACATAAAATCAAGACATTCAGGATGGGTGGCAAACCTAATCGCTGAATTTAAGATGTAAAATATCTTAATTTTTTCGAACACCTGCCTTTTACAGGACACTCGAAAACTTACGGAGAAGAGTGGGAGACCAATTCTTTACCGGGTGCTCCACGGGATTCAAATATGTACGGCAATAAGCCTCTTACATTGTGTATTTCTTCGTATATGTATTTTGACTAGTGTTTGTTAAGTCATTCATATCTATCAAATATGTTCTTATAATCTGTTCAATTTGTACTCCATTGAATTTCTAATATGCCTTTGCTAGATTCGCTGTGAATACGAGCATGTCACGCATTTAGTTCAGAGTGACAATTTGCACGTGCAGAATGTCACAATCTAATTACATTCCCTGGCCTACAATGTCGATCATTAATTAATATTTGAAACTAGCTGTGAGGGCTCAGCCATACAACCTTTCTAAAAATACAATCATTTATATTATCTCACCCATGCAAGTTTGAAAATCCAGTAAATGTGAAAACTACCTTTAGCATTATTATATTTATTTAATACCTGTTAACTTGCAAACAAGTGTATTTAACTTGTTAAAAATGAAACGAAAAACAATTCAATGCAAGAAAATTTCAATTTGACGTTAATTTTGTTTAACTCCATTTTTGATTTATGTTGAAAAAAATTGATATTGAATTTGGAAGTCGAAGCCAGGTCAATCAATTATTGCAAAGTAGGAAAACTTGCAATATTTGTTTTCTTACATAAAAATATTATTTACTATAGAAATGGTCATCTCATTTGTATTACACACATGGACGAAATTTATACATTTCATAAAAGTTTATGGATTTGATGTTGTCTTCATTAACAAATTAGTTTCATTTGTTTTTTAAAAGATTACTGAAAAGGCACAGAATCGCTAGAAATAGATAAAATTTGTTTCCTTCCTTTACTTTCCGCTTTATTACAATTATTTATTCAACTTTATTTTATTGTGATATGAGTACAACGTTGATAATTTATATATTTTGTTATTTTTATTCCTGCATCGTGTTTTTAAAACTGGAAATATTCGACGTATGCTCAGTGTAATGTAAACTGCTAAACTTGTAATGTAATGCTCGGCAAACTCCCTTTCACGACACAAGCTTTTAGTAGCTTACTGTGAAAGGTATATAAGGTTGTATTTGGGTTTATAACAAACAAAACCCAGATATATCTTTTAAAAAAAAAGAAATGTCATATTTTCATATAGGTAGGTACCTTCTCGTAAAAAAAACATTGTGATCCTGATTAACTTGTCAAAAACCAATCTCAATTTTTTTTATAATGCATTTTTGTATGAAATTTGGGACTATTGAAAATTAAAAATTAATTTAAAAAATACTCATTTATTGGTTTAACACAAGTGCGCAACTCTTATACATCTTTGAATTCTTCACATATCAATTAGATCATCCAATTAAGCTTTAAGCATTATAAATATAAGACTTATATGAATTGAGATTATAGTATTTAGTATTACATGAAACATAACCCCATTAATGCTGTGCAAGAGGTTTACAGTGATAGACGTTTACATATTATTATTAACATTCCTTTGAAATTATATTATACTGTATATAGGTTCTGCAATATGATCATAATCTTCCAACGTTCACATGCTCGTATGAGAGCTTACATAATTATGCAACTGGTATGCAATTGGCATGATTCCTTTAACCCAAGATGAGTAATTATGTTTCTTTACGAAAGTTCTAGTGTTCGAAAGAGAGAATGAAAAAATGATTTGTGAGATCAAAGTTGGCGACGACTGTTTGGAGCAAGTAAGCGAGTATGTATATTTGGGAAGTATGTTTGCGAGGGATGGAAGATGCGATAGGGACATTGAAAGAAGGAAAGTGGCCGGTGCTAGAGTGAACGGTGCACTTCGACCCATTGTCAGCAATGGCAATGTGTCGAACATGGCTAAAATGCTGGTACACAATACCATTCTGGTACCGTCACTTACGTATGCAAGCGAGACATGGACGTGGCTGAAGAAGGACGAAAGTGGAATAAATGCAGTGGAGATGCGATCGTTGAGAAGAATGGTTGGTAAAACGTTGCGTGATAGAGTGAAGAATGAGGATATTAGAAGAATGAGCGGATGCAAGAAGAGTGTTGTGGACAGAATGCGCGTGAATAAACTACGGTGGTTTGGACACGTTGAACGAATGAACGAAGTAAGAATGACAAAGAGGATATACTTGTCTGAAAGAAAGGGTGTGAGGAAGCGCGGACGTCCGAGAACCACGTGGCTTGATCACGTGGATCAAATTCTCAAGGACGGCCGCGTGTTGAGTAAGAGGAATCGACGTGCGTGTATGAGAAACTGTATGAATGTGGAGGAAGCGAAGGAAGTGTGTAAAGATAGATCTGTTTGGCGTTCCGTTCTCTCTGCCTACCCCACTTGGGATACGGCGTGAGGGTATAGTATAGTAGTATAGTATAGTATCATTTTAAACAGTGATCTCTATCATCCAACAAATTTGTCTTAGAAAGACCCTCATGATAAATATTCAACAAATGAAGTTCGGAGTGATGATATCATTAATTCGTCAATATTACAATAAAAATAATCAATGCATTCTCTCATTGTCCCAAACCTTCCTTTCTTATCTGATAAAAAAAATCGAATGACTTATAAAAATTGTACATTTAAACATGTCTTTAATTCAACGTTTAGATTTTTCTTTCACCCTGAATATCTTAGATATTTTGTGTTGTAGGAAAAGAAGGAACGAGTTTTATATTCATCAAATTGTAGGGAGTCCACAGATTTTCTTTGCAATCAGGAGGTATATAGTATATATATACAATATAACTAAAACAAACATAAAATAGGTATGTTATTAACAAATGTATCAATATTAACCCGTAAACAATCGATGATTTGTAATATAGAGTAAATTTTAAATGTATTTTTTTTTTTTTTTTTTTAAAAAGATATATCTGGGTTTTTGTTATAAACCCAAATACAACCTTATACACCTTTCACAGTAAGCTACTAAAAGCTTGTGTCGTGAAAGGGGAGTTTGCCGGCACCTGGTATCGAACCACGGACCCCAGGTTCACGAGGCCGAGACTCTACCTCCAGGCTACCGACGATCTCAGTCTTTACTTTAATTGTATATAGAAATAAATATAGCTTATTTTTCGTTTGATATTATTTTTCTTGACGTTTTCATAAATAGCCTGGTTTTCAAAAGGTTTTCTTGGAATTATAAATTGATATCTTTCTGTAAATATCAATATCCGACTGAAATTCTAAAAACCAGTCACAAATTAGAAAATGTATTGATGAAAAAAATGTATAAAAAACCTTTTGGATGTCTGATATCTTTGTAAATGAAAAGATAGATATTAAATCGGATGAATGGTTGAAATTTCTTGGTATATCTTTTGTCCATAGATATCATGTCTTAAAACTAACAAAAAAAGAAGAAATCTGTCAGTGTACCTAATAACGGCTTTAATGAAAATATTGAGGGATATGTAGATGATCAAAAATATCTTTCTCATTGGGTTCATCTATATATAATATTATGTAGGTATGTATACAATATCTTTCTTAAGTGAATATTTAAGTTGGTAAGTACTTATATAAAAATGAGCAAAAGCGCTTTTTTGGAAATATTTAAATATATACCAACTTTCATATTTAATATAGAAAAATGCAAATTGGTTTTCAAGAATAAGATAAAATGAATGGAATATATATTATTATGTAATGTATATTGTATATTATTTACATTTTAATATTATGTTATTCATTTATATAATGCTGTATCTGTTTTATTGTAGGGTATTAATAATAGTGATTCTGGTAACTATTCGGTATACATATCAGGATTAGTGTAACTATTCGACCGAATACCGCATATCGTTTTATATTTTTTTCAAAGTGCATGAAATCAAAACCAAAATCATCTTTTTGTTTATACAGAAGACATAAGACATCTTCAATTTAGCAATGAGGTATGCCACTTATACTGAATGTTAAATTTTTTATTGGTACGTAATACCGAAACTTCTATGCTTGGTACACACACAAGCTACATATATTTGTGGGGAATTTGATGATGGTATTCAGTAGTGTGTGTGTTGTAGTGTGTAGGTGTAGATGGTGTAGAATACATCATGGTGTAGATGATATTCAGATTTTTTAGATTGCTCATTAGCCATTAATAAGTCACCTTATTTTTCTTTATGCAGCTCAACTTGCTTCAAACTAAACACAATATGAAAGTGGTTGAATTTTGAACTGCCGAATATTCGGCTTTGTGGTATAGAATCTCGCCAAATATCCGACCAAACCATTACACGTTTCATATGTAAATACATAATAGATATACATGATATATTTATGTGTGAGTATTAAAATATATATGTTGTTGATCGTCCTAAATAATCGTGGAAAATAGGGCATAAACATCTTTGCATGGTGACTATTTACTTAACAATACTTGACATGAAGAAAAATGGATGTGCGTATTTTGGCACAACCATAAAAAAAAATATACGAATAATATTCAGAACACAAACGTATATGTTATATTCTTAATATTAATAATATTATGTATATTCTTTGTATACAACAACAACAACTAAAAGTCTGATGGATTCGAGAGATTAACTTTATACGAAACAGGCGTGCACAAGTGCAAGTCATTTTTTCATATAAAATTTCTTCAAGTAATATACTTCAGATTTTTTTTGTATCTTATGAATACATAATTATTCATACTTCAGAATTATTCTATCGCAAATATTGTAATTCAAGGTTTTGAACATGATAAAACGTGATATTCCAAAGCACAGTAATTTTTTTTCAAATTTATATTTTGAATAAATTTCAATTCCATTATTTTTATGTATCTATTTCTCTTTCTGTTCATACTAAGCAAGATTTTTAACCTTTGAAAAAAAAAAATTTTGTTTTGAATGGTAATCAATAGACCTAACTTATTTTTTGCGATACTAAAATAAACGAATAGCCTCACGTTGTGGCAAATGTGTCTTATTCAAAAGAAATTATTCTGTTTTCAAATAATTATAACTGATGGCACGTGTTTTGTCATGTACTTACTTATTTATCTAAGTGATGGCGCGTGTTTTGTCATTTACTTACTTATTTATAAAATTTAAACTTGTATTCAACACCCCGATTAATTTAATTTTATAATTTTAGGTAAAACAGTCGAAGAAGAAGATTATTCAATCACTTAAACTTAATTTTTGTGTTCCTCATTTTCTGCGAATTGTGGGTAGAGCGTTTCTTGTAACCTAAGTTACCTAAGTATCATTGACAGTGAAGATTGTAACAAGAAGACTTTTTGTCATAAAATAAGAATTCCTATTGAATTAGACATTGAAAATAGTAAGGGGATGCTTTATATTCCATAATTTCTCGGCTGTCATCTTTGTTTATGGAAATTACCATAGAAATAATTTTTAAAATGAAACACGAAATGTAGTTATTCCACTATTGACTTTATTTATTTATTTTAGAAAAGTTTACTTTTGGCTGACGATAAGAACGGAAGCTTTTGAAAGCCAGCTCGCAAAAATAAATAAAATCTATAGTGGAACAACTATATATCGTGTTTCATTTTAAAAATTATAAATATGTAATTCCACCAAGAACTGTCGGTCGATAAATTAAACTTGAAAAATTACCATAGTGTTTTTTGAAGACGAGAGTGGATAGGTCTTGCTTTGAATTGAATAATTAAAGTTTATCCCGTGGAGCACCCGGTAAAGAATTGGTGTCCCACTCTTCTGCGTAAGTTTTCGAGTGTCCTGTAAAAGGCAGGTGTTCGAAAAAATTAAGACATTTTACTTCTTAAATTCAGCGATGAGGCTTGACACCCATCCTGAATGTCTTGATTTTATATTGGCACGAAGAGGACAGTTTGCATGTTTCTTACATGCAACTGATCTGCTGGCTACCCCACTTGTGGGATATGCCGTGATGGTATAGTAGTAGTAGTAGTTTATAGTTCAGGTCGTATAGAATGAAATATGTGTAATAATATGTCACCTAGTCTTTTCCGTATCATACATCCTAAAGATAAAGAAGAAGCAAGTGCGTTAAAAGTTTACAGCTTTATATATGAGGTGTAAGATGCTTTTAATGTATTATTATTATTATTTTCATCTGCGAATATCAGGACTTTGATGATATCATCTCTAAACTCGTTTCCCTTATATCCCCCTTTAGCTTTCTCAGATAAGGTCAGGAAGCTATCATAGGCTTCAGCAGTCAAATAATATGTCTCGGCACGGTAAGGTTATAAATGTAAGTACATAATATTACATAATATAAGAATAAATTCGTCTCAATAATTTACTTTAATGTTGCGCGAATTCATTTTCATTCGAAAGGGTTGAGACCTTTAAGATGTCAACATAACGTTTTATATTATTTTTCATTCCATTCCACAGAGTAAGCGATATTCTTGCTATGTATTACTGTGATGGAAATATTTTTACGCCATATAATATATTATATCAAATTCTATCCCGGCCGATTCATGGGGTCACTAAAAACTATGTCTTGAGACACATAATTATTCTATAAATCCTTTAATTATCCCCTGTCTTTTAATTTTTTATACGAGAAAAAAACAATGGTCTTTTTTTGGTAATGTTTTATGAATGTCCGATAGTGTTTAGACAAAAAGAGCATTGTTTTTTCCAAAAATTCCTGATGTTTCAAATGATGTTTTTTGATAAACTCTTCCTATGACAATGATATTACTGTTATTACTTTCACGTAGTATTCCACAAATAGGGTAGCCATCAGAGCAGCCGCATGTTAGAAACATACAAGGCGTGCTCTCCGTGCCAACAAAAATAAAAAAAATCGGGATGAGTGGCAAACCTCATCGCTGAATTCAATATGTAAAATATCCTCATTTTTCTAAACACTACCCGTTTACATCATCATCATCGCCCTCAAAGCTCCTCTCGGGAGCACAGGGCAGAAACCAGCCTCCTCCATTCAGAGCGTCTCTGTGCCAATTGCGTCACCTCTTTCCACAACATTCCTTGCACTCTGATATCGTTGTCATAGGAACGGTGTATTGTGAAAGAGGGATGCCCGGGCCTACGGAACCCCTGCGGACGGAAGAACAGTGCTCTTTTTGGCCAACTATCATTGGGCATTCTCAAAACATGTCCCAGCCAGGACCATCGTCTCCTGTATTACCCGTTTACAGGACACGTTAAAACTTAAAAAACGGAAGACCAATTTAAGCTGGGTACTCTACGGAACAAATTTATTTGTTTATTTATTATATCCTTCTTGCACATCATCATTCATATAACAAATTAAATAAAGCAGTATACAAATGACAAGATATCATATTTTTGTTATTACATTTTTTAAGAAAAGATATGTAAATTACCACAAAATCTGATTGAAAGAGATCTGTTTCTACCCTTGCTTTTGAGATAGACTTTGAAGGGTGACTATAAAAGAAAGTAATGTTTTTTTTTAATTTTTTTATGTAGAATAATTTATTGTAAAATGTTTTCTCTCGAACCAATGGTGAAGAACCTGCGAAACGAAAATATGAACTTATTAAAGGGATCAAGTACAATTTACATTACCACAATTGTATCAAATAAGCTGAAACTTCATTTGAAATGAAATATTACTTTCATTATGAATTTATGTTATGTGAGACATTCAAACAGTCATATATTATGTATATACCTACGTAATAGGAAATACTCGAATATTGAATATTGCTTGTTCAACAACAACGCAATAAAATGTTAATTAAATTAAGGCCCTTTTTTGTGTACTACGAATATTTATTTATTTATTTATTCATTCTTTTTTTTTAATAAATAACAAATCTATACATATTTTCATTGATGCTGCCCAACTAGGTATAACCTGTTCTAGGGCAAACATCTCACAAACATATCAATCATGCTGAAACATAATATACACAATCACAAAAAGCATTCATCTCCTATTTTAACACAATCACATTCATAACAAGAAAAACACTGCTGTAAACCGTCCATACATGAAACAACACACAAACAAACCATTTCTCCATATAAAACCAGAAAAAAAAACAACACATCCCTCAACCACACACATCACAAATCCCACACCACATACAAACACAAGTATATCACCCCACATAAAACACAAAAACACAAAACAAATCATGGAACAAATCCTAAGATATCCTGCAATCTCTCCATTGGCAGATCAGACACCCACCCATAACATGCTCTTTTAAATTCAACAAAAACAGTGATTTCTCTAATCTTTAGAGAAATCTTTACTGTACATTGATTACAAACAATTACATAAAAGGTATACATTCAAATTAAATACAATCAATATACAGAGGGCGAGTTTATCGCAAAGGCGCGATCTCTTCGAACTAACCCAATATTCTCGAAGTATTTACGAAAATCTTTCTTATATTTATTTTTACCATCACGTGTAACCAGTAAACTCACCGTATGTAATCTGCTGATCATTCTCTTCTTCCTGGCACTGTCCAAACTTATTGCCGCTGAAGGCTGTTGGGGTCGGCTCTTCTCGTTCTGAGGTTATACATTCTTCTATTTCTTATACTATCCTCAGAATTCTATTGCATTGTGTCATCCAGGTATTCTTTGCTCTCCCTCTGGAAGTCCCCAGACTTCTGCGCTATCCGGGTGGTCGGTGGGTCTCCTTCAATGGTATCAATGGTCTCCCTCTTAATGGATGTTGAGGGAGATTTATTGACGTAGCTTTCTGTCTTTATCAATAAAAATAAGATTTTCAGGATTGTTGGCATGCCTCATCGTTCAGTTGGAGATGTCATATCTTTTAATCATGATGTAAGCCGAATAACCAGGCACTCGAAAACTTTAAAAAAATGAGAAGGAGACGCATACTTTGCTAGAGAATCCACGAAACAACATTGCCACTTAATTTGAAAAAATGAATGTTTTAGAAACAGATGTCGTGACTACGCAAAATACGGCAATGAACTGAAATAGCGCAGGTAGGAGAATGGATAAACGAAACATTCTCCAGGGTGATAGCCAACGTCGCGGGGACCTGATATAGCATTGAGAGAGAAAAAGTAGATCCTAAGGAAGTAACTTTTTTAGTACTGTGTTCATATTTTGTTATTTAATTTTACCTAAAACTTGACTTTCCGTGTGAAAAATAATCCAAAGAAAACAGAGCCCATAAAAGTAGGTACTTAATGTCTATGTTTAATAAATTTATTTATATTTTATCAACGTCTCAAAAATGTTATCAGAATAAAATGGTGACATTATTATTTATCAGGATAATCGCAAAGTGCTTCATTAAATTTATGTAAAACAGGTTTACCTTTATCAGCGCAAACTAGTTATCCGTGACGTAAATTATGTCTCATTTAAATTTTATAATAGTGACAGAGGTTTCCGCTCTTGTTGTTTAACGAAATTTCAGTTTAGAATTCTATATCAGTCATTATAGACGTAAACTTTCAATGTAAATAATTCATTGTTACTTTATGTAGTACAAAATATTCAAAAATTAAATATTCTTATTTTGCAATCAATTTAATGATTTTATGTGGCATATTTTTTGCTCTGTTTTATGATAACCATATCATTAAGGAGAAGGTTCAACATAAGATGACCACTTCCTTTTGGAAGACATATTGAACACTGGCTTCACCGGTCCCCTTAAGATTGTAGAATGACTTATATTAAACAGTATTGATCACTTATAAAGCTCAGATTAATTTGTGAATATTTAATGAGTTATATACCTAAACGAAAAAGAAATTTAACGTAGGTATGTGTGTGACTTTTTTCAAGTATCATTTTTTTATCGAAAGTTCTTGGCTTAAATTAAAACAATAATTTGAAATATTTTTTGCGACTTCGCAACTAAAAAATGTTTCATACATGTCAATTTAGTATAGACTCTGATCTATTTTTGTGGTCAATGTAAACTGTCCTTCATTTTGTCTTTAATAGCTCAATAGACATTTTTTTTATTTGCATTTGCATAGTTATTTTTTTTAATCCCCGAATTATCCACAAGTGGAGAAGCCAGACCTATGTAAAGCAAACACACAAATTGTCGTCTTCATGCCAAAAAAATTATATGACATTTGGAGTATATGACATACCTCATCGCTGATTTGAAGATGTTAAGTGTTTATTTATGACATTTTACGAAAACTTGACATTTCAGAACCCTTCCAAACTTGCAAAATGACTGTAAATATAATAAATTCTATGAAATTGTTTTCCTAAGCATTAAATCTTTATTTACTGAAACATTCATTTATTTTTGTAGACGCGTTAAAAATATTATTGACTAGTTTTTAATTCATTTCATTTAATAATAATAATTAATTTGCCTCAGTTGAACCGCAATATATCGCCTACTTTAAATCCTGGAACTGTTATCATAGCAAATATATTTGGATTTATTAATTATCTATGTAAATCCAACCAATAATCTATAATTGAATGAATTTTGTGGGGCCAATTATTATTTCTGCAGCGGTGTTAAATTGTTGAATATTGGTATAGTGGAATTAATTTATTAATAGATTATAGTTTTTAAATAGCCAAGCTTTTATTGTATATTCATAAACAGTAAAAGGTTGTGATATTTTCAAAGTAAGGTATAGTTGTATTGTTATAAAGAAAAATATTTTTTCACATCATTTCAAATGATGTATTTAATAATTGACTGTGCTTTTTCAACGTGAGGTTATTTCTTTCATATCACTGCGTTTTTCATTGGTGACTGGTATTTTTTATCTCATATTATATCAATCAAAATTCGATATAAAATAATAAACATTTTATCCAATAAATAATTTTTACAATTGACCTTTTCATTCAACATGAGGTGCGTTTGTAAATATAACGCATAAAACTATGGACATGCTTATTGGATTCGTCGAAAAGGTGTTGTGTTTCAACATTGTGATCATGTGTATCATCAGGACCATCTCGCAGAATGGCAGGAACATCTCCAATCTGCATGTCCTGGTGACAAGCCGTGTCTCGTCCCGTATGCAAAGGCAAGAGCCAAGTCTCTGCCCGACTGTACGCAGTGAAATGGAGTAAAACCTTCACCTCATACTATCTCCTGCGTAAAATCAAATGATCTTTCATTCATGAGGTGCATGTTGTACATGCATTTCGGATGAAAATTAGATCATACAGTCTTTCATATTATGCGATGCTCCTCGCATACTGGATTAAACGTTGTGTCGGCCATTCTGCGAGATGGTCCTGATGATACACATGATCACAATGTTGAAACACAACACCTTTTCGACGAATCCAATCTGCATGTCCTGGTGACAAGACGTGTCTCGTCCCGTATGCAAAGGCAAGAGCCAAGTCTCCGCCCGACTGTACGCAGTGAAATGGAGTAAATCCTTCACCTTATATATATATATATATATATATATATATATATATATATATTATTTTTGCGAGTTATGTTTTATCTCATTAAGCCATCGTGTGACATTTTTAAAGCTTAGGCAAAAACAACATTGACTTTGTTGGTATATCTTCAAAGCTTTTGTTTGTTATTTAGAATAAGTTTTTTTTTACTTGTGTACTACTTTCATATGAGTGTTTCTTGCGTTGATATCATATTATTAAACATTGACGACGTAATTTGGCAACTTCTTACGTAAGATATCAGTCTGACAAGAGTATGTATCTTGGTAAAGTAATCCGATTCATCTCCGTCGTTTATACCATCATGAGAGGGTTATTGTTAATATGTTTTAGGGGAAATATGTTGAAAGAATGTACATATCATGAAAATGATGTAACATTATAATATTATATGAGTAACTCTCTTCGTACGAGTATGAGCTCACTTTTCATTTATTTTATATTTTTCCCATATATTTAACGATAAACTCGCCCTCTGTAAATTGAATTATGTTAATGATATTTTCTATGTTAATTTGTAGTATTGTAAACAATGTACAGAGAAGAATTAAAATAAATAAATAAATATATGTATACGAACACCGTTCATTTCCGTACATTTTTTTACTTACAGAAGTACTGATATCTTAATTTTAATTATATTTGGTAGAAATATAAACTAAGGACTTTTGAATGTTTGGAAGTTATTCCCCAGAAAAAAAAAACTGATAAAACATGTGTCAAGCACGTGTGCTTATAGACTTAGCTTAAAGTGGTCATAGACTACGAAAGTAGCAATGGACATAGAGCTCTGAAAAAGTACCTACCTATTTACGATTAATCCTGAACTAAACTAGGACAGGACAAAAAAGATGTAGGTATGTACCAATAATGAAAGACATGTATCAATGTTGGCATCTTATTGGTCTAGTTGAAAGGACATGTCTCCATCATGCATTTAGAAAACAAATTTTGTTAGTTATTATGTTTTTGTATATAGGTATATATACCATTGTCCTGGCGCTTCGGAAGCTGTTTCCTCTTATACGAAAAACCAGCTGCAAATGTACACTATATTAACAAATACTATATGCTTCAGTTTTGTGGTTCTCATTACGTCAGTACTATCAAATAATTAGAGGAGGCGTATAATATATACCTATATTGAAGTGGTCATAATTCGTTTCAGTGGAATGTTTAGTGGTGTTCTGGTACAGGTGCGTCATTATACAACGCAGAAATAGGTAGTAATTAAATACACAAAATATACCCACAGTAATAATTTCCAATTCAGTTTGTTTTAGGGAGGACTTTGAATCACTAATTATAATAATATGTAGTGCCTACGTGCATCCTACTGAAGATACTTCACTGTAGGTATATCGAGTCAAGGAAACCACAATTTGTATGAGCATACAATGTACTGTGCTCTGTGTTGAGAGATATAATATTATTATTGTTTATTGTTGCTAGAGAGAATTATACATGCATGTAATCAATGTGTCGCAACAAGGCGCTCTTTGTGGTGGTGTGGTGTGGGGACAAGACGCATTCTCGTTGATTGTGCCGTGTTGTTTCCTGTTTGCTTTTGTTAATTAAAATGCACACTTCTGAACAATTCTGATTCGGAATGCAATATGGATTTTTTAAGTGGATATGCTAATGAAATTTACACTACATCAAATAGAAAATATCTTTCAAACTTTCAGTGGAAAACTGTCAGGTATATTTTTAGAAAATAAACTTTCATAGCAGGAGTATGGAACCACGATACACAAATATATATTTTTTATACTTGAAAGTGCCTTGAATACTTTGTGGTATATGAATAACTAGTGAAAATAACTTTCTACGAATATGAATATTATTTAAGAGTAATATATAAGTTTTTCAGGTATAATATTAAAATTCTTTCATACCGTTCTTTCGCCTACTTCGAAACTAATTTACCATCTACTTGCTATTAGATTAACAATTTTTCATTTATTTTTATTAATATACTGAAGGTACATTGTATTATGTTTGGGTATGTAAAATTTCTCATATTATCTTTCATGAAAGATTCCACGCTCACGAAAATACATACAACGTAAACAAGATATTTTGCTCTCAGAAGTATGCGAGTAAGTTTATAATATATTTTGTGAATGCATTACATCGTTGAAGACATATTTCCTCTTTTATGCAAGTATTATAAAGAAGAAAACTTTACCGATACTAAATCATACTCTGTCTCTTGTACGAAATCTCGAACGTGCTCTCCGTACTTTATACTATAGAACACAATAATCCTTATTACATACTTAGGTTGCGATCAGTGTTTTCTATACAGTGTGCCATATAATATATTCAACACGAACAAGACAGTTTTATGTTCCATGTTTGCAATGTTCTGTCCCATATTTTCCATTGTAGTGGCGTCCCGCATTCTGTCTATATGTTGTTGTTGTTCCCGTATTTTGTCTTGTGTTTTCCCGTATTTATTACGACAACAATAGACATGCTCCTTTCGTGATATTTTGATTCACGAAGTTCACGTTTTATCCACACCGCAATGATTGCCGACTTCTTTGTTCACAAAGCGTTTTAGTGTTTTCCTATACTGTGGTGCTTTGTGTTTTGATGATTTCCCAAAAGGCAGCCTCTTTCCTGTTTGTGTGTCTAGAATTCATAAGAAAACACTAAAAGATACGATTGGAGGCAATTGACAATAGGTTCCTTTTATGTTCTTTGATTCATTTAGCGCTACGTGAAGGCTCTAATCAAGATATCGTTTTGAGTTTTCATATGTGTATTTCATTTACAACGTAGGTAGATATTGTTCAAAGAGATAATTTAAAGATAAGCATTCAGTTTCATAAAATTTAAATGTATTTAATTCAATTGTATTTGATGTCATATTTGCATCCTAAAGCTAAAGTGTATAGGATCTGATTAATATTTGAATGTGTGCGATCCGATAGATTTCTTTTTAAGTTCAGAACATTTCTAGTAATATATATGCACTGAAATTTTCTTGCTTTGTGCATTGTTTTGAATGTCAAGGTTATCAAACTTTCGTTTCTTGTAAAAATATACAGCTATCGATTACAAAGTTTTGACTTGTTTTATTATATTTTGTCATATAGGCTGTGTACAAAGTGCTTGTTATTTACATCGCAACGAATTATGGAATGATTTGAAATACTCGGCGCGGAATTCAATACATTTTTACTTAACGCCACATCCCAAATTGCGTAAATCTATCCCTGCATACTTCTTTCGCTTCCTCCACATTCATATGTACAAGTTTTCATTTTTCATATACGCAAACCCATTTCTCTTACTCAACACGCAGCTGTCCATAAGAATTTGATCCACATGGTCTCAACCCATATTATTTTTAAACTTTTTTCTTTTTCACATCCACGCTTTTAGATAAATCATAACCTTCTTCGTCATCCTTTCATCGTCCATTCTCCTCACATATCCAAACCATCGCAACTTATTCACGTGCATTCTTCTAATACACATTCGTCACTTTATCACGTAACGTTTTACCAAAAACTTTTTTTCAGTTACTGCATGTCTTCAGCATTTGTTTCACTTTCCTTTTTCATCAACCACGTTCAAACTTTGGTTCCATAAATTATGTTAGTGTTGGTACTAGAATGGTATTGTGCACCAGCATTTTTACCGGGTAGAAGTGAACCGTTCACTCTGGCACCAGCCACTTTTATCGCATCTCCCATCCTTCGCAAACAAACTACCCAAATATACATCCTACCGTGCTCCAAACATTCAACGTCATCATTATTTTGTTCATGTAATTCCTTTTGAAAATAATTTATTACTAACACAAATTACACCGTAAGTACCTATACGAATATTCCCCATATGTTTCTTCTGCTAATTACCATCAGCGGACTGCATTGGGGAAGCTTAGTTAGTGCTGGTGGAATGTAAAATATTTCACTTTGTCACGCAATACACTTCTCACAAGAGATGCCAAATATATTCTTTGTATTATTATTTTATTCCCACTTGCGGTGTCCCGGTACGTACTTGCGAAGTACTTTGTATTACTACGAGCTCCCATCCATTTTGTTTCTTATAATGTGTATGTACATATGAGTATTACGGTTTTGTTTCATTTACAATTTCAATTGATATAGAATATCATTGAAAATAATACACAAATAAAAAGTACCTAAAACAATAGTACTTTTTATATTCGCAACATGAAGATGTTTTACTTTAAAATATCATATTTCTAATCCAATCAAATGTGTTTTGAATTCAATATTTTGTCTTTCTAAAGTATGTTTTTGTATTCATTTTAGGTATTGATTACAAAAATCTTTTTTCTTCATTTTGAAACAACAATAGTCAAGTCGATACTTCTTACGCCTATTTATAATCAACATAAACAAGAAAATTATAGTCTTCAATTACAAAAAA
This sequence comes from Athripsodes cinereus, assembly GCA_947579605.1. Lineage (NCBI taxonomy): Eukaryota > Metazoa > Arthropoda > Insecta > Trichoptera > Leptoceridae > Athripsodes > Athripsodes cinereus. Next base: position 8,646,989 of record OX388317.1, on the reverse strand, counting down.
AAAAAAAAAAATGCAGGTAGCGATAGATACATTTATAGTTAGCTCAGGCACAATACATGTTATCTACCGACCTAACATAGGCATGCAAGTGTATAGTCGGGTGTCTATACATAAATATTTTTTTACAAATGTTATTGCAAAAATATGTAAATATATTCATATCTTTTTTTATATCTAGATTCTATTCTAGACTAATACAAAAATTATCATAGCGAGATTCGCGTAACACGCTATCAATCTTGTATCACTCTTTTTGTAAAATTGTAGAAATGTCCCAAAAACCGCATGGTGGCTAGAAAACTTTCACCTGTTTTCGTAAGCAGCCGTTTTCATATTTGTACAGTTTTTTTTATAACTAACATGAATAAGGAAAATACAATAAAAGTATACATAGTCCAGCGACAATACTATAATTTCCAATTGGAAGGTTTGATGTTGCTAACGCAAGCAATTCTTAGTTTTTTGGTATGTCTTGATTATTTTAATTAGAAGCCTTTATAATAATACAAAACGACACAATATTTTTAAATAAAATAAAGTTTACCTTTTTGTTAGACATAATATTACACGAATGGTGGGATTATTGCCTTGGGGTGATTTCTGGCAACCAACCAGTTGTATAAGTGAAATACATGTAGAAAAACTTTTTCTTATTTTCGTTGTCATTTATTGTGTGATTTGGTATTGTTTATTTTAAATGTCTTCCTCATTTTCACCATTGTTAATGCTTCTCCTTCTGCTCGTCTTTATCAAATTACCCATTTCATTGAATAAATAGCTTACCGATCCTGAATATCTATAGGAGATTTTCACAGAAATCCCGGGCAATATTACCTACAGTAGGCAATATTGCAAACCAGTATATTAAGTAACACAGTTACACGAAATGTGTTACTTAATAAACTGGTTTGCAATATTACCTACAGTAGGCGATATTGCAAACCAGTTTATTAAGTAACACAGTTACACGTAATGTGTTACTTAATAAACTGGTTTGCAATATTACCTACAGTAGGCAATATTGCAAACCAGTATATTAAGTAACACAGTTACACGAAATGTGTTACTTAATATACTGGTTTGCAATATTATCTACAGTAGGTAATATTGCAAACCAGTATATTAAGTAACACAGTTACACGAAATGTGTTACTTAATATACTGGTTTGCAATATTACCTACTGTAGGTAATATTGCAAACCAGCAAACCAAACCAGTTACACGAAATGTGTTACAACACCAATATAACCTATTTATATTTACTGCTTTCAAATGATGTTATTGAGCTATAAAGTTTATTTAATGGATAATAAATTCTATATAAGAATTTAACGCAAGTACAGTTGATATTGAAAAAAAAATCACTGTAATCGATTGCCAATGTTTTTAAGCCAACTTGTAAATTATTTCTTAACTGGAATACACAAATAAGGATACAAATAACAGAAAAACAGACGTAGTTTGTCTAGGGTAGGGTAGAGGTAGGGTGTCTATATTTCCATCTCGAACCTAACAAACAAATTAGTTATCATAAATTTGTTTACTTTATCATTATATTTTGTTAATTTTCCAGTATTATTATTCTACTAAAATCTATCACTAAATTTCACTTTATCTTAAATCTAAATACAAATGTTTTTAAAATAAATATAACAAATAGAATTTACTCCCTCGCTTCTTACTACCCTTAAGCAGTATATTAATTACTATTCCAAAATAGTTTTTGGAATATTTGTGTAATTTTAACCACGATTTATATATTTATTTAAATGTGGCTTCTGTATCCTAGTCCCTTTTCCTACCTATTCTTCTCCTTTTTTACCTCCTCTTTCCTTTCTTTAAGATTTTCTTTATGTGAAAGTTGCATGAAATTGGGTTAGTTGGAAAAAATCGCGCCTCTGTGATAAACCCGCCCTCTGTATATTGATTGTATGATTGTCTTTGTTTCAAATGTATTTTTGTGTGAATTTGCTTGTTATCAATGTACAGTAAAGAATAAATAAATAAATAAAATATTGTGAATTTTAGAAGTTTAACAATTCATTTCAAGTGTACTTTTCATGAGAAAAGGATAACAAAGAGGATATACTTGTCTGAAAGAAGGGGTTTGAGGAAGCACGGACATCCGAGAACCACGTGACTTGATCACGTAGATCAAATTCTCGAAGACGATGGTGCGTTAAGTTAGAGAAATTGACGCACGTGTATGAGAAATTGTATGAATGTAGAAGAAGCGAAAGAAGTATTAAAGGATAGATAGCTATATATGACGTTTCTTTCTATCTGCCTACCCCACATGGAATACGGCGTGAGCGTATAGTAAGAAGTACAGTACCCTTGATGAAACCTTAGAATAATTTTTGCAAAGTAAGTATAATTTTATGTCATTTTCATTACATTTTTTAAACAATAGAAGCATTATTTTGAATGTTGGCAGTACTGCTCTATAAAGATGACATTACCTTCATAATATTTTATTATCTAGATAGATTTTTCATGTTTCTTTCGACAATCGTCCCTGTGTAAGCACCCACCTACACTACATATACATACCTACAATTTTATGATTAATGACATTGTGTACAAACATAAATCATGCGTTGCGTTCCCTGTTGATGACAAATTGTTTTCACAGTTTGCCTGGACTTCACTAACAAACATCCTCTTAACATGTTCAATCCTGATTGAACAACCGACTAACTTAACTATCGAATAACAGCATTTGGTGATATTCCATGCAAAATAAACGTAACAATCTTTTGAGTCCAGTTACAATGAAATTCAAATGCGATTCTAAAAAAGGAATGTTTTTTTGTTACATTTTTTTTCCTTCCTCATTCATTCACGAAGGTTCCGATAGCCTGGACATCTCTCTTACACAGTACACCGTTCATATGACAATCACATCAGAGCGCTGAGACACCCATAGTTTTCAATTTAACTAAATCCATGGCGATTTTATGAAAAAAAAAAATCATATGGACTGACTATGTATATTTGGTTTGTAAAAGCATTTTATTTTGGAGATACATAGGTAGGTACTGAAACGGTTTTATGCATTTCTCGTTGACTGTCATAATAGATAAAAAGTAACGTTCAATTCTAAAATCAATTATCGTTTCAAAGTTTAAGCATTTTCAATCAACATTGAACCATGTGAACTCTGCAACAATCAATACATGAATTATGAGTTTTGCATCGAGTCTATATTTTTACTGACTTTTCTATACATTTTTAAATATTCATTTGACAGGTAAAATATTAACTTCTGCATGTGGATTCTCCAATGTGATTACCCTCCTAATGCACTTTGTTTTCGTGAATATCACCGGGTTTTCAGAATTATTTATTTTCAACTCGCATTGACACTTATTTCAATTATTTATACAATTCAAGAAAACATTTGTTTGCACGAAAATGTTGAAAAATTCAGAGTTTTTTCTAAAGACATAATTTTATTTTATCAACGCGAAGAAGCTCAAGCAAAAAACATTTAGATTCATCATGCTGTTTGATGTGGCGATAAAATCATTTTGTTTCACAAAATAAAGTTTTGTGAGCAAGATAATGTTTTCAATATGGCAACACAGGAAGCTATAAAACATTCCGACGTTCCGAATTAACACGTGACATTTCATTTGAATTTCCTGGCTGGTAAAATAAAGCTTATAGCCGTTTATTGTGTAAAATAAATAAATAAATTCTCTTCTTGTATTAAACAATTTGTCCCTAGAAATATTATGTACTACTTCCAAAATGTAGTTAACCATGAAACTCGGGCGTACATTGTATTTTAACTTTGTAAAATGCATTCAACGTTCAACGCAACGTGACATTATTCATCCATTGCTATTTCCTTCCTGTTTCATTACGGCTACTTTAACACTTACAAGAAAGCTAGCAAACTCTATTCATGTAAAACAATATTATGGGGTGTTCACATTTGGCGAAAATCGTCAGGCGAAAAAACAAAATTCGCCGTACGCCCATTGATCGTCACACCTGTTCACACAGTCTACCGATATAGAAACGATCTGTCAGATGCGCTTTGATTTTGACATTGTTTTCAAAATGGCGGACGTCGAGATGGAGATCGCGAAGTGTTTATTTTTAGTTTAAAATGTTATACTAGAGGTTAAAGGTGCCTTTTAATTAAAGTAACAAACGCCACAAACCAACAACAAAGATAATAGCTGTCATGAAGCGGGAAACATTATAAAATTTATAGGTTAGAAAGTTTTCACGGACGCCACGCACATCTACGCATGCGCAAATCGTTCAACCAGAGAAAAAGTTGGAAGGTGGTCAACTCGAGACGATATCGTTTCTACTGGTTTTTATCGTTTCAAACTAGCTGTCATTTTGTTCACACGGTTCAAATGGCTGGCGATATTTAGGTGCCCTGGCGATATTCGCCAAAGTGAGAACACCACATTATGAATGTTTTGGAATCAAAAACTTAACTAATAACACTTTTTTTTTTATTCTAGATACGACTATGATCCTGTTATTCTCAAGCGCAATGTTTGACCAATAGGTCATTTTAAACGCAAAAAAACTACTTATCGATTTTGGACTCAAAACATTCGTCATAAAAAAAACTTAAGTTTTTAATTCATTCAATATGAATAGGTACCTGCATAAAAAGTAACGGAAAATATTTAGAAAATATTCGTCGAAAATAATGTTTAGAAACCACCACTACACTACCGTCAAATCATTAAATATCATTACATATAAAAAAAATAACATAAAATTTCAAAACATTTATGATTGTTTCCTGAAAAAAATTGTATTCTTTCAATATAAATCTTAACTAACCTAACACAGAAAAGATTTTACACTGTGCATTTGTTTCGCACTAAGATATTTTTTTCAACATTTATCTCTTCATGTTACCATGCCTAATTGTAATTAATCGAAAAAGCAATACTTACGTTTGAGTGTGAACATGACGAAGCAATATTTTAAATATGAAATAACACTTTTTTTTTGTTTCATATTTTGGTTCATTATCTGAGAAATTTAAGATAAAATCAATAAACTTATTTTTATTAACATTGTGTTCGAATTCCGGTAAGAGAACATTTTCGTAACCCATATTGTGCTTCTACTTAGTTCATTCATTACTCTGTAAAATTTTCAAGCATTATTTACTTTCAAATTTCTCTTGTTTATCATTATTTACTGCTCAGAATATGTCTCTTTTCTTTACGAGAAAATAAATAACTATTGTGTTTTTTTTTCTTCTCAAACTGAGCGAGGAATGAATACATCTTGTATTACAACGTACTTATTCTATTCTCCTTTCCTATACGTCACGTTAAAACACTTAATCTTTAGCAACAAAACGATCTTGACTTAATGACTCGATTTTCCTGAGAATGTCATATTATGTATAACGCTACGCTCCTGTTTTCTTCTACATTGTTTTTATACACCGAAAATAGCAAATAGTAAGTGTATAACTGTATACAATATCATATACCATAGTGATGTGACGATTATTCTTCTTAGAAAATATTCCATTTTTATAAACATTCGTTGTCGCGATAATAAATAAAGGTTCATTTGAATTTTAGAGATACCTCGTATGGAAAATGCTGGAAGATATTGAATAAAGCGATAAAACATTCTTAATAATGTTCTATCGTTTTAAAAACGTGGTTAGATGGAAAAAAATCACTATATAGTGATAATCTCGCCACTGCATATCATCACATTTTTTCTTATTTGAACTGATCTGTTGATTTTGTCATATGAATGATGATGTGCAAGAAGAATAAAATAAATAAATAATGATTTCATTTTGCAGTGAATGTATTTATAACTACTACTATACGTCCTCTCCATGCCAACTAAATTAAGACTTTCAGGCTGAGTGAAAAACCACATTGCTGAATTTAAAATTTAAATGACATTATTTTTTCCAACAGCTACCTTTCACAGGATACTCGAAAACTTACTGAAAAAAGTGGGAGATCGATTCTTTACTGGGTGCTACACAGAATAAATACTTTATAACCACTTGTTGTATTCTAAATTTATTGCAAAAACACTTTAAGATTTTTTTCATCATTTTAGTTGATTAACTAATAACTATCGCATTATAAACTCGTTCAAAACACATTCAATGCAAATTGTAATCGTATTTAAAACTCGCTAGAACATATTTAAAACGACATTATAATCGATTGAAACCACTTATATACTCATTTAAAACACATTACATTTGAATTAAAAACTCAATTTAAGTAATCTGCATAGTGAACATGTTTTCGTATTAACGAATATTTAAACATAGATATTCGCTACATCACTAATACACATTACGTTTTCTCATAACTCATGATACAACAAAGGCAGTACTTCCATGGACCATTAATCAATATGAAACGTTTGTTGGTATTTTTTTCCTATACTCAGTTAATTAAAAGAAACATCAAAATTCTAAATACATGGATCTGGAGCAGTTTTTGCTCTCGACTTGCAAAGAAAATATTCATAACTTTTCTATTTTTGAAGAGGTAACACTATGAAAGCTCATTTTTAAAAATTAGGTAATAAAAAATGAAACACTGTATAACTTTCACTAATTAATATATTGCTTAGAAGCTTTTCGGACATGGGCATTTTCAAATTTTTTTGCTATGAGTATAACGTACGCGTCTCGAGAATTCAAAATTGTTTCTTAAATGACCAATTATTTCAGTTTTGCCCGAAATCACAATTATTGATAAAATGATGATTTTTTTCTTAGCTAAGCATAAAAATAACAGGTAACTATTTAAATTTTGCAAGTTAATGTGTAAATCAATAACACGGAATGACGTATTTCAACATGTCTTCAGCGTACCTCTCAACTTTAACAACAAAATTATATTTGTCTGCCCATTATATTCACAGGTTTTATGACTTCATTTAAAACTTAATTGTCTCTAAATTCAATAAAGTCCCATAAAATATCATAAAGCAAACCAGAAATATGTTAAATATGTATTTTTTTCCTGTCCTTCAAATCACAAAAAGTGGAATTCCTATTACGTCACGGCCATTCTAAACCTCTGTTTTACTTATTTTGGTCAAATCGAGTGTCGATTATAATTAATGGCAACGTTATATTAGTCTATGAATGCCGCTATATTGTGTAAAAACGTCGGTTGTGCAGATTCTTGTGACGGAACTGGTCCCCCTTGTTGCTCACTAAAATTGGTGTTCCATTACGAACGCAGATTTCTAAGGTAACTTAAGAGTTTTATTTGTTTCTTTTGGACTCTAATTACATATTAAATATTGTTCATTTTGAATTACAAGTCGAATGCATCCTTATATTCACTAACAAGGTGTAAACATGTGGATGAACAGAGATCGATACTTATACGTCACGTCCATTACGGAACGTTATGTATTGGTGGAAAAAAACTGTCACGTAATGGAATTGTAAAGCCTAGCTTACATTGAATAGGTATTTTAATCTTCCGACTATATTAAAAGATGTTAATTATTATTATGATGGCGTTATGATGTCCAATATTTATTTATTATTATGAAAACAGTTCAAGTGATTGCTAGATCAGTAAATCAGTACGTCAGGCCAATCAAGTGTAACAAAAACGACAAATGCTACCCCCGATTCTATTTCTTTTTTAGTGTGCACTAACTAAAATAGTAACGTTCCAATTTTAGTTAGTCCATATTGGTATTCTATAAACCAGGCATGGGTAAACTGCGGCCCGCGGGCCGCATGTGGCCCGCCGCGTTTTTCCTGCGGCCCGCGAGTAATACTACTATACTATACTATACCATCACGGCATATCCCACAACTGGGGTAGCCAGCAGATCAGCTGCATGTAAGAAACATGCAAACTGTCCTCTTCGTGCCAATATAAAATCAAGACATTCAGGATGGGTGGCATACCTCATCGCTTAATTTAAGATGAAAAATGTCTTAATTTTTTCGAACACCTGCCTTTTACAGGACACTCGAAAACTTACGCTGAAGAGTGGGAGACCAATTCTTTACCGGGTGCTCCACGGGATAGTAATATAGTATGACGTACGCAGTAATATAATATTTTAAAAAATGATAACGTTTTTATCTTCAACGACTTTTTCAACAAAGATTGAAAATAAATTAAAAATAATTCATTAAAAAAAATAATAAACTGACATATGAATATAATTACTATTATCAATTTTTACTTATTGTTTATATTATTTTGGATTTAATTGTTGTTATTATTTTTTTTCTCTTTATTAACATGTAAAAGGCGAAAGCCGTGAATATGCATAAATAAATAAATAAAATATATAAATTCACAAAAAAAAATTTTCAACCCAAAAAATAGTACAGAAAATTAGAAAAATTATGGTACTTTTTATATTTTTAAATGTGCATTTTTAAGGTTTTTATCGCCATTTAAAAAAGCAATTTTCACACTTCGCCGCAAAAAGGTCCACTCGTGGCGGAGCAGTGTTTGACGATATCAGGCGCTACAAACAGTACTAAGAGTGAAACGTGTGGCAATACAAAATAGCGACTTGCGACGTCACACCGGACTAATTCAATTACAGAAAATATGGATTTTTAAAATGAAAATAATGAATGAAAAGTTTAATTTTATGGTTTCTTATTAGGATATTCATGATCAGCGTATATTTATTAATATGAATTGATAACATTTATTCATATTCCTCACACATGCATGTTCCCTATATGCAACGTTAGCTTTACTTTTCCAATACGTAACGAGAAACTTCCTATTACGTTACTGTCCTATTATATCTCCGACTATTTTTTTTAGATTTTATTCCAACAACTGATACAACTGTATTATTGTAATATATAAAATATAGTATGTGAACTGAATTGTTGTTGGAAAGTGCAAATCACCAACAAATTTGCTATAATTAGTGTAGAATATAAGAAAACTCATTACTGTATAGTACAAAACGTAACGTAATGGACCAATTGGACAGAAAATGTGACATTTTACGTTATTTTCCTAATAAAATTATATATTTTCTTAAAGAATGTTGTGATTATAACTATATTAAATACTTTCGACAACTATTCACTAAAACGTTTTTATTTAAAACCCCGTTGAATTGTGTGATGTAATGGAAATTTCTTGAGATATTGCTTCACGAAAACGCATTTCCTGAAAAAAAGAAAACACAAAACTTAAAAGTAATTGATTTCTCACGTCCGTTACTGTTGTATATATATTTTAAATACAAAATCAGGCATAATTTGGTACACATATTTTTTTAGGTTCCACTACGTAACGAAGCAAAAAAATTTGAAAATGCCCACATACGTCCATCCTCAGTAATAAATATCTTATAAAATTAATTGGTGTAAGTTATACAGTGTTTCATTTTTTATTACCTTAATTTTAAATATTCATCTAATATATTTTTTTTAGTATGCGCATTGCATCTTTTTATATTCATCTTCATTTTTGCTGTTGTAGGTAATTACGTCGAAAAAAATTACTTATATTACGATTTTTTCTTTACTTTTCCTACATACATCATTGAAGTAGTTTAGTAGTAATTCAATGATATTAATACTCTAATACAGGAGAAAAGATGATCCAGGCTGGTTCGTGTATTGAGAAAACCAATTACGGTTCTACAAGAAGAACTCCGTTCTTTCGTCCACAAAGTTTCATATGCATTGGATGTTCCTCTATGACAACACACTCTTCCTATGTCAACTTCATCAGAGGGCAAGGAATGTCGTGGAAAGAAGTAGCTCAATCGGCTCAAAGACGTTATGAATGAAGAAGGCTGATTTCTGCCTTGTGCTCCCTAAGGAGCGTTGCAGGTCGTTTGAGTTGAGTTGAGGAAGAAATTATTGCGTTCCTTTTTCAAAATAGATAGGTTCTCCACTCCTACAGAATTTTAAGATTAGCGTTTGATAAGGTGACATAATAGGCGCGGTTATAATTTTAATGTTTTCGATTTATAAGATTGACACATTATTTCTCAACATCATCCATATATGAGTGTCTTATTGGATATTTGTTTTTCATTTTGAAATCATCAGATTTAGCAACGTATTTCTGTTTTTATTAAATTTTACGGTTAAAAAGTTTTGCTCTACCTCGGGCGGAAAAATTGAAGAAGAATAAAATCCACACATAAATATTTGAGTCCGTTCGTATGTATGTATGTACGTATGTCCTTAATGGACTCAGAAATTAGGAAAGACTGAAGTAAAATAATACACTCTATACAAGGTCTCATCTTCTGGGCAGGTTTAAGGCTAAAAACATTTTAAATATCTTACGTATTGATAAAGATATTTTCATTTTAATGCGACTATGTCACAAAATTAGCCACAAAATGTATGAAGAATATATGCAAGGTTTAGTAAAGAGCAATATTCACAGTCAAACATTTTTCATTGTATTGAATTAATTTCAAAATGGATGTAACAATAAACACAACAATTATGAAACTAAATATTTAGGGTTTATTTTCGTAATAAAATATCGTGTTTGCTAATGAGAAAAGCTCTTGAATTACGTGAATAAAAATTGCATATTTTTGACATATTGGGCTATTTTCATAATGGAAGACATTATGAAACCATAGAAAACTATACTGTAGAATAATAATAGTTTTACCTATAAAATCCATAAACAATGTTAAATGATTTTCAATGAGTGGGAACCTATTTATTTTCACCTAATATTTTTTACATAAATTATGAAATATTTGATAGTAAAATATTCTGAAATATTGAAGGATGCAGATAATCCATTTTTAAGGTTTTTTGGGAATAAAGAGTAAATACTTATATGACAATTTATTCTTGACTTTTTTTAATTTCATAGCAAATACCCATTTATGCACTGCAAACCAAAAATACAAATTTGAATGTGGACAATTATAATATTTTAACATTTATGTGACTACAATTTTTTCACGAAAAGGGATGTTTACCCTTTTTTTCTTATAGAAATTTGGGATGACAGTCATCTTCGAGTTTTTACATTAAGATGAGGTTTTAAGTAGTTTTTGCACGTAGGTACCCGCCTATTTTTCTAAATAAAATATGAGCTTTCGAGGTGTCGAGCTCACATATTTTTCATTTGGAAGAGGTTTTTAGCACTTTTTCCATGTAGGTACCTACCAATATGTGGAATTTCTTAACTTCAAGCTTTTTCATCGGGACGAGGTTGTTAGTACTTTTTTTTCCATGTAGGTGCCTACTTATTATTTTTTTACATAAATGTGAACATCTGAGGTGTCAAACTTCAAGATTTTTCAATGGGAAGAGGTTTTTAGCACTTTTTTCGATGTTGGCACCTACCTATTTTTTTTAACTAAATATGGGCATGTGAGGTATCAAACTTCATGATTTTTCATTGGGAAGAGTTTTTCAGCACTTTTTTCGATGTAGGTACTGCTACGCATTGAATAATCGCGGTGTAAGAAGTTCATACTGGCTAATGTTCCTACAGTCATTTGTTGTCCATGAGTCTTCCATAATAATAATAATAATTGTACGTTACAAAACACCTGTTATGGCACGTGACTGGCTGGTGCTTCAATCTGCACACGGCACAACATCGTATGATTCTCGTTCCCTTGAAGAATAACCGTTAAACGTTCCTAGTCCCGCTCGCGTCCTTTTTGGAGTCAGTTGAATTCGGACCATGGCGACGTAACCATATCGATTGGCTTTTTAGCCATATATATAATGTTGGCGCGAACTTGTTCGATTCAATTCAAAACATTATATTGTATTTAATTATTATATTGTATATATATATCTATCGGTCCGTGTCCAGTTAATTAAAAACTCAATCTTAAAAGTAAAGCTAGTGTGAATCCAGTGAAAATAACGTAATGATAACGTCGTCACGCAACGTGTTTCTTTGTAAATCTCTCCATAAATTAAATTAGAAACAATGTTTATCAAAGATTAGTACGATGTGTGTTCCAAGTGATAATACGTGTAAAATAAAGGAACTAATATCGAATTGCCATCAACAGAGAAATTTCAATATCTTATAATGATAATATCCATAATAATGTTATTCGCGGAAATGCTATCAGATAATACTTCAAATCTTTGCATAAAACATGTAAGATTGTTTTGAGAATAACACAGCATGTGCGATACATCAACAATTGGAATAATTAGAGTTTGCATAGAATATACAACTTGGAGTAACAGAACCTTCTCAGTGTAGCGGCTTCGTCCGTGGCTAAATAGATAAAGGAATGTGGATCTATCAAAGTGTTATGGATCATCTTTTCGCGATCCGTGGGATTACTATAACCTCAAAACCACTAATGGAAAGAATAGGCTTGGCACAGTCATCTGGCTGTGATATGCTTGTCTCGTGCGGAATCAGTCGTTCCAAGGAAAGCAATCGACATCGTGTGCTAGGAATAAAGAGTCCATTGCGTATGTTCTTGTGTATAGAATATTTCGACCCAAGTGTAGCGACCCGTAGCTTCATTATAGGATAACCACTGTCTCGTTTGTACGTTCGACCCATTTAATAATTGAAAATCTTGTAAGTACCAATATAATATATTATGTATGTATTCCAATGGCCTGATAACATATCTGAACAGACCAAAACCTTATGATTGTATATGTATAATTATCTAATCTATTTGTCTTTTTACATTGTCACTGTTATCTGTAACTGTTATCTCCATGTAATTGAAGCATTGTTTATGTTGAATAGTAATGTCTGTTGGTTAACGTATTTTATAATGGAGTCGATAACAGAATTTCAAGTCAGAAATGTTTGAGATCTTTCATATGTAACTGTGTGATAACGTCATAACTTCATTTGCTATAATTTGGATTAAATAATTCTTCATTATGCTTAAAGTAGTATTTGGAACTGAGAATGTAACCTCAAAGTTAATTATCATGTCTAGTAAAGGTGTTCCGTGGTTTTCCATTATGTCTATTAAAACAAATGCTGGAGATAACTTGTACTTAAATTTATCCACGGCTTCAGTAAATAAATAAAGTATCTTCCCAAGTAAATAGACTCATCATTGTAATAGGTTGACAATGCCTATATTTAGATCTGATCGCTGTACCATATATATATTGATATGTTTATGTAATTATGTATATTTCACAATGCCACTTTTATTGCAATATAGTCTGTCTGGTAACCTCAAAATATGTTTTCATTATCTCATTATTGTATCATATCCCCAACGATATACACAGGGTGTATTGATGAAGTAATACCAACAATGAGAGTACCATTGAGAAGCTGAACATAAATACAAAAGTAACATTGAATAGATATTCCTGGTCCAATTCCGGAATAAGATATGCATATAAATAATTGTATCATTGATAAACTCGGGTTGAATCCTGACTGTCACCGTATGTGATACATGTGTATCCCGGAGTATATATGTATAACTGATACGAGTACTATGATTGTAATACGGGATTAAGTACCCAGCTGTAATAATGCTTAACTGGAGAGTTACCTATGTGGTTTAGACCTGGATTAGTTAATCCACTGAGATATATACAACTGAAGAATAATTATAGAAGTCAATTGCTTATAATATCCGTATAATATTTAGAATAATCTGAGGACCATGAGAACTGATGAAAACAATGGAATGAGAATTACTGAACCTTATGTAAGTATAATATATAATTGAAGTATGTACACACCCACACAATGCATTTCTCTTTATAGACCAAGTAGAATCATTCCCTAGACATGAACTTGAGCCAATATATAAATCTGTTTTAATTGCAAATAAATATAACTGTAACTTTCTTTATATACTTTCTCTAAATATAATTTCTATTCTATGTGTCCTCTAGGTGCTTTGTACATAGAAGACTGGGGGTTTACGAGCCAATTTATATACTTTCCTTATGTACAATTCATGTAAATTCATTTCTTTAAATATTTGATAATTTGTATAATGATATGATGCGATCGTCCTGGTGGGACGATAACGTATCAGTACCTACCTATTTTTTTTACCTAAGTATGGGCATGTGAGGTATCAAACTTCATGATTTTTCATTGGGAAGAGTTTTTCAGCACTTTTTTCGATGTAGGTACCTACCTATTTTTTTTACCTAAATATGGGCATGTGAGGTATCAAACTTCAAGATTTTTCATTTAGAGATTTGCAATGCTTTTTATGATGTAGGTACCTACCTACTTATTGTTACTAAGCTATGGGCATGTAGGGAGTCAAAAATTAAGTTTTCTCATTGGGAAGAGCTTTTTACCTCTTTTATCCACGTAAGTGCTTACTCCGTTTTTTTTTCAATAAGATTTTGTTGTTTTAACCCATGTATTTGCAAGGTTTTCTATTTAATTAAACCCGAGCGATGCCGGGTTACATACGCTTGTTTTCAATAAATAAGTAATGATGTTTTAAATTTTCCAATAATATTTCTCTCTTCCGTATTTCATTTTAATAATAATAAATACAATACGTACCTTCCTCCTTTTGCGGTGAGAATTTCCTTCAAATATTGATTGTGCAGTAAAATTTCCTTCTTTTGGATTATTTTGATATTTTCATATTGCTTTTTTTCCATTTCTCTCGAACGTGCAGCGGATCGGGAATATTATATCAGGACCGCAGAATTCTTAAACAGCTATGCTGTATGTTTCTCTTCGCTCCTGTTAAAAACACAATCCAAATAATATTATTATTATTGTACAAATTTGTTTTCAATTTTTTATTAAATTCGGGATATGTTTCGAAATTATTTATCATTTGGACCCATTTTATTCGTATGTTCTCTATAATCATACTGGCCACGCATTTGCGTTGGTCGAATATTAATTCGACAAGATTTCTCGTTTTCAATGAACGACCGAACTTTAAAGATATCTAAAACATTTTATTTTGACCTTTTTTTATTTCGGTATCTCAATATGTTACGAATTTAATATAATTTCAAGAAACAACCTGATTCGTAGTTCCATTTTCAATTTTAATATGATTAAACATTGTTCATTGGATGAGCTGTTCAGAGCAGCAAAGGACAGGGAGGTTTTCGCCAGAGTGATCGCCAACGTCGGGGGGACCTGATATGGCACAGAAAGAAGAAGACATTGTACATTTTCAAGTAATCTAGCATTTGTTTATGTAATCTTATTATGTGATGTCACACATGTATTGTGTGCGTCTCCGACTGTCTCCGACTCCTGAGATATCCGAGTGTGTAGAGGTTCTTTCAATGTTTATATCTAATCCTCAGTTGATATTTAAAAAATATAGGTACATAACTTAACTAACTGAACTACATGGAATTAAATCACTTGATTGTGACAAATTAGCACCAAGAAGGCGACTTGATTGTTGCAAAATAATTCTGACCGTACATAGAAGGATAGTTATTATTAATTTAATGTCCTGCATTTTCGTTAGATGTGTTAATTGGTGAACGGGCTGAATTTTTTTTCAATTAAAAAATATATTCTCTTTTTCATATATTGAGCAAATTTCTTGTATTTCATATTATCAATGTTTGCCATACGAAAACGAATAGTTTAAAGTTGATTGAATACAATTTATTGTTTTAATTGTTTTGTTCTGGAGAACTTTTGATTTGGATTGTAATACATATAGAGATTGATAATGGCAGTATCATTCATATATTGTGTGCAATACCAGAAAGGGAGAGAGAGACAGAGATTAATGTTTACCTTAAATATAAAATAATAGTTATTCCAGAAAAGCTAGGAAATATGTTTTAACTTAATTTAAGAAACAAAAACTTTTTGAGAATTATGAAATCAACAAAGGTTTGTTATTCTGAAAAATCGAAATATATCTGTTTGTGTATTTTTTATTCATATAACTCAATTCTCTTTTCTTTATTCCTAAAAGTATTGACAATGTTATTATTCAGGTAATACATTATTATGCCTGTAGATATTTCAAAGGTACTCCAAATTCTCAGTATTTTTACGACATATTACATACATGTCGATATTAACGAACCACGTGCAAGTAATTTAGGTAGATGAAAAGATGATTAATATCATTATTGAGTTCATTTTATTAATGTTAATAATCTGTCTTACTAAATATCTTGTACAAATTACAAGTTTAAGCAATTTAGATTTGCTTTCTCTTATCTCCAATCTCAACTTTTTTTTCTATATCTTTATCTCCATGAATGTTTTATAAATTATACTAACTTGGCACTGAGTACTCTGCTATTTAATATGTTTAACTGTCATGTTTTCTAACAAGCTTTTTTCTTTCTTTGCAGGTAAGTGACTGATATCTTCTTCCACCGTTTTTGATGTATTAATGTTTAGAACGTAAGTAATTATTTCTATGGAGTTTCGAGATTAACATTTGATTATAATATGGGAGTCCTAATTTATTATACAAATTTTATTCGTAAAAATAATACGGAGTTTTTATTAAAGTTATAAAATTTTATAATAATAAGTGTTTATCATCATTGTGAGAGCTTCCACGTTATCCAGAATCTCTAAAGCACGAGACTCAAGATACCACCACAAATATACATTTAACCATTTCTACGTCGTAGTAATGTTAGTCTTCCAAAGCACCCGTTTCGTTGATCAATGTAAGTTGTTTTTATATTTCTCTTGAGATATCATTCATTTACAAATGAGAGATTAACTTTGATATTTTTTTTTTACATTGTTCTCATATAACTTTTAATCTTGTCATAATAGGTCCAGTCTCATTTTGAATAATTTCTACTCAAATACTGTGTTGAGAGTGTTTTCCATTAAATAATTTAATCTCGATGAAGCTTTATAATATTTAGTTATAATGTTATTGCCTATTGTTCTAGCACGTAACATGCATTAGCTTATAATACATTTATTTTAAAGCTGCTTCTCATACCACATTTAATTTTCAAAATATTGTAATATCGCTGTTCTTCGTTAAAATGGGTAATAATACATGAGCACATATTCATTAATACAGTGAATCTCTGATAATATGTTTTAGTTTGGTTGCCTAGTTTGTTAATTTCTGCAACAGTTATCTGATACGCTAATCTAGTGTTTCATGAAAGATTATCTCTTTTGAACTTGCTTTGTAAATGTTTTTAAAACGTATCATTTCATTAGACTCTTAAAATGACAAGTCACCTTACGTCATATTTGACACTTGTTTTGTGAAACGAGAGATGGAAAAGTTTGGGTACGCGTTTTATGTTTCCTTCTTTTTCACGCAGATGATTTACCTTGCTCTACTATTCGATGTACTCAAAGTTTTTTTTTCAAATCATACTTCTACAATGTATTTCTCTAAAAATACTAGTCTTTACTCAAACTGGTAATATAAATTCGCTTTCCACTCAATTCAAGCTTAATAAAGCTCATTTATATCCTAGTGTTTCGTCTTGCTTAAAGAAAAAGATTGATACGTTGTACATCACATGACACATTAACGAGCAAGTTGAAAACTTTTCAACTGATTGAGGACCTATTAAACTTTGTAAATGATAATTAAAAATAGTTGAAATCTTGTCATATAATCATTAAATATATGTTTGATACTTCCAATAATATTAATATAGGTACTTATAAATAAAATTATACCAAAGAGCAGAAAAAAAATATTTTGAAACATAATTAAATGCCTGTAGATGTTTTTTTTTAGGAACTTTATGTATTTAATATTTTTATATAGAGATTTTTGTAGATTTTTATCGAGATTTTACAAAAAATAAAATGAACAATAAGCTCATGTCTTTTTTCTCAATGTTCCGTATGATTTGTCGATGGGTCGCTAAATCATGTGGAAAAACAAACATCGATATAAATATTTTTTACAATAATATCAACAAATTCTCGTACCACACCTCAAACCACCAGCAAAACTATTATAGGACGATAATATTTCAAACTCAAATATTGACATTTAAATTTCCTTTATATAGAACTTATAAAATACAGAACTCCTTTGCCTATTTCTAGTAGGACACCCTTCTATGAAATATCAGCAATGAATGTAAGTATATATTATTTTTTGAAAATATTTGGGGAATGTAGATACAACGGAAAGGAATATCAAACAAAGTTATTTTAAACATTGTTTCCTCCCATTATTCACGTGTAGGTTGCATGTGAAATATTTCCACTAAAGTTTCAGCAAAATATTCTTTGAAGTCAAAATAGTTTACATACTGAAAGCAATTGTTTTGTAGAGCGTTAAACTGTAATAATTTTCCAACCGCACACTTTTCTTAGAATCGATTTGCCCATGAGTCTCATATAGTTTGACGGCTTGAACTCTCATTCATAAAACCCCGTTTATATAATAACTATATAGAAGCAACAAGGTTCATTTTTCTTCTCCGTTTCTCTTTATCTTTTGCCAGTCTTTTCAATTATACGTATGTGTAGCACATGCCCTTGGTCATTTGATCCATGTATTACATATAATTTCTGTTTTTGGTCATTGCCCACCGTGATGCTAATGAGCAGGCTTGGGTGTTTCATATTGTGGTTAATCTGGTTTACTCATTGTTGGCTAATATTTTTTAAGGAGGTGCCTTTTTTCGCCAACTCTGTTCAAACACCTCGTCTTTTTCGTTAAGTTCTAGACAATGAATCCTTAGCGAGGGTCTTTAGCACCACATATTTAAGGCAGCTAAAGATCCGTTCTGACTCTTACCATTGGTCCACGTTTCACTACCATATTACAGAACACAAGGGTTATAGGTAATCAGATTCTTGGTAATACTTTGATCAAAATCTTTAATCAAAAGAGTTCGTCGGTAGCCTGGAGGTAGAGTCTCGGCCTCGTGAACAAGGGGTCCGTAGTTCGATATCAGGTAATAGCAAACTCACTTTTCACGACACAAGCTTTTAGTAGCTTACTGTGAAAGGTGTATAAGTTTGTATTTGAGTTTATAACAAACAAAAACCAGATACTTTAAAAAAAAAAAATATTCTGATAATGATGTCAGATCTTTATAAATGTTACGAAAATAGATTGCTCAATTTGTTCTAAATCACGACGAATAGACGAGGCTCATTATTTCCTTCGGTCAGTTAAATAATGTCGCATTTTAACAAAATAAGTAAGAGATATATATTTGAGTCTCTGGAAAACAGATTAATCAAAGAATATTCTTAATTAAACTAAAACATTAAAAGAAAGTAAAATACTTGTGATTAATTTAATATTTTTCTAGACTGGTTGCTTAATTATTTTCATGGGAAAGTCTACATTTTGTGAAAGGTACCTAAGTATATCTAATTTTATTTCGATACTATGCGAACAGCATACACCTCAATCAAATTAAATTAAATTATTTTAATTTGAATCCAAACGTGATTCAAATTATTTGCTTGTCCAGTAACATACTCTTACATATATTATGAAAAATAATTCATTGTATTCTTCATTCGTTCTATAATTACTTTCTCTCGCCTTCCCTCATACAATTTTATTTCATTAATTTGTATTCCTACATTTAGATTAATCGGATTTGATTCTGATACGCCAGAAGGTGGAGGAAGGTAGTTCTATTGTCTCATTCGATTTTACTTTACTCCACTACTACTTCTGTTAATACTATTAATTCGTTAATTACATTTTATACTTCAGTGTTTTCCGTGATACGTTCAACTTAGTTCCTAGGAATGTGTATAAAACACTCGTATAAAACACAAAAGCTGAATCATCGATTAATCAAGGATTTATTTACTTTGTATTGACTACTCTTGCTTTATCTTTTTGCTTACATTTGTTAAATAACAAATTTCTCTCGTTCCGTTTATAAAAAAGGAAAGAGGTGTATATTCATTTTGAGCTCCTAATTTTCTATGCTGTCTATACTGTGATATAAAATTTGACTATTGATGTAATGTTTTATTTTTCAAAATATCATGTCAAAAAGTGACAAATAAAAGCATCATTTAATTAACGCCGTGATAAGTACAAGATGATTTGCAGAAAGGGTAAAATATAAATTACTAAATATTGGAAATTTACCGTACTTGACGTACGTACCGTACCGTACCGTACTACCGTACCGAAAATCTTCGACTACTTTATTTATTTATTCTTTACCGCACATTAATCGTTTTGAGCCTAATCCTTTGATATCCTGTATATCTGGATAGGTGAATTTTTCCGGCATTAGACTGTTAAGTTTTTGTGTGACCGTGACTGATCATATGGAGACTTATCTGGTTGTATAATGCTGAGAAGTGTGGATGGCAATTCTGCCGCCGCGTTAAAAAAAAAATATTATACATATGTCGAGTTTATCACGAGGTCGCAATTTCTTCCAACTAATCAAAAAAAAATCACTACTACTACTAATCATTTTTAGTTTCGCATAAATTTGATGTTATGCTTTTGGGTTCACTATATTGTATTTGTTTCTCGTTGCATGAACATCTGACGAAGGTTGCCATTGAAGCCATCAATCGACTTTTGAACATAGATGAATATCTCATAATTGTGGTAGCTGTACTTTTTTGCTCAAACGTTTTATTAGAATGAAATCACGAAGCAAAAATTAACCCATGTTCCTCATGTTTTCATCATATGATTAAGAGCAAAAAACAGTGATAAAATATGAAATTGATGTCGCTTAATATCAACTTCACTTCAGTTTATTCACCGCTACATCACTACTATTAATCGTGAGTGGTTATATACTATTAACAGAGATACGTTTGCATTGTATGTATTATTATTCTACTAAGTACCTACCTACTTACATTAGAACATTTTCCTAAATAACCGTTTCTAATCCCACGGATTATTTCAGTTCTAAGTAGTAAGTATTCTACTTCTTCATACATACGTACATATTTATATGTAGGTACTGGTATTATTATTTATTTTCCTACGTATATAATCTCGACCACCGTCAAGAGAGTGCCGTAATACATTTAAGTTTACTTTTCAGGGTTATACATACATACATATTATTATATGTATAACAAGTTAAGTAGGATACGGTTGTGGGATACGGTTGAATTTTAATTATACACGTCTGTGTTTTAGCTATCCAAATGTCCTGAAGGAGGTAAGAAATAACTTCTGCCTACAGCAGAATCACGTGTAGCGGTTTCATTATTAACAAATTCTCTTGGAAACATACTGCTGCTGATGAAACAGATAGTGCCATAGCAACATAACGGATATCTGTAAATTTTCCCAGAAGACACTTTTCTAAAAGCTAGTTAGTATTATGGCGCTATTTTCATGTTCATCAAGTTAATTCCCGTGAAATTCCCGGGAAAGCATAAACCTCCCACTCTTCCTGTAAATTTTTGGTTGTCCTGTAAAAGACAGGTAGTCGTAAAATATCCTATTTAAGACATTTGACATACTGTATTGAAGTATGAAGTATGTCAGTGATCCTGAATAATTATATTATTTAGTGGCACAGAAAAGATGACCCTCATTTTTGTTACATGTTGCAGTTGCTCTTATGGCTCTCCCAATTTTGGAAAATTCTGTATTGAATATATCTTCTTCTTCTCTACGTGTCTTGTCGGGTCCCCCCGATGTTGACGACCACTTGGGAGAAATCTTTCCTGTTCCGGACAGCACGAAACAGCTCCTCCACACTTCTCTTCCCGGTCCCCTCCTGAATGTTTTGGAGCCAGGAAAGCCTCCTTCTTCCAACCCCTGTATGGCCCTCAATCTTCCCTTCTATGATTAGTTTTAGGATGGCATATTTTTCTCCACTCATTTTGTAACCAAAATATGAAGTTTATATAGTGAGGTATAAACTTGTATTTATTTATTTATTTTATTTCATTAGTAAATCACTAGTTACACAACGAAATCAACGAACCAATTTAATATGTGATGGTATGGCAATGACAAGATTTCTGCCGTGTAATTACGTCATATAAAAACAACACATACAAAACAAAATAACACAAAAAATAAAAATATCGCCGTGTAAACAAAAAAGAAGAAATAAATTCACAACACACACACACCCAGCACTTAAAAGAAACTGTGAAATATAGGAAGCGGTTAGGGGACAGATGCTGAGTTAGAAGACAATAAATTTTTCGTCGGAGTATTTGAAATCGGATAGTTACATTGAATATCCGTCTCATCTTTATTACAATTCACTTCTTGTGCGTATCCAATACTAGGATATAATATATCACTTTTCTTTTCGTAAATTAAAGCTAATTTTTACTTAATTGAGTTTTAGAGGTAAGTTTACTCTAGCTCGAGATGGTTCACAGCGAATCGGTTACGACAGTTCTCTACATGTAAAAGTAAACAAATATAAATAATCAAACTAAGTAGATTGTACATATTAGATTTCTTTCAAACGGAAACAGCAAATGTGTTCTCTATACAACCTTAAAGGAAAATGCTTTCCAAAACAAACTCCGTTTAACTTTTCGAAGCCTTAGAATAATATTTTCCGATTTCTTAATAAACACGATCAACTTGATTGAATTTAAACAGCTTTGTTATCTTGTCTCATCTTTAAACTATTCGAGAAGATTCATCAACAATATCCACACTACTGAACAAGTGAAAAATTCCATTTCCGATCAAGTAATGTTTCAGAAATTCATTATTTTTTCGTAAAGCGAATAACCCAGTGAGTGACTAAAAAAATAACTTAATATGTATAACCTCAAAGGGCTCATGTCACTCGATGACGGGTGTGTAACCAACTATTTATATAGAATGAAAATAGCTATCAGAGACAATTACTCTATTGATAACTTCATGAAATTATTGAAAAATCTTTCGATTGTAGTATTTAATTTTTTTTTATATATTTTCTAAATTTTATAGCCATAAATAAAAATTAAAAAAACGTTTTATAGTTTTAACACCTCATAATAAAATATTATTCAATTTATTTATAATTGTCAAAACAAAGATGCTTAATGAGCTTAATTTTACATGATAATTTTGGAATATTTTTGGATCCGTTTATATAATAATATGATCCTACTGTCCATGGTAAGATAACCATCACGGGAAAATTTAGTTCTGCTTTAAATTAATTTGACTTACATACCACTGAATCTCAGTGAAGGACATGAAGCAGATTACACCAGCGACGTATGCTGTAGTAAATTAGGACGATTTACTCTACGTACCTACTTACATGATGAATGCACGTTCCATGGAATTATTGCTGGAGTTAGTTTAAATTAATGCTAACACCCGTGCTCACAAAATTCATATTTAGACATGGATTATTCTGATCTACATAGAATGAGAATAGTGTAATTTTCAATTAAATCAAAACCTTACAAAAAAATGTTTTACGTTTCACCTACTCAGTATTATACCGATAATTTAAAATTTACATCAATATGAATTTTAATAAAATAAACACCACGAATTACTTTCACATTTCACAAAGGCGTTCTAAATAAAAAAAGAAATATTTATTTATTTTCCAGAAATATAACTTCAACAGATAAAAACTTTACTACTACGAAACATTACTTTTATCTAAATACACATTCTTATAATAATCATAGTAAATGGACTTTACTGTCTCACTAGACTTGAGTCTGTTCTGAGGCAGTATTAAAAACAATCATATGACTTTGTTCCAAAATACATTTTTTGAATTTTTAATGAGAAATGTCAGAATGTACCATAAACAATTGACAATTTTAGCCAGGTATTGAGTTGAAACAACGCTTGTTTACGTTTGTAAATAACGGGCGGTTAACTAGGTACAATGGTTGGAATAGCGGCTATACCATGAGAGTATCACGTACTGATTCATATGCCGTATTGTAGAACATAATGAAGTGTTTCCAGTTAGCTCTCTCGCTCTTGATAATGTTCCAGATTCTCTAAAATACAACATACACTCTTGCACATTTCCTGTTATTGTATGTCCCTATATAAACTTGACGTTGACCACTCGTAAAACATCTAAGTTCAACTTTTCTTCATACATTCCTAATCTGTACGAGCATTGTTCTCTTCGTCTTTCCACGCTCCTTTCGGTAGCACAAGGTAGAAATTCTCTACTCAGAAATTCTGTCCCAACAGAATAGGTAATCTCTTTCTACATCATTCCAAATATTTTGAAGTATAGCTCAGTTGTGAAAAATGGCATGGTGGCATAGATAGATAAATCATCAGATATCTGAGTTTATATTAACTTGTGAGTAGGTACTGTTTTTTTACTCCAGAATTTGAACACTGTTTTGTTTGGAAATATTAAAATAAAATTTTAGTCTGTTTTTTTATAAAAAAATATTTTCCAATATTTTTTTGTTCTTTCTCTATTATTTTACTTACTATTTTAACACTTTCTTCGTAAATAGACTGTATGTACATTCACCTGAAATTAGTAAACAACCACTTTTTTAGATCCCGTTTTACATTTTTTAACGTTCTCTTTAATAAATCTTCTCATCCGTTATTTTTTACATACAATTTATCAGTGTACATCAGATATCCAGTCAGGTCCCAGACCATCCTTTATGTTTGATTTTTTAAACCCACTTTTTTCGGTGTGAATGATGAATATCGTTAAGAAGGATGCCTTCCGTAATCCTTTACAAATCGTATCCTTTATCTGTATCCTTTCTGCCGCCAAACATTGTCTATCAGTGATGAAAAAATTAAACTTTCACATTTTTTTCTGTCTCTCGTTTATCTTTAGGCACTACACGTAAAAATAACATTAAGATTAACGAACTTATGACACAAGAGTTAGGTTTTTAATTAATTTAGGGCCAATTCTGAATCTTAATGAACTAACTAACTAAAAAGTTGATTAATATTAGTTATTATGTAGTATTCAGCATCAGTTATGAACTATAAACAACTTTAACTCGAGAACCACCAAGTGCAAACGGTAAAATCTATGGGACAAACTAATATTAGTCAGTGATGCCGCAATACAAAATGTTTTTCACGTTCCGATTTACACTTCTGGCAACAATTTAATAGTTGTCGCGCGTGAAAATTGTGAAATGTCAGATTTGCCGATATATTTTGGCATTCGTATTTGCGTCGGTGGTGGTGTAATTTTACAATTTATACATGCGAATAGTTGCGAGGGCCCTAAAAATATAAATTTTTACTTTTAATTGAAAAAAACAACTTAACACTTCCAAAATATAGCAATATTCTGCGGTAAAATGACAGCAACTAATAATATTTGCACATTAAAAGTCGCGAATAAAATTCTGCCAAATCCAACTTATTTTAATCGTCGGCTGTCAACTAAAATTTCATTCTGAATACGAAATCCATAGATTCTCAAAATTTATAGTTGTACTAAGGTGTCAAAATGAACTAAATTAGTTCGGAAAACTGTGAATACGAATTAGAACTAATTATCATGACTCAACTATCTCCTCACACTTAGTTGACTTAGTTAGTGCAACTAAACTATTTTATGATTCAGAATTGGCCATATTGTCACTAAGATTTAGTTACACGGTTAGTGTTCTATTTTACAATAGTTTTATAATGGGGAACATGCATGTGTGAGAAATATGAATAAATAGTATCGATTTATATGAATAGAAATACGCTGATCACGAATATCCTAATAAGAAACGATATATTAAAACTTTTCATTTTAAAAATTCATATTTTCAGTCATTGAATAATCCAGTGTGACGCCATAAGGCGGTAAGTCGTACCATAACGCATATTTTCACTCGTAGTCTGTTTTTACCGCATGATGACGTCACGCACCTATTCCGTCCTGGGTGAACGCATTTTTCCGGCGAAGTTCGAAAATTGCTTTTTCAAATGGTGATAAAAGCCTTAAAAATGCATATGTAAAAAAATAAAAACACTTGTATTTTTTGTAGGTACCTACCTACTATTTTTTCTGTAGGTATGTATTATAATTAAATATATTATTTATCCATATTTACTATCACGACATCTCCCCGAGTGGAGTAGCCACAAGACAAAGTGCATGCAACAAAAATACAGATCGTCTTTTGTATCGACAAAAATAATAGATTCAGGATGGGTGGCGCACCTCATTACTGAATTGAAGTTGTAAAATACCATAAACGTAATGTTTTACAAATACCTGCCTTGATTTACAGGACACTCTAAAACTTTCAGAAAAGAGAGGGAGACGTCTTATTCTTTGGTTGTTTAAATTCAGAAATCTCTAAATATTTAACACTACAGGTTATGGTGATTGATAAATTATCCTACTTCTTCTTCTTTCTGTGCCATGTCAGGTCCTCCCGACGTTGGCGATCACTCCGGCGTAAACCTCCCTGTCCTGTGCTGCTCTTAACAGGTCATCTACTGTCCGGATTCCGGTCCACTCCCTTATATTGCGCAGCCAGAACATCTGCTTTCTGCCAACTCCCCGTCTTCCCTCTATCTTGCCCTCCAATATAAGGCGGAGGAGACGATACTTCTCTCCACGCAGCACGTGACCCAAATATGAGATCTTCTGACTGGACTTAAAATAATTCACAGTTGATTCGTTGGCGTTTTATAAATAAATGAGAAGTAATTTTGTTGTGTCCCGTTTGGATGTATTAAAAACTCATTTATATAATCAATATTTTTTCAATACTGTCTTTTTTTAATAGAATTCGGTTTAAAGAAACTTTAAAATTAAATAACTTTATGATATTATGTCATAAAGTTAAATGAGTCTGTTTTTAAACAACATTCATAGCAGTTTATTTTTTCTAACATTATTAATTTGCACGGAAAGTCTTTTCGATAAAAAAGACGTACTTTTTAACACTTCTGATTTTTTAAATTATATATTATTTTTTTGAGAAAAAAAAACTTATTTTAGCTGCTCATATGAGTATATATTTAGATAATTATCTTCAAGCTAAAATATAGAAAATGTTTTATGATTATTTTCTTCTCTAATAAAAAATACAAAATTCTCTCATAAAAAAAAATCTTTTATATCAAACGAATACTTGTCTCCGTAATAATATCGTTTAACAAAATATACACGAAAATTTGAACATGGCAAAAAAATCTCAAAATGGATTATCCCTGACATTATTTATACAAGAATAAAAAAACTTTTGCTCTAATGAGTCATTGTGTAATACTTTATAAGCCGATTAAACAAAACCTCCAAGAATAAGTTGCAAATAATTAATTGTACACTTTTGCAAAGAATTTTTAAGCCTTAATTTGAATTGTTTTAAAACAGTTAGCTATATTTTAAAATATAGGTAACTTGTTCATTTCTATTAAAAAATAGATGTTTGCTAATTTGATTTCTATTTCTCGATCTGTGTCATCAAGGTTTTTCCTAAAAGTGAAGAGTAGTCAGCAGATTAATAACATCAATCAGAAATCTCGATTGGAGAACCATGGCTACACAATGCAACATTGTGTAAAATCTAATCGGAAGAAGTGAGAAAGGTGTCCCAACGCTTACGAATTGGCTCTAGGCTGGCTTAAGTGATCACTTTCGGTGTGCATGGACAACTTTCACCAATTCCACCATTCTCACTGTCACGATGTATAGTCCACCAACCGAGAGACGCTTTATGCAAACCTTAGAAGCAACCATCTTTTTGGGATCTCATTTTTCAGATCTCAAATGGATCGCGATCTCCCGTCTAAATGGCGCCGGAACAATTAAGTTCAATACTTTATCGGCTGATAGTTCGACCAGTCAGCAACAAATGTTTAGAGTATTTACTATTTTTTTATTGATTAACCGGATTTGGGTGCAGAGATTTCTGATTGGTTTTGTCATCTGCACCCAAATCCGGTTAATCATTAATAAAAAAAATAGTAAATATTCTAAACATTTGATTATTAACATGTAAGTAACATGCATGTCATCTTCTCAGTGCCACAAAAATAAGACATTGAAGATGGGTGGTGTGTTTCATTGATGAAACGAAGTATTTTAATATTATTTTGTCTACGACATTATTTGTACTAATATCTGCCTTGATTGTGACCTTTATGTCTTTTCATTATATGAGCATAAAATAAAAACTTAATGGATTATTAGGTATTCGTGTAGAGGAGTGTGTTTTTAATTTTTACCTATCTTTGACCGAAAACCATTACTGAGAAAAGTAATTAACCCTACTGGTCTTGATAAAATTCTGAGATCTAAAATCAATCTGAGATCCTATCAATATAATTTTAGCGTAAAATTAAATTATTATATCTAGGTTTATATTACTTGTTTAGATCAGTTTTCTTATAACCACCAACAAATAATTTTTTAAAATAAAATTCAAATATTCTCGAAAGCTTTGAGATATCTTAAGTGCTATGATTAGATTAATGTTCTTTGATCTCCTTCCAGAAGACTATAATGGCTCGTTACGGATCTTTAACCACGGTGATATAACTTTCAATCTACGCTTCAGCAATTTGTTTGTTTCCTTCATCGATTCTATATTATCATCATAATGAATTGGCATTTTATTACTGCCTGTCACTTATATCTAAGCAATTATTATAATAAATTAATCATAGATAGGAAGTTTATTAATTTGCCCATAAACTGTGTTTGTTTTTACCAAATTGTGCGTTCGTTGTCATGAAATTTTACAAGCACCACAAACATGTTTGTTCTTTGAGCGAAATAATATTTTGATTTTTTCATTCAATGCAGTAGGTAAACAAAAAGATGGTTTGTTTCTGTGGTTTTGGTTATACATAACGAAATTCAAAGTGACCTTATGGAGTCACTGGTGAAGAAAAGGTCTCTTACTCTTTTTTGTAAGTATTCAAGTGTCTTGTAAAATGTAGGTATTTGTAAAACATTACGCATAAGAAAATTAACATCAAGATTTCGGTGATGAGGCATATCATTCAAGATGAATGTTTTATTTTTTATTGGATAGGACAATCTGCATTTTCATAACGTGGCTACTTATGGATATACTACTACTACTACTATACCATCACGGCATATCCCGCAAGTGGGGTAGCCAGCAGACCAGCTGCATATAAAACATGCAAGCTGTCTTCTCCGTGCCAATATAAAATTAAGACATTCAGGATGGGTGGCAAACCTCATCGCCGAATTTAAGATGTAAAATGTCTTATTTTTTCGAACACCTGCCTTTTACAGGACCTGGATGGATATACCTTAACGGTATATTAGAAGTAGTAGTAAATCAATGAGCCCAATGGAATCGAATGTTGAAAAAGACAATATTCACGTCATCTCTTACTCATTATTTTCTCGCTTAACAGTCGTCTCAATATTTTTTCAATTGTCTTTATAACATTCCATATCGTTACATCTGTCAAAATTTTACAAGGTGTTGCCAGAGTTTTGGACACTTTTTGTAATGTTTATGAATTTAAGTGATGCAAGCGCTTAATGCTTGCAAGATGCAAGCAAGCAACCGCAAGCGAAAGCAAAAGTAAACATTTATTTTAATACACTTTGGATCTTTGTGGTAAAAAAGATTGACACAACTAATCACTATACAATATTCATCAAATTTTCACGTTATTTTAATCAAACTAAGCAAAGCATTTAAACCGATCTACATTACTGTTATAGTATATGTAGTTTGGTAAATACTCCCACTATAGTATAATTTGGTACATAGTCCCTTATGCGGGTTAAATATTTACATTTATAGTAGAGAGAGCAAATGATAATAAACCTATTCTAATATTGACTGTTAATAAATAATTATCATTCCATCTGTTGGAATAACCAAACAAACTGTCTAAATAGTTTGATAATACCTTGGTGGGCACCGTTTATTCAAATATTAACTTCGTAAAGCGAAAACACATTTATGGAAAAAAAAAATCGTTACACGTTTAGTTTTGAAAAACTAATTAAAGTTATTTTAATTTTTTATTTTATATTCTTAAGGGACACAAACAGTTCAACCAACAAATATTAACATTTATATTTTTCCATTAAACAAACCAATCAAGGTCCCGCAAATTACCGAAGCGTATGACGAACACGTTGCTAGTAAATAATACATGCTATAATTGATTGTTATAGTTTGATTTATAGAGTCTGGAGCTACATAACTAAAAGGTCTACCGCGCGGACACTTGTGAGCTTTTCTTAAAGATTAATCTGGATTTGAAATAAACCCAAATCTTTTCTCACAGAAAGCGATATGCTTGAATAATGTGATGATGAAATTAAGTCGGCTGCGGATGGAATCGAGCCCGGTTTTCTCGATCGAAAGTCGGAGACTCTACCATCAGGATACCGACTACGTCAATACACAGCAAAAATAAAATATGATCTTAAGTTTTTTTCTTCAAAATGGTGATGGTACCAGATCTTTGAAAAATCGTTGGACACCCCCTTTCCTAGTAAAATAACGCATTTTATCAACGAGAGTTAACGTTGTAGTTAAATAACATGAGACTTATGGATTAACTACTCATTAATCGATAATACGAGCTCAGTCAAATTATATCGTGTAATGTATATTCTGTCTTCCTTGTCTACAGAACGAATACAGCCAACTATTTCTATGGATATTTTACGATTAAATTTATTAATGTTATTAATAGACTACCTTGGAAATCAATCAATTTTACGAAATACTTGAATAAATAGATAATTTATCGGTATTTATTTTGCTGAACTCCATATCTATTTATAATAAAATAAAAACATGTTTCAAAGCTTTACCAGTTGCTTTAGAATAATGTAACCTATGTTTAAACATATTATATATTTTTCAAACAAAGAGGTCTAGTAAAAAAAGAGCTATTGAAAATTCGTAACATATTTTTATTTTGTTTCTTCCTGAATAAATATTGTATGTTTTAATTCTTCATTGAATCGTGATAATCTTGGTTTAAGGTCACTTTAGAAAAAGCATGCATAGTTTAATTGCTTATATTGCTTTATTTAATAAATTATTTTATAGTTGGATTTTTACTATTTTGATTCATTATAGTGTTGTATGTTCTCTATTGTGTACCTAGTGAATTTTCTTAGAATTTCCTTTGTCTAGAATAAAATTAAATGAAACTTACCTACGTTAATCGAAATATTGTTTTTCTGAATACTACAGTAAATGAAAAACAAAGTACAAAGTGAATTATTCCATTTCCTGTATAGTAATGTAATTTTGCAGACCGTGTACACGGGTAAATTTAATGTTTTATCTACTCAATTCACAATATTATGATGGCATGTTTGTCATGTTAACAGGCTTTGTTAGTGTAACCAGAGCATCCTTTGATGAATTATATAATATCGGTACGTTATCTAACTAATACAAACATTTTGTGTAATAATTGCAGGAAGTGGTTGATTCGTTTAATAAACCTGGTATGGTCCAAATTCTGAATTACATTACAATATTTACTTCATCAATGCCTCGGTACCGGGAATAGTAATTATTATGCCATATCCTATTGAACTTTTGTTGCCAAAACTTGCAGTTCTCTGCTGTATGCAAAGCCCCTTGTAATGTGCTCAATATTTGTCGCTTCATCTTGTCACTGCTTGATCTCTTCCTCGTCTGTCTTCCACTGTCCCAGTTATTACTAGCTTCTTCAGGTTGTCAGGCTCCTTTCTCGCAACATGTCCAAAATTTCATCGGTCACGCCGTCTTTCGGAAGCTGAGAGACTGATGAAGATGTTTAAACCATTTAGAATTAAGTATCTCATTGGTTCATTGTTCAGTGCAATGCACTCGAAACAATATCCTCCAGCGTCGTAAATACAATAAAAACTTCAACATAAATATGTACATTATTTTCACTTTACATAAATCCAGGATTAGAATTTGAGAAAACCTTTTTAAAGGTAATTAGAATTACGTTTACAATTTACATATTCCAATTCAGTTTGTAGGTAACTAAGTTAAGGTGGTATGAGGTGAATTAAAGTATTATCTGAATTGCCAACTTTTAAATGACACCTCAAGGATTTTATTAATCCTTCACTATAACAGTTTTTGTTATAGACATGTCTCCCAGGTATAGATCTCACACACTTAAATAATAGCTTTCGAGAATATTTTCGATGTTTTTGGCATTCACTATGTGATAATTACGCGACATGATTAGAAAATGAGTTTAATTCACAATGTATTTAAATTATCACTTGATATTTATATGTAGATCTGATCTGGTCGCAGATCTACATATAAATATCAAGTGATAATTTAAATACATTGTGAATTAAACTCATTTTCTAATCAGTTTTCGAGAACCCTGGAAAAGTCAAATATTTGTTAAACTTCATCTTATTGGTAATTTTGCGACGAGCAATGCCACGCATTCTAAATTCATTGTAAAATATGGAGAAGGTGAGGTCCGTGGACATATTTTGTATGTCCAGGAGCCTTTTTGAGCCACATTAGACAGGAATGAAATATTTGTTTAGTTTTTGTTTTTCTTTCTGTATTTTGTACTGTACTGGAAATAATAACAATGAACTCAAAGATGGGCTGATCAAGTACAAAAAATATGTTTAATTGTTATTATATAGTATTTTGTAAAATTTTTTTTTATGTTGCCCATTTTTTTAAATAAATAATCAAAAAAAAGTATTGACCTTTCAAAGATTTACCTTTTTATCTATACTTTGATAAGTCGCTATTGTCTGTTTTTGTTTACTACTACTATACCATCACGGCATATCCCACAAGTGGGGTAGCCAGCAGATCAGCTGTATGTTTACTATGAAATAAAATAACATAAAACGTAATAATGGAGAGGAATTTCTACATGGTTATGATATGGTATGACACGCATATCACCTATTAGCTACTTGTGGGTTTTACCATGGTGTAGATAGACAATAATTATTGTTAAAGCTAATAATATTTCCTGTGTAGTCACGTATCACCATTATAAGATAAGCACATTCTCAATCACATACTACAACCTTCAAATATCCTTTCTCAATTTGACACACAGTTACGAATAACACACATATTATACCTAAGCAATAATTTATCAAAAGGTCTCACTCATTACACGCAGTAAGGTATTATATATGTATATTAAATGGTAACATATAACAATATCAACCCTTCGGTATGCTAATGAAAGCTCAAGGCTTTGAATGTGAGACTTTATTTATTGCTGCAATAAACAATTTCATTGAAATCACTGCTAACAAATAATATATATATATATATATATTATTAAAGTTACCATTTATATTAATAATGATTATAAATGAAGTCATTAAAATTGAGATTATTAACATGTAAACAATGTTGTTATTTCGAAGCTTAGAAATAATATAGATCCTATTATTTTTAACTGCTTTTTAAACACATTTAGATAATCGCCGTATTAGTCTGCCCGCGTACCGCAAACAACCATTAAGTTAATGTGTTAAAGTCCCTAAACGATTAAACTGTTAATGCGTCTTTGTTATCATTTATTGCGCTATCCTTAATTTATCGACAATATTTATTTTTTTTACAATTGCCGTATTCGTTTACTTTAAAAGAGTTTAATTAAGTTGTGAAGATTCTCAAAATAACAAACATTTTTTAAATTTTCATCTCATTTGTGATTATTTTAATTTTGGGAATCAGTGCTGCTGCAGCACAAATTTATTTGTGTATATTATTAATGATTTGTCTCAATGTTTAATATATAAATAATATTTTTAAATAAAGTATTAATTTGAAATTGGAATAGCAACCGAGATGAGTATTGAATTTAGAATGGAAAAACAACGACAGACCTTTAAACATTTCCCCCTCTTTCTGTAAGTTTTCAAGTGTCCTGTAAAAGAAAAACAATTATTCACAAGACATCTTGTATTTTTTGTTCATTTTTCATTTTATTTCGTATGTTTATCAAACATATTTCACAACCAAAAAACATTTAACGTCTTCAATTTAGCGATGATCTATTCCAGCTTTCTTGAATTTCTCAAATATTTTTTCCACGCAAGAAGGGGACTACCCGATTATTATTTTTATACACGCAGTAATCTAGTAGCCACTCCGCTTGTGGAATATGCCAGATGGTATATAGATACAAAGATAGATAAACAATGAAATTTCATTATAAAATCACTTTTCACTCATTTTCTTTTTGGTACTTTTCAAATATTGTGTTTCTTGTTTTGTATATTCATTCTTGATACCTTTTACCGTAAAAGCAATTTTAATCATAATGAACTACTTCAAAATTATTACAGATTTAAATGTTTAATGTAGTATTATTTTTTCAGTCTCACTTAAAATACTGCGTTGCAAAGTGCAACGTGTACCAAAAGCATTAAAGCAGATAGCAGGTAATATGCTTATTTAGCGACATTTACATAATATTATGTACATGGTAAAATGATCAGGTAACTTTTGAACTTGGTGGTTTCATTATTCATTACATGGTTGTATACCTATCACTTTGAACCCGTCTTTTACTTCGTCAACTTTATGATTTTTTAAAGTTTTTGATCAGTTGGTCTTGTATATCATTCTATTGGCGATGTTTTTTCAATCAACTAATTATAGGAATATTCACTTTTATCCGCGAAAGTGATGTATTTTTTAAATAAAGATTATCTATTTAAAAAAATATATTATCATTAATTTGCGCTTAAAAGTTCTAATGGGTATTTTCATAGTTCTATAGCACTATATTCTACGCATGGCAGAATCATTCTCCATTATATTGTTGTACCTATATCTCATTGAACTCGTCTTTTACTTCGTCAACTTTATGATTTTTTTAAGTATTTGATCAGTTGGTCTTGTATGTATATCTCTTGGCGATGTTTTTTCAATCAACTAATTATAGGAATATTCACTTTTATCCGCGAAAGTGGTGTATTTTTTAAATAAAGATTATCTTTTTAAAACTGTTTAATTTTCATTGATTCGCGCTTAAAAGTTTGATTGATATTTTCAGAGTTCTGTAGCACTCTAAATCGTACATGACGGAATGATTGTCCTTTACACTAAAGGTGTACCTATAATTATTTCTGAAGAGCGGTAGCAGCCGACTTCGACGATATTTTCCCAAACATTGTTTCGTAACATTTTACCTACTTTGATACTAGTTTTAAACTTCTAGAAGTGTATATTTATATCCAGTATCTTCATCTAAAAAGTTAATTAAAATCAATGGCATTGATCTGTCAACAATCAACAATCAAAATTAAGAGTTTGTCGGTATCCTGGAGGTAGAGTCTCGGCCTTGTGAACAATATAACAAAACCCATATATATATAAAAAAAAAATCAAATACAATTTGAAAATGTTAATTTCCAATTAAACAATTAAAATTCAAGATAAAAATCAAAACACATGTATAAAACAATCATAATTAAAGTTATTAAAAGTATAAGTAATTGAAATAAATTTACATATTAAACAAACCAACTAATAGAATACTTAGGATATTTGTACGAACATTATTTTGTTCGTTAAAATGTGCTTATTGGATTTAATTGAACTATTCGTATTATGTTCACGTATGTATGTATTGAGAGTAAATTTTATTATATGATATAAATTTTCGTACGTTGTTAATAACACACTAGTTTTAATTAAAATTATACGTCGGAAAGTTTTAACGAATGAAATTCAACTTTCGACTTGTCTCCCTATATGAACGTAATGTAATTATACGACAGATAATGTATGACTTTGTATGTGTAAGGGCATTTCGAAAGCAAAGATCGATCAATAATGGAATTAGTGAGAAAATTATCATGTTTGTCTACTAAGTATAAACGTTACTATTTCAGAATATATAATATGTAAATCTATTGCCCAATCACGATTCATGTTTGCTGCGTTTGTATCAAGAAAGTGACTTCACAACTTGGAATAACTCAAAAGTGTCTAATAATTCTCACCACAGTTCTTATTCTCTTATAAATAACATAACACTTTCCAATAATTCACAGTAATATTTGTTTTTTTCTTGTAACAAAAGTCGTAATTGATAAAATGTTCTATTTAATCCTTTTAATCTTATAGTTTATATACTGTCATGTTTAAAATTTCGATGACAAAAATTTGCAAACTGGCTTAGAAAAAATAAAATCATTGTTCAGATATTGCAATTACCTTAATTTATCAAACCTTCTTTTTGATAATATAAAGATGATCAACCAATTTTCTGTGTAAGAACTTCTCATTTATTGTTTATTTACAATCGTAACTAAATGAGCCCTAAACAAAATAATAAAAATAAATGAAGGGGACAACCCATAGGGTCAGAAAAAGGGAATAAAATATTTATTTGACACTGTGGCTACAAAAAAGCTCATCTGTGTGGAAACACATAATGGAAACACATTAAAAAAAAACTAACAATAACAACTATGAAACAACTTTGTAACAGGACAACAATATAATAAAAATGTTTATTTATTGCAGGATAAACCAAAAGGTTGCTAATTTAATCCTGGTCAATTGAATCGAAGCTCTGCACGTTAACCAGAAAATCCTAATGTTTTCGAATATTTTATGATAGTTTAATTTTTTTTTACAAATACAATATTCGAATTAAAAATTCGTATTTACTTAATTTGATATTCCTGAAACTATATGGTGAATAATCTCCAGCATTAGACTCTCATAAACTATCGAAATTTTTTATTGATTTTATTTCTTCATTTAAACCTAAACGCTCCTTCTAGAGAATAAGTTGGAAACAAATCTCGCATACTCAAAGCAATTCTATGACAGTTGTTTCACTTCTTCTCACGGTAGGTACTTTTATTTTTGATATTGTTGTTGTAGGAATGAGTATAACGTTGTTCGTTCCTACATTGTAATGTATGTAATGTGTTCTACTTTTTTCGGTTGAAAAAAAACGTGAATACTTTGACTATTAAATACTTCTTCAATACATTTAATTTCCCGAAGTTCGGCCATTACTTCTTTGTTGGAATGTATTTTTTAGTACTAGTAGTTACATATTAAAAGATTTTTCTCCCCATTTTCAAGGTTCAATAGCTTTGAGTACTTTCTTCTTTTTTTTCATTTCAACTTTACACAAATAGATTTCTGTTTTATGGCTCTTTTGGTAATAATATTAGTTTCATAATTAGGAATATCGCGTAATAAATAAAAAGTTTTTTTATTGCTAATCGGTATCTTACAAACTCCGAAAGGTCTTTGTTCCGAAAACCATAAAGAATATAAATGTTTCGCCATTTCAAAAAAATCATTTCGGATAATTTCAGTCGAAAATAAATTTCAATTATGTCCAAAAATATCTGATCCATCGGTTTAATAAATATTTTCGTTACTTAGTATATTTGTATAACTTTTTGACCAGGAAAATGACGCGTTTAGAAATAGAAAAACGTATAATGCGCGGCATCATTTAAATTGTTTATTTGTCTCTAGGCCCGAAGTTTACAGATCTGTATTGTTATATTTTTTCGTTGTAACATGGCTTTAGAAAGATGAAAAATTATTCCTGTTTTAGATGAATGCCGAAATATTGTTTCATATAAATTCTAGTTGCGACTCGACGTTGCTGTTGTTTCTTCATCTTTACATACAAAAATATATTTGTGATACAATTATTCATTAATCTTAGTTATCTTGTCACAGTTTTACCCGCCAGTGTCAGAGGGATATAGTATCTAAAGGAACATTCCAAATGACCCAAATTCTCTTTAATGAAATACTTTTACGTTCAGAAAGGATGCCTTGCCATTTTTACAACCTTTGTCCAACATATAATTGTCAAAAATACTTTTGTACGTACTTTCCAGAACGAAATATAATGTTTTTTTTGTTTTGAACATAAAATTAGATGAAAGATATCACAATAGTTAGAAATCTCGCCACTGCACATCAACTAACTTTTTTATATAAAGTGCTCTGTTGATTTTGTTATAATTATGAATGATGATGTGCAAAAAGAATAAAATAAATAAATAAATAAAATTACTGGGTATTCATACGGATGAAATAACCTAAATGCTTAGATATCCACGGAAAAGGATGTTGAGAGAAATTAAATTTCTTGCGTTCTGCTTTTCTTGGATAATTCATAAAACACGCATGTAAATCTGCACTTTGTGAATTTTTTCGAATCATCGAAAATACTATAGAATATTTAAGATACCTTTCACGTATTGAATCGGACAGATAGAAAATGTCGTCCAGCAAAACAGATTTTTATCTGTTGAATAATCTTGATATATTGCATTTATCAGTAGGTTTCATGAATCCATCGACGATATCCAATCAAAAAATCTTATCTTACTTAAAAATAATTATCAAATATATCAGCAATTCTTGAATTCCTTATTTCGGAGACATTATTTCATTCTACGTATTTATTTGTGATTAAAATTACATCAAAGCTTTTGATTTATGTACTCGGACAAACAATGTTTCCATTCAAATTCTTCTGAAATGAAGTAAAGTATATTCGATTTAATTAGATAACTGTAAATGTTAAGAATGGTTAGCTTTTTTGTCTAATATTGATTAATATTTTTAATCTTACCTGAGATTTTTCTTAAATTCTTTTGCGATTGTTAATATTATAATCTTGAGCTTAACTCTTCTGTTGCATTCAGACTGACTTTTCAAAAATAATGAAGCTTTTAACGTTAAAATTAATATTCATTGTTTATTCATCAAAGAGGGTCGTCTCCATCTTCATTTTCTTGTCGACAATCGTAGAAGTATCATTTAATATTCAAATTCCAATAAGATAACCGTGTTTACTTTGTACAGAACAAGTACTTCAGCGCTAACCCGTTGTTCAATCATCCAATACTTCAAAAAGACTCAAAGGAAGAATAACTGAGGTATAGGTAAAGTTAAGAATGCAATGGAATCTTTGATAATCACCTGATAAATATTTAATCCTTTCATTAATATATTTCTATGTTCAAATATACTTTAGTTAGAGTAGAATTTATGTAAGAGTGCCCCTAACACTGTAAATGATCACTAACACATCCTTCAGTAATGAGTATACCACACACACCACACAATGCATCAGCCAATCACAGAGATGCTACTCGGTTACTAATACAATGACGTGTTCTGTAATACACATTACCTATGACTGTGTGCGTTGCGGTGCTAGGGCACTATTAAAAAAATCAGGTCTACACCGCCATCAGACAAGACGAAAAATATTAATTCGTCTTTGATTGTATTTCCTCTATGCTTAAAATATTACACATCGCAATTATTAGAAAACCGAATACTGGAAATAAAATAGGGGCTAAGCTCCAAACGAAATATTTTTTTTAAATAACGATGTGTGGCACTAACCGACTTTTTCGATGGATCTAAGAGCCGAAAACAGATAGGCATGACACTTATACTTTTTTTGCGGGATTGGCTTTGGCATATATTATACAACCGATTAACGAAAAAAGGTTGATACGTACCTGCGTACTCTCCGCTGGTTACTCCCCTTTAGAATCCAGCCAGTGTCCAAAAACACAGCCTCCGGCTTAGCTCAGTCTTATCTCTTTAGGCGGAGGTGCAGGTCCCGATCAAAAGTATATGTACTTATTGGTTCGGTTTCTCTCTCTCTTTCTCTATTCTTGCCTTTTGGCTCTATGACAGAGGGATAAGTGGGGTGTCCTACTCTCTACTTAAATTAAAATCTTAATTTGGTATGACTCACGTTTATTGAGATATAAAAGCAAAAAAAAAAAAACAACATTTAACAAAAGAAAACCTAAGGCTATGTGTGTTACAACTAATTTTGTTATTCCTGATAATCAATCAATCAATAAATCAAATCAAAGAGAAAAAAAATAATTTCACCATAAACATTTAGCAATAGGTTCACATTCATGCACATAGAATATTTATAGGTATACAGTATCAATTTGGCACATGCACATCTTAGAATATATTATAGTATCAACTTAGGGAAACAATTGTTCCCTTTCTCTGAATATTTATAGGTATACAAATTTGCATTTTATTGATTAACCATAGTAATGACATTACTATCCTGGACAACTCAGGATTTCACTGTTTTGCGAAAAATCACCGCAAGGGCACACATATATTATCATTCAATATATTAGGTCTTATATTAATTACTCTACTCCCAGATACCCTGATTTGTTGCAATACAAAAAAAATCAAAAAAAAAATAAAAGGATTGAAGTCAAATTATGATTGATCCCTACTTATCAGAGACAATTGAAACAGAAAAACTCAAATTGTCATAGAAAATTTCAATATTTAAGTTGTACTGTATAATATGTAAAAATTGTTTATTTGTATTAATAAAATAGAATACAAAAAAATAAACTCAATTCACAACCACCTTAGGATTCGTTACGTGAATTAAATAACTTCCAACTTATCGCTATGTACATATTCAATTAATATTGGATATTGCATAATTTCATAAAAAAATAAAAATAAAAGAAAAAAACTAAAAACCAAGTGAAAACAAAACAACAACCCCTTTCTTCCTTGTCTACTCTTCCTATTCCGTTCCAGCGATTTCTCTACCCCAATACCTGACTATCATGTCTAGATAAGATATCAATATTCTTACGGCTGTACGACGGGAAAGGCCTTCTGGGATGATTCCACGTTTCTGGTCGTTCCTATTCCCACGATCCAGTTGGTAACGTTCCTTCAGTCACGACACAACGATTCACTTGTTGGACGTCCACGCCCTCAGCTTTGTGTTCATATAACAATGTTCTATAACACCTACACCAGTCTATGCGAAAGATGACAGCTTGCCTGAATTCAGCTGATTAAATAACTTCACAATATCGTTTCAACCTGTGAGTAGAAACGATATTATTTCTATCACGATTGTCCAGGGAGTTTCAGATACCGATTTAGGTACTATTATTAAAACACTGCGCTATTTACCTTTAGTAGGTAGATACAAAAAATCACAAATAAAGTCATTAATTCTCCTCCGGTCACAATTCTAAAGTCTGATTTAATTTAATTATTATTATTACCAATATAATTATCTATCACCAATTTCTCACTCAACAGATACGTCCTGTTCTCACCTCGATTTACAGAAAGTCACGAAGGAATTAATGATTTCTCCCCCCGATCACAATTATATAATCTGACTCGTTTGCGTGTATTTAATTTAATTATTATTACCAGTAATTATCTATCACCAATTATTCACTCGCAGAATGTTTTTACTAGTTCGATGGAATAGCACTATCACAAAAATTATTTTCTAAGTCAAAACAAAAAAAAAACATGTAGATATATTTAATCGATATCAAAAATAAAACTGACTATCTACACTGACAATGATCTTCCACCAAAGCAATACGGCTTTTCTCTAGTCAGATCGACAACAGACGCGCGACCTCTGACCGTTTTCTCTCTCGAAAGCGAAATTCGGAATCTGACTAAGGAATCGCTGTGCAATGATTTTTATTAACTCATCTATCGATCTCCTACCCAAATCACGGACAAAAAAATCTTATGTAACCGCCCTTAACCCATAATGTCATTGGTCCGTCATTATCCAATTAACGCTTCGCATTCGTTGACATCTGGATTGTTACCGATAGCCCGTTTCCAGGGTCGGTCCCCCAATGTAAGGCACGCTTTGCTCTTGCCCCGTGCGGGAATAAAATAGTGCGAAAAAATTAAAACCTCGTTATTTCAATACTTAACACATATCTCCTCCGAATGTCGCGGCAGCTATGTTATAAGTTAATTTCTTCTACCATTGCCCTTTGACATTATTACCGGATACCTACTTCGTCTAATTTCCATTTTCAATTTGAATCGACATAAGGAATGTACGAGGGTCATTTTAATGAAACGATTACGTGGTTATTTTTTTTGTTTATTCACTTTTCCTAAAGAAACGTCTTTCTTACTTCTGCCCGCGTCCATTTCGTAATTTTTCTTTTCTACCGACGGACCTGTTTTTCGGTTTCGGAATCATATGTTCCTGGAAGAGCTGCGATTTTTGACCCCGCCCTGCTTCGACACACCCCATGTATTGTTCATAGCGCCAGGGCGGCAATTTCACAGTGGCCCAACTTACGAGTCGGATTCATTTCGATTTTCAACTTTATTTATTCCAGACCGATTTCTCTCATAACCGCTCCAAGCTTTCAGGAGCAGTCGTTGTTCACCCTCTCCACGCTTAAGGTAACCCCTAGGGAGGAAATATCTTAGTGATTCGAAAAACAATGCCCCCCGCTTCGAAATTAATTTACCCCTTTACTGATCTGCTTATTCGAACAGACAATTTACATATGATAACTCGCGATCTCACCCTTTTTTTTCCATTTTTTTATATCCGGAGTTATTTCACGATTCTTTTCTCCCACTACCAAATTCGATACGCCACTGTTACCATAAATCTTCAGTTTAATGGCCTCGATGTGTGGCCTTCGTTCAAAATTCCCCGAAAGGGTATTTTTTGTTGGTCTATTTTTAGCATGAATTTTGGTAGCTGTCTAATTTGATATTTATGACCGGACCAAGTCCAAAATTTGGACTATATAAAAAAAATACACGGATCAAATTTGCTTCTTAAAATTAAATGACATCCTCTGAATTTATTACTTCCTAAACAAAGACGGAAACTTCCTCTCGTCTACATTCCCACGATTGAGAATCTATCCCTACATACTTATTGTCCAGCATGTGTCTCAAACCCATCATCTTCGAATGCTGAAATTTGTCAACTATTTCCTACATAACAATCCCACCCTACTTAATTTGACAAATTTCAGCCTATTCCCTTGGCCTTCTTAAAAAAAAAACACAAAAATAAATAAATGAACCATCTAACGTTCAAGACATATTCTATCTATTTGCCCGGCGCCACTTGGTTTCGCGTTTTCTGTCTTGTCGTAGCGTTAAACCAAGAAATCTGCTACGTGCTTCGTAAAGTTGTAATATTTCTTGACCATGATAGTCCATTTAACCAAACAGGCCCCCTTACGCCTTAATTAGTCTCCGTTTTATATTCCTACCTTCCTTCCCCCTCCACAACGATATTAAGCTTGTTCATAACCCGTTATTTACGCCTTATCTACGCGTTGTATTTATGCAATAACCATCACAATGCTAATAATACTTAGCCTAAAATACATTTTGCTTTTTAAAAATTTACTTTTATAACTACACTCATGCTTTTATAGGTTCTTAATACAATAAACGTTACATTCTTATATAAAAATATACAATTTACAGAGCAATAGTCATTTTGCGAGTTTTGTTCACCTTGTAAGGGAAATAATTGAATCAAATGAACCAATTCTTTCTCCCGAATCAACCCATAGTCTTCCCGTAATTTTACATCTCCCATTTACTGTATGTTTTCAATGAGTCCCCATATTTTTTTTCTATTTCCAATCGAGTATTTACATCATAGGCAATATCTGATACATTTACTTAACAAGTATGTGGTCACTTATAATAACTAGATTACATAAAACAAAACAAACCCATATATCATTTATAAATACAAATCATCTCCTTCATCGTTTTTCACCATATTCATTATGCACGAATCACCTTCGTGCACTCATTAGGTATCTCAGACCCCTTACCCCTGTCTCAAAAAAAACAGAATACTTTTATACTAACACAATATATACATGGTAAATAATCAAATATCTCTACCTCATTACCACGTTATCACGATTGAAAATGACCATCTATAATTTATCATACTAATATTCAATTAATTTGTTTACACATTCATTTATTTTATTTTATTTTATTTAAGCCCTAAACGGCTGTTACCTCTTACATCAACCTATAGTACA
The DNA here is from genome assembly GCA_947579605.1 of Athripsodes cinereus. Classification (NCBI taxonomy): domain Eukaryota; kingdom Metazoa; phylum Arthropoda; class Insecta; order Trichoptera; family Leptoceridae; genus Athripsodes; species Athripsodes cinereus. The sequence goes on along the minus strand of OX388317.1, from coordinate 8,603,359 downwards.
ATTACTTAACATCATCTAGATTTATATATATACATCATACAATTTATTATAGGTATCAATCAATACAGAAAAAAAATATAACAGTATTTTTTGAACAATAAAACAACCCTAAAATATACGAGAACTATAAGTATAAAATGGTGTGAAATTTAAACAATGAATTTACACTTATACCAAATAATGAAAAATGAAATAAAACTTATCAAAGCTAATTGCTAATTCAATTTAATTAAACATTATAATGAGTCATACCTTGCGCCTAAATTATAATCTAATATACTACTAGCTACTTCACCTACCCTTTCTCCTGACAAGGACTCCAGGTCATTTACCCTTAAATGCCTAAATGTGGGGGGGGCTACCCCCCCTCCATTTTCCGTCCGAGACCAGGTCACAACCCATCATTATGGAGATGGATTTACCACCCTTGATAAATCTGGAAACCGTTTTCCACTCGCGTTCTCCGATAAGATGAGTGAGTCGAACCTTCTTCTATAATCTACGATTCCTTCCATCTCCACTACCTACTAACTCGCTTCAAACTATCTCTCCATGCGGTATCTACCTTGCACTTCCGACCACGATCCCCTCTCGCTCTCAGTTCCGCCTTCTTTCCTCGTTTCTCGTCGCTTTACGATTCTGTCTGACTACTTTCGTAAGTAACACGACAATAGCACCCTTACTATGTCAAGAGCCGTCATGCCTTTCGCATAAAACGGTTCCTTGCTCTTACGTTCTTACAAACCAATCTTCCCAAACTGCGACCTAATTTTCAATTTAATCCTCACGTCCTACAAGCCTTACCCGCACTCTATCTCTTCAGGTAATAACGGTTTTATTTGTTTTCGGCTAACAAAATTTCTATTGTCCTATTCCCTTGGCCACTATTGTTATGTAAACAATAGTTTGTCACGCCTCCTCGTAGTCGTATACCTGTCTCCAAACAGTATTGCTTCCTGTCGCCATCTTGGCTATGCGACATCTCTACATACCTAACCGGACGAATGTTTTCTGCCTTACATTTCGCATATCCATCTTAGCTACTATACGGAATAATAATAACTAAAACTTAGGATTTTGTTAGAAACTAATTACTCTCACCTACTGACATATCCTTATTTCTAGATTTCTACGTACTATTTATCTAATTTGCGACATATACCTAACTGCTAAGTGTATACACTGTACATTCAAATTATCTTTACACTATACCTACCTAGTTATCTCTCTTACAACGAAATTCTTAATTCGGCCTCTATCTAAATCTAGTTATTTTGTTAGTACTTATGTTACGACTTAGGCTAATAATAATATAGGTATGACAAACGGTTTCTATTTTACATGAAAAAAAAAAACATATTAAACCTAATCTAAAATATATACGTATCTATATCCTTCACAACATTATTTACATTAGTTACAGTAATTCTGATGTTCGATATTTTTATTTTATGGTGGTTTTTCGATCTCCTGCCTCTTACAGGACACTCAAAAACAGTAGAAAAAGGTGGGAGTGATATTCTTAGGCCGTCAACTCCACGGCGCGCGTTTTTTCCTTTATGTCGCCACCGTTCTAGACGGCACCTCCTCGATTTCATGTTGGCGTCCCGGCGCCGGTAGTAAGTCGTCAACGTGTACTTTCAAAGGCTTCCCGTGTCGGTTTACCCAATAAACCCTATTATTCCCGGTGGGTATTAACACGGTATACGGACCTGCCCACTTTGGTGCAAATCCAGCATGTCGTCCCGCCGCTTCATTAGACAACGGGTGCTCCCGTATCATCACGAGGTCACCCGTAGTGTAGGTACCTTCACCTGTCTCGTTCGATGAGTATTTTGCGCAATACCTATCCTGATTCTCGCGTATAAGTTGGTCCGTTGCCTCCCTGTCACGCGTGGATCGTTCTCCGAGATCGGTATCTACTAGTTCCCATTCTCCTGGTCTTCTTGCTTCATAACCAAGAAGTGCTCTGCTAGGGGTCATTCCCGTAGCTTCGTTTCGTCGCCTACGCAACGATCCGACTATTTCACCCAAGCACTCCTCCCATCTATTATGCGGCTTGTCCAATAGCCTGATGCGTAGTCCCTTTTTTATGTCCTGGTTCTTGCGCTCCACTGCATTTGCACGAGCGTGATACACTGCGGTTGTCCAGTGGTTACATTGCCACCTCTCAATTGCCTCCTTCCAGGATCGGTGTCGGAACTGTCGACCGTTGTCGGTCACGATAATCCTGGGGTACCCGAATCGAGAGAATATCTGGGTCTCCAGGAGGTTGACTATCTGCGGCGCCCGTCCAGCCCGCATTGGAAAAGCCTCTACCCATTTAGTAAAAACATCGGTAACCGTGAGAATATTACGGTTCCCTCTCGTTGACGTCGGATACTTTCCCATAAGGTCCAGAGATATGATCTCGAAAGCATGCTGTGCCTTTGTAGAGCCTAGAGACGCTCTTTGGTGGGAGGGTCGCCCTCTTGCTCTGGCACAAACCATACATCCCCTCACGTGCCGACGCGTGTCGCCTTCCATCCCTCTCCACACATACGACCGTTGTATGGCGCGCAACGTCTCGCTTCCACCTGGGTGTCCCGCTAACGGGTCATCATGATAGGTCCTTATCACCTTTGGTATCAGGAACCGGGGCACTACCAGCCGACTATCTTGCGCCTCCGCCCCCTTTCGGTATAGTACTCCCTCTTTCACTGTGTAGATACGCATCAATTGCCTCCCTCGAGTGTTGGTATCTTGTGGGGCCCGTTCGGCCCTCTCCACATACTCCGCCAGCCTGGTGAGCTTCGCGTCTTCCCGTTGACCCCCCTTCACTAAACCCGCCAACGAACCTTGCAGACGTTCTTCGCTATGAGGGGTAGCGTCTACCTGCATCACTAGAGGTATAATTTCCTCCGTTTTCCATCCCTCTTGCCTCACATCGGGGTACATAGCCCGTTCTATACCTCCTACCTCTCCCTCTGGACCTCCCTGTGGGTCCCTAGATAAGTGGTCGGGGAGTTCATTCTCCTTCCCTGGGCAGTGCTCGATCGTGAAGTTAAATTCTTGCAATAATAATGCCCACCGCGTTAACTTGGCCCTTTCATCTTTGGCCTTGTGTAACCACGTGAGAGCCCTATTATCCGTGCGTAATTTGAACGGCGCTGACTCTAAAAATGGGCGATACCTACGAATGGCCCATACGGCCGCGTACGCCTCCTGTTCATTGGAGTGCCACCTCTGTTCGGCCGCCGAGAATCGAGAGCTGGCATACGAAATAACATCGCGACCGCCATCGGGACGCGCATGGTACAATACCGCCGCGACGCCTAGCTTACTCGCGTCGGTTTGTAAGATAAACTCCCTACTAAAATCCGGCCGACACAGAGATAACGGTTTGGATAACTCCACTTTAATTTTCTGCATTGCAGAATCCGCTTCCGCATTCCATTTGTATGGTATTTTCGTGCTTAAGAGGTCTGTAAGAGGGGCCGCTATTTCAGCAAAGTTGTGAACGTACTCCCGCAGCCAGTTACAAAGACCTAAAAACGCACGTAGCTTCCTTCGTGTCGTAGGTACAGGTGTGTCGGCAATAGACAGCTCATGTATCGTCTGAGGTTGATTGCCTCCCTGTGTAACGACATGTCCTAAGTAGTTGAGTTCTCTTGCGGCCAGCCTACACTTATCGGGTGCACACCGTAAGTTATACTGCTGCAACCGTTCTAGAACTAGACGTAAGTGGTACAGATGTGTATCTATATCTGGTGAATATATAATAATATCGTCCAGATATACAAGACAGAAGTCTCTGAGGTACCCCGCGAGTACCTCTTGGCACATCGCCTTCTGAAAGTGACTGGGAGCCCCCTTCAGGCCAAATGGAAGGACCCGGAACTGATAAGAAGCTCCATCTGGGGTGGTAAATGCCGTGTACCTCCTGGACGCCTCCTCCATGGGGACCTGCCAATACCCCTTCTGGAGGTCAATCGTTGAGAACACCTGGGCATTCCCAAGGTCCTTCAAAGTCTCCTGTATGATGGGCAGTGGAGACAGTTCCTCCTCCGTGACGTCATTTAGTTTGCGAAAATCGACGCAGAAGCGGTACTCTTCTTTGCCTTTTTTCGGAGCCATGACGATAGGGAATGAATATGGTGACCGGCTTGCTTCGATCACCCCATCAGCAAGCATGCCTTCCAATTGCGCATATAAATTCCTCTTTTTAACGTCCGACAACCGATACGGAGGTAACTTTATCGGGCGACTATCGGTGAGGCGGATCTTATACGCTTGTAAGGGCGCCGGCCCTGCATATGGGGTGAATACCTCACTGAACTCTCCTAAAAGGGAGCTCAAACTCCTCTTATCCGAGTCACTCCACTCAGAAGGGAGTTCCGGGAGTGTTGCTTCAATGAGGGCCCTCCTACGTTGGGGTAAAAGGTGGGTGGTGGTCCTTTCTGTCTTCCCAAAATGGAAGCACCCTCTATACAAATCTACTACGGCCCTCTGACCGGTCATCCAGTTGATACCCAGTATGATGTCTTCTCGAAGGCCGTCTACTATTAGGAACTCGGTAGGGATTACCTGTCCCTGCACTCCCAACCTGATGGTCACCCTACCGCTAGCATTCATGGTGACTGCACCATCCGCCAGCTTGAGCGTCGTCTGTATCCGATCCTCTACGTTCGCAGTTCCTAGTAGAGGTCTTTTAATTAAATTATGGGAGGACGCTGTATCTATTAAAGCTACGTGGTCCTCCCCACGCAGCGTCACCCGTATCCTGGGGAGGTCGTGTCCGTTGTGCCCCCTTCCATCCCGACACACCTGGCACACGCCCCCCTCTACTTCTCTTTCTTCGCGACCCTCAGTACCTCCTGGCCCCTCCTGCTGGGAGGGCGGTCGCAAGGACCTCCCAGCCGCCTCGTACCCCCGATCTACGCTCGTCCTGGAGCCGGGGGCCCCGCCGTATCGTGTTGGCCTGGGCGCTCCCCGTTTCCCCGCCATGATTGGGTGTTACGGGGGCCCTGGTACTGTGCAGGTTGCCTGCACTGGCGCTGGAGGTGGTTCCCTCCACAACGGTAGCAGGCTAGTCGCCGCGTCCGATCCATAGGGGGTCGCACGGGGTTACCCGGTTGTCTCGGAGGTCCCAGCCCTCTACCCGAGCGATCCTCCTGTCCGATAGGGTGAACCATCTCACGAGGGAAGTCTAGGGAGGTAACCCGCCTATGGAGCTCTTCGTAGGACCCCAGACTCCTACCGTCCCTCTCTAATGCCTCCCTGTACTTAGGGGTCATCAGGGTGACTATGTGGGGCACCAGTAACCCCCATTCTTGCTCACCCCTCATCCTCCGGAAGACCTTTGCCTTCCTCTCCAGGAATGCCAAACCGGATTCCTGGAGCCTCTGCCGATCCCCGTACAGGTGCGCTAGGAGGGAGTGTTCGGCCTCCTCGGTACCGTACCTCTGCAGGAGGAGGGTCTTAAAGACCTCCCACCTTAAGAGGTCACTTCCTCTAGTGGCCCACCAGTTTCCAGCCATGCCACCTAACCGTGCGGACGCCTTCCTCACGCGGTCCACCTCGGCGGTCTCGTACCGGCGGAAATGCGTCTCGCATGCCGCGATAAACGCCTCCGGGCATTCATCCGGCCTCCCATCGAAGGTCGTCCCGATTGACCTTCTCTCGCCGTCGCCCCGGTCAACGTAGATTACCCGCGGGTATCCGTCTTCTTTCTCCATGGGGGCCATAGGGATCTCCTGGCCATCCACACCACTATTCGTGTCCGATTCAGCCGCGGACATTGTTTTCCTCTGCTGGCTTCGCGTCCTGCTGGAGCTTGCCGTATTCATTCTATATTTATTTATTTTATAGATATTAGGACCCGCTATACAAAAAAATAAAACCTGACACACTATAGGTAGGTACCAAATAACTCCAACCACAGTACAAAAAAAAACTAATATATCCTTTAACCTTACCGTACCTACAAATCACAGACTTACTTATTGTTTGAGAGAGAAAAAAAAACCTATTGTTTGTAAAACTATACGCTATTCAAAGTAATTAACTACCTATTAATTTCTAATATCTCTATTTATTCATTCATATAACTAATTCGACAACTCTCCCATGGCTTGTAATTTTAATATTTCTGTTAAGCTCTATAATCCGCAATTTTAATGATTCTTTGATTTGTAGTTTTACCCTTACCTACGAGTACCTAACCCCTATCACCTGAACCCCAATCTAACGCTCTTTTCTATTGCTAAATAAGACTATCACAACTGATTCTTATACGTAACTATGCGTCCTATTGTTATTAAACACCTTCCACTTTGCCTCTGTTAAAGTAGTAAGAGAGAGAGAGAGAATGAGAAACTGCAGCATGTGCTGCTGGGTTCGTGCTTGATTTAGCGTGCTAGATCAAGCAAGCCCCGCGATTGGCGCGCCAATTTGATACGTACCTGCGTACTCTCCGCTGGTTACTCCCCTTTAGAATCCAGCCAGTGTCCAAAAACACAGCCTCCGGCTTAGCTCAGTCTTATCTCTTTAGGCGGAGGTGCAGGTCCCGATCAAAAGTATATGTACTTATTGGTTCGGTTTCTCTCTCTCTTTCTCTATTCTTGCCTTTTGGCTCTATGACAGAGGGATAAGTGGGGTGTCCTACTCTCTACTTAAATTAAAATCTTAATTTGGTATGACTCACGTTTATTGAGATATAAAAGCAAAAAAAAAAAAACAACATTTAACAAAAGAAAACCTAAGGCTATGTGTGTTACAACTAATTTTGTTATTCCTGATAATCAATCAATCAATAAATCAAATCAAAGAGAAAAAAAATAATTTCACCATAAACATTTAGCAATAGGTTCACATTCATGCACATAGAATATTTATAGGTATACAGTATCAATTTGGCACATGCACATCTTAGAATATATTATAGTATCAACTTAGGGAAACAATTGTTCCCTTTCTCTGAATATTTATAGGTATACAAATTTGCATTTTATTGATTAACCATAGTAATGACATTACTATCCTGGACAACTCAGGATTTCACTGTTTTGCGAAAAATCACCGCAAGGGCACACATATATTATCATTCAATATATTAGGTCTTATATTAATTACTCTACTCCCAGATACCCTGATTTGTTGCAATACAAAAAAAATCAAAAAAAAAATAAAAGGATTGAAGTCAAATTATGATTGATCCCTACTTATCAGAGACAATTGAAACAGAAAAACTCAAATTGTCATAGAAAATTTCAATATTTAAGTTGTACTGTATAATATGTAAAAATTGTTTATTTGTATTAATAAAATAGAATACAAAAAAATAAACTCAATTCACAACCACCTTAGGATTCGTTACGTGAATTAAATAACTTCCAACTTATCGCTATGTACATATTCAATTAATATTGGATATTGCATAATTTCATAAAAAAATAAAAATAAAAGAAAAAAACTAAAAACCAAGTGAAAACAAAACAACAACCCCTTTCTTCCTTGTCTACTCTTCCTATTCCGTTCCAGCGATTTCTCTACCCCAATACCTGACTATCATGTCTAGATAAGATATCAATATTCTTACGGCTGTACGACGGGAAAGGCCTTCTGGGATGATTCCACGTTTCTGGTCGTTCCTATTCCCACGATCCAGTTGGTAACGTTCCTTCAGTCACGACACAACGATTCACTTGTTGGACGTCCACGCCCTCAGCTTTGTGTTCATATAACAATGTTCTATAACACCTACACCAGTCTATGCGAAAGATGACAGCTTGCCTGAATTCAGCTGATTAAATAACTTCACAATATCGTTTCAACCTGTGAGTAGAAACGATATTATTTCTATCACGATTGTCCAGGGAGTTTCAGATACCGATTTAGGTACTATTATTAAAACACTGCGCTATTTACCTTTAGTAGGTAGATACAAAAAATCACAAATAAAGTCATTAATTCTCCTCCGGTCACAATTCTAAAGTCTGATTTAATTTAATTATTATTATTACCAATATAATTATCTATCACCAATTTCTCACTCAACAGATACGTCCTGTTCTCACCTCGATTTACAGAAAGTCACGAAGGAATTAATGATTTCTCCCCCCGATCACAATTATATAATCTGACTCGTTTGCGTGTATTTAATTTAATTATTATTACCAGTAATTATCTATCACCAATTATTCACTCGCAGAATGTTTTTACTAGTTCGATGGAATAGCACTATCACAAAAATTATTTTCTAAGTCAAAACAAAAAAAAAACATGTAGATATATTTAATCGATATCAAAAATAAAACTGACTATCTACACTGACAATGATCTTCCACCAAAGCAATACGGCTTTTCTCTAGTCAGATCGACAACAGACGCGCGACCTCTGACCGTTTTCTCTCTCGAAAGCGAAATTCGGAATCTGACTAAGGAATCGCTGTGCAATGATTTTTATTAACTCATCTATCGATCTCCTACCCAAATCACGGACAAAAAAATCTTATGTAACCGCCCTTAACCCATAATGTCATTGGTCCGTCATTATCCAATTAACGCTTCGCATTCGTTGACATCTGGATTGTTACCGATAGCCCGTTTCCAGGGTCGGTCCCCCAATGTAAGGCACGCTTTGCTCTTGCCCCGTGCGGGAATAAAATAGTGCGAAAAAATTAAAACCTCGTTATTTCAATACTTAACACATATCTCCTCCGAATGTCGCGGCAGCTATGTTATAAGTTAATTTCTTCTACCATTGCCCTTTGACATTATTACCGGATACCTACTTCGTCTAATTTCCATTTTCAATTTGAATCGACATAAGGAATGTACGAGGGTCATTTTAATGAAACGATTACGTGGTTATTTTTTTTGTTTATTCACTTTTCCTAAAGAAACGTCTTTCTTACTTCTGCCCGCGTCCATTTCGTAATTTTTCTTTTCTACCGACGGACCTGTTTTTCGGTTTCGGAATCATATGTTCCTGGAAGAGCTGCGATTTTTGACCCCGCCCTGCTTCGACACACCCCATGTATTGTTCATAGCGCCAGGGCGGCAATTTCACAGTGGCCCAACTTACGAGTCGGATTCATTTCGATTTTCAACTTTATTTATTCCAGACCGATTTCTCTCATAACCGCTCCAAGCTTTCAGGAGCAGTCGTTGTTCACCCTCTCCACGCTTAAGGTAACCCCTAGGGAGGAAATATCTTAGTGATTCGAAAAACAATGCCCCCCGCTTCGAAATTAATTTACCCCTTTACTGATCTGCTTATTCGAACAGACAATTTACATATGATAACTCGCGATCTCACCCTTTTTTTTCCATTTTTTTATATCCGGAGTTATTTCACGATTCTTTTCTCCCACTACCAAATTCGATACGCCACTGTTACCATAAATCTTCAGTTTAATGGCCTCGATGTGTGGCCTTCGTTCAAAATTCCCCGAAAGGGTATTTTTTGTTGGTCTATTTTTAGCATGAATTTTGGTAGCTGTCTAATTTGATATTTATGACCGGACCAAGTCCAAAATTTGGACTATATAAAAAAAATACACGGATCAAATTTGCTTCTTAAAATTAAATGACATCCTCTGAATTTATTACTTCCTAAACAAAGACGGAAACTTCCTCTCGTCTACATTCCCACGATTGAGAATCTATCCCTACATACTTATTGTCCAGCATGTGTCTCAAACCCATCATCTTCGAATGCTGAAATTTGTCAACTATTTCCTACATAACAAGGTATTTTTGGTTTGGCGCTTAGCCCCTATTTATTTCCAGTTATTAACAATGTGTAACATCATGCAACATTTTATCGGTGAAGAAAAAAAATCGTCCAACGCTTACAAATCGTAACTAGGCTGGTTTCTATGACCACTATCGGTGTCCATGGACAACGTTCTACAATTTTACCATTTTCACTGTCACATTGTTATCATATAAATATGTCTGATTGGTTCTGATGTTTATTTTCTGAACAAAGCTGGATGAAACCTCACTAGTTGTGATAATAAAGTACAGGCAGTCTCTGGAGTAAATAAGTAGTATAATAGTAAGAGGTTATTAGACTTTAAAGCTTAAGGGTATTATTGAATTTTATAATACGGATTTGTTCTACCCGCAACTAGATGAAGATAATACTATACTCTTTCTTTAGAGATTTTAATATAAGCGATAGATGGTACTGGTGCCGCTTTGTGATCTTCTTAACTAAAATAGTATAAAGAAGTTGTAGATAGAATGCATGTCTTGGATGATGGAAAGATAGATTAAATATAAAGATAGATAAGCATTATGTCTTTTCCACGTGCTGTGATACTTAATATTATTATTATTATTCCTTTACATTGTACTCTCAGTGAACTCAATAATTTAATATGTTTATACAAAGCTTAACCATTTTTCATACTGCGAAATATACATCAAACTGGTCGTTTATTGAGATTTTCATTTCACGAGACAATTTTAGTAAAAAAATATACTTTCATTGTCATGGTACATATCAATCTATAGAAACCGTTTTTATGAAATAAAAATTTGTTTCAATAAAAAGGTGCGCGAAGTAAAGCAAATCGTAGTTTTGTGGGGAACCACGGAAAAAACATCAAGAGCAAAACAGAAAGTTAAAAATGCTCTTTAATGTTGGTACGTAATTGAACAGGTATAATGAACGTCGAAGAACTATCAGAGACATGCCAACAACTTTGCAGAAATATCAAGAGCTGCCCAGATCAAGGACTCGTAAGATATAATCAACGAATCTTATAAGACATCAGGAGGAAAATAATTAAAAACAAGTCGTATTCAATTTGTTGACCTTGATGCAATCACGCAACTGAAATTTTCACAACTAAGTACCCATACAAAAACGTATGTTGCTTGTGTCGAGCTTGTGACCAGTATCCAATGCAAATATTGTAAGTGTGTGGAAGAGTTTTATACTGTAAGAATATTCAAAGTTATTTTATCCCTCGTATCGGCGTCGTCTGGAAGTTTCTTTTGACATCAAAAGCAAATAAATATAAACCTTTTCATCTCTACATACATACTTTGATTGATTGTTACAAACCTGCGTTTGATTTTTCTCTTTCTCGTATTTGATATAGTTTGTTATTTAAATATCTTCAAATTTTAAATGTAATAACATATATTTATCCGATTACCGCATACTCCACAAATGTGATAGCTAGTGAAAATATATTATTTATTCAAAAATACTCAAAACACCTTTACTTTAAGCGATAGCTTGTCATATGGAGTAAACCGATTGCAGGACCGAAAATATGACCCTCTCGCTTAAAAATCCGAGTTTATCATCAGGCTATTAATAATTTCAATGCTAAATTAGTAAACTACGTTGTTATAATCGATCAGTTGAATCACGTCTCATAAATTTTAAATGCCTTTATCTTGTACATATCTACGATCCCTTGAAGGCATGAACTGCAACGTACACCAAATCCATAATTCATGTATCTTATGCCAAGAAAAGCAACTTTCTAAAACAAGAGACCCTTGTTTATAACAAAACAATTAGTAATAAGGTATATTGTGGCACTCCTTACCCACAACCACACTACGGATCACGTGCAGCTATAATTGTGTCTCCGGGGTGTCACGTCCTATATCAAGAATCCAATATCTTAACACGAACCACAAAAACCACCAAGCAGCTCTTTAATGCTGTATTTCTCAATATTGTTGTTCATTTTAATTATTCTGTTGTTATCAAATATTTACTGACTAGTTCTTTGAAAGTGGAGAATAATACTTTAGGTACTTGATTGTGTAACTGCTATGTTATTTTTTGAGATTCTTCATGTTTTCGTCTTATTCGTACAAAAATTGACAATTTTTATTTCCAATAATATTACGCCATGTTAGATTTGAAACTACATCTTAAAAATTTTGTAACAATATTTTTTAAAGCCGTGTATTTCGATTCATAATATTTTTGTAAAAAGATGTAGGTATCTGGATAAACAACCTTGTACACCTTTCATATCTTAGATATATTATCAATTGGGAAGTAAAAAAAATCATCGGCAGATCACAAAATAGTTGGGTTGCTGTCGTTGATGACATTATTAAATCGCTGAACAAAAAAAATAAATACAGAGGGCACAACATCGTGACAGTTTAGAAGAGGCCTATATCCAGAAGTAAAGAAATGGCTGACAGGTGAGTGTGAGTGAGTAAGGTGTATTAACAATATTTCATCATATTTCATTAAACAATAATCATCTTCTACTGTTAGTAGTCTTTTGCCATTTATGATTCAAATTAACTCTTTGTACTTCTTGTGTTTTATTTTTATATAAAGAAAGTAAAATGTTACACCTTTCCACAATTAACCACTAAAAAGTGGTATTAATTGTTATAATAATTACATGCTGTTCTGTTATGGCGTTAATATATTAATTTACATGCAGTAGGTATATTTTTATTATACGAATCATTCGTTAGTCGTTTTGTTATAGTAAAGTATATTAATAACTTTATTACATTGAAAGATTTAGAACCTCAAGCCCTAACACAAATTATGATCATCATTAGGAAACTGTAGGTGGTTAATAAAATACAAGGAAAACATGATATTATTCATACTCCCAGGAATGCGAATCCGAATTATACATTATTGATGTTTTAGAAAAACGTTGTGTGTAACATTGAATTACCTAAAAAGACTGTTTACTTACTTCCAATCAAATATTGTTAGTGGAAGAAATCACTTTATAGTGATAATCTCGCCACTGCACATCGTCCTTGTTTTTAAAATTTTATATTATTTTGTTAACACTGTTATGTAATGATGATGTGCAAAAAGAATAAGTAAATAAAAATAAAAAAAATCGCAACCGATTGTCATCGGTTCTAACAGTTTTTTTTTATTTTGGAGGTGTTTTCATCAGGCAAGACGAAACGATCTTTCTCCATTCTGAACGATTCTGCTCAAATATGTTTCCACTTCGTACGATATTTCAATAGTGTTGCATTGGGTAAAAGAGACAGGTTGTTTTTCTATATACTTATTTATATAATTGCAGTCCTAATTAGTCAGCAACCTGATGAGAGAAGCAATCCATTTGCTTAAGAAGTTTTCACTCGGAACAACATAATTATAATACGTTCATATGTATTCATCAACTATTTGGTATGCCACTTAACCAAGGCCCAAAAGCGGAAAAAAAAAGATCTTGAAAACAAGTGTCAAAGGAGGATTTTGGATTTAAGATGGTTTAAACATATCACGAATTATGCTGTGCGCCGACACGCCTAGCAGAGAACCGTAATCTCCGTGATACAGGAGAGACGATGGTCCTGGATGGGTCATGTTCTGAGAATGTCCAATGATAGTTGACCTAAAAGAGCACTGTTCTTCTGTCCGCAAGGGCTCCGTCGGCCTGGACGTCCCTCTTTCACAGTACACCTTTTTTATGACAACAACATCAGAGCGCAAGGAATGTCGTGAGAAGAGGTGACACAACTGGCACAGAGTCGCTCTGAATGGAGGAGACTGGTTTCTGCTCTACGCTCCGGAAAGGAGAGTTGAGGGCGATTATAATTTAGTATAAAAATAAAAATGTATCTACGGTTATCAAAACTACATAGCCTTTTACTTTGTGATTCTGTCAAACGTAATATTATGGATAAAAATATTTTTTTTTTTAATATCACCAGATATGTAAGTTCTGTGTATATTTTCGTCTGTCATCATATCAAACAAGTTCTATAGAAAAAAAAGATCTTGTCCCTTCTTAACCTCCTTTCTCGGATATCAAAATATCATTTTCAACATTTTTATCGTCATCTTAAATATTAAATTTTTATTCGGACCATGTACGTTGGAGGTATTAAGATTCCCCAAGGGGCTTAAAGGCAGAACACGAAGTTTAAAAAAATAAAGATATAAAAAATAAAATACCAACTCTTCACATAAAGAAATTTTATTATTTGCGTCTACGTCAGATGAGAATATTTAATTTACCTTTGTAACTTTTCCGTATCCGTACAGGTGTATAGCTGAAATTCTTAAATAACTTGCAAACGAATGGATGATCTAGAGAAGAATGGAATAGAATAGAATGCCTGAAAAAAAGTTAGTTGGGTGGTGTAAAACTTATGGGATTTCATACACAAAATGGAGACTTCAAAAATATAATTGGAAACAGTGTTGTGATAACTACTAAATATTTTTTGAAGTTTCTACTGATCTAAATATTTGTATAAATTGAGATTTAATTTGATGTTTTGTTTTGAATTTCTGTGTAAACTTAAGTTTTCTACTTTTTGTTTACCTGCCTACTTTCAAATTTTTTTATAAAAACGAATTGGTGTTCTGAAATCTAAATATCGCCACAATATACAATTTGTTTTCTTTTGTCATGAAGGCGTAGTAATTAGACAGCGAGATTTGAACCTGGGATCTCTCAGTTGAAATGTATAAACTACCATCAGGATACAACAATATATTCTCGCTTACTTGTTTTGTTTCATGTCGATTTGGTTTAACTCGACATGAAAAAATAAAGCAATCTGACAATCAAAGGATATAGTGAGAATGCTTGGTTTTTTTGTGAATTGATTTCATAATTATTCTGAGTAAATACTTTTATTATTAAATCACAGATTGAAAGAAAATATATTTGATATAACAACACACGCGTGAGGTAACCTACAAAACTCGAAACAGTAAGAAACACTGGTGGATAAGACGGACAATTCTACCCAATGGACTCCCTTTTACCAGTGTTTCTTCAATTGTGGAATTCGGTGGTTTACTCACACATCAAACTCCAGTCTTAAAAAAATTGATACCAAAAGGAAGAAAATAGGGTGCCGACGAATATTTTCAAATAATTTATCTTTATTAATCTCTTGGTTTTCAAATAGTGAATGAAATATACAAAAAAAATCTCGATGTAATACAGTTATTGTAAAAAAAATGGAAAGTATTATCCCATAGCAAATTCGAGTAAGTAAAGGTTTTCTAATAAGAATACTCACATCATACAAACAAATCTACATTCTTATATTATATGCTTTGCTTTGTTCCGAAAGAAAGACGGTTGGGCGTGTTTCCACTTTTCCTGTAGGAACCTGTTTGAAAAAGAAGGTGGCAGGAAAGACTGGGAGCCGGATGACTAGGCATACCATCATTACGATGGCAAAAGCAAAGTACCAAACGTGGGCGACGACTTTAACTCGTACGTGACAAAATATTTAAATATTAAAGCCTAAGGAATATAGAACTAAAGTTTTTTTTTTTTTTTTTATTTATTTATTTATTTATAATTTTTTTTATAACATGTTTACATAGTTAACAAATTCATATAAATAAAACATTATTTTTTAATGACTCAACTTCAAAAAGAGAAAATCTCGTGTTTTGAAGTGAGCTACATTGTTACAATATTACAAAACAATACAAAAGTAAATAAAAAGAAAACAATTTCAAAAACATTACCAAAATAAATCCTGAAACTTTCCATAAACTTGAAAAGAAAAAGAAAAACACATCGTACAAAAATAAACATGTTAGTACAAATTAAATAACAATAAGGTACACTTTCAATCAACAATCTATGCCCAAAGAGAAGAAAAATCTACTTCATTAACTTTTTTAAAGCTAACTTAAACTTAGCTATACCAATATTTGCTAGATCCTTGCAATCCACCGGCAAAGCATTATACCACTTCACTCCTAGGTAGGAGTAGTGGTTTTGCGCAAACGTTGTGTTTTTTTTTGGTATTTTTATAAGACCACCTAAACGAGGCATTGTGCTAATGCACTCCACCGGGTGGATCGGATCAGTTATATATTCCTTACAAATACGCAGTACAGCTTGTCTCCTATATATTGTGTCCAATCTTAATACTCCAAAGTCAGAAAACAGTTGGTCAGATGGGTAATCACTCGGCTTATGCAATATAATCTTAATAATTTTTCGCTGTATGATGTAAAGTGGCTTCAAGCTGGTAGAATATATTCCTCCCCATCCTATTATTCCATACTGCATAACCGACTGCGCAAGAGCATAGTAAACCATTTTTAACACATTCGTACATAGAAAACTTCTGAGACGATAAAAGACATAAAATATCTTTCTCAATCTCTCTACAGTCATAAACAATTGATCTCTCCATTTTAATTCCGAATCAACCAGCACACCCAAATACCTAACCGAACTATGTACTTTCAATCTAACACATTCAGTTTCTTCACCATAACATTTCATATCACAATCATAGCGGTGGATTCTAACATCCAAATTTTTAGGTACATTTTTTTCATTAATAGAGAAAGGTAGCACAGCAGTCTTTCGAGCATTCAGCGTTAACAAATTTAGGTCGAACCATGATCTTAGAACACCCATCTCCACATTTGCCACTTCAACAACCTCATCCCATGTGTCACCCACAGATAACATCACCGTATCATCTGCGAAAGAAACAATTTCAGATCGAATATTTATATCAAACAGATTATTTACATATATTAAAAACATTATAGGCCCCAAGACTGTGCCTTGTGGTATGCCATAAGTGGAACAAGCATGGTCGCTCAACACATCTCTCAACCTGACATGCTGCTCTCGGTTATATAGTAGCCAATTTAAACATGCATCATCGAACCCAATTTTATTTAGTCTACGTATTAATCTCTCATGGCTAATACTATCAAAAGCCTTTTGTAGGTCTATGAATAATCCAATACATTTTTTACCATTATCCAATGCATTGCAGACCACAGATGTCAATCTGGCAATAGCATCCTCTGTTCCAATTCCTTCTCTAAACCCATATTGATTTCCACTAAATATAGCATTATCATCAGTATATTTGAGTATTCTTTTTTTCACTACTCTTTCATAGATTTTAGCAATACTTGAAGTAAGTGATATCGGTCTATAATTTGTTGGGTTCTTCCTATCGCCAGACTTGAATACCGGAGTAACATGTGTGATCTTATAGATAGATGGGAAAACTCCTTCTTTTAAACTGTTATTAATTATGTAAGTGAGTGGCCTCACCAGTTGTGCAAGATTAGTCTTTAATATCTCAACAGTTACACCGTCAAAACCAGGTAGATCTTTAAAGTCAAAATCGTCAAAACCAAGTAGATCTTTATTAACAACAATGACTCGTGGAAAATAAATTCGGTCCTTTCTTTAATACATACATTTTATATTCGTATCGATATTGGATAAAAATGTACAAACGTTTTCCAATCTTTCACATATTTTTCTATATAACTTAAATTGTTTTTTGTAGACACACAGAAATAAATCCCCGAACTTCTCAGAATTGGTTTATTGTAATGAACTAGCACGTGGCATTTGATCCACCTTTATTATATTATTGATATTTAGTATTATATTTATGAGGTATGCTACCCAATTTGGATGGCATATTTTCCTGAGAGAATTTATTTATTTTACAAAAATATTATATACAAAAATTACTGAAAAAAATCATTATGGAATATATTGCCCCACTAGACCAAAATCTGTTCTGGGGCAATACTAAGAAAAATAAGGCAATTAAATAACTAAGCAAAAATAACACAATTAAATAACTAAGCAAAAATAACACAATTAAATAACTAAGCCAAAATAACACAATTAAATAACTAAGCAAAAATAACACAATTAAATAACTAAGCCAAAATAACACAATTTATAATATAACCATACTCTCCGATGAAATACCCGAATAAGCGCCCCTGCTACCCGTCCATGAGATGCAACGAGGCACTCACCCATCTTGTGAAAAGAGTTTTGATGGTATGGTCAATATTTGAACAGTTTTTTGTTTGATAAATATAATTTTTCATCAAATGCAATTCCAGGCGAATGTTTCATATGCTATAAATCGCGAATTTTTCTATTTAATTAAACGTTTTCCCAAAAATAATATAACATTCCTACCTACCTACTTCCATGTGATGAAATAATCTCGTATGCTGTGTTGCTGAAGAAAGCAATATAAATCCACCAGGTGGCGATCGCTGTAATATTATGAACTGTAGATTCTTCTAAACTAGCATTAAACCAGACTTTGTTCAGGAAAATTCTGCAATATTTTAGTGTGAGTTACTACGTATGCATGAATTTCTCTTTTTTTGCCTTTTTTGTATTTACTTACTTACTCTGCCATTCTTCTCTCCACTGCTGGATATAGGTCTCCTCAGCACTTTTCCACACTTTTCTATCTCGAGCAACACGATACCACTGTTTTTAATAGTCATTTTTAATAGCAAGTAATTAGCGAATCTGTATCAACTTACATACCTGAGTTTGTAAACATTGCATTCACAAAAGATAACACGAATTTCATTCGTATATTTATGAAAAATTAAGTGAAAAATATGATGATATAAGATTGCACCTTGTTGCATTTTTTATATTAACGCAATTTGTAAATATTTTATGTCATCTAAAGGAAATAGCTATATTTAGTAAAAAATGTTTAGATTACATTAGATTAGGTGTTGGAAATTCTTATATTGCATTATTTATTGAGAATACCTTCATATTATTGAAAATATCTCTGTGATGTCTATGAAGAATTAACATCCCTGAAATATTCATGAGTGAGACATAATGAATCTTTTTAATATCGCTGTATGAATTTAGAATATTAAGATAAGCTGTAAGAGTCTACATAGAAGATTCGAGACAACACAATTTCATGACAGACCTTTCAGCGTTGCAGGTCCTGTGATGTTGAATAAATTGTCTGCTATCTGCAGCGCCAGAGCAACATCAATGATTTTTGAAGTATGTAAAGTGATCACAGTCGATCTATAGATGGTTGAAGTATCGTAAAAGACGTCAATGAAACAAATCATGCAACATCAACATCATCATAATAAATAGATAAACTTACACACTTCCATCCAAGAACTCTTCCATAGATTCTCTTATATTCGTAGTAGGCGTTGGTTTCTCATTTATAGTAACTTTTAATAATAAAGGTACATGAGATATACAGAAATGTAAAATACAGATATATAAAAATAAACGTACTCTTATATCTATGTGAGGATTTCATAATATGTAAGTCCCAAGACTATTCCACTCTCACATCATTAAGCCAATCCCATTGTTCGCTCTTCTGATAAATGTGCGCAAAAGTGCATTTTAATAAATCGCTCTATTATTATCCTTTACTAGATTTTATCATAAAATGAATATGAAGTGCTGTAATATTTTTACATTCTTCCTTCTTGAAGGCGTTTTCATGTATTTAAATCGCTTACAATATATCTTGAAATTTATGTTTAAGGATTAGAAGTAAGTAAGTGTTGCGAATAAATCAAGCACATAATATAAACTTATACGACTCTGTTTCACTTTTTATACTGTGTACGTTTTTTTGCTTCTATTTCGTGATAATTTATACATTTACATATTATATATATCTCATAAGAAAAACTTTTTTTGTCTTAATATTTTTTGCGACGTAGGTAGTTTATGTCTGTTGTTTATCGTTTGGCGTATTCTGATATCTTGTTTTTTGAATACTGTTTTATTTAGCTATTTTTTGTTCCCAGTATTTTCAACCAACAATATTTCCTAAATTATTGTATGAGATAAATTAAATCCATAGTAAATATTTTATAATTATTAGTTCAAAATATATTTTGAACATAAATTTTCGTTATACTCAAAATATTTTTCGATTATTGCGTTTTTGATATTTCAGAATTTCGACAAGAATGTCTTGTTTTATATTCATCGCTTAGAGCAAATACTATAAAATGTGTGTTCTCCTTCAAACTTTTTCAATCCATCTTTGACCATAGGTCTACCCTCATATCTTACACGACTATCTTTTCTGGGTACACACCACTCAATCATTTCATAATATAGTAATACCATCTTACATCTTACCTCCTTGCATTATTATTATTATTACCAAAATATTGTAATAACTCCCTACTTATATGAATAGAGTGGCAGGATCATTGTGAACGTTGAGGATATTCTAATCTGTTCATTATTTGAAATATGCTTTGTTTTGTTCATTTGAATCGTGTATTTCAGAAAGCCCAAAACTCCTTAGAATCAATTTATTGGGAAATCGAAAAAAGTGAATACTGTAATTTTTTTGTGGAAAACGTATTTTTGTGTATGAGAGAGAAATATAGTTTTAATGCTAACGGATACGATAAGAGTAAAAAATGAAACACATTTGAGTTTCTTTATTTATTTTTTAAGTTTCAAAATTGTTGGATTATTGGTGTTTCTGCAATACACGTATTTATGGGTGAACATAAAAGTAAAAAAAATCTGTTTTTATATAAAAAAAAAATTTTTCAAATTAAAATAACAATAATTAAAATTGATCTTCATCTGGGCTAGCATCTTTATTGGGGTCACATGTCGGCCAATCAAAAATTTCTGTGTAAAATGCTGAAATTCCCTCCTCATCGGGAATATACTTTTCAAGTTTTTTTATGTCCTGCATTTTCAACGTATTTATTGGTATACAACCTTGTGTGTATGCTGTTTTTGTGGGAAAACGAATAATATCTCTATTACTATTGCATAGCCTAAAAGAGTGATCTTGGAAACCATCAATAAAGTCTTTTGTTATGACAACACCTTCATGTTCCCAAGAATGGATAAAGTGGCGAAACTGAGATACTTTAAAGCTAAACTTTTGATCTCTTGAAATATTTTTTTTCCCATTGATTCAACTGAAAGCATTGTCTTCTTATAATAAAGAGACCACCAATTTTTCCAATCGAGTATTTGACTCGAATTGGGCAAAACTACAGTGAATCGCTTCAATGACTTTTCAGAGTGTATTGCAGAAACACCACAACTCCCGGATTTTTGGTGTTTCTGCAATACATGAAATTTTTGGCGGTTTATTTGTTCTATTGAATTGATGGATTTTTGGTGTTTCTCTTCACTATAACATGTGTCTACCCATTAACAATTAAATTCTGCGAAAAAGTGAAATTCGAAAAAAATGGAGTTTTGGGGTTTCTGAAATACACGATTCATTTGTTTTTTACCGAAAGAAATAAAAATGCGGATATATCTACGTAAGTATTTCCATAGAATATTTTTTTATCCTTTGAACAAACAATATAACAAATGAAAACGTGTGAATATATGTTTTGAAATGCAGTTTTCTAGAGAAATACAAAACAATATGGAAATATGCAAATGCAATATGACTATCATGTGCGCCTTGAATACGTAACAGTTTTATTTGCAGTACACTATTATATTATTATTACTTTTACATGAGCGCACATATCTCGCCGCCTTTATTAAAAGTGGGACCTTTTTTTATTATTTCTTGCGCATATGAATCCATTTTAATATTCTGTGAATCTTTTTGACATTGTTTTTATTTCTGTTATTTTCATAAATATTCAGTTTGCCACAGTTGACCCATTTCTTTATGTACCCCATTTGTATTTCATTAGCTTTCAATCTGTTTATTTATATTCATGCTATTTCTTTGAAATAATTAGATAAGGTGTGTTTTAATAATTTGTTTGCATTTAACGAATGAACAAAAATATTGCATCACATTTTTTATAGGTAAATGTGGAACGATTATATATATTAGTAAAATATTAAACATTTGACTTAATCGTCATAATCTTTTTTTTTAAGATTCATGATGAAACGTGAAAAAACTATTTATACTCCAAATGTGATAAGAATAATACAGACGTTTCTTCTTCAACTGGGTCGATAGGAAAAAGTGATCTTCTATGAATTGTTTCGTAACCATATCTTACTTACGTCAGTGCTTCATAACACGATACTAATGACATTAATAAATGTTCTGACCACATATTTATATACCTACACAAAGTTCTATAAAATCTAGATACGAGAAAATGAGTTTATTGACAATAAGAGTGTTCATTTTCAGCTCAGCTATGAGTTTTGCCACCCATCTTGAATGTATGAACTTTTATACGCACAAAGAGGACAATTTTCATGTAAGATGAATCGAATATATTTTTCATCTTCAGCTCAGCTATGAGGCTTGCCACCCATCTTGAATATCTTAACCTTTATTGTCACAAAGACGACAATTTTCATGTTTTTTACATGCTGTTGGTCTGCTGACTACCACACGTGTGGAAAACACCGTGATGGTATGAATGAATCTATAATAATAAAGTTGAGAAGGATGAAAAAAATTACTGTACTATTATAAACGTTTACTGAACATTCATTAAATTTCGTGCCCTATCACGAAATACCTATCTCAAAAAAAGTTTTCAGCATTCACTTTTTACAGCTAAGTGCCTTTCAAATTTATTTCATTGAATGTGTCGACTAGTTTGTATAATGTCACCATTTTTCTTTCACAATATTTTCAATATCTAAACTGTACATGTGGATCAATATGACAGTCAATTATATTTCATCACCTTTAAAGCAGCAGCCATTTATTCTCAGTACATTCAAATAACGTGAGGTAAGTTAGACGTAAGTACATTGGTACATAATATTGATATTATTCCCATACAAAACAGTAAACAACAAATCCCAATATGTGTACATCTCGTATACAATATTTGGGGTGTAATATATTTTTGATACGATTTTATCCAAACCCAATATAAAAAGATTTATGTCACATTAATCTGATTCATTCTCCTCGCACGCTCTTGAAAATAGTAAATAATGTTATATTATATTTATTATGTGTGTTGTTGGGCTACAGTTTGCAAAACTCAGCTGGAGTTTATTTTTCATTTAATACTTCTTTAGTAAATTGAGTACAGAATTGTGTATGGAACGAGTCTTCATCTCGATAAAAACTTTGATTTTTCTGCAGTATTGTGACCCTTTCGTTTAAAAATTTGTACAACTACAATTCATCGGTATAATTCTACTGTTTCTGATTTTGTCTTACTATTATATCTTCTTCTATGAGTGCCATATCAGGTCCCCCCGACGTTGGCGATCACTCTGGAGAATGCTTCCCTGTCTCGTGCTGTGCGGACCAGTTCTCCCATCCGTGTTATTCCGGTCCATTGCCGTATATTCCGCAGCCAAGACATCTGCCTCCTTCCCACTCCTCGACGTCCCTCAATCTTGCCTTCTATTATCAACTGCAGAAGCCTATACTTATCGCCTCGCAGTATGTGGCCCAAATATGAGACTTTAAGAACCTTAATATTTGTCAGGAGCTCTCTATTTGTATGTGCTCTGCGTAGTACTTCTGTATTGGACACCAAGTCTGTCCACGGTATTCGAAGCATTCTTCGATGAATCCACATCTCGAATGCCTCCAACCGATTCATTGTGTTAACCTTAAGTGTCCAAGTTTCGCAACCATACAACAGCACAGACCAGATATAACACTTTATCATTCTCTGACGGAGCTTCAAATTAAGGTTGTCATTGCAGAATAGTGCTTTCATCTTATTAAAAGTGGCTCTTGCTATTTCGATTCTGCGTTTCACCTCAACATCGGGATCCAGGGACTGCGTTATAACACTGCCGAGATATGTGAACTTTTCTACCCTTTCAACATTTATACCCTTTAACTGAAGAGATGCTGTAGAGTAGTCTAGTCGTCCAAAGGTCACCCACTTGGTTTTATTGACATTAATGTTTAATCCCAGCTCCTCTCCTGCAGTACAGACATCATTTAATAGTTTCTGGAGATCTTCAATGCTGTCAGCCAGTATAACAGCCAGTATTACTATTATATGTCATGGATTATAACAACTTTTTTGTTATTTTGTTAATGATATCCATGGATATCCTTAGTATCTGAATTGGTGATTTTTTCCCGGTTTTACATAGACTGTTTTACTTGAATTTCTGTGTGATCATGAGACTTATCTAGTTTGCATAGTGCTGAGACTTGTGGATGCTATCTCTGCCGCCGCGTTGAATAATAATAAATAAAACAAAAATGAAAAACTGACAACACCAAGTAATGACATGTCAAGTAATGGGACAGTGTAGTCAAAATATACCAACGGTAGTTGTTAACTATCTGCATAGTTTCGTTCCTACTATAAAATTTACTACATAAAACTCCACTATCGTGACGTCTCCCACAAAACTCTCATTTGATGGATTCACTCACTATAATATACAAAAAATACAATGTATACATGCATGTACCACTTCAGTTAATTACTCATAGATGAATTTTGAGTGAGATGAGTTATCAAACCATTATTTATTTATTTTCGTTTTGAAACCCAGAAAACCAATCAAACTCATCTCCAGGAGCCTAGGTCGGATTGCTCGCACCGTCAGTAGCGCTACATTATCTCCATGGTAACAACGGAAATTGCCAATGTTGCGCCATTGTTACCATGGAGATCTTGTTGTTACCATGGAGATAATGTAGCGTTACTGACGGTGCGAGCAATCCGACATAGGGCTGAGTCAATAACACACTTTCGCGTCACGTTCCATCTCCGTTAGCGTTCGGGTGCAGATGATGTTGCGCCAAAGTGTTAATTTTCGTAACTATTGTGTATCATTGCAACGAAATTGACACTTGCTTACAACTTCGTCTATACTCGAACGTTAACGGAGCGGGAACGTGACGTGAAAGTGTGTTATTGACTCAGGCCTCTGTGCTGTGCGAAACGCACAGTACGTGAAGATGCGTTCAAAATAACCTCCATAGTGCATGCGACAGAGTAATAATAAACCATTTGTACAAAGGTAATACGAACCAAAAAAAAATATCCAAATAAATGGGAATTGAACATTTAATACTCCTTACCTTATTCATCATCTCTTCTACCTATCTCTTCTTTATCAACATCTTATTCAACTTCTCTTAGATTTTCGTTAAAGGAATTCCTAATTTGTGTGTTTGTAGTAACCTCACGAACAAATCATACTTTGTATGCGTGACTCATTATTACAACGTTCATATTCTATCTCTAGTTCCTACCTGGCTTTGTTTAACAAACACCTGCCGAATTGAAAAAAGAAAACGGCGCAAATACGAATTAAATTGCGTAAATTATTTATACAATATTAAATTACAATTCCTAGTGCAAATTTTATTGCTGACATATTTACTCGCTTATGTTTTATAGAATGATTCTCCAAGTAGTATTATATTATGTAACCTAGAAAAAACAGCATCTTTTTGCGGCAATGTGGCTGCAGAACATATTTTTCAAATATTTTCATATTATCAGTTACCTATATTTCTGTTTTATAAATAGAATATATATTTTATTTATCAACCAAGAACACAATCGAAAGATGTAAGTTTTTACAGGAGGTATCGATTTATCTATTGCTTACTTAAAAGGGCTTTAAAACCATATTGACGAACTGGTTCAAAATTTCATTTAACTCAGAAAAGCACTCGGCGATATTATTTATATGACAACTTTCGTAGTTTCATTACCTATATACTTATTATACTTTTTGCAAAATGGAGAAAACTTTGAAGAGTAAACAAAGCTCAAAGTAAATAATATAAACTTATTACTTGTTTTCTCTTTGTTTCAGGTAAGTTCTACCGCCTCCTGAATTTTTATGGATGTCTAAAGAGAACAACAACTACTACTACACTGTTGTTTTGCGGGGAGACTTTCAGCGTACATAACTGTCATCTGATGTAACTTCTTATTATATACTAATACTAGCTTTGAAACTAGCTTGGAGCAAATAATAATAGCAATCAAATAGACAAACAATACTGTAGATAATAAATAAAACAATGTTTTTATTCTACTATTCGATTTATTTACGAGAAAAACGTCTTTCGTCTTGTTAGGACATTGTCAATCGTCAATAAATTGATTTTTAACAAAAACATTGTCAATTAATTGACAATGTCCTAACAAGACGAAATACATCTCTCTCATTAATAAATCGAGTAGTAAAATAAAACTTTTTTTTTATTTATTTCGCTATGGAACTCTAGTATCTAAACACCGAAACAGTGAATTATACTCTAGACAGTAGAATCATATACCGTACATTTTGAAGCTTATTAAGAAATTTGGGGAAATAGGAAAATTATTTAAGTGTTTTTGATATGAGACATTAGTATTGTTTTGTTATAGTTGTCCATTTTTAATTACTAAGAGTTGTAAATATTGATGCATAAATTCAAACCTTCATGGCTACTTTATGTTAAGCACTAAAATAAAACAGTATAACACCACGCTGCATCACACGTTGAGTAAACATTCAATAAAATTGTAAATTTAACACATGAAGCTACTAAGGAGAGGGAGCACTCAAAAACTTTTTAGAGTTATAGGATACATTTTTTTAAATTTGAAAATCCAAAATAATTTGAGTAGCGCCATTACGCCAAATTCCTTCTACACCAAAGACTGCTAAATCGTATTTCATACATTATTGAGTAATATCTTTAGTCTTTTTAAATCTGAAACAGGCAAATTCACACATATTTGTGTATAATTTATGTTTGAAGAAGGTGGCCATAGTAGAGCTACATTATATAAAATACAAACATACGAATAAGCCAAAATGATATATACACCGTGAATATCTATAACTTCAGTTTAGAGTGCGGAATATAAAGGTAACTTTTCTAATTTTGTCATTATATTTTTCATACAAGATGTACGTTGACCGCTCCCCAAGTTTTGCTTATTATGAAAAATGATAAGTAGTATATTATTTATGAAAGATATTATACTAGTTTGTTTTCTAACAAGTTCTGTTAAGCTTACATATACTAACTTGTTGGAACAGCAATTGAAAGATATATAAAATGCTCTGCACTTCAGCATCTGGGACCGTTTTTAAATAATAAAGATAAATCTGAGTTCGTCGTAAAGACTTACAGTAATGTGGTCGTGTAGTGAAGTTGGAACAGATGAGCAACGAAGCCGATGAATTCAAATTCTGAATCTTTCAATTGACGTTCTGAAAATTCACCGTAGAACTGCTGACAACCGTAAACCACCACAGCAAATACTTAACCGGTTGAAAACATATACGTACTTTATTCGTTATGTTTTTGTATAACTTCCAAATCACATTATTGCTTAGTAACTCATTATAAATTGTTAATGATAATGAAATTTAAACTGTCTTTTTCAAATTAAAAAGTGTTTGATAAGGATCAACTTATCGACCGACGATTCTAGGTAAATTCTGTTCTAATATGATTATTATTTTGTTTGCTATTTCAATTCAAAATTTATGTCAGCTATAAAATAAAACTACCTACTTCAGGAAATATGTTTCAACTGCAGAATTTTAACATATTTTTCCAGCTTCCCTTAATTGACACATAAAAGCGTAACATCAAAAATATTATTGAGAAAATGCGTTGTTAAAATAGTGGCCTCGAGACATCCATTATGGTTCATTCTAATATTCCAAGGTTTATATCTCCGAAGAGAAGAATTATGAAATTATTCTGAAAATTCAGCTGTTTTCTCACATTTGATTGTAGAATAAAAACATGAAGGTTTATAAAACCTACCTCAAGTTTACTACTAGTCATTTCATTCTTTGCTTTGCAATGCAAAAAAAAATTATTGCCTTTTTTACGACTGCGTAAATCATGCCTTTTATGCCTAATTTATTTTACTTCCGATATCATTCAAATAAACCTAAATTGTTATATTGTGAGAAGATGGAATGGAATAAAAACCCGGCAACGTATAAGGAACATAATGTTAAAAAAAACTTACATACTAAAACATATCATATAAGTCTATTTTGCATTTGTCTAAAGTAAAAACCAATTTTAGATTAATGTATTTATTAACTAGATTTTCGAAACATACCTTTTTCTTGCGTAGTTAATTAGATTTTCATTTAATCAGATTTGTGTATGTAAACCACACACATAATTCAAATATTTCTAAATGATTCATTCACATTAATATCCTGCTTTGCAAACATAAATATCTTGTTCACATTCCCTCTCAAATATACCCACTAATTTAGTTTATACTTGATCAAATATGTTGGACCAGTGACTAACACACATGGCTCACAAGCGAGCTGTCGATTTCTCGAATAAAAGCTACTTTTTGCGATTCTTGTTGAAAAAAAATTACACGCATTTTTTATCATCTCATCATCATCTCGCCCTCAACGCTCCTCTCGGGAGCACAGGGCAGAATCCAGCCTCCTCCACTCAGAACGTCTCAGCGCCAATTGCGTCACCTCTTTCCACGACATTCCCTGCGCTCTGATATAGTTGTCATATGAACGGTGTATTGTGAAAGAGGGACGCCTGGGCCGACAGAACCCTTGCGGACGGAAGAACAGTGCTCTTTTTGGTCAACTATCATTTTTTATAGATATGATTAATCGCAGGACTTACTTTAGGCTTTTTCAGTACCAACACTTAAATGCATTCTCTAAACTCAATTATCCAGTCGAGTCATATTCCGAATGATTCGATCTTATTGCTTCAGTAATTGTCAACATCTACACTTCTAGTAAGTAAAAAATCCAGTCCCCGACATCCAATTGTGTCAAAAAATTCATAACATAAATTCAGTAATTTTGTGAATATTTTCTTAATTTATTTTGTATTGATTCATTAATAGCTTCGGGGATACTTCAGATTAAAACTTTCTATATTCGCTCAAATCTTGAAAGTCTCATAATTTATTTACTTTCTATGAAAGACAGCGTAATAAGAACAAAGCTCAATTCCGAAAGGGGAAATCATAATAGAAATTAATTAAGCGAAACTTAGAGCATGAATGACTTACGACATGTACCGCTAAAGGTCAATCTTCACCAGTTTAATTATTGCTTAATTTTCAGTACGTTTATACAAACGTAGGTATGGATATTAATATTATTATAGGTAGGTACATATTTGTATGTCCCTGTACATAACAAATTTAAATTGAATGTCATGGTATTATATAATATGTTTAATAGTATGTGAGTGTCTACTTCTCGATAAATTATTTACTTGAAGTTTCTAAAACTTTGTTTGTTTTACCTCGTGCGTTTGTTTGTACAATACAATGAGAAAACACTATTCATATAATGAAACAAAAATCGCATATTTGTCGGAGACACAAAACTTAATGGGAATATGCTAATACCTACATAATATTTTTTGCATCTATTTACACCACATGGTAAAATATTTCAATTTTTTCTAGATTGGCGTCAAAATAAACTCATATCCGATGTGTGTATTCTGGTGTTTATACATTTATTTCATAACGTATTGAATTATTATACAAAAAAGTCGAATCTCCTTTTACACTACTCTCTGTCTCTTGTCATTCTTTTCAAATCTTCATACTCGCCACATACGGCGCATGTTTTCTATTTCTTTATCCATATAAATATTTCTTTAATGTTTATTTTTGGTTAAATATGTAGACTTTAATCCCTTCACATTTATATATAACTTATTTTAAATTATGTATTACTTTTTCTACTGAGATACATACATACCATCAAGGCATTAAACATCAGTGTAGTAACCGGCGGACTTATAATTCTATTGAGTTATAAACAATATTTCTATATTCATTTACTTTATCAGAAATTATCTGCGATATAGGTAATTCAGATAGTGATGGGACAGTTAAGGATTTTTATAAGTGAAAATTGAAATAAAAAATTCTTAATAATTCAAAACTTTCCAAATTTATTATTAATGAATACCTTTAAAACTGCTTAAAAATATACATGAAATATAATTACGTTGTACATAGAGAAATTATTTATTTTTATGTAGAACCTCAGAGGGGTACAAAATGACAGAGATGGGACATATTTTATAATGATGGGACGTTACATTTACAGTGATGGGACAGAAAAAAAGGTCCATACATTGTTGTTTTATTTTGAATTTTGTTGTACTTGTCTAAATATATCACCGATTTCGCCATCGGAAATATCATCCGCAGAAGTATTATCTTCATTATAGCAATTATGGCATACAAAAAGATCGTTATCCGTGTCTGTTGGTAGGTGAATCTTATGGTGTTTCGGTATACAAGATATATGGAAATTGTTTGTACATTCATCGCACTGTATAAAAGCATTGGATGATGATTTATTTTTAATACATTTTTTACAAACAGCACAGATTTTCAAAGGGTCTTCTCCCTCACTTGTAAATAGACTTTTCTGAACATGTGGTTATGAATTTATGTTATCCGAGCCTTCAATTTTGGATGATTTTGGTTTTCTTGTTTGGTCTTTCACTTTTTTATTTTCCTTACGTTTTCTTTTACGCTCTGCTTTTTCGTTTTCTGTTTTTGTTTTTTTCTCCATTTTCAGCTTAAGAGCTCTCTTATTCTGCTCCGATGATATTGCCCAAGGTGTTCGCTCCACATTTCGGATACCTTTTCTTTAAAGCGTTTTTGGTAATGTTAAATATTCACCAACCTAGATGTTATTTTTTTAAACACCGGACTTTGGCTACATTATTATCAATTAATATGCAGGTTGTTTCTATAGGAATTTCCCGATGATTATTTGCACAATCGATTTGGAAAGATGTATGCAATGCTGAATGATCCTCTAACATATTAACAATTTCTGAAGAAAGTGGAGTTTTTGAGCTTGTTCCTGATTATAATTTGGTTCACAAAAATAGCGCCAGAGATTTCCAAAATTTTCATGCTCTCATCAGTTTTATCACTGGAAATGATTTTAATTCCATCTTCACCTAAAATTTCTTTAAATTTAGAAAATTGTATGTAATTTTTGTTTATGGTTTCAACTTCCATGGTTTGATTGTTTTCAGCTTCTAAGCATTTAGAGTAATCTAAGCTTACCACCATCTCTCATTTCTTGAACAGCAAGGCTCGACACAATGATGGGACAAAATTTCATCCAACTTTAAAATTTGATTATAGTAATGGGACACCATTCATAGGTGTCCCATTACTGTTTAAAATGCTAATATTTAACTTTTAAGTATACAGTTTTGCTCCATTTCTTTTATTTAAGAATTTAAAGCTAAAAACATGTATAAAAAATATTCGATATATTATCACAGTAAAGGGACAGGTGTCCCATTACTGATATCTGATGTATATTTTTTTACAGTGATGGGACAGATAAAAATTCCAAAAAAATAATAAATAAATTATAGAAAATCACAAATTTCTTATTTAATACAAAGTTTATAATGAAATCATGTTAAATAATTAAAAAAAATACTTACATGTGTGTTTATAATTTTGTGGAAAAAAATATAATATTCTTGTAAATTTTGTTAGAATTTCGTTCAACCACGACACTCCTATCAACACAATGACAACAGGATGACTAATAAACATCTGGTGAAAAGAAAAAAGGGCTGACTATAAACAATAATGTTGGCAAAATAAAAAAAATATTTAGCTTATGATTGTTACAAGTTCTAATATCTTATTAAATTATATTTTTTGGAATTTGTCCCATAACTATAACTGTCCCATTACTATATGGGTTACCTTATATCCAACCGTCTAAATAGCACGACATTCGGTAAAACGTCGACGTTATACACACTTTTGTGCTTGTGAGCTTGTTCCCAGAAGCACAAAAGATAAGTCTCATTCCGATTTGACGTATTATTATATGGAAGTTATTCAACATTATTTTCTCAATAAATTTATTTCAGTCATTACTGCGAAATAGTACTTTATATTATTAATATTGCTGTTTGTGATCTATTATTCCATATTTTATTACTTATTATTATTTATCGTTTTGATATTATCGTATTTCTTCTCAAGTTTCCGAACACATTTTTCATTTCATTACAGACTATTTGCGTTACCTAAATTATTGATTTGTCGAACATTTAGATCTGCGAAACTTTTGAACATCTTCATAATATTATGCTACGCAGTTCTTGTTTTGATTTATCAAACATCTTTTCTAGTGCCGAGAGCGTTACCTTTTTCTTATAGGTATATATTATTAAATTGTATTGAAAAATTATTTTATTATCTGGGAAACAATGTCTTGGCAAAAAAGTATATCCATAAACTATTTGTGTTTTTTCCTCCATTTTTTGAAAAACTAATATTAGATCAGCACTAATTGCTCTTAAATGTAAATAAAACATACGAGGGCGGATTGATAAGTCCGGTAAAAATGAAACAAAGAGTTACTTTTTTCAAAAGGATGATATTTATTTTTCAACTTTATCTTCTTTTAGAGCTATACACTTGGTTAGACGATGCTGGAGTTTTTTGATCCACTCTTTCTTGTCATCTTTTCCAAGGCCCTGAAAATACGCTATAGTTTCGGAGATACCCTCCAAATCAGTTGCAAATCTTCGTCCCCCAAGCCATTTTTTCGTGTTTGGTTAAAGGTAGGAATCACTGAGAACCAGGTCAGGAAAATATAGTGGATGGGGAAGCATTTTGTAGCGTGAATCTACCAGCTTGGCCGTTGCAATGGCGGAAGAATGAGCATTATCGTGGTGAAACAGAATTTTCTTCTTGGCAAGATGATGCCGTTTTGCTTTGATTTCTTGATTCAACTGGATCGAAAGTGTAGATTCACCACAATAGTTATCAAGACATTTCTTTTTGTCCGTGATGGTTTTTTTGCGTAAGAAGTAGTGTTTTATCAACACTCTAAATTCACTTTTTTTCCATTTTAACAGCAAAAGAACGACTTTTCCAGTCAAAACAACTGAAAAAACAATTCCAAATTCAAATTTCAGTATGAAATTTCGTGTATGTTCCTTCAAAGCAAGTACCTGTCCAAACATGTCATAACTTTTATGCTAGTATCACTGCTTCATTCATTTTTACCTGACTTATCAATCTGCCTAAGTATGTTTGTAATATTGTGAATATTATATATTGACACTTACTCAAATGAAAAAATGTTATGTTTCATGTATTTAGCCTCTAAATAATTTCATTATCAACACAATTTATATAAGTATTTACTGTCTGACTTAAGATAATTGGGAACAATTTGTAATTCTGGTGTTATTCGATTACACGCGTATGTTTTTCCGTACATTCCTCTATAGAAAGAATTCATACTGTTTCTTCTGATTAATGGTGACTGTTGTACACAAGAGCAGTAATTACACAAAGTACACAAGCGATGGAATGTTGTAATAAATACCAGATAGATTAATTAATGTAATTGCTTCTGGCAACATTATTATATCCATTAATATCTACATACATAGATGAGTTGGTAACACACGCGCTCAGGATCTAAACCAATTGATATCAAAACGTAAAAAAAATTGAACGTATGTAATTTAATCCAATTCTGTTTTTCTTTTAATACTTTTTATTCAATTTGAATTCCTCACTCATTTATCATCAGGTCGACAAATAAATTATTTTATGTATTTCACCAAAAATTTAAATTGGAAATGTGATCCAATTACCGGGTTTATTGGATTTTTTTGTTGTCGTTGTTTGCCAATAGTTGCGTGTGTAGAAAGTTACAATTATAGTTTTTTTTCAATCGTTTGGGTTTTGTGCAATTCCATTTCAATATTTATTTTAAGTAGTTATATATTTATATGGGCACAAAACGTGTTTCAATTTTCAAATTTTACTCATACTTTTCGTTTCAATTGTTACAAAATAAATGGAAGAAATTACTATATAATGATAATCTCACCACTGGATTTCATCTCAATATATTATAGAATTTAATATTTTTTTATTAGCTTTGGTGTATAATGGGCATGTGAGTAGAAGACCTCCCGAATACATAGGTAACAGGGCACAGTCATTGGTTGCCCCTGGTAGTAGATCCCGAGGAAGACCCAAGCGGAGGTGGCGCGAGGTTGTGAAGCAAGACATGAGAGACTGCGGAGCTTCCCCGGAGGACGCACAGAATAGAGCCGAGTGGCGGCGAAAGACAAAAATGGCAGACCCCACCATCATGTGGGATTAATAATTGCCCAGGGAGAGAGAGAGAGAGCTTTGGTGTATAATGATGATGTGCAAAATGAAAAAATAAAAGTAGAATGAATTCACATATTCAAATAAGTAACTATGGTTTGGCCACGTGGAAAGAATGAATGAGGAAAGAATGACCAAGAAGATATTTTTGGCTGAGAGGAATGGTTCTCGGAGACGTGGACGTCCGAGGATCAAATGGCAAGATCATTTAAATCAAATCCTATAGGACGGTCACGTGTTGGGTACATTGAACAGGAGATCATGCATGGGGAATTGTATGACAGTGACGTAAGCGAAATATGTATGTAAGGATAGAAGGAAGTGGTGCTCGATCCTTTCTGCCTACCCCGTGAGGGAAGCGGCGTGATGGTATGTACGTAAATTCACATACTATTTGAGTTTTATGAAGTTTTAATTAATTATTTATCATTATGAAAAAAACTCAATCAAATCTCTAAACACAGAAAAGCATGAATCTCTCATAATGTTTTATGCTAATTTTACAAGATTCAATTGTAATTAGATATACAATATAATATGTATGTAGATCTTAATGGCGACCCATACTCTCTCCCTACCCCGCTAGGGATACGGTGTGAGGGAATAGTATAGGTACCTAAATATATATATGTACTTTACGTCAAATATATTATTATGTACTTATCAATTTAATGTAGACATTTTACATCCAAAATTCAAAAGATGATGTTTTCCACCCATCCTGATTGTCTTAATTCTTTGCTAGCTTGCATGTTTACTTCTGCTGTAGAGATGTTGTAATTTATACTACACATCACTGGTATATGTAGATTTAGGTATATGCGCGCCCTTGAGATGGATACTCCATTAAACGGCGCCGAATAAATCATCCAATATAATAATATTTATAATAATTTAATATTTTATGGTTTTTGTTATTTAATGTCATATTTAAATTTTATTGTTAATCTTATATTGTGTTCAAAATGTATAATCTAATATTGTTTTGTTATATAAATGAGATATGAGATAATAATAACAATCACATTACTAACTTTCTCAGAAAACATGCTCCAAAATTAATAATAATATAAATAACAACGTTCGTTGTTATGTAATTAAAATATACACTTATGAAATCTATATCAAACAATTATCATAATATTTATTTTCATTACTGCAGGATAATTTACCTAACTTTTGCTTACTCTCTCAAAATTTTACTTAATTAATTCCTCCAAAAAACATTATTAATTTCATTCCGTTATTTTTCTGTATTTTTTTTTATTTTTTTGCTTACCTTGCTCAATCTGTAAATTCCTTATTTTCCTTTTCCCTTGCTCTTTCATTTATTTATAATATAATTATTTTAATTTCAATTTAACGATTGCTATAATAAATGGTTTGTAAAAATTAATGAACCTAGTCTTAATAACATAATTTGCAAAATATTGTTTTTTCTCAGTCTCTTATGTTATTGATACAACCAGAAAATTGAGAATGAAAACTGGGTAGATAATTGAGAATGAAAACCTTATTCGCCGTTTTATTATTATAGGCAAACTATTTTATGCCTTTTCTTTAGTAATACGTATGTATGTAAAAATCCTATTCACTTAGACACAGTACAGAGGCCTGAGTCAAAATACATTTTAGAGTTACGTTTTCGTGTCCCAATCGTTTGAATATAGACGACGTTGCGCCAAAGTAACAATTTTCGTAACTATTGTGTATTTTAGCTACGAAAATTAATACTTCTTGCAACGTCGTCTATATTTTATCATTTATCATTTCGTTAATTTTTTATTGTTACAATTAAATATGTATATATAGGACAACAATTCAATTATAAAACATAAAAATGGTATTTGAAAATATACAAAAAATAACAAAATCTGGCCCCAAACAGCGCCATAGAGCTGGTATTAGGGGCTAGAAGATCTTCAAATGAATTTGTCTTCTATAAAGCACATAATTTACCTCTATATATCGGAACGATAACGACACGAAATCGTAACGCTAAAATGTGTTTTGACTCAGGCCTCAGTACGGTCACAATACATACGAAATAATATATCTAGGTACAAGAAAGTTTATCAGTTATGTTTTTTTTTATGTTTGATACCTGAAAATACACTCAAAATAACTGAAAATTGTATAATTCATCATCATCCTCAACGCTCCTCTCGGGAACACAGGCAGAAACCAGCCTCCACTATTCAGAGCGTCTGTGTCAATTGCGTCACCTCTTCCCACGACATTCCCTGCGCTCTGATGTCGTTGTCGTAGGAACGGTGTATTGTGAAAGAGGGACTCTCGGCCCGACGGAACCCTTACGGACCATGAACCAGCCAGAACCATCGTCTCTCCTGTATCACGGAGATTTCAGATCTCTGCTGGGTGCGTCGACGTACAGCACCATTTGTGTCAATGGTAGTATTATTACAATTAAAGAAAATTCACTACTTTTATTCTTCCTACTTTTATTCTTCATAAGGGCTCGTTTGTGAGTGATTTAAGCTGTTCATACTTTTGTTCAAGTATTCTTTATATGAATATTCAGGAAATGTTTATTTCGTGTTATTTTTTTTTGTATAATCTTCAAAAGTTTCAATACAAATCTCGTATGATGATTGAAAGAATGAATACTGAATTCAAATAGGTTATTGCAAAAAATCATTACGCAGCAAATGTATTTAATTCTTCGGATTCATAACATTCATGTTCGTATACATCGCAAAACTTTTAATATAACCTCGCATTAACCATTATGTATTTGATTGCATCAGCATAATGTCAACAACTTTTAAGAGTACCGCGTAAAATGGAGGAATCTGCAATACCGTATTTTACAAATAATGTTGTATTTTATATGAAAAATGGATTTATTTTCATGATATATTGCTTTATTGACCTGTAAAATTCAAACAGTTGTAATACGTAATGTACTTACTTACATTGATTGTTTTTACAATTCGATAAACTTTTGATCGATATCATTGTTATCAAAGTGTCTCCGCTACGCTGCAATATTACTACCTATCGCAAAACGACTCTGAATCTCCGAAATTTATTATTTTATTGTCAAATTGAAAGGTTTTGAGTTTGTGACCTCAAAGATTTTGTGGTATTGGAATTTACTCATTTCAATAAATTGTGAAAACATGATTTTAGTTAAAAAATTTGTTCAACTCACCAATACAACTTTCTAAGGATTCCGAATAATAATAATTGTAATATTTTATTGAACACAACAAACAATGCAGTTATAACAATATATAGACTATTTCATCAAAACTGAAATCGAAGAATCCTCCTTATAGAGACAAGCCTCGTGTAAAGGAGGGTAATAATGTACATATTAAGCTTATAGTAAGCTTAAAAAAAACAGTTTATTAACATTCAAAACCTTCTGAGATCCGTGTAAATCTCTTAATGTGCTGTTCCAATAACGACGATACGGCAGTGAAATGTTCAGAGAAATGTCATTGAATTGGCGCAGAACCGCTCTAAATCAAGGAGACCAATTTTTAACCTAAGTTCCCGAGTGGAGCATTGAAAACAGAATTGCTGTATTATTTTATGGTATTATTCCACTCGATAAAAAATCATAACGTTAGTATTTCATCTGATTTTGTTAAGGTTTTTTTTGTTAATATTTTATAGAATTTAATACCTGATACATTGTTTACATCTCACATTAAATATTACAGATAAAATATATCCTCATTTTTGCCATGAATTGATATTTGTATGGGAAGCTTTATAAATCCGATAGATTTTTTTTCCTTCGTTTATGAATATCAAATTACACAATGATATCACGTTGTTTGTGTTTTTTGTATGATTGTACCATCGGAAAACAATCGTGCGAGATAATTTATGTAACCTTGTGTTTACGTTTTGATTGAAAATAATGTTTTTGCTTTTATATAACGTTTACGTTATAACGTTTTTGATCAAATATCAATTTGACGATATTTGGTATATTTCTAATGCGAAAGTACCAAAAATAATTTTTAGTCGTGCTCCTTCATATATTTTTGCTATAATGAAAACATGAACTCATTTAAAATAATATTAATGGTAATTTTTATTTTTATTTGAACAGTAAGACAGGACATATGAGACTGCGATGTCACCTATAATGACGCTCTAGACAGAACCACTGGCGAAGAAAAATTAAGAATAATCTTGTGGGACTAATAATTGCCCAAGGAGGAGAAGAATCTCGGATTCAGAAGTTTACGAAATATATTGAATTACATTAAATATTTCGTATTCAATATGTACCCACGTATTAATTAGTATTTCTAATACTTTAGTAAAAGCAATACAAGTATCAATATCAACAAAGAAATCCACAATTATGGAACTAGGTAAAGGAACCGCATCAGAGTTAAAAATCTTCCAACTGACTTTGTTAACTGCGTCAACATAATACAATTTGTGCAATTAATTTTGTCGACCGACGGATCTTGGTGGAAGTTCGTGTTAAATTAATAAACATTGACTTTGAGTACATAAGTACTTAATATAAGTCTATTTTTTATTAATTTACAACAAAATTCTCTCTGTGATTGTGAAGGGAAGTGCCCACGTGAGGAGCTTTACAAATTATGAAAAAAATAATTCTTAATAAACGTAGTGTAGTGAATAATTTGATATGTGGTTATCGTTTTATCTGTGTCAATTAATCATTGATACGAAAAGTCTCCTGCCTTTCATTAAGTTTTTGGGTAGCCTATCGAAAAGAGTCAAGTACCTTTTTTAAGCGGGGACTCCGCGGAACTTTGATTACATACGATGTAAGATATTGGTAATTCAAAATTTATGTAAGCATGAAAATCTTTCATTTCTTGTTCTGGTTGGTGGTTGACAAAGATGGCAAATGTTTTGTATTGTTTTATCAAAAAGACTTTCTGTTGAGTTAAATTGTGAAAATTCTGTTAAGTGAAAAGTGTCAGTTGTTTATTTTATTTTATTTCATTAAACTTCCATCATTATCGGCATCAGTTAATCTTTATGTTTTTAATGTGTTAAAATAATTTCAAGAATAATATTATAGTTCTCAAAAAGCTTTTCCTCTGTATTTCATATTTGCGTTTCATTATCGTTCACGATCAAATGTCATTTTACTACGTACGCAGTTGTTTGAGAATATCTCATCGTATTGTCTCACTCAAAACAATAATTGAATCTTTTTCTCCTCGTTACTTGAAACGTTTATGACAGCACTATTTCTAGGCTTAGTAACAGTGATATTCTTTATATATGTAAATGTTATTATATTTGATCTTATCGTTTTTCTAAACGTAAGTACTTTTTTTTAAATAAAAATCGTAAATTATCTTAATTTTCTCTTTGTCTTTGTGGGGTCGGAAGATAGAATCAAGTTGCCGTAAGAATCGGAATCCATGTTTATTACTTTTTCGAGGACTTCTGGCCACTCCGAACGAAGTCTTTCAATACAAGAATACAAGTGTTTTACAAATTATTTTTACCAGATTCTTTTCAAAAAAATGTTATTGAAATCCAACTACCTACACAATCTTTACTTATTAGCTACAAATAGTACACACAATTATGTAGATCTATCTACTACTGTTGAAATAACTTTATTTCTCGGATATTGCAGGAGTCCAAGGACTCCCTATTTATAGACTCTTTTCAAAGAAAATGTATATATAATGAGTTACAATCCATTGAATTGGTCTGCAACGAGTTTGGACTTTCTTCTCCACTCCTCTCTATTCTCAGCCAGTCTATTCAACTCCATGTATGAGCCACAGTCCCTCTTCAGTTGGTCCATATAGGCGTCTCTCGGTCGGCCCCTGCCATTTGTGCCTTCGGTCCTACCTTCTGCGATTGCGATGAGCCGTCCTGGGTGGCTGATGTTGTGGCCAATCCAGTTAGCTCGTTGTTGGCAGATTCTTTTGAGGAGTTGCCTTTTTTCGCCAACCCTGGTTAACACTTCTTCGTTTTCGACGTGTTCCGACCAACGAATCTTCAGCATGCGTCTATAGCACCACATTTCAAATACCGCTAACCGTCCGCTTTCACTCTTGCTGATGGTCCACGTCTCGCACCCATATAGCAAAATGCTCCACACAAAGGCTTTAGTGAGATTCTTCCTCACGCTTAAATCAATATTAGGGGATTCCAATTTTTTAGATTTTTTGTTAAAAGCAATTCTTGCCTGGTTTATTCTGCTCACAATTTCTGATTTGGAGCGTCCGTCCTGGTTTATTCTGCTGCCCAAGTACACGAACTCTTTTACTCTTTTACTTGTTTGATGATTTTCTCTTCAACTGAGAAAATGTATATCAAAATATTCTTGTATCATACCTACTCTTCAATTCTTGTTTCGTTTTAAGGTAAAGTGTCTTATTTCGAAAAAAACATCACCATGGATATAGAAGATTCACGTTGTATTACACCAATTGAAAGGATTTAGCACCACTTGCTCCTGATTCTTACGTACATAACTTTTATATCCTTCTCTTAGTAATGCTGGGTTTGAGAACTAAAAACTAATATGTAGGCTTTGTTGATATATAGTAGAACTACATAAATTAATTTTATCTGTCAAGATGCTTTCGACCTTTGTGAGAAGATCCGCTTATCTCTATGCCATTTTAACCTCTATTGTCTTCACATAATGATATATTATTATTGTTGGTGTCGTTCGCTCGTTTTATTACAGTTATTGTTATCATTTGCAAATAAATTACATATTTTCTTACAACGAAACTTATTTTATGAGGCCGTTTATTATTGTACATTTACGTGTCTATAGGACCACATATACGTAAAACTTTATTACATGTAACATCTGTCTCGATACTTTGATAGCGTTGGATGTTTTGTGGCTTACTGTCATATTGAGTTTATTTGATTTTAACAAATTAAATATTTTATACGCTACTTTACAAGGTTTTTATTTTCTTTGACCTTAAATATTCAGTGAACCGAAAATTGCTCAGACCAAAATCAAGAACACAATCGATTCAAAACCCTATAATAAAAAAATCTAAATATTTAAAATGTTTCGTAACCACGTTGTTAGTGCCAATAAAATCAAGCAAATAGAAAATCAGTAAAAATTATGAACCTCTTCAAATGAAAATTTTACATCTGTTCAATCCAACACAATAAACTAGTTTTATCCCTTATGATACACTTATGAACAGCTCTTCATTCCATTCCAATAAGCACCGTGTGATACTCATACAAATAGAATATATTTTGAGTATTCATATAAACTTACATCCTTATTTCTGATTGCTGAACAACATTTTACAAAGCTCTACCCTCCTAAAACAATTATTTTCTTCCTTGGGCACGTTGTAAGTCCCACTGGTGATGGGGTCTGCCTTTCTTGTTTGTTTCGCCCCTTGGTTCTGTCGAGTGCGTCCTCATGGGCTGTGCTTTGGCCTTCCTCTTGGCCTCTTGTCGGTAACTTCGATACATTGTGCTTTATTGCCTACATACTCTGGTGGTCTCCTGGTCACATGGCCGTATCCTCCCAAAACAATAATTTTTCAAAATTAACAATTTTGTGCAGCAAATTTCTGATCATCTACGTTTATTAATATCAGCCTTTATTGTTTGATAATTACTTTCAAACAGTCTCCGTATTTTCCAAGATAAATGTGTCTATCCATTAGAAATTGTAAATAACTAGACTACTACTATACCATCATGTCATATTCTGTGAGATAACCGGTGGATTAACTGCATTAAATTAAAATCGATCATCTTCCCGTGCCAATAAAAAAAAAGTTATCCAAAATTGTTGGCATGCCTTTTCGCTGAATTTTAACGTTTACCTACTTTCTTTCTAATGCGTGAGGTTTTATGAATACCTACCTCTTACAGGGCACTCAAAAACTTCTAGAAAAGAGTGAGAGACTAATTCTTTACCGGTGAACCCACGAGGTAAATTACTGAATTACTGAAATTACTGAAAAGATTCTAAAATAATAGAATAAATTATTCCCAGCTATATTGTCCCACACATAGTGAATCTTAACGTCTTGGAATGATATATTGTAAAAATAATTGAAAACAAGAAACAATACCCTTGCCATCGCTCGCAGATGTTTTTCCACTTAGAAAATAGTAATTTATCTTTAATATTATCCAACTGCGATATATTGTTTGATATGATCCTACTATTATTTCGATTAAAGCACAAGTACAAACAGTTCCCAGTTTCCCCACTCTTAACATTATTCATAACATTTTTTACCCGACGACCATCTCATTTCATACGATACTTTATCACTCTGAACCCAACCAGCAAAGAATGGAAGTACCTAATATTTTGCTTACATATGTAAAATGTATATTTTTTCGTGGTTTGTTGTGATAGGAACAAATAAGATACTATCCACTTATTTATATGCTACAATGCAAGATATATTGCATGTTAATATTTTTTCCTACTACATTCGGTTATTTTTTCGTGTGTCACATTTTATCGTGTGAACCAATAATTTGTATTGCGATAAAAATGATAAATTTATATTTTTCTCCGAAACTTTCAAATAGCTGCGTTTTAAAGACAAGTTCTGATTTACTCAAAAGTTCATTGATTTTCGTTTCCCCATTGGCAATGTGATATATTTTGGTTTGTTTTGATATTAGTTTTTAAATATACCTTATTCAAATGCCATGTTAAGTCTGCTCAATGACAGCTATCACTCTGTTGTAGTTTCTCTGTCTTATGCTAGTTAAAACAGCTCTTTTATTCTCTATACTAAATTTCTATTCATTCCCTAATTTCTCCCAGTCAGGACATTTGCCTGATCTACGCCATGTCTGCTTAATATTTTGCCTTTTTATATAATTAATGCGTACCTGTCCTACACTGTGTAACTCATTATAATTTGTGATGAAATTTGACAATAACTAAGAGGCTTATGTAAGGTCTATGTAAATAATATAAGATTATTAATAACATTCATATTCCAATAATGGCTTTTCTGTAGTAGTTATATTAAAAAAATACTATGTTTCTTTTACCAAAGCTTTAGGAAAGTATGCAAGTGGATAAATTAA
Source organism: Athripsodes cinereus (assembly GCA_947579605.1). Taxonomy (NCBI): domain Eukaryota; kingdom Metazoa; phylum Arthropoda; class Insecta; order Trichoptera; family Leptoceridae; genus Athripsodes; species Athripsodes cinereus. Next base: position 8,560,473 of record OX388317.1, on the reverse strand, counting down.
TTTTATTTTACAAAGCTCTCAGTTTTATTTACTTACAGTTTTTCTTATCGTTTGAGTACACTGGAAAATTAATTTTATAGTTTTTTTAATGCTCTACCCATCTGATATAGAAAAAAGTTTATTGCAGGACAACTTGGTAATGTTTCTTCAGAGAAGAAGAATATTTTCTTACTTCTTTCATTTTCTCAATTTTCTTGGTCCTTCGCTTCTGCTGCTACTAGCACCGCCCGCTTGAAACGGAAACTTTCTCTGAACATTTTCCAAAGTTATTACTTTGTGTAAGTTGCGGATATTTAACTGATAACATTTTTTTCAATTCCCTGTTTAAGATTTAAATTGTTCTCAGTTCAAGTAATTGACGTGAAACAAGTTTTATTAACATATAAAATTTATAAACTTACATGGCAATTGCAACCTTTGCGTCACCCAAAGTTCACAAAACCAATAATATAATTCTTCTTCTTGTAGTAAATCATTAATCTCTTGCTTCGGTTGTTCTCTCTTATGACGCTGAGGACCAGCTATCCTTTCATATTTTTGGTGGTCTTCCTCGTGAACGTGAGCCAGGTGTTGTCTTCTTTGCATCAATGTGGGCGATCCTGTTTTCAGCCATCCTGTATACATGGTCTCTCCAAAATCGTCTCTTCTTCCTACTTCATCTCACTATGTCCTCCGTGTTGCATGTTAGCAATAATATTATTTTGGAATGAATTTACCTTCCTGATTTGAGCATTAAATACAATTGTTATGATCCGCATTTTATAGTATACAGGAATATGTAATATTTATTCATTTCAACACATAATTTATTATATTATCGGGTATTTACCAATAACAAGTACACTGCGATCTTAATTAAATTACAAATAACCTATATTCCAAAAAAAATTGTTATGCATAAGGATTTGTCCATTTCCATTTTTGGTCTCCTTCTGTCCTATTTGATTTTTAAATTAATAATAATAAAACAATTGTGTTTAGTACTTCTACAGTGACTTGATTAATCGCAAGCCGGCTTTAGCTTGATGATGAGAGCCGAAACTCTTGAAACCCGACTCGCAAATTATAATGTTACCGTGGAAGAACTAAATATTAATGTTTATTTTATTAATTTTACATGAACTTCCACCAAGTACCGTCAGTTTTACTAAGATAATTTTACTAAAGTAATTATTTTAATTCAAATATTAATGTACTAATTAAAGTCTTTCAACTTAAAAGAAAATTATGAATTCATGTTTAAAATTCAACTTTATTCAACAGTTTATGAAAATTCTAATTTATTGTATCTGCTTTCTCTGTCAATATTTTCATAAAACTCAAAGTAATAACCAAGTTTCTAAAATGCGAATTACTTTTATTATATTTAATATTCCAAAAAAAATATGTTACATTTATCTTTAAAATTAATTCATCGATCTATATTTTTTTTATTTCACTTTGGATGCAATTTTTATAATTATGTTGTCAATACCATGAATGTATTGATCTTTGAATGAAATATTGTTGATAGTTGTGATGTATCATTGGTTTCATAGGTGCCATTTCATGATACTTCGACATTTCAGGGAGCTCCATCTCGCAACCGTTTTATAGACTCCTATTTAGTTGCATATTGAAACCAAATTCGTCCTCGCGGGCGCACGGCCGGCCTTCGTGGGAATTGTTTATTCTACTACTCGCTCTTCAGCGACAATTCACGTAAATTAGTGATATTTATGCTTGCATACATACGCGATTATTTAAAGATAACCAGTGTAAGATATAATTGTTAGTTTCGCGGTAATTTATTTTGTTTGTTCTATCAAAACGTAATCGTATAATATACGCTTTCATAGTGAAATATATGATAACTTAATTTTGAAAGCCTAATATGTATACATATGTAATAGTACATGCACGAGTACTCACACCCCACTAATGGTTGGTAATTCCCAAATATCTCAGGTTAGCAAATTCAGGTACCTGGGAGCAACCATAACGCCAGAGGGTGATCTCCGATCGGAATTACCAATCCGCATAGGAGCAGCTAGCGGGGCTTTCAATAACATGAACAAAGTTTGGAAGGCGTCTGGACTCAGCATCAGGACAAAATGCCGCTTGTTCAATGCGTGCATCATCCCAATCCTTCTATATGGCTGTGAGTCTTGGCACTCAACCAAAGCACTGGAGGAACGGGTAGACTTGTCTACAAGTTCTTTCCAGATGTCCGTGAAAGACTGAGAATGAGCTACTTGTCCCTTGACCATTTTTCCGTACAGCTTATCACTGGACATGGGCAGTTAAGAGGTAAACTTTTTGAGCTAGCATTGACCGATAATCCATGGTGCACATGTGGGACAGGAGCTCAATATGCGGAACATATCCTTTGGGAATGTCCTTTGATGATGGATGCAAGAGAGGAAATGATTCTGGGTATGACTGTTAACACTCCTTGACCCATCTGGTTTGGGGAAGTGTTTCTAAATGCCACAAACGCTTCACGCTTTAAGACATTCGTAGATGTGTGGGTCTCAAGATGGGATCTGCTGCGTCAGCCGGGTCCCCCGCCCACTGACGTGGTAGGATCGTGGATGCCAACACTGGCATAGTTGTATTAGAATAGAGAGAGTCCAAATATTAAAAAAAATCTTCACCTAAACGGATAAATGGACTCCTGAAATATCCGAGAAATAAAGATATTTCAACCAAAGCTCAAGAGCGGAAGATACTCAGCTTTGAAAACAAGTGTCTTAGAAGGATTTTGGATGTCAAATGGTATGAACATGTTACAAAATGATGCTGTACGCCGGCGCACCCAGCAGAGACCTGTAATATCCGTAATACAGGATAGACGATGGTCCTGGCTGGGACATGTTTTGAGAATGCCTAATGATAGTTCGCCAAAAAGAGCACTGTTCTTCCGTCCGCAGGGGTTCCGTCGGCCCGGGCGTCCCTCTTTCACAATACACCGTTCCTATGACAACGATATCAGAGCGCAAGGAATGTCGTGGAAAGAGGTGACGCAATTGGCACAGAGACGCTCTGAATGGAGGAGGCTGGTTTCTGCCCTGTGCTCACGAGAGGAGCGTTGAGGGCGATGATGATGATGATGAATATGTATGAGACAAACACGTGTTATGTCTCAAAATATTAGTAAAATACTTAGTTTTGACCTCGGTAATGTAATATTTAGGAATTCACTTTCATATACGTCTTTATTCATCTCTCTTTCTCTCTAGCGACTCTGCTTCAAGCAGGTCACCTCTTGCCACGACCATCGCTCTAATGTCTTGTTTAGTCACACCAAATAAATAACGAAAATAATTTAAAATATTTGTTATATTACTTTTAGTAACTATATGTTCCATAACTTTGATATATGACCTAAGCTAAGCGCAGCGAAGACATTGTATTTCAAGCGTCAAATTTAATGTCGAACGCATGTATGCGTAAATTAATAAGTTACCTACTATTACTGCTATCCTGCCCTGCTAAGTAAAAACACAGTAATTACCAAACATATATGTGTCAGAATCGCTGACCAAGTTTAAAACTAATTTTTTGTGTGTTTTTTTTTCAAGTATCAAAAAACAAACTTTCCACAGTCGTCACTTGTATCTATTATAAATTAGCTTATTAAAAGGAAGCATATTTAAAAAATTATTGATTATCTTAGATATTTGTGATGACTGTGGTATGTTTTTTTAATACTTGAAAGAATACACACAAAAGGTAATTTTAAAGTTGGTCTGCGATTTTGACACATATGTGTTTGGTTGTAACTGTGTTTTTATTTAGCAGGGCAGTATCCCATCCCACAAGCCAGAAGAACAGCCGCACGCAATAAGTCATGCAAGCTGTTCTGTCCGTGCCGACAAAAAATTAAGACATGCAGAATGGATGGCAAATCTCATTGCTGAATTTAAGATGAAAAATATCTGTTTTTTTTACTGGACAATCGAAAACTCACAGAAAAGAGCCCGGGAACCAATCTCTACCGAGTGCACCACGGAACAAGAAATATCAAGGAATTCGCTCAAAGCATGGATCTTTGGCATATTTTCTGCTAGCTTGCTAAATATTAATAAACCGACACAAATATTTACGCTGGGATTTGGTATTCAAATGAATTTCATGTATTTGGCCTTAGACATTAATTAAAGATACCATACAGCAATAATAATATGTGTGTGTGTGACTTGTCACGAATATTATTTATGTGTAGGTATCTACATATAATTACGTCTTATAGTTTAAACCCAAAAACATTTTACAAACTCGTGCACGCAGAATCTTCCAGGAAAATTACTATTATTATTATTATTATTAGGACTGAAAGTATTCCATAGAGTAGAACTGGATAAATTCATTATTATTTTGAAGGTATTAAATTCCACCTTATTACGTGATCGCAAATCCTTCAGCAATGCCATAAAACACCCAAGTGACTCAACTATAATCCCATATTTTACTTCGAGAGACACATCCGAAGTACTGAAGCGATGTAACTACGGTCATAGTGAAGCTTTGTTGTATGTAGCATGTTTATAAAGTCACAATTACATGTCACGCAGCAGACTTTAGGAGCTGTATCCATACGAAGCGAGAGACAATAATTTTCTTTGTCCCTATTACTACTTCTATTATAATTATACCATCACGGCACATCCCACAAGCAGTTGCGTGTATAAACCTGCAAACTCTCCTCTCCGCGCCAACAAATAATTAGGACATTCAGGATAGGTGGCTAACCTCTTCACTAAATGTAAGATGTAAATTTTCAGCGATTTTTCAAACACCAGCCTTTTACAGCACATAGTAGGAGATCAATTCTTTACCAGGTACTCCTTGAAGCGTTCTCTCCCATGTGTTTGTGAATAAAGGATAAATAATAATATCTGACACATTGTTTTCTTTTTCTTATCGATTAAGGGAAGAAAATAAACACCAAACATTCTTACGTTCAGTAAGTGTGGAGGCACCTTGACAGCATTTATCAGCCTTCGCTTGCGCTACAATTACTAATTGTAATTAATACATGCACACATCTCATATAAATTCGCCCATTGCACAGAATAATTCGTTCCACTGTTATGCTTTTTTCTATTTTATACGTTCGGTCAAAAGGCTAGAAAACCACTTAATTCTGTCCATGCAAACGTTTTTTTTACTCTCTTTATGTCACTGACACAGCAACGGTAGTTCTACATACGTTGTTTAGTCAGAAATACTTCAATACTAATTCACGATGACGTATATTCTCATTGACAGTGGTGAGTGAATGCTGTTTGCCGTTGCCATCTCCAGCGAGGTATGGAACCATACTTTAATATTTTCAAGAAATAACTGAATTCATACGTACAACTTTAATATACTGAGATACTCCCAAAGGATGCTAAAGAATATGTTCGTTACTCGTAAGAAATTCTGCGATTCTCTCTTAGTAGCAGTCGCGTGCCTGCCATACATGCAAAAAAGCACAGCATGCCCATAGAATCTATGAAGAAAATATTGAAATCATCAAAAACTAGTTTGAATTTGCCGCCAAACATTTCGTTGCAAAGAGAACGATTTACAAAAATATACGCAGCAAATATACAATTTTTGTAAGTTTTAGAGTTTTTATCAAAAGCGCGTACTATTTGTATTGAAGTGCGTGTAAAATCGATACGTTATATTGACTTTTTTTAATAAAATCCAATAATTTACCGTGATAGCTAAATTAATGGAATAGTAAGTTATTGCTTTATACGTAGCCTCTGTCTCACTAACACACACTTAAATTTTAGTGTGAATACGTAGTAGGCAATGACGCGCCATACATGTGTATTATTGGGTATGTTTGGTTGTATGTGTGCAATCTTAAGGACAAAATAAGCAAGCTTGCACGAAGAACGTTTGGGTGCATAATGTACCTATATGAGTATGTTTTTATTTGTATTGGTTGTGTGATGATTGTGTGAGTCGTGCGTAACGTACTAGGCAGTTAAAAATAATTTGAAGGTAGATACTATGTGCAACCGCTAATAGTTTTTAGATTTGAAACGTTCTTCATAAAGGATTGATTAATATTATGATGGATGCGCGAGACAAAATAAATTGTATAGAAATTACGACATTTAACTTTAAAGTTACTTACATACTAAAAAATAGTATTTATTTGTATCGCAGACTTCTTGTATTTTATTTATTTATATTAAGGACCCATGAAGTCTTTGGCAAACAATAGATCTCCCACTAAAGTTTTTAAGTGTCTTTTAATAGACATCGAATATAAACCATTTAATATCTTAAATTCAGCAAAGGGGTATGTCAACCATTCTGGATATCTTTTTTTTTTTATTATTATAACGAATGTAAGACCAACATGAAAAGCCTAGTCCCGTCTCCGATATATATACCTATATTATATTATTCTCAAGGACGTCCACTCGTTTGCGAGTAAAATAGTATATTTGTACAAAGCATGCCCGATGTGAAAAGCCTAGTCCCGCCACTGCTTAGTAGATACTTATGTACAAACAACGTCTTATTTATGAACATCTTACATAGAGTCTTGCTTTACAAATCCTTTGTTACATGTCACCCTTGAAATCACAGGTTATTATGTAGGAGTACAGTAATATAAATTTATTATTCTCGAATTTGTACAATACTGTTTTCGGTCATGAGTAAACTAACTTAACTCTTTAAATTCCACTCAGTAATCAACATATTATAAGTTTACATACTCGTATATACATAATATACGCATGTTCTTCCTTTTGTTTTAGTCATATAGGTCGGAGAGCCATTATGCCTCTATTCTTCCTTCACAGATCTCGTTCATTGTTGCATTCAGAATCTTAAGTGTTTCCCTAAATTTATCACAAAATTAATTATTGAATATAATTTAAGAAATAAAAAGTGTTTTCATAGAACATAGAGAATGAGATAACGACTCTTAATGACATTGATAAAAACGAAATGTTTTTTGTGATATCTTATTTTACCCAAGAACACTGAATGTTATTTTCTGTTATCTTTTTGATTACAGATGTCCATTGAGGGCATAATATGAACATACATACTTACTTAACATACATATATTAGTCAAATACTATTTATTCCAAATTTTATTTCATTTACAGCCTCTCTGAAATAACTTGAATTTCTAAATCTTGTGTCCATTAACCTTATTCCTATTTACCAACTGACCTTTTCAGGTATACTTTTCCATGTACCACGATAAGATAAGCGGGTTTTCGTACCCTTGGAAAATGTAGCTAAAAAATATTCAATAATTCAAGTGAACCGAATGTCTTACCTCATTGTCTGATTCGGTATTGTAATAGATTCTGTTTAATTGTTTGTATTATGTTTTATTATTTTTATTCATTTCATCAAAACGAAATCCTTTACTTTATGTAAGATATACAAAAATAGGCATACTCGATTAAAAATACACCAAAAACGTTGTGCTCATGTACAGAGCATTAAATATTCATTTCCCGATAAAATATACGATTTGCTAATGCATTGTTGTAACACGTTTAATATTTTCCCTCAGGATTAAATTTAAAAATTCATATTGATAATATTACCTGTTATTTTTTTTATTTCGCGAATAACATCATTTGAGTTCCTAAATATTTACTTGAAAACCTACTTGTTCACCGAAAATCACAATGTCTGTTTTTTTTAACATATTATTTTAGAGATGCATTGAATAGTAGGTATATTTACCGAAAACCGAATATTATGCTAGATCATGTACCAAATATTTGGCAAAACAATGGTGAGAGCGTGTGGTACTTCCGACCGCGCATCTTCCTGTCGGTAAATCATAGACAAATGTACTAGACTTACAGCGCGGTACATTTTTTCGATTTTTTTGTGTTCCAACATTAATAATAACAGGTTATAATATTATGTTGTTTCAAACTTAATTCATTAATTAGATATTTGAGGATTAATAATTATGCATCTGAAGCTGACAATGAAATAGCAACAAGCTATTAGTTCCTTCCAGTTTTACATTTAAACTATTCGGTAGAATACCGAATAATAGACTAAATATTCGGTATTCAGCCGAATGTTGCCAAAATGGCAGAATACCGAATATTCGTTGCATCTCTAAATATTTTTCACGTGTGTTGATCGAAGTTTTTCGTCGCACGTAATTACGAATTATGATGTTTGGCTCCTAATGGAGTTGTATTTTTTTCAAAATGCATGTTCACCGGAACTCTCTAAAGATTTCAGAGTACCTGTCGCTTCGTGTTGATTATTTTAACATGCCATCAACTTTTATTACAATTTCACGCATAAATTTCTGTATATTTCATTTTTAATTATTATTAATCATAATACCATTACTTAAATTCAACATGGTTTTAAACTTATTTTATAAATCCATAGGGAACAAATCAAAATGTATTTTGTTTTTGAAAATAACGTATTGCAATTAGCCACGTATTTTTTATATCATTTTATGAAATTAATAAGTAATTTTGATTTAATTTACATACCTACTCCCATAAGGTGGTGTGATGAGCGGAGGACCATTATGGCTGAAAGACTAATAATGAAAAAGAGGAACAATATTTCAAGTTACAAAAGTAACTATAAATTGTCTGAAATAACATTTTTTTACATTTTTTTGTATTTTTTTTGTGTATGTATGTTTAAGCATATGTTTTTCTTCTTCTATCACTATCTTAACAATTCTTCATGCATTCTCTCCTATTCAATGTGCAAAACACTTTTCCACGCCGGTAGTGGTTTATATGGTGTAGAGATTTAATCGTCGGACGGCTACGTTTCCGAGTATGTCACTGCATGTCGTCCTAGTATTTTAAATTTTAATTTTGTTTTATTTTATTTGGTATTTGAATGTTTGTATTGTTTTGTTAACATTGTTATATAATGATGGCATGCAAAAAGAATAAATACCTAAATAAAATAAAAAAAATCCTTGTCACTCTGTTCTCATTCATTTTTCCACGTGCTCAAGGCAAGCAAAGTTGATCACTTTATTCTTGTTATTTCCTGAGTTTTTATTCCACAATCTTCACGAATAACACTATAACATATAACAAGTTTCATACGAGTAAGGCTACAAAAAATATTTTCTTTCTACTTGTATCAAATATTATACACATAAATGAAATACATTTATTTTCACATTTTACTAGATTAACTAGGTCATTTTCAACTCACAAACACAGTGTATTAAACGAAGAAGCAACAGATTGGTACGAAAAAACTTTTTTCATGTATTCAAGAACACCTTCAAATAATAATAAATATTGTGCTTCTTACGTGTTATTTCTAAATAATATCTCACGCAAATCTGCGAAGGCTAAAGCAACAACTATAGCAGAAAAAATATATGATAACATTACTTTTTTGTTCAAAATATTACTCTAAATTTATTCCATTGTTAAATATTTCATGAGTATTATCTCTTCTCTTGTATTCTACATCATTTACTTCCTTCTCTTTTGATTGTTTGTATTATTTTTTTAACGATTGTGCAAAATCTCTGTCACTGATATTTTTTTTCAATTTTATCCCAATAATGATAACTAATTTGTTTAATTTTTTTTTTGAATAAATCTGATAAACGATTTATAATCTATTTTTTGAGAAATACTGTATTTAAATTGTTTATAAAATTACTTTTATCAATATATAAAATTTTCCTTACTTTACGCTTAGTATGTGATCTTATTTGGTTGGAATTATTTTTATCATTCTGTTAATAATTTTTTGAAATATTTTAACTTCACTTGTTTGATTGTTGGATGACGTTCCTTTTGGCTCTTATCTTCATTCACTTATTTTATGATTCTACGCTCTTAATTTATTTCCAACCCCTGTAATGTGTATATAGGTATATAGGAACTTGTATAATGTATATTTTTGTAGTCTGTCTCATATTTGAACATTTTAAAGGCTTGCACCATATGGAAACGTTAATAAAATAAATAAATATTCAGAAGGGCTCAAAGGGCCACTTTATATGAATCATAATAGGATCATATTAGGAATTGTAAAACGATTTAACGGCAACATTTCACCAAATATGAATTATTGTAGATGAATTGCTCGATGTGGCCATTTTAGGCCCCCAGAAGGTAGTCAGGTACAGTCAAGTAAGAGTCCAGCGCCGTACAAAAATCCTCTTAATTTTTGTTTTTCAATTACATTTTCCTATTTACATACATACATACCATCACGCCGCTTCCCTCGCGGGGTAGGCAGAGAGGATCGAGCGCCACTTCCTTCTATCCTTACATACATCTTTCGTTTCCGTCACTGTAATACAATTCCTCATGCATGCTCTCCTCTTCAACGTGCTCAACACGTGACCGTCCTGTAGGATTTGATTAAAATGATCTTGCCATTTAATCCTCGGACGTCCACGTCTCCGAGCACCATTCCTCTCAGCCAAATATATCTTCTTAGTCATTCTGTCCTCATTCATTCTTTCCACGTGCCCAAACCATCTTAACTTATTTACATTCATCCTTGTTATTAAACCAACTTTCATTCCACATTCCTTTCGTATATCACTGTTACGCGCACGATCTCTCAGACTTTTACCACACATCCTTCTCAGTGGTCTCATGTCAACTGCATTTATGCCACATTCATCCTTCTTTAACCATGTCCACGTCTCACTTGCATACATAAGTGTTGGCACTAAGATAGCAGAGTGCACCAACCTTTTAACTGTTTCCCATTTACATTATAATATTTAATATTCAAAATGTGGTACATAACTGAGGAAGTTCTTAAGTTTTACTTAATACATATGCTGTTATCTTTTTACTCTCAGAACCATTAAATCATAGATGGATCACATCTTTGTATGTAGGATTGACTATTATATATCACTCTCGGTAGCACATAATATGATATATTGGTTTGACTCTCGATTGTTCTATGATAAATCAATTAATAAATGTATTTTACTTACTTTCAATAAATGTCTGTACAGAATTGGCTTCCTGCTTTTTTCGTATGTTTTTAAGTGTCTTGTTACAGCCAGATGTGTGACTCATATTATCATCATTGTCGGTTATACATATGAAAACTTGGTTTGACTCGCGATTGTACCATAACAATCAAACAAAACATGTATTTTACGGTTTCCCTTGCTGCATTGAACACAGAAAACTACTTGAGCGTATAAAAACTTTTGGAATCTAAAGTTGAAATCTTATTTAATTTCAAAATTACACGAAGCTTTTTATGTGACGTGATATCATTATGAACTTATTTACTACGACCCTACACGTCGGTAGTTATTTTCTTACTTTATCGTTCCTCTCATTGCATGTCCAAAAAATTCAATTGTTATCCAAGTAAAAATGTAACGTGAACTAAATTTATATGAGAACTGGTACATTCTTATTTTTCCCTTGGTAAATTCTTTTATATTTTTATATTTATTTGAGGTAAGTTCTTTGCCCTTTCATTTTTTTAATGCCTTTTCTGGTTCATATACAACTATGATTACAACAGAAGAATAGTATCAACCTAACATATTTTCTTTATTCATTCATAGATTTTATTCTTTCTACGTCATTACTTAGGTACATCAAATATTTTTACTAAAATATTTTCTATTTTTTAACAAGAAACATTATTTTTCCTAAGGATATATTATTGTATTATAGAATCAAAATACTTCTATGATAACAACTTTCATATGATTTATAGGCATTTTTATTGCTTGCTGATTATGCTCGATGATGAATTATAGTATAAAATGATGAATGTATTTGCCTACTCGACGACATCTCCAATTTCAAGAATTTTGATATCCACAAGCATTGATTCAAAAGTAAATCCCAATATATTTATCACAAACAACTATTTTACGACCAAAAATGTTTTAACCATAATGTTTGCCACCCATTCTGAATACGTCAATTTTAGTTGGAACAGAGTGAACAACTTGCGTGTTTGTTAAATGTAACTAGTCTACTGGTTACCCCACTTATGGGACATCCCGTGATAGTAAAGTTAGATAGATAACTTTGAAATGTTTGCAAAGAATAAGTTTAAGATGTTTGTGTTAAATCTGAATCATTTTTTTATTTATTTTTTAACCACTCTAGGTTTTTTGTTTTTATTTTTTTATTTATATTTTCAATAATAAAACAAAAATAACAACAATATTATATAACGGACAAATATTACAATATTATAGTGCAATGATATTTTTTTTATAATTTCCTCAGTCAGTAGTCGAGCCACTGGTATGAGAGGAAACTGTTTTTTTTAAATACATAGGAAAATGAAAATACATTAACAAATTAACCATTAACCATTCCAATTAATTCAACTCCAGAAACGAGCAGAGACACTCTGCTCACTCTCGAACTCAAACCCACTACCTCTCGTTTACAAGTCGAGTATAAAAACTGATAGTCAATCTATTGGAATAGGTATTAATAAGGTAGGTATGTGGTACATGGTACATTTATACATATGTGAACTTACTTATTTAAAAAACAAAAATATGATTAACATCTACACTTCTTATTAAGTAAAATCCAATTGTGTCAAAAATTCATTAAAATATAATCTGAATAATTTTCTTCAAAATGTTTTACTATCACGTTGTTTCATGTGTCTATGTATATAATCGCCTTAATGGACTTAACACAATAAAAAATATATTGCTACATAGTTTATATTTTCACCAAACGTTTGTTTCTATTCAGAAAATGTAATACGTTGTCTATTGAAATAAACCAACCTTTTCACAATTGAAATGAAGAGTACAAATAATGCAGGGTAGCAATACTCTGACATATATGTCATGATATCTAATAGTTTGATTGTATTTACAGAGCATGACAGACATTGAAAACAATAGGAAACGTCTTCTGGTAATTCTTTGTTCAATGAAAAATACTATAACGAATTTCAGTCGTGTGGAAATGTGTAGTTTGATTTCGTTCAGATAAATTATTGAGAAAATTCTTTCTATTGTTTCATATAACTGTCTGTTATGATCACTACTTCTGTACGTTTTTTTCTGTTATTTTTCTTATAAAAACGAAACATGAATTGTATAACTCTCGTCTGTCAACATTTATAAAATATATCTTCGATGAAATTTTATGAAATCGTTTATTTGCTGTTATTTATTCTCAAATTGACGTGTAATTTTAGTCATGTGAAATATGTTTCATAGATGAAAGACAATGTTTGAATCTTATACTCGTATGTAATTTTGTAGGTTAATATATTTTGACTTAGATTTAACAGCGTGTATTATCATATCTAAATTAAACATTCCTAATCGTTCTTTCCGTGATTTTTAGGACGTATTCTAACAGCTTATGAAATGTTCACTTATTTTCATAGAATACCAAATATTCTACAACACATTTTGTTCTATGAAGTTTCCGGGAAAGAATAAGCCACTCACTGTATTTTTTTTTTATGTTATCGGATGTTCTTTTGAGGGCAGTCAGGTATTCGTAAATCATGACATACGATATTTAGCATCTTCAATCTAACGATAAAGTATACCCTCTTGTATGTCTAATTTATTGTTGGTACGAATTGATTGCATGTAGTTTATCTATTTGTGGGATAACCCGTGAATAAACTGATAATTTCTAACCTAGTGAAAATAATTGTCATTAGAAACTTGCATTCTTCTTCTACAATCTCTGTCCAAAGTAGCTTTCACGTTGTTTTTTAGCTTTTCAATTTATTCACTTAAGAATTGACGGCATCTGGACACACATTTTCTCATTGAAACTTTTGCTAATAAATCCTCCAATCTGGAAAACTACTTTGATCTTTATAGTTCAACTATTACACCTACTCCCATATTGTTTTCAATAAGTATGTAGGTACATCCAAAATCCTTCTAAGACACTTGTTTTCAAAGCTGAGTATCTTCCGCTCTTGAGCCTTGGTTAAGTGCCAAGACTCACAGTCATAAGAAGGATTGGGATGATGCACGCATTGAACAAGCGTCATTTTGTCCTGATGCTGAGTCCAGACGCCTTCAAAACTTTGTTCATGATATTGAAAGCCCCGCTAGCTGCTCCTATGCGGATTGGTAATTCCGACCGGAGATCACCCTCTTCCGTCCGCAGGGGTTCCGTCGGCCCGGGCGTCCCTCTTTCACAATACGCCGTTCCTATGACAACGATGTCAGAGCGCAAGGAATGTCGTGGAAAGAGGTGACGCAATTGGCACAGAGACGCTCTGAATGGAGGAGGCTGGTTTCTGCCCTGTGCTCCCGAGAGGAGCGTGATGATGATGATGATGATGATGATGATATAGGTACAATTATTGAAGAAAGTGTTGCCTCTGTCTTAATAATAATGCCTTTTTTTATAGCGTAGTTGTAAAGTTTTTCATAAAGTATCTTTATTAGTTTGGTCTATAAATAATCCATAAAACGCAAGCCACATCTTGTAATTAAAAGGTCGTGCTATTTAAGAGATCGAAAATCAAAATTAATTGCAGGATAAAAGGTCAGCCGTCTTAAAATAAAGCTGGAGATGACATTGTAACCAAATACTCCTACTCAAGAAAGAGAAAATAATCAAAGAGAAAGAGCAATCAAGAGAAGGAAGCGTAAGAAATTCTACGGCAGGTTGTTTTGAAATCACAAGTTTAAGATGTCTGCCTGTAGGTATAAGGAATTAAATAAAGAGAAGATGCAATTACACAGTTTTAAAAGAAAGCACGGTTCAATCCTCGTGGTATAAATAGATTGTTTTAATTAATGTATGATTATCTATGTAGGTACTCAGTATTGGAAATATACTTAGCGGTAACTTAACAAGGAAACCCATGCCTTATATTGAAAATTCATGCCTTGATTATATTTCTGGGTAACACAATTTAATGTAACTTTTTCATTGACTACAACATTACTTACTGCTTTTGCTCGCCTCCCACCGTTTGAAATATATATAATTTTTAAAAGATTTTACCACTAATATTATGAAGAGATTCTGTAAGTATCCTGGTTTCGATTACCTATTTTCATGTATCGTAAAATATCAAAGCTTTCGACGTCTTCAAGTCTCTCAAAGAATCGAAGTATTATTGCACGTGGAATGTTTTTCAAACAGGTTATAAGCCTGAACCGTTGGTTTTTGTTAAAACTTTCAAAGCGATGCTGGATTTAAAGTTAGTAATCAACATTGCTGTAAGTATAACAAAAACAATGTAGAATATTCCAGAATATTTCAATAATTATTTTTCTGGTCAAAATTCTATCAAACTTTAAATTATGCTTCATATCCTTTCTGATTGTTATTTTAACCTCAGTCAATTCCTTCATTCAATCCGATATAATTTATTCACAGCTTTGAATTGTTTTCTCAGAATACAAAATTATTAATAAATATTATTCTTGAAATGAATATTTATTTTATTCCTCGTTATTTACGTACCACTTACCTCCATTTTTTCACGTGATTTTTTCTAAGATTTTACATTTACTCATCTTTAATAATTCATGTTCTTTATAGAATCGTGAAACAAATGATTTAATTGTTTTTCTTTGTTGTTTTAGGCAAAAACCCCAAAATGAATTGTAGGAGATGTCCGTGACACGTGTTTCTCGAGTTTTAATGTTTAAATTTACCTTCAAATGTTGATTCTAACATTTTCAGAGGAAAATATTAAATCTTTATACATAATTTGTGTAGTTAAAATTTTCAGAGAATTGTTATTTTTGTGGTAAAGAGATAAAAATAGATCCCTTTCCTGCAAATTTTCTCTTATCCTGAAAAAGCTGGTTTTCGTTTAAAAGTACGCATTAGAGATATAGACAATTTCAATTCAGCGACAAAACATTCCACCATTTTTTTTACCAGAGGCACGAAAAAAGCGACCTAGACGTCTGCCGGCTAACCTAGTTGTACGCCATGCCGTATTGTGTAGATAGATTGAAAATTTTCTTATTCTTATCTCATCATTCATGATTAAATAAATAAATTAAATAAAACATTATAAGTCAATGACAAATCTTCTGTAGATCGCAAAATGAATATTTTTCAATAAGATTGTAATATTTTCATTTCAAAAATTCACTCTTTCAAGATTTTCATCACGATCTAAGGACAGCATGGTGACTACTTACATATGAAATGATATCGTTTTTATTCACATACCGATTCTTTGAAAGAGGACATAATTCAATTTTCAGATCAAACGGATCCTTGAACAACCATTCCTGTATAAAATTTTCATCCTTTTTATTACTTATTTATCTCTTAGACACGCCTTTGTAATATGTAATTTACTTTCATCAGAATGGTATTATTTTTACTACTGTTTACATTTATTTATTATTATTTTTCAGGATTTTTTATATATTTTTTATTTTATCGCAACTTAATAAAATACTCTAGAGGTCGTGGTTTGAAGGTGTCGAACGTGTTCCAATATTTTAAAATGAATTCAAACCATCTCCTTTCCGTGAAAATGTTTTAAATTCATTCATCATAGTAGCAACAAGTATCCAATATTATTCAAGGAATACTAATGTATTTTTTCTACTCGTGTTCTTAACTATTTACCTTTAATTTGGTTTTGAGTGGTGCTCGTTATTAACAGCAAAAAATAAACTCAAACTAAAAATACCTAATGTTTATTTTATTTTTCTAACACGAGATACCCGTGTTCAGCCAAAGACAATTTAATTATCAGTAAATCATCAAAACTAATTATCAGTACTTACTAATTTTCCAATATTATCAAGAAACCAATAAAGGTTTGCTGTTACGCTTCATATTTTTAATATAGTTATGATCTCCATCGCTCCAATACGAAAATTTTTCATCCCTTGTATACGACGCGACGGCCGGTGTGGCGCGGACGCTAACGCTCTTGCCTTTGAGTCACGACGTCTTGGGTTCGATTCCCGGCCAGGGCAAATTGAAGAATGACCTTTTTAAATTTTCCTGGGTTTGGGTGTTACATGTATATGTGTGTAGTGCATTGTATGTATGTGTATCGTCGTGTTAGTACCCATAATACAAGATTCATATCTTAATTTGGGACTAGCTCGGTCTGTGTGAATTGTCTAAACATGTTATATTATGTTATTTCACAGACAAAGTAATAATATTACCTTTTTGAATCAAAGTTTGTTTCAGCCTTATTGACATGAAATTATTTTGGCCGTACGATTTGTTTGACTACATTACCAATTCTTCTTTTGAATTTTTAGTCTATACAGCAAAGGTATTCTAGAACAATACCTTCTTATGAAGCTGTAATTACAGTTTACAAGAGAGAATATCGAAGACTTCGGTGTGTTTGCCCGGTAACTTAATTGGACAAAGAACATCTTGCGAAAAGGATTGGTTGTAAGTTCAACCTTTTTAAGATCGTTAAAGATAGTTTCACGTGTTCATTTTAGTATGCTGATGTATTTTCTTTTTCTAATAGGTACTTCACTATTTTTAATTCATTTTTTATTTAGTGGTGCCCATTCTAAGTCGCATAAAATAATATATCGCTATGCAAAAACTACCGCATAGTGTTACCGCAAAAAAATATTGTGTATGTTAAGTCCAGTCTCACCCATTTATTAATGAGCACTTTTTCATTTTGTTTTCATTATTTTATTTTGCTCTTAGTTGGCTCCCACATGCATTACGATATTTGGTCACATTAAGCAGCTTTTGCAGGAATTTTATTTCAGCAGCGGTTGAGAAGAAACGTTGCAGATGTACATAGATTAATACCTTCACATTATGTTTTATAATAATAGCTACCCAGAGATAAAACAGGTATTCGGCGACCGAGCAATCCGGTTCAAATGTTATATGCTGCCGGATACTAAATATCAAGTCACAATAAGTCCGCGAGAGGAGGCGAATACAGAGGACTTCAGAAGCTGAAGACACACTTTTTGCTGGGTGTTTTGACGATAGACACAAAATAAGGCGCCCTTGAGATTATGACATAATCTAACATTGTTACAAGTATATGACGCTTTACAAATTGTTCATATTTCGGCCTTATACTAATAAGGAGTTTTCTCTTTAGCGCAGTGTTTTCATACAATTACAAAAAGCACCTATAAATAAACATGAACAGTAAGTGGATGCATAGATTTTATTTTGGAAATTTTAGCAAATTTGAATACAAAAGTACGAACTCAAAAGTCAGGTATTCGAAAGATATTTTATGGCATTTAAACAAAGTAAACCACTTATTCTGAACGTATTTTTGTTGGCATTGAGAGGAAAAATTGCATATTCATAGCATGCGGAAGATCTGCTGATTATCCCACAAGTGTGATATGCCTTGATGGTATAGTATAACTAAAATAACAGGTTCCAGTTTCTAATAGTTTTTTTTAATTCTTGGTTCGTACTTTTTATTTACATAGTTAATAAGGTGAAATTACGCTAAAAAGAGTCGAGGGACAAAATCGTAGAGGCAGTAACCTGGTTTCGACTTACATAGTCATTGTCAAACTCAAATTTGACACTGACTTTGTAAGTCTTAACAACTGCACCTATTATAATACCATTACATTACACCATTGCACCCTTACACCCCTGCACCATTACATAATAGTAAAACTCAAACAGTTTTTGTTTATTTCCACAAATTAATATGGAATTTTACAAAATAAATGTCAACTCAATCAGTAAAATCTAGAAATTTAAGCCGTGACCGAATATCGAACGGCTGGATATCCGTTACTAAGCATCCGTTAAAATAAATAGCAGTTATATGAATAATAAATACAATCCTTTGTGTGTTTTCTACGGTAGCAAGTGTAGTATCAGATACCAGATGTTACGAAATGTCCATTTTGGGTTACATTTTGTTGTTACATACTTACTACTGCGATATAAACTTTACGAACAAGTATATAGGTACCTATTGAGAAATATTATTTTCCCGTCCGTCGGTCGGTTCTTCGCTTCTGCTAGTTTCGAGATAAATTGTGCAAACGTTTTTAACAAGTGATTTCAGGCGTATTTATGGGAAAATAAAACTATCGCCATTACATACCACTTTACAACTTCCGACTTTTCACATTGCGGCGTTTGTTCATTACCCAAGGTTATAAAGTTCTGAAAGAAAATCAATTTTAAAATTTTAACAAGATACTGGTTATACTATTCCTAACATTTTACTTTTGTTTTTAATTAAGTTTGCATTCTTTTTGAATACCCAATCACTCGCGAAATAGTAAATGAATATAAAAGCATAATTCTTTGTTTTTCATAATATTTAGTATCGATTTAATTTTGCGCTATACGTTTTTAGAAAAATCGTGGTAGTTGTTTTTTCATACTCGTTTCTTGTTTTTTTTTTGCAGTATAAAAATCATACTACATCCTTTTCAGGTATGGAGAAAATATCGAGAACCACTTCTCTTTACATACACTTTTCACATCCGTCTCTGTCATACAATTCCTCACGCGTGCTCTCCTAATCAATGTGCTCAACACGTATCTATCGTATAAGATTTTCTTGATATCATATTGACATTTTGTCATCGGACGGCCATATATTTCCGAGCACCATTCCTGTCAGCCCTAGTGAAAAGTTGAATCATCGTCATAATTTGACATTTATTAATATTGAAGTTTGAGAATTCATTTAATGAACGCGAGCATATGAATTCCACTTAGTTAATAGTTGGATTTAAGTAAAATGATTATTAAACTTAAGACTATTGGTTTGAGTATCTGCTTATTGAAGACATTTTTCGATATTAATTAATATATTTAATTAATATATATCCAAATTTGCAGAAAGGAGCTTCAGAGCCGCCGCGCCATCCGTCTGGCACAGACTGCCCACAGATCTGAGGGTGAATCAGTCCACAACCACGTTTAGAACCAAGTTGAAAACACTACTGTTCGGGAGAAGTCACGGCGCCCTTGAGATGGTCACGGATCATTAAACGGCGCCACATATAAATAGTCCGATTATTATTATTATTATATTTGATAAATTTCATAATATGATATATTATGTTGTTATAAATAATGTGATAAATTAAAAATAGGCTAGACTTTTATATCAACTTATTTTTAATTTATGAATCTTCTTATTCTTCTTCTCTTTCGGTGTCTCAATGCTGAGAATCATAACCATCATTTCTATAATGTAAAAAAATCCGGCTACCTTGATCTTCAACCCTTCACAGTGTCTCATACAAGGTCTCTCCTGTTACCTCTAATAAAGGTTAAATTGTCTTGGCAATGGTCGTTTAACATTCATTTGACCTAATTAAGGGCATAGGTTAAGAGAGCAAAAGTATTTAATAAAATACTATAATGTATAAAATATTCAAAAAACTTGCTGCTAGTTAATTAATATTTTTATTATAGGTACATTAATGTAAAATATTATAATTTGCCCTATAAAACTTATTTAAATAAATATATATATATAAATAACTAGCAACTACACGTAAATTTATCACGCATATTTTTTTTTCTTAGTAGGTACCTCTACAAAACCTTATTACAATTTTTTTAAATAATAATTTTTAATAATAATGAATTCGCTTATTACATTTCTCCAACTAGACTACATAATTAAATTCTTGAATTTCTAACAAAAGGAAAAATATAAAATCTCCTTCATTTTTAAAGGTGAGGTATAAACGCGATAAATAGTGGATATTAACGAAAAATTCACAACTTCGTGCGAGTTATGAAAACCGAAGAAAAAATGTCGACAAAAAAGTAGAAAGAATTTTAATCGAAATTATACTATACCATCGAGGAATGCAAAAGAATTAAAGATTATGAAAAACAATTTGTGAGTGTTTGAGTTGTATATTTACATGACTGGTTTTCATCGTTGTTTTATAAAAAATGCACGATTAGTTTGAAACAAACATTAATACATTTAGTAGGTAACTTCTGGTATATATATGAAGTGGATCAGCAGCAGAGATATTCGTACCTGGAAACTCTCGATTTAAAGACTATGCCTCGTCCATGATACATATAAAGACAACTCGTTGAGCGCCTTCTACTCCTTACACCTCAACGGTGCCATTTGTTGTGTTCATCGTCTCCCAGACAAAAGGTTTTCATATCTTTAAGTTCCTCCAATCTGTTATTTACGGATCTGGTGCTGCTGCTTCCATGCTGCAAGGGAAACATAAGATTATAGGGTATTGGGTGTCTTAATGTGGGCGAATGGAGGTGTTATCTTCTTTGTATACATAATTTGTCTTTCCGACGAGAGCGTTTACCACGATAGTGTGTATAATATGATTTGTAGTTGTGACAGTTGCAGCTAGAAAATAAACAAAGATCTGTCAAAAGCTTTCTCCAACTGTCATCAATGACATTTTCATTAAATGGTTGCCAGTCCACCAGCTGTTCACAAATATAGACAATACCTTAAGATATATTGACACCTCGTTATACATAATACAAAATCATATTCAGAGTTGGTATTCCATCTTGGTCATAAGGACCATACTTATTTCTTAATGCCATATCATATTATACACCATTGGATAATGATTTTTTCAATTGCATGCTACTCAGTTCTATCGTCCATCATCGTCTTCCCCTGTAACCCCTAATTCTTATTTCAATTAATTTGAACATGGGATAGCTTTGCTGACACGAGCATTCTTAGAATATCTAATTGTTGTGATTTTCACTTGGTACGTTATTACAATACACCGTTTCACAATACACCGTTCCTAGGACAACGATATCAGAGCGCAAGGAATGTCATGGAAAGAGGTGACGCAATTGGCACAGAGACGCTCTGAATGGAGGAGGCTGGTTTCTGCCCTGTGCTCCCGAGAGGAGCGTTGAGGGCGATGATGATGATGATGATGACGTTATTACAAAAAAAATATAAATATATAAAACCTTCTTAACAGATTTATTGTTTTTTTTAATAATTCTTATTTAAACTGAATCTGACTTCTATTTGTATGTTTATAAGAAAAAACAATATAATCTAAGGGTAAAAAGCGCAGACTTCTAAGAACTATGTGGATCACATGAGTCAAATTCTCAAGGACGACAGTGTGTTGAGAAAAATCGACGTGCATGAGTAAGAAATAATTGTATGAATGAAGAAGAAGTATGTAAGGATAGATTTATTCGGCGTTTCGTTCTCTCTGCCTACCTTACTTGGGATATGTCGTGAGATTGAAGTATAATAATAGTATAAAAATCTAAACACTTGATGTAACAATTTTATCCAATTTTAAAAGGTGTTTTTTGTAGAAATTCGATAGTCATAATACATAAAGATTATCTATATAAACTTAATTCATCAGCTTAAAATGTCGAGATTATTTATCCTATTAAATTTTATGTCGACTCAGTAAGAATATTACTCCAAATCCCCTAACTCTGTTATACTCGTATGTACATTGTTCTCTATAGTACACGCATAAAAAACGTAGCAAATAGCATTTAACGAAAATCTTTTTCCTCTTAACTTTGCTTAATAAAGGTAATAATTATTATTTGATACTGTTTTTCTAGTATTGTCCTTTATCTCACTGAAGACTTTAACATTATTATTTTATTTATTTTTTCCAAGGACAGCCGTTAAAGTGGCTAAAAGAGCTCTTTTTAATCAACGTCCTTTTTAGTTAATTTGGTTAATTTTTCTTACAAGAATACTGTTTTTAATATACCAACCTTCAAAATCTTTGCAGTCGATGTAGGTATATAAATTTGTATGAACTACTACTACTAATATACTACTATACCATCACGGCATATCCCACAAGTGGGGTAGCCAGCAGATCAGCTGCATGTAAGAAACATGCAAACTGTCCTCTTCGTGCCAATATAAAATCAAGACATTCAGGATGGGTGGCAAACCTCATCGCTGAATTTAAGATGTATAATTTCTTAATTTTTTCGAACACCTGCCTTTTACAGGACACTCGAAAACTTACGCAGAAGAGTGGGAGACCAATTCTTTACCGGGTGCTCCACGGGATAAACTTAATTGTGCCTATTATATATAATGAGTTACAATCCATTAGATTGGTCTGCAACGAGTTTGGACTTTCTTCTCCACTCCTCCCTATTCTCAGCCAGTCTCTTTAACTCCATGTATGAGCCACAGCTCATGTCCCTCTTCAGTTGGTCCATATAGGCGTCTCTCGGTCGGCCTCTGCCATTTGTGACTTCGGTCCTGCCCTCTGCGATTGCGATGAGCAGTCCTGGGTGCCTGATGTTGTGGCCAATCCAGTTAGCTCGTTGTTGGCAGATTCTTTTGAGGAGCTGCCTTTTTTCGCCAACCCTGGTTAACACTTCTTCGTTTGCGATGTGTTCCGACCAATGAATCTTCAGCATGCGTCTATAGCACCACATTTTAAATGCCGCTAACCATCCGCTTTCACTCTTGCTGATGGTCCACGCCTATTAGTTGTCACTTAACAATGCAGTTTTCAGTTTATCTCTGAATCTTGCAATTGCGTCAAAAATTTTCATAAGAACAAAACATTATGCTTGCTGTAAAATCATATTTCTAAAGATTTTTACGTTTAGTTTGCAATAAATACCGGTAAAAGAAATGTACTTGTATCTTATTTGACTATGAATTCTGCTTTTTTTGCTTAGTGTACCTTCTGGACGCTAATTGATTGCACGTTCTTTTTTAGTTCATGTTCTAACATGTTACAAACGCTCATATTTATGTTTGCATCTAGATTTATTTTAAGCCCATGTTTATTTTTTTAGAATAAAATTTAATACATCATAAATCTATGCATATAACATATTATATAAAATAATGCTTGACTTATTAAATTATTTTTTCTGGTAAGGTGATTATGTTTTTTTAAGTTTAAGATACGCTTACTAAAGCGTAATTATTTTTTGCATATAAAATATAAAACAATGTTATTTTATATAAGTACTTCCAAACAATTATGGTACAATACTGTTTTTCTTTGTAACAAATTGGCAAATAATGAGAATATACGTACTTACAAATACAATATTTCATTCGTTAACAAAACGAGTTTATAGATATTGTTATTTTACTCTAATTGCTGATCGTTACAAAAACATTGTCAAATCGTTTACAAAAGATTTGTTTTATTTGTCTAATAATATTGTTCACAAAGAGATAAATAAATTATTAATGATTGTTATTTTTTTTGAAATAGTGATGCTTAACTGAAAAATTTGTTGTTTTAGAATATTTAATTTAAAAATATCTCGATTGTAGAGGCATGTTTACATAATACAACATTTTGCAAAATCTAATTGGAAGAGGTGAGAAAAGCATCCCAATTCCTAAGAGCGCCCTTGAGGTGGATTTTTTCACAAAACGGCGCTTTACAAATCATCCAAATAATAATAAAAATTTGAAGTTGGCTTGAGTGATCACTTTCGGTGTCCATTAACAACGGTCACCAAAACCGCCATTCTCAAACAATAAAAAAGTTACGAGTTAAATATTAAAAAAATAAATCAACGTTTTAAACCATAAAAGTAAATTTTAAATTAATATTGGCGATTAAAAAAATTATAAACTAGGATTTTATTGTTATTTTTTTTATTATTTTGACAGTGAATAAAAAAAGATACAGTAATTTTTGCAAAGATATACTTTCTCTAAAAATCGTGCGAAGCACAATATCAATCAATTTTAGTAAAAAAGAATCCAAATAATTTTTTTTAAAGTCTCAAGATATCAGCTCATTAACTCTCGAAGTGTCAATAAAATACTTATGATTAAGTAACAATTTTTCCATTTTCTGGTAATTTCAATATCATAAACTTTTGTCATATTGTAATAATATTATTTTAACTGCATAATACAGGATTATTATTCAATCGAACAAAAATCCAATTTACAAATCATTTTACGAAGGACAAATATAATTACTTTAAGATGAATGAAAATAATTTACAAGAAAATATTTTTTTCCTTTACTAATCTATTTTAAAATTTTATCTTAAGCTTGAATAAATTTTAGATTTAAAATTTTGATTCGTAGTAATAAATCTTATGGAAATACTATTCAGTGAAATAAAAAAATACGTTAATACCTGATATTGAGCTTTTTCGCGTATAAATAAAAACAATTTATTGTTCTTGTGTTAGAAATATAACATGTGAAATAACACAATTATCTTCTCACGATGCCGTTTAAAAAAAAAACATAATAATATATTCAGGAATTTTTCCGATTTTTAAATTAAAATAATATATGTACCAACGAATTCAAATATGACTGCTGTTCTTACAGAATTTGTAAAATTAAATTTTATTTCAAATATTATAATGAAATTCGTTGTTTTAAGCACAGTCGTTTACTCAACAAGAAAATGGAAATGTAGTTTATTATTGTTTTAATGAACATCTTAATTTTCTGACTTTTGTAAATACAATTGTTTGATATTTTTTAAATAAATATTATCATTTGAATCAAGTTTCGCAATTATCTTGAACTCGAAATGTTAATCAAAGTGTAATTAATGTTTTTTGAAATATATTTTCAGTAAAATGTGTGATTGGTTATTTGTCTACATAAAAATGTATTGAGCCATTGACTTATAAATTCAATTGGAGAGTCATGGAATCTTTCTTTATATAAACAATGAATATGTCTATTTTTTTGGTTAATTTTTGTGTACAAGAATATCGGTTGTTTAATAGCGTTTTACAAACTCCATGAAGTTGAACTTTGTATTTTCTTACTCACAAATATTGTCACAAGAATAATCATCTCGTGGAGCACCCGGTAAAGAATCTTCTCCATAAGTTTTCGAGTGTCCTGTAAAAGGCAGGTGTTCGAAAAAATAAGACATTTTACATCTTAAATTCGGTGATGAGGTTCGCCACCCATCCTGGATGTCTTGATTTTATATTGGCACGGAGAAGACAGCTTGCATGTTTTATATGCAACTGGTCTGCTGGCTTCCCAACTTGTGGGATATGCCGTGATGGTATAGTATAGATATAAAAATCATGAATCTTTACAGCAAAAGCACGTATTTTCGAAATAACGAAACTAAAGTTTGGAAATAAATAACGCATCAATTAGTGAATCTAATAGAAAAATATTTAATACACATAATGGAACTCATGTTTCTAGACAATTTCAGCGTAATTAATAAATTCTTTTCGTACCAGATGAAATTTAATAAACCAAATTCTTCATTCGCCTACACGCGCATATTGATAGTGAAAAAGTTAAACCCACTTATAAACAATGTATTGCGCAGTAACATGAAACATCCAATATTTTGAAACTACTTTTTGGATAGGATAACAAAAATATTATAATGATCGTAGATAGTCAAACTGGATTGGCCACAACATCAGGCACCCAGAACTACTCATCGCCATCGCGGAGGGTAAGAACCAGGGGACAAATGGCAGAGGCCGACCAAGAGACGCGTATATGGACCAACTGAAGAGGGACATGAACTGTGGCTCATGCGTAGAGCTGAAAAGACTGGCTGAGAATAGAGACGAATGGAGAAGAAAAACCAAACTCATTGCAGACCAATCCAATGGATTATAACTCATTATATATAGATAGTCAGTCTAATATAATTATTGATATTTTATTACCAGCAATGAGGTTTGTAATCAGTCCGTTGATTTTATAGAAATGAGCTTTTTTACACTTTTGCATTTTAGTTATCCTTAGAAACCTAACTCATACTTTTTCATATCTTAGCCCCTAAAAAGAACTGTGTGCGTCTGTTTTTTGGTCATATACATATATGTATACTTTAGAATATTATGTTATTCAAACACGTCTAAAACTCGCGTATTTTAAAGGGGTACATTTTTTTGTAAAATACTAAACTACTACAGTAACATTAGGAACTTATGTCAAAAAGTTAATATCATTCCTGTTGATGTGCCTACTACTGCCTGTTTCACGAATATACATATTGTTTAATGCGAATGTTAATTGCGAACATGTGACTCCCTCGACGCTCTTAAAGAAAGTAGTTGAAGAGAAAATGTAATGAGTGCTGAATATATTCAACACTAACTAACATCACTTTTATGTGAAAAACTAGTAAATGAAGTGTTACTTTAAAGAAGATAAGTCTAAAATATACTTTTACATTAATGTTGATAATGCTTTAAATTTCATTTGGAATCACCAATCAATTCAACTAATTTAAAACGCATTCAAATAAAAAGGCGTTTTTCTTATTCTCAATATATTCCCATCTACTTCTGAATGATTGCATCTTTCATTTCTGCCCTTGTTTTCCAGTCCCGAATAGTCTACATCCAGTTTACGCCAACACTGTTTCCAGTACTCTCCACGATGTTCTTCCTACACTTCAGGTGGAATATTTTAATCTACATTATCAAGATATTAATTTTGTTCAGATATTTCAATTTATATCTCTTACATTGTGCTGTTGAAAGTCAAAATAATTAATTTAATTATGAATTATAATTATCAAAAAACCAATTTCATGTCATTCATATTTTCAATATATATAACTGGTCAAAGTAGATTAGTCTTACTATTTGCGATAGTTATGTGTTTATGGAAATACTTCATACATATGAAACTATTTACTTCTTCTTCAAGTGTTTGATTGTGAATGAATGAATTTGCCGGCGATATTATGTAATTAGTGCAGTAGCTTTCTGGTCGTGAACCAAAAGTTTGAGGTAGAGTGGAGAATGAACGTATAATCATTCCAGTGGCATGCAAAAATTATGTATATAGTATGCAATATCAGTCGAAATAGAAACTTAACAAATCGTGCAACATCATGAAATAATTTAATAAGAATTAATGACACTTATTTTGATTACCTTTGGCTTATTTCGGTAACAGACTTGGTTCTTTCTAATTCAAGGCATTTTGTTCTTTTTTATCTACGTGTGAGTATTACTTTTATTCCAAACATTTCTTAATCATAAATTATTTTATTCCTTTATGTACCATCAACTAAAACAACCCTCTGGAGAAGAAAGTTTAGTTTAAAACTACAGTGGAAGGCTTTTAACTTTTTTTGGTCGTTCAAGTTATCATATTGCCATATAACTTTATAATGAGAAATACTGTTGAATTACACTTTTCCCGCAGATGTTATTTAGAGAGTAAGCGTTAAATTAAAAATGTTCCTCTTTCTGAGACTAGAATTCCCTGAAGATTTTGCGATGTTATAATAATTTCTTTCTTGAACTCGCTGTCGATGTTTTCTTTTACTATCTGATTATCCTTGACGGTTTTCAGTGTAATTGAAATAAAAAGAAGAGAGTTGTTATTTCCTAAATATTTTTATTTTGGAATTTTTCACTATATAAATATCATCGACAAAAATTAAAATACATTGAATTTAAATATCTCAAATGATCTAGAGTTTGTGTGTTCACATTGTTAAAAGACATTTTAAACATATTTGATATTAACAAAAACACTGTTTACTTTTCACTATTGATTTAATACTCGAGCACTTTCGTTAGCTTAACATTTTCAAGAGAACTCTTGAAAATGTCGTTGATATCAAATATGTTTAAATATAACATAACATAACATACATAGACAATTCACACAGATCTAGCTAGTCCCAAATTAAGACGAATCTTGTATTATGGCTACTAACGCGACGATACACACATATACAATGCACTGCACACATATACATGTAACACTCAGACCCAGGACAATTTGAAAAAGGTCATTCTTCACTTTGCCCTGGCCGGGAATCGAACTCGGGGACCTCGTGATTCAAAGGCAAGAGCGTTACCTCCGCGCCACACCGGCCGACAAATAATATATCATATATTATTTATTTATTATAAATAATATATCATATATTATTTATTTATTTATTTATTATAAATAATATATCATATATTATTTATTTATTTTTTCTTGCACATCATCATCCATAATTATAACAAAATCAATAGAACAGTTTACATAAGAAAAAATGTGATGATGTGCAGTGGCGAGATTATCACTATATAGTGATTTCTTCCATCTTACATTATAAACATCAACATACAATATAGTGAAAAAAGAATTTTCACTTTATTTTATTGGCAATACTTTATATTATATAACCAGTCCGCTTACAAACTTTACCGTGGGAAATTCCGTGATGGTATGAATGAATGAATAAGTATAACAATAAAGATCTATTTTACTCTCTTTTACTAGATTTCTCAGATATTATGGGGCTGCTCTTTTACTGTTGAAATTTACAAATAATTTAATGTACATACTAGGGGATCACTTTAGTTCCGTTTTAACGAAACCTATTTGAAAACCTCATTTAAACTTTGCAGAATTTTTACCGCTTGCTTAATATCACATCAAGAATCAAATTGATCGTAATAAAAAAGCGACACATTAATGATTAAATGATTTTGAACTGAATGAAGTTACATTAGGGTTAAAAGATTTTCATTTTTTATACAATGAGTCATTTATCTGTAACTGTACATGAAAATATGTCAGCGGTACATGAGTGCAGAAATAACAAACGGAGATAAATAAAATGAATTCTACCGTTTATTTTTCCGACATAATCTCGTTTTACAAAATAAATATAATATATAGGAATGGTAGAAATGTACTATTAAAATTATATTTTGAAATATCATATTATTCAACGAGCTGAAAAAGCTCCGGAGATAAAATATAATTTATTATTTCTTCAATGGAATTTGTTTTTATGTATTCCAAAATTACCATAACCCTAGTTGGTGGTAGGAATATCCGTCTTTTTGCAAGCTTATGAAATTAACGCGTCGGACTTTATTTTCATGAACCCATTAGGTTTATTTACTTTACTAATTGTTAAATAATTATTATTCTGAAAGCTTTTTTTCAATTCACATGTAAATATCTCAATCCACGTGTATGTAAGTATCTTTTTTTTTTTTTTCTTTTTTTTTTTAAAAAAAAAAAGATATATCTGGGTGTTTGTTATAAACCCAAATACAACCTTATACACCTTTCACAGTAAGCTAAAAGCTTGTGTCGTGAAAGGGGAATTTGCCAGCACCTGGGATCGAACCACGGACCTCATGTTCACAAGGCCGAGACTCTACCTCCAGTCTACCGACGAACTCAGAATATAGTTTCTCTACTCAGATATGTTTG
Source organism: Athripsodes cinereus (assembly GCA_947579605.1). Taxonomy (NCBI): domain Eukaryota; kingdom Metazoa; phylum Arthropoda; class Insecta; order Trichoptera; family Leptoceridae; genus Athripsodes; species Athripsodes cinereus. The sequence continues at coordinate 8,530,412 of OX388317.1, read as the reverse complement.
TATATTGTTTTTAATTTGAATGTAGTTAGTTTGCTGACTTCCTCATTCATTGTAACATCTCCTTAATTATTTTATGTCGCTCTCATTAACAAATTTCAGTGTTGCCATTTTTCAAATAGTTTTTACAATTTTCTCTTTTACGAGTTTGTTGATAAATTATATAAAAAAAAATATTCTATATTTTCAAGTGTCACTTTGTGGAAATGCATTATAAAAGATAATATTTAAATTAACTCAAACACTGTTTCATTCCACTATGAGATTGTTTTAATTATTAGAATAGAATTTAATTTTTGAATAGAAATTAATGGAATGAAATAAAATAGAATTTAATCATAGTGGAATGAAACAGTGTTTGATTGAATTTAAATATTATCTTTTAAAAAAAATAGTTTTTTTACGATGTGTTTTTATTGGTTTATTATTACCAAATACCATTATATTAAGCAATGCAATATGAGTCGTGTAAATATCGTACCTCGACTGAGAGGGTTCAAATCTGGATTCTTCTCTGAATTGTTAATTCGAAACTACCGACTGTCTGAAAAATTTGAGAAAATAGATTTAAATCTGCTTTTGAATTAAGCTTAGTCCATTGTGATTTTATTGGTACAATTTAATCCGTGGAATACTTTTTAAAACGTTCTTTAAATCTTCCTAATACGAAATTTGCTTCACATGAAACATGATATTTTTAATTATTTTATTTTAATGAAATATATAAATAGAATTAAAGAAACGCACAACAAAGCGTTCTGAAAGTTCAGAATCCCTTACTCAAAGATTTTCATGAGTACCTACCACGTAACGAAGCAAATTATTAGTACTGGATAAACAATGATCGTTCTGAAGGGTGTTTGAGATGTATCGTAACAAGTTTCATAATATGATTTTTTTTTGTACATCTCTTGTAGGATAGAGAGAGGTGGAATAGTGAATTTTGTCACAGCGACTAACAAGCTGCAAAAAACTAGGAGTATGAATGTATGTAATAGAAATGAAATCTTTTGAGAAGAATTTGTGGTAGTGAAATGGAGTAAAACATTCATCTTACATTATCTCCTGCGTAAAATTATATGATCTTTCATCAATGGAATGCATGTTGCACATGCATTTTAGATGAAAAATAGATCATACAGTCTTTCATAATATGCGATACTCGCATACTGGATTTACCGTTGTGTCGGCCATTCTGCGAGATGGTCCTGATGATACACATGAGCACAATGTTGAAACATAACACCTTTTCGACGAATCCAATCTGCATGTTCTGGTGACGGGCCGTGTCTCGTCCCGTATGCAAAGGCAAGAGCCAAGTCTCTGCCCGACATTTCGTACAGGATTAAACCTGACATCAGCTGGGGTGTCGTGAAGGCAGCTGCAGGCGTCGATGAGCAAGGGAGAACGGAGATTTTGACGACGTATACCTACTACGATTCACGGCCGCTACGTGAAACGGTCGGTGTAGTGAGAGAGCGTGCAGCGAGGCGGGTACTACGTCGCGCAGGCTGGGAAGAGGCTATGTTAGCGAGTACGGGTGTGGGTCGTTGTGTTCGGGGATGTTCGATTGACGTCGATCGGTGGTGTTTGGTTGACGGCTGTGCGAGAGGGAGCTATCGAGCGTGATATATATATATATATATATATATATATATATATATATATATATATATTACATTTTTCTATATCAGTTATTTTAGAAGGATTAACTATGTTACAGTTACGAGACATTTTGAATGTTTTTTTAAATATTCTACAATGCACATCCGTTACTTGATTTTTTAAAATCGCGATCGGTTTCGGTAAACCTTTACCATTGACGAGCGAGATAATACTGACTAATATTTTTGTTAAAACATCTACAAAAACAAAATAATTGAAAACAATTGCTGCACCTGTTAAGGATTAGGCATTGTAAACATTGTGAGAAGAGGTGATTTATAATGATTTATTACTTTATTTACAATATTTACGTTTGAATTCAAAGCTTTATTAATTTCTAATGTTTCCAAAGAACATAGTTTAAAATAATTATTAATATTTGTATATTTGAAAGAACTATTTGTTTTTACGAAATTGTGATCAAATTTAATAATATGATTCGCGAACTCAGAATAATTACTATTTTTTAGGCAAAGTTCGTGCTCTCTAAGTCTAGTTTTAAAATTACTTTTTTGTCATACCTATAGCTCACTGACACTAAAATGTTTAGTAATAAATTGACATCAATACTAATTTATATTATTTGTAAGTTTTCGAATATCCTTTAAAGGCAGGTATTCGTAAAACATCATTCAAATCAACTGTGTCACCTTTTCTTATAATACTCCCTTCTCTTTCTCTCTCTCGTGGGAAAAAAAACATCTAAAATCTCTTGAACTTTAGGTATAAACGAAATTTTTGTAGTAATAGGTTTTTATTCTACATAAATATTCGAACATTCTAACATTTTTTTTTCTTTTTTTATAGGTAAGTCTGCGATCTCCTTCCATCACATTTGATTTATCGAAGTTTGAAAGAACGTAGGTAAGTAATTACTTCAATGGAATTTCGGGAAAACTATTTGTCTGTACGTGAGTATTCTAATGTATTTATATTATTAAAAAAATATAGAGAGATTAAACTTATGTAAGACCCTCTTTCACAATTTACCGTTCTTGTGACAACAACATCGGAGGTGACTTAAGTGATACAAAAATGTTCGGAATGGAGGATGCTGATTTTCGTACTGGGCTCTCGATAGGAACATTTTGAGGCAATTGGATGGATTGGAAATTTTTGTATACACTCAATATCGATGAAACTTAGTCAATTTATTGTACAAAGAAGAAGTGACGTAATGTCAATACAGACTTTATTGAAATAATCTTAACACTACTACTATACCATCACGTCACAAGGAGGGTAGTCACCGAAGCAACTTCGTGTATAAGACATCCAAGTCGTCCTCCCATACTTTAAAAAAAACATTCATTCAGGATTGGTGGCGTACCTCATCGTCAAATTGTAGATTGTCTTATTCGTGAGAAAAGATCCGGTAACTTCAATAAAGACATATTATAATATTATATTCTCTTTTATTACTAAGTTGTAGTGATTTTCTTGTCAGGAGCTGTAACGAGCGGCAATCATATTATTTAATCCGTGTTTGAAAACGTTGAATAGTGGTTTTAATATTAATAATACTGGAGGCTTATTTAAATATTAATTCAACCAGTTATGATAGGACAGCTGATACCTTCAGATAAAATATCAACATAATAAATAAAGCTCATTGAATATCGGCCTACGTAACTACTTAAATGTCTTACTGCTCTCAGTTGCCGCAATTTATGTAATATTCATATTATAAATCTTAACCCTGAAAATAATTTTTGATAATGTGAATAAATTATGGTTAGGGCATGTGGAAAGAATGAATGAGAACAGAATAACCAAGGAGATATATTTGGCTGGGAGGAATGGTGCTCGGAGACATAACCGTCCAAAGATCAAATGGCAAGATAATTTAAATCAAATCCTAAATAACGGTCACATTTTGAGCACATTGAACAGGAGAGCATGAATGAGAAATTTTATCACATTGACGGAAGTGAAAGATTTCGCCTACCCCGTGAGGGAAGCGGCGTGATGGTATGTATTTACATATTTGTGGATAAATTTAAAAACAATATAATAATTGTAATGTATCGGTGTTAACACTGAAAATTCGTTATTAATTTTTAAGTTAATAAATAACAAAAAAAACACGGTTTGATTTTTTTATTGCCTCCAACGTTTTCGTCTAAACTAATAGACATTTTCAAGAGGCCTCTGATTTTATTTGTTCGAGGCAATAAATATTTATAGTGAAAATCAAACAGTGTTTTTTTGTTATTTATTAATTTAAAGTAAAACAATATAAGTAAAAAGGTAAATACACAGTGGTCTAGAAAAGGTTTAGTTTTTAAGTTTAGCCATCACATCATCTTCCATTATCTTTAATCTCTTCTGTTGATTTTTAAGTGCCATAAGTATCGTTCATTCTGATAGCAAAACATCACGAATATCATATTTTGAATGGCTACTGGCTATCTGGCTACCCCACTTGTGGGATATGCCGTGATGGTATAACTAACTAACTAACATATTTGCGAAATGGTATGCTTCCCAAACTGATCATATTTTTTGATGACGCGAAATGGTCAATTTTTGTGTTTATTGTATACAACTAATTAATTGGCTAACCTTCTTGCTGGAGATGTCATGCATGAGACCGCGACTTTATACATTATACTAATATAGGTATTATAATGAAATTCAATTTTTCTTAAATATATTCTTGCGCCGTTATTTAACTGTTTTTTTTCTATGTTTATTGTCCTCTCAATAAACATAGAAAAAGGCTTTCGATACTCTACGGCTTGTTGTTATTTGACCAACGATTTTGAAATATATCGCGCCGTTTGTATCGGTGACATAAATTCTCGTAATGGTTTATCCGGCAGGAGGAAATATGATATCGCTTAATAGTTTCGTATAAATCAATAATCCATGCGCTCACAAATAAATTGCTTTATTGGATATTGCTGTTTGAAGTAAACACACGCAATAAAAAATATTAAAGGCTTTCCTGTAAATACAATAATCCAAAATAAATAAATACCATCCAATTGATTCCTTAAGGTAGGTACTTTCATATATTTTCTTTTAAAATAAGACACAATATTCGTTTAATAAGTCAACAACGTGCTTTGAAATATTTACAATAAGAAGTATTTCTTTAACAATTTATATAATTAATTGTATATCAAATTTCATTCTTCATAATTCACTCGATTACGGGTGCATTGCCGTAAAATGAAATAAGAAGAAGAAGAAGAAATTTCATTCTTGCGATAAGTAACATTAACACGTTGTAAAAAGATGCCAAAGATAACTACTGAATAACTTCGCGCTTTTTTTAAGGTGCCGATGATGAAATAAATTGAATCTACAATTGTGAGATTTTTACTTTCGTCTCTTCAACTTCAAAACTTGAGAGACAAATATCGTTTATCATCTCAAATTAATATCAAACTCATTTTTGATTATGAGTTTTAAAAATATTATTTTTTTATAAAAATGTTAATTTTTGATTTTTTTTCTTTCATTCGTTTTTTTTAATTAAATAACTTCTTCTCATTATTTTTTAATACTCTGGTATGGTTTCTTTAGATTTTCAACAATAGATTTTATCCACTCTTTAAGAGATAAGCAAATTTAACAATATTTTCATTCTGCTAGGTGTTGTTAATATAATCCTTTCCAACATTGTTTCCAAAACTATTACCTGACTAGAAGTTCTGAAAAACAAAAGTTTAGTATTTAATTTGTTTCGTTAAGCTAAGGTTGTTAGCAGCAGTTAATTCATTACGGTTTTCTCTTTGTAAAATCCTATTAAAATATTGGCTGAGAGAGGTTCTCAACACTTGTGTAAATATATAAATTTGTTGACTGAGAAGAGAGAAGACAGGTGTTGCTTCTGTTGGATTTAATTCCAACAAATTATCTCACACTAGCGGAATCTTTTTTGTCTCACTTTTAAAGGAATTAAAATATATGACGCATTAGCGTAGTGTGTATTATAAATTTAAAAAGCTTTTTGAACTTATATGTTTGTTTTATGATATCAATGAAATTTCTGAGTAGAATTAATAAGAAAAATTCAAAATCATCATCGCCCTTAACGCTCCTCTCGGGAGCACAGGGCAGAAACCAGCCTCCTCCATTCAGAGCGTCTCTGCGCCAATTGCGTCACCTCTTTCCACGACATTCACTGCGCTCTGATATCGTTGTCATAGGAACGGTGAATTGTAAAAGAGGGACGCCCGGGCCGACGGAACCCCTGCGAGAGGAGGAACAGTGCTCTTTTTGGCCAACTATCATTAGGCATTCTCAAAACATGTCCCAGCTAGGACCATCGTCTCTCCTCAATTCAAAATATCACACAATTAAATTATTAAAAAAATACTAAGAAGTTTCTTCACTGTGTCGGTGTTAAGGTAGTAGAATTCAATGGCGAAATAAATAAAACAAATGTTTTATTCTACTATTCGAATACTTCGAATTTGTCATTTCCTTTTAAATTTGTTCGGAAATGTTCGGAAAAATGTGTTTTCATTTTTGCTATAAAAAGAATACTTTCATAATAAGGGACAGCCAACTTCACAGTAATTTATTTTATTTCAATGCACCTTACACATATGCAAACTAAAGTACATACATCTTCCTACGTAACAACTCGAGTCGAGCATTGCTACATACAATGGACTACGTACTAACATCTCTGTATTCTCTTGATTCTATATGCTTTTCTATTACGACTGCGCCAACGAGTATAGAATGTTTTCTATGTTTGTTTGTGCATAATATGTACTAACGTGTTAATGTAAATGTTACTGCAATGAAAAACACATTGTCAGCATTTTGTGCTAGATTGGATGTTACAAACTTTCGGCTACCGGCTTTTTTAAAGAACATTAAAATATTTCGTCTTACATACCTACAGTTCTTAACAAAATATATTTTCACAATTCACCGAAATTGACACATGTGATATCTTAATTTTAACATATGTCCTTGTTTTAACTTAAGTAAGCAACCTTGAATGCAATCTTCATGTGACGACATAAACACGTGTATCAAATTCAAAACCACCTTTTTAATTTCCCATAAAAATAAGCAATTTCAGAATCAAAATCGTACCTCAAACCTGTGAATAATATTGTACACGTTTCATGCTTTAGAAAATGTAACGGAGTTTTATTTGAATCCAGAATCTTTGCGCATATTAATTTCTATCGATATAGCAGATCAATCTTGTTATAAATTTTGCTATTCATAGAAATTTTAGTAGGTACTTAATTAAAACATAAATTGGTTTTATAAGTAGATTTTCTTGGAAAAGGAAACAAATTTAATTTGAATTCTTTCGTTTTCATAAAAACACTTAATTATGTAACTTATTGATGAAATTCCTCTTTTTTCTATTAATAACATCAAAAAAGGCACACATTTTTAATAAAGTTGAACATGAAAAATGAAAACAAATTTTCACGTGTATGAATAATTAATGTTAATATAAACTCTCTACTTTCTTGTACTTGAGATTCGATATTAAATTGTGAAAAGAACTTTGAATTTCAATTTAATAAGTATGAAATTGAGGGAATGTCTAAATTTCATTTCTTTCCATTCCACAGCTAAGCATTTTATAACTTGAGGCGGTATTCCCCAGTATGTTTTGGAGTGGTGCTATGTTATTTAAAATAATATCCAAAAAGCTACGAGTAAAATTCGATCAAGAACATTGCCACAGACTTACCACGTCATTAGATTAATGTGTAAAAAGGTCAATTTGGTAAAATCTATATCCGAGGGCAGAAGACTGTTTGATTGGAAAGTTCAAAAAAGACAAAGGTTCTTGAATAAGATCAACTAAGATCTGTAATTACGAAATGAGTATTGGAAACTACTAAAAATCTACAACACAATACCTTGATAATACATTAATAAAGACTATGTTTATAAAATCTCTAAGACCTTGGGAAATTTTTTTTTTTTTTCTCGTCAGTTGCATCAATGTATATTTGCTTAGTAATTTATTTATAGGCCTCTTCAAAACTTTTCTATCGGGAACAATATGAACCCATTTTTTTCCATCCCTCAAATAAGACCATCCGCCCATCATTTTGGGGTTTTCTTGTACTCTTCTTTTGCTCCCATGATCTCCATTCCAGGGTTCATCTCTTCTCGTACTTCTATTTATTTTCTATCTCTTTTTTCTTAATTATTTTCTTCAATGCTGAAGCAGACATCTATTTTAATAGTATTTAAAATAGTATATTGTGTATCGCATAAACCAATTGTTATTACCTCTGAAACTAACAGACCGTACATACAAAGACATGGCGTAGTAATTGTAGAGAATAAGTGCGCGTTTTTATAAAAGATCGTCCCAGTTTTTTGCATCGCAACTGCTTTATTGTGGGTGTATATTGTGATACTTACCACATCACACGACTTCAAGTATATGCAGTCGTTCTCGCATCTCATTCATAATGTCATAATGTGCAACCGGCAAACTGCTTTAGTAAATATTTGTAGAATGCTAGGCATAGTTTTTTTTTTGTTTTGTTTGCTTTTTACTAAAAACCAAGCAAGCGAAATGTTCATGATACCGCTCGCAATGAAAATTCTTTTAATGATAATATTATTGCGCTGGATTTTCTAAAATTCGAACATTGTAGATTTTAAAAAATATTTTCTTCATTTGTTTAGTCTCAAAGAATACTTCTGCGAGTTGAATTCGTATGTTTCGTTCAAATGCAAAACATATTTTTCATTTCTGAATTGAAATTATTTTTATTTACGTGAAACATGATTTGACTGAAATTTTCATGAAGTATTCAAACTATTTCATGCTTAAAAATATAGTATACTTGATTTTCGATCTCAAAAATAAATTGCAGCGTTTTTTTCAAAAATATTTTCTTTGATTTTTCTATGAATATAATCAGAATTCTCTTCCTTTTCCACGATATTTCTTATTTTGTGATTTCTTCGTCATAAAAGTGGCATAATGTGTAAACAATTTGTGTGAATGAAGAAATAAACTTTGTGGATGAAAGAATAGTGCTTTTTTGGTTAACTATTTGATAATGAACATTCTCAAGGCCCAACCCAAATAGGACTTTTATCTTTACTGTAGATTCCACTCTGCTATCTTAGTGCCAACACTTATGTATGCAAGTGAGACGTGGACATGGTTAAAGAAGGATGAATGTGGCATAAATGCAGTTGAAATGAGATCACTGAGAAGGATGTGTGGTAAAAGTCTGAGAGATCGTGTGCGTAACAGTGATATACGAAAGGAATGTGGAATGAAAGTTGGTGTAATAACAAGGATGAATGTAAATAACATTAATGTTGTTGACCGAAGGTACTTGTTGGAAGTCCATTTCAAGATAATTGAAAAAAAAACACAATATGTAGTTAACTTCCAAATGACTTTATTAACTTCGCGTACCTACTAGTATTCGGAGACTCTCGTCTCCATCATCAGGCGATTAGTAAAAAAGTGAAAATAAAGATAAGTAAAAAAGTGGTAGTAAAAAGGCGATTAATAAAAAACTTTTTTACTAATCGCCTGATGATGGAGACGAGAGTCTCCGAATACTAGTACGCGAAGTTAATAAAGTCATTTGGAAGTTAACTACATATTGTGTTTTTTTTTCAATTATCTTGAATGTTAAGATGGTTTGGGCACGTGGAAAGAATGAATGAGGACAGAATGACTAAGAAGATAAATTTGGCTGAGAGGAATGGTGCTCGGAGACGTGGACGTCCTAGGATCAAATGGCAAGATCATTTAAATCAAATCCTACAGGACGGTCACGTGTTGAGCACGTTGAACAGGAGAGCATTCATGAGGAATTGTATGACAGTGACGGAAGCGAAAGATGTATGTAAGGATTGAAGGAAGTGGCGCTCGATCATTTCTGCCTACCCCGCGAGGGAAGCAGCGTGATGGTATGTATGTATGTAGATTCCATATTTATTTTCTTCAAAGTAAGTCAAACCGTTGATATCGATTTTGAAGTAAAATTTCTATGATTTGCCACTGCTTTACAAATGATTAGCTTTCTGATGTCCGTATCTAATCACGAAATTGACAAAATGTTTATTCGGTTAACTGCTAACTGACTGTAGACTGCAGAGGAAATGTCTCTTCTGAGAATTCGTTGATTGTATCACATATTATATATGTCATTCACCATAAATGCAATTACACTGCTGACATAAATGTCCCAAACCATGTTATATATATGGTATAATAGCTTTTCGCAAAACCTTTCAAGTCACTTCATGGTCCAATTATTATTGAATGATCGGATCGATCAGTTTACTAAATGTGCGCATGTAAGCTTTGTTTCTCCTAAATCTATAAATTTGTGAAGGATTAGATTACTTCAACTGCAAGCATTTTATAATAGTTATTTGCCAATGTATCAATTTTGAAACTTGCGACATTCCTAATACAGTGATATGTTATACCTAGATTTGCAATATGAATCTCAAACATGTACCATCAATAAAATCTCGTTGCGGTCCTTGGTGCCGCAATTTTAAGTTTGAAAAAAAGCGACACACACATATAAATTGTTTGTGGATAACAAGAGATAGACAATATGAGAATGGGGATTATAACAGACGACAAAGGCCGGTAGATAGAGATGAATATATACAAAAGAAAAGAGATGAATATATATTACTCAGGTATTGTACCTCGACGGGTGGGTACACATTTTTAGAGAATATTTGTATGACATTGCGAATCTAGTTGTAACATATCACTGTCCTAATACTTTTATTCCTTAATCATATGAAACGTTTTTTTATTACAGAAAATTTTCTAGGTTATCCGAAATTAGTGTACGACCATTCAGGTTTTTAAAAAATCCGCGTGGAGAAGCCGCTAAAGAATATGACTCCCACTCTTTTCTGTTAGGTTTCGAGTGTCCTGTAAGATGTTGGTTTTCGTTAAACATTACGTTTAAGACATTTGATATTTTCAATTCAGCGGTGGGGTATGCCACCTATCCTGAATATCTCACCTTTCATTAGCACGAAGAAGATAACATGCATGTTTATTACATGCAGTTATTCCACTGGCTACCCCATTTGTGGGAAATTCCGTGATGGTATGTAAAAAAAAATACTTGACATGAGAGCGTGTGGAATTTCGTGATTCGCAATTTCGCAAAATCTCTGTAAATCCTGGAGGCTTTATTCTATCCTATTAAAGACATAAAAACACTTCATACTTAAGTAGGTACTAGCAAAGCAGAAAATCTACTACGAGAAGAGCGTCAAAGGATAAAAAAAATTAAAGGGTTTATGTTCTTATTAAACTATACATAATTAGTTGTATCAATACACACAAATAATTTTAACATTGTATAATTTCACTTTATTTATAACTTACAGAGTAATAATGCTTTCAGAGATGTCATTCCACAAAGTAAAACCTGTATGTAAGCTTAAAATTCTTATTTAAATTATCTCAATACAAATCAAAGTTATTTGACTTGTTTTTATTGACCGATTACATTGGTTTAAATAACTTGTTAAATCATTCTTGGTTATACGACTAAAGCTACATAATATTATCCCTTCACTTTATTGCGGTCGTATAAATTAACTATTTAACCTAGAATATTATTTTGAACTCGCCAACAACTACAGACCACAAATTCCCCTTATGTTGGGTAACCGATGTAAGCTATTCTATGTCCAGTAGGCTGCTTGTTTTATGTTCTCTGTAGCCCGGTGTTAATACTTGTTTAAGGGATTTATTTGCCTTCAGATTATTTTATTCTTATAAATTCTAGCTTTTGTCGACTTTTTCAGGGCAAATATAAAAAAAAAAGTCACTCAATTAAGCAAGGTTACAACATCCTTAGGTGTCTCATAATTGTCTGTAAATTTTCCAGTGTCCCAAATTTAAATTTAAACATTTCTTCCAACTGAGCGAAGTCACTCACTATGTTTTCAATTGTTCTTTACAAGATCAATACTTATTCGTTATAACATCTTAGATTCAGCGATGAGGTAAGCCAACCAAGACTATATTTTTTATTGGCCCAGAAAGATCGACTGGCATGTTTCTTAATAAATAACTAGTTGATAGATAGTAATATGACTTTAAATTACGTTTATTTTCAATGTTTATTTTTAAGTTTAACTTCTTTGCTATTTGATAAAACAAAGAATGTAACTTCTCTTTTTCCGATACTGAAACCTTGAACAAAGTCAATAGTATTATCTTACAACAATGTTTTAACAGTCGAAATGAAAGATGATAAAGTTTATCAAACATTGTATGATTCTCGAGAACCTATTTATTTATTGCTCCAATAAAAATTAATCAAAGGTGTATATATAATAGATGAGTAATAATTTATAATAGATGAGTAATAATTTATAATAGATGAGTAATAATTTAATAGTAATAGATGAGTAATAATTATTTAAGTTTTTCAAACATTGTATGATTCTCGAGAACCTATTTATTTATTTCTCCAATAAAAATTAATCAAAGGTGTATATATAATAGATGAGAAATAATTTATCGTGTGACTTTAATAATTTCCTCTCAAGCACTGATGCAGGAAAACATTTCCAGGGGTACGAGAAAATGATTTTTCATCAATTTTGCATAAATAATAATAATAATCTAGACAATTTATTGAGCGCCGTTTTGTGGTACAAACCACCGCAAGGGCGCATTTTCAGTTTTTTTTTTAATTTATTTATTGTTATTTATCAAATTTTAATATATTTTATGAATTTAATTTAACTATTAAAAATAATTAATGTATTTCTAACTGTCACAAATTTGAAATATGAAACAATTATGTGAGTTCTAATTGTAGGTATTATTATTATTGTCACAAATTTTATCCGCTAGTTCATTTGTTTTTAAATTTTTAATTTTTAATTAGTTTGAAAGTAATTTAACACTTGAAAAACAATTATCCTTATTAAACTATTGAAACTAAAAACACTGTATTAAAATTTTGTTATTTTGAATCATTATTAGACAATATTTTAATTTTTAAAAATGAGACGTCAGAGGTTTCAGGCAGCCACTACGGGCGCCATCCACCGACATAAACTTAAAAATGAACGGAAAATCGTTTAAAAGCAAGTGCTGATTTACAGGTATTTTTTTTAAAAAGCAACCTCACTTCTTAATTTTAATGTCGATTACAGCAGTAATCTATTTTGTATCATGACTTTATGTTATTTCTTTGACCTCCACATCCAAAAAGTACAATATGAATGTGTTCGTTGATAAAACAAAGTGTTGTTGGGGATTTGAAGACACTCTTGAAGATGCAAATTAGTCATCAGTAATAAACGTATTGTACAAGTTGTATTTTACAATTATCTCTAGGTAGAAATATATAATAATAGTAACCTGTACAGTGAAGTGAGAGACCAGACCAGTAAGGCCTCTATTCAATCTGGATCTAAAAAGTAGCATATGGAGCAATGAACACTTGCTAATTAGTCCGAATATAAAAAACCTGGAATAGTAAAAACCAAACAAATTTTGTGACCTAACACGTTTGTGTTGCAAAGATTGAAGGATATTTATTATTTTTTAAATTGTGAAAGTAGGTAAGAGATTATTAGAAGATTAAAAAAAATTGTTAAAAGACGAGAATATATTATTTCCATATTTTTCACAGAGATCTATTTTTCATATCTATCTTTACCATCACGGCATATCCCACAAGTGGGGAAGCCAGCAGACCAGAGGCCTGAGTCAATAACACACTTTCGCGTCACATTCACGCTCCGTTAGCGTTCGAGTGCAGACGATGTTGCGCCAAAGTGTTAATTTTCGTAATTATTGTGTATCTTAGCAACGAATTTGACACTTGCTTGCAACTTCGTCTATACTCGAACGTTAACGGAGCGGGAACGTGACGTGAAAGTGTGTTATTGACTCAGGCCTCAGCTGCATGTAAGAAACATGCAAGCTGTCCTCTTCGTGCCAATATAAAATTAAGACATTCAGGATGAGTGGCAAACTTCATCGCCGTATTTAAGATGTACGATGTCTTAATTTTTTCGAACACCTGCCTTTTACAGGACACTCGAAAACTTAAGGAGAAGAGTGAGAGACCAATTCTTTATCGGGTGCTCCACGGGATACCAGTGCAAAGTCCTCTCCCTGTCAAAAAGGAACAAGACTTTCAGGATGGGTGACATACTTCATCAATGAATTTAATATGTTAAATCTCTCAAACGTAAAGGTGATACGTATCATTAAAAAGGTTTGAGCCACTAGTCTCGATGTAGTTATGTCTTTTAATATGATGCATAATACCTATTAACTTGAAAATTTTGCAATTTAATTCAACTCAAACGCCTTCTGTCACAGCATCTTGTTAAGGTACTCTTCTTGATGAAGATCTTGTTATTATTATTATTATTAGTAGCAGCACTACTACGAGAGTTCTTTGAAAATTACGGAACAACCAGCTTCTAATATCATTTCCTCATATTCTCTATGGGCACAAACAGTAACAACTTATGTCTATACAATGCATTGTTCTACTACCTACATTCAGGCAGTATATTGCTTAATGAAATTAGTTCCTGTAGACTACTACTACTACCACCATAAAGGAGACGACTTCCACATACAATAATATAAACACACAATGTATTACCCCTATGAACAAATTGTAATGTTGTGTGTGCATAGAACGTCCGACCGAATCACAAAGTATTGTTGTGTATCCTATCTATGTATGCCCTTAAAGTCGTATTCACAAACATAGAATAACTGCTATCCAACCGTTATAATCTGTGTAAATTTAAACATGAATAAGGCTTAAAATCACATAACGTTAAGAATCATAAAAGAAAAGACAACGTCACCTTGTGTCAAAGTTCCCTGAATGGGACGAGATGTGACATCTATGACCTCATACAATGGTAAATTGTTTAAAAAAATCGTAAAAAACGTTAAATTCATGCCTGGTCCTATCAAAAAATATGACAAATAACGGCTTTCAGACGTGCCAACACAAAAAAACCTTTCAGAATGGGTGGCAAGCCTCATCACTGAAGTGTTTTTACAGGACACTCGAACACTTGACCTATTCTTTACCAGGGCTCCTACAACTTGAAATATCTTAATGTTATTAAAATATTGATTAAATACACCCTATCAACAGTTTTTTTACCAAGCTTTTGATTTAATCAAGGATTTCATTTTGTGAGTGAGATTTTTTTCATTTAACCAAGATAAACTTTAAACATATCTAGTTAGCCGAGCCTAAATATTCATTTCATACATGAGTACGGCTGTCGGTATTCTGTAATTCAAGTCGCTTTTATATTATTCTGTATATGTACAACAACATACAAGAATTTTCTGTTCCACATTGTAGTCACCTTTTGAAATACAAGAAAATAATATCAAATCAAGAGTTATTCACGAAACACAGTACTGTAATATTATTATTTTCTCTCTTTGTCGTCGTATCACACAAATTTTACAGTAAAAATACATAGTTACAAGAAAACGTCTTTAAAATATGTATTGAAAATATCTTTTCAAGAACTAATGAAATATTCTTTGACTCGTTAGATATTTTATGTACACCTATATAGTGATATAGTATTTGTTGATGGAGTACTTATAATAACATATTATGTATTTATGGTTGCTTATTGATTAATTTATTTTTTGTTATTGAAGATTGTATAATTATCTCATTCATTTATTTCTAATATTTGGTTATGTTCTAGTATATAATATAATAAGTAGTTTTTTTTATATATTTTATTTCATAATATAAGAATAAAAATTCAAAAACTACATGCTTGAACATATTTAAAATTGTAATTGTTGGAAGAGATCGCGCCCTTGCGACAAACTCGCTCTCTGTTTATTGAAATTGTTTGTAATTAATGTACAGTTAAGCATGAATAATTAAATACATAAAATTAAATCTTTTATAGGTTAGCTATCATTGTTCATCACGTACCACAGTTAATTTTAGAAATTTATTTAACGGTCATTTTAGACCAGGTTTAGGTCATTTATTCAATTTTATTATTCTTAAATATATTTTTGATGTAGTATTTGGTCTAATGTTTAGTTTGAATGTAAGTTTGCTTAAAGTAATTTATGAATATAATTACCACCGTTATACATACGTAAATGACTCTTGTGCATCAAATTGTCTCAGAACTAAAGTTTTGTATCTAAGTTATTAATATAATCAATTACTTAGTGTCACCTGGTGGAACTTCTCTAGATATCCATCAAATTTACTAAAGAGATAGGCTGACTATGTGTCGTATGGTCATTGTACACAAGGCTTTAAGTCCTGAAATAATCAAATAAAAAAATATTGTCTATTCACTCTATTGCATATATGAAATAACAAAAATGTTTCGAATTAGTACAAATAAGTTTGCTGTGAATGATGCTTTTTAAACGAGCCAAGCATTATTACAATGGAATTCTTCTATATGTACCTACAAGTATTTCATAAGTTTGTTAGAACTCACACACTGGCTTCCTTGTCTCCAAACAATGTGCCGGAAAATATATGAAACAACTTTACTTGCATTATGTTATTTAACTCACTTTACTGGATTATCGAGGAATGAATGAATGGATTAATTAGTCTTTTGAGAAAGTTTCACTACACCATGTTGTTTAAATATTGTTGTTTTGATATAGGTTCTACCATTTCCGAGACAACTTTTCAGTCATATCTCATATTGCATTCAATGCAGCGCACCATTTGTGTTCCAAAGTTTTGCTTTTCTATGCGATGTCAAAATGAATGATGTGTACGAAAATCATGCGAATTAGTCGAATGAAATTTCCACTAGGTATATGTAAAACCATTCAATCAGATTGAAAAATATTTTTCTTTTCTTTCTTTATTACTCTTCTTGAGTTTATGAAAAAGGACAAAAAATATCTCTCAATTACATTTTTTTCTAATGATTTTTTTTTTCACAAATATCCAAGTCATCTTATATCATAATACATCTTTTTTATTCTAATTTAAATTTTATTGAAAATAATAGCATTGAATTCCATTATTATTATCATTATCATAGGAACGGTATACTGAGAAAGAGAACCTTCCAGATTCGGAAGGGCTTCCTGTCAGGAGCTTTGAAGAAAAAAACAGCGCTCTCATCGTTTCATTCGTATCATAAAAACTACAGATATTTGCAGGGTGGTGGCGATGATAATGTTGAATTTAGTTTTCGCTTCTTCTTTTGGCGCCGTTTACTGTCTCGGAGGCACCGGTGAAAAAACTTGCATCCAGTCTGCATTTAAAACTATTGATGTTTGTCTGGCTTTCAGATCTGCAAATAGCCCTTCTCCATATCACAAGACGCCGATGGCTCTGTCAGGAAAATATATGATAAACGTGTCTCAGCGTACAACCTCATTTGTGACATATTCGTACTAAATTAAATACAGTATAAAATATAAAATTCGATTAATCAATAAGCTTCATAATAGTTTTCATTTCACACTTCCATAGTAAGCTTATTAAAATGTATCAGTGTGAAAAACCAATTTCCACTGATTTAATTAATTTTGCCTCGATATAAACTCCATCGATATTATTCCAGAATTATTTTTATGTACCTTTAAAAATATAAAATTTCTTATGTAAATTCAATCAGTCTAACCACTATTTGTATTATGTTTTGCTCGACTTTTTTTATCAGGAATTATAAAAAAACTCTTTTAAATATTCTATTTTTGAAGCAAAAAATTATCACACTTGATCGATTTGTATACAATAATATTGAAATATTTTTTGTTCCTTTCACTAACCCTAGTGCTTTTCCGTGTAAAGTTCCGTGTAAAGTTATCGTTTTATTTATTTTTCTTTTTGATGGTGTTTTACAAAAAAAAACCTCAATAATATTTTTTTGTTTATTTGAGAAAATTGAGTTGAAGAGCATAATTATATGACTATTTTTATAGTAGGAATTATAAAATGAAACCTCAGCAAGTTTTTTTTTGTGAGTTACAACTACAAAACCATGGTGCTTTCTAACTCGCTTCTAAGATAGTCTTCTCTTTCCATCGTGCATTTAAGAATGAAACTCTTTGAAAAGATACAAAAAGTCACTCAACCTTTTCGTGTGATACGCCGTTTTTAAACATATAGACAATCATGCTTTTTTCAACCGGCCATTAATTGCACATGCTGTAATTTCTCTTGTTACTTTTTTCCAGTGAAAACGGAAAAAAAGAGCAATTTACTCATGCACTTTGCTGCTCTTTGACTTTTACCCCATTCGTTCGGCATTTTATTTTGTGATACCGACTAGATATTTTTGAAACTGTTGTACACAAGGAAAGATTTTCAGATATTCTATTGAAATATTCGATAAGGACTGAGAGCGACGTGAGTATTATTCAATATATTATCTAAAATGTATCTTGATATGACATGAAATTATCTCAAATGGATTTTTTATTTTGTATTTCTTAGTAATTGTGTATTTGCATTTCGATGTTTTGGAAAAGAATTCTTAAGTTATATGAAAAGATTTTAGCTTCAGATGTATTTAGCATTTTTCTGGTGTTGCTACTTTTTACACTTACAAAATATTTTTTGCAGGCGTTGCACAGTAAGCGATTCACCCAGATTTTCTTTTCTGTAAAGCAGTTGTCTGCAGCTGAGTCGATTGAATTAATTCGAAATTGCTTGCAAGCATTCTTTTCCTAGATTCTGGATTTTAAATAACCGTTGAGAACATTTTGTGATCGGAATGGATATTTCGAAATCGACTCTGAATAAACTGCAACATTTTTTTCATTTTCAATAATGGCGTTAAAACTTTATGGATAAGTTTATAGGTCTTCTTCTTATTTCATTTTACGGCAATGCACCCGCAATCGAGTGAATTATGAAGTTTATAAGTCGTGCGGTTGAAAATGAACATTCAAAGTAATGCAGTTGCTCACACATAGATTTGCTAGTTCGTTTTTTTTTCGTTTACAAAGTTAGTTTACAAAGAAAAAAAACATGACAACATTACTACTGAGTACATAAGATTGTGCAATGAGCGAGTTATTTGCTTAAGCGCGATATCATCCAACTAACTTAATAAACAAAAACAAATAATAAATAAATAATTATATGTAAATAAATAAATCGTGTTTTTCTTTTCACAATACCGTTCATGATAAGATAAACTAGAAAGCCAACTTTTTTCGTTTGTTCTTAACACCTCCTGGATCATATTACTAGGCAGATCATATTCATAGGACTTACAGATGTCAAGTATTTCCTTTCTTTTCTTTTCTGGCAAACCACCCATAGCCCAGTTATCATTCTTATAATCAGGCAAAAAGTTTTGCAGGTGCAAAAAATTACGTAAATACCTACCTACTTTTATTTTCGCATTTCTTGGCATTCGATCATATTATTTAAACTAAAAAAAATAATGGGGATTTAATATTACTAGTATTATTTTTACATTATCTTAACATTTATCTCCATTAGTTGTCTATTTATTTAATAAAGTGGTTAGAATCATAATTCAGTGGCTAGAGACCGAAAGCGATCAAATCTAGAAATGACGTTTTTAACTGATTTTGCAAAAATATTCTTTGTGTTGAGTTCTTGAAAACTGTTTTCTTATAACAAAATAGTGAAATCCTATGAAATTTGGTTAGAAGTTTGCAGAGAAAATATGTATTACTACGGATATCAGCCGAAATCTAATTAATAATTTTTTTTGTGATCATAGACAGTAATCAAAATTCAATTAGTTTTTTTTCTACTGATATTTAACTGCATATGAATTTGTCATATTTCAGTATTAAACTACGCAATTTACATTTATTTATTTATTTGTCAGAGACACAAACAGAAAGTTGATAACATACATAGATACAAAATAAATAAAAACATTAAACATTGACTTGGTCAGGCCTACCCAACAAATAAGTGTGTCTACAGCATACACATACTATTACTGTTAACAAAAGAGTGAGGGAGAATAAAAAACATCAATTCAATAAAGTAGTCTCATTCACCGCAATACCAGTATAAACTGAACCCACACCATCTCGTAATCAAAAATTAAACAATATTTATTTGCCCTCATAAAAGATTGTTAAAACCTCCAGCATATTTCTATGTTGTTCAGACTTTTTATTTCTATCTTATCAACCAGTATTTGAGGCTTTTTGTACATTTTATTTTTTGTCGCGGTCTGTAAGATATCATCATTTTATTGACATATACGACACGAAACTACATACGTACTCACTAGGTATATATTATTAGGTATTTTATTCGCGTTGAAGCAAAGTTCTTCCATTAGAAATACAATACGCCTATATAAATATTTGTGTTTTCTTTCAGGTCTTCATCATAGAACCACTTGAGCCTCTATTATTATTATTAATGTGAAGACATATCTTCTCAATCACTCTCTTGTATGGAATGTTATTACTAAAAAAACATGATTTTTTGAAAAGCTTTCAATAAATAAAATTTCAATTATATTTAATATTGCGACCGAAAGAAGTCAACAAAGAACATTTTCTACTCACGCATATTATTTTGATTAAGTTTCAAACATACCGAAACATCAGCTTACATGGAATTTATATGATCTTTGAAGATATGTATATGCATTGTTAGGCTTATTTTTCTGTTTTGTCGAAAACTGATTTCAAACTAGCAGGGGGCGGAAATTAATCTCCTCCAGTCGTAGAGAGTTTATACTAAAGGAGTCACCTCTTCCTACAACTTCTATCACTCAGATGATGTCATTATTCCTAGAAACAGTAAATAGTCAAGTTGAGCTATCCAGGCCATCGAGTCAAGACCCTTGAGAAGAAAAAATAGTGTTTTTAAACAACTGTCACAGAATACTCTCATACCAAGAAAATTTGATCGTTTTCTTAGACCGAAGTAATTACGACGAAATATTCGGTTTATTAGTAAAATTGTTTTTGTTACGACATTAGATAGGTAGGTATATACTATCACGATCTTATTATTATTCACATGGATTGTAATAATTGGCACTTAGAAACTCGGAGATTGGAAATTTGTGTTCTCGCCTAACAAATTTATATGCAAATACTGTTATTATAACAATATTCCTGAAAGAGAATTTGTTATTTTCGATGTTGATAAAATATATTTGAGCCTACTTCCAAATTGGATTTCAAGTATATTCGACTCTGTGTTCATTATCTTGGAGTTTGTTTATGTATTTAAAAATGTATTATTTTGAGGCATAAGATGCAAGAAAGTTTCATGTTAAATATATTTTTTTATTGTTTTTGGTGTTACGCTCAGTATTATATTATTCTGGTTAACTACAATATCAATGCTAGAACTATGAACTTCTCGAATTTTGGTGTTTTTAGCTATGTTTTCCTGATATTTGCTTTTCATGCTTGAGTGATCTCTAGTAATAATTACGGATTGAGAGGTTTTTTCTACTGTTTTCAAAGTGTTTTAATTATTTACAACATATTAATTACAATCCTTCTGAGTGTCATGACTAATCCATCATCTCAAAATTGATGATTTTGAGATGTTACAATTCAACATTTCAAAATCAATAATTTTGAAATATCGAACCCACGAATTATTACAAATACGATTTTTATGAAAAAAAAATTATGTGGTTTCTGATAGATGAATTTAGATTTATACCCCGAACACCCTCACACTTAGCAATAAATAGCTTATACCGTGTAAGTGTAGTATATATTATTTCGACATCGGGAGCGATCGATTCTAGGATCTCTCGAGTTCGAGACTCTACAATCAGGCTGTCGACTACCACATATTTGTCTGTACATCTGAAAATATTTCTCGTATTGGTAAAACTGACGATTCGATATATATTTTTATGAGAGATTTTCATATTTGGAACTTATTTTATATTTAAAAAAAATAACTAACTAACTAACAGCAGAGTTCGTCGGTATCCTGGAAGTAGAGTCTTGGCCTCGTGAACAGGGGGTCTATAATTCGATCCCAGGTGCCTGCATACTTCCCTTTCACGACACAAGCTTTTAGATTACTGTGAAAGGTGTATAAGGTTGTATATGAGTTAATAACAAAATCCGGATATACATCTTTAAAAAAAACCATAAGAATGAAATATTTCACAATAAATGTAAACTTTCATGTAACTTTTCCTCCAGATAATATAAATGCTTTATGTATGAAGATTTTTATGTATTATGTGAGGTCAAACGTAGGTTGAATTACAGTAATTTGTCACACATTTTTACATATCATGTATTTTTTCTCGGTTTTGTATGATACCTATATACGTTTAGCGATTCATTGTACCCTTTCTGATTTCCACTTTTTGCTTTCAAAAGATATAACAAATACCGAGTGAAAAAATATCGCAAAAGGACTTAGAAGGAGTGTAAATGGAAACCTAAATATCCAACGCCTCATATGATTATTATTATTATCATGTGAAGTTCCTTTAATGCCATTTTTATTTGACAAAGGATGAATAAAATTATCGGCATGCGTAGTCTATCAAGCATCCTCGCCTCTTTACTTTAATGCTTAAAACATTTTTTTTACAGATATTTCAAGGAAGCATTACCCGAATATATTCCATTCAAATTGTCAATGTATTTTTGTGCTTATTTCCTTAAAAGCATTTACGTATATAGAAATATATGAATACATAATAAAATCCATCAGTAGGTACGAGTATGTTTTAGCAAAATTATCAAAATTTGTTGATATATTATAATGAGTATTGGCATCCAGTTTTTCGAGTAGACGAAATTTTTTATTTTATGTACAAAATTAGGAACTCATTGAGTTGGTAGGCCCCAATGTTAGATATCTGTCAAATATAGTTTTCTATGGAGGAAAATTGTTGCTACAATAATATTATTTGGATTTTTTGGCGAAATATTTTTTTTTTTTTATTTGCAAAAATAAAATCTAATTCGAATATAAACTTAAGGAAAATTGTATTCGAAGTAGATTTTAGGCAAAAATAAAATCTACCTCGAATATAAACTTTAGGAAATTTGTATTTGAATTAGATTTTAATTTTGCCGGTTTTATTTTATTTTTGCTTATTTTATTTTTGCCGGTTAAAATAAAATCTAACTCGAATAAAAATTTCTTAAACTTTGTATTCGAGATAGATTTTATTTTTGCTGGTTTTATTTTATTTTTGCCGGCAAAAATAAAATAAATCCAGCAAAAATAAAATCTAACTCGAATGTTAACTTTGGTGGTGTCGAAAAACTTGGTGCTCAAAAATAATTAAACGTGGTGACCAAAAAATAATTCTACATATGGCAACAATTTTGTGAATATTACTTTTCCTATGAAATCTCACATTTGACAACAGTGGGGCCTACCATCTCATATAGTGCCCAAAATTATTTACTATTTATAGTTTTTTTTACTTAATAATTAGACTTTCGAAGTTAAATCTGTGTTGGCAAATTATCCATACCCTTAACATTCGGGGTTTGATTTACTGCCGTGCACATATTTCATTTGTCATTTTGGGATCATTAATGATTCTCCACTCATCATTCATAAACAATCCAACATTAAGAGAAGATTGAAATTATTGTTTTCATTTTTGTGACAGGTCGTTCATTCACAATACAATTTATTTTTAACAGTTTATATATTCGGTACTTCCATATATTATTTTAAATAAATTTGTGGATTGTATAATTTTGTCGTTTCGTCTAAAGTTTTTATGTGTTTTCATTTTTATGACACATCTTGTGTTTTTGACATTTGATGTATGACCTATGACGCCTTTAACATTGCCAAACCTACTCGACTGCTCATTATACAAATTCACCTTCATAATAAAACAAGGTGATCAAAATACAATGTTTTTAGATTCATGAGGCATTTTTTTCACGATTCGTCTATATATACCAATTTGGCAAATCATTCAAGTGAGATGACCGGTGAACTAACAGCATAAAATTATATGATATACATTCATGAAATTCTCTCAAAGAGGGTACACCTGATGTTATGTTTTTTAGATGTGTATGGGTTTGAATTAAAACCAAGTACACTCCAAACATCTTCACGGTAAGCTAAATGCTTGAATCGTGTGGCGTAAGTTGGCGAATGGATTCGAATCCAAGATCATTCAATTAAAAGTTTAAACTCTACCATCAAAACTATCGATCACTTCAAACTGTTAAATGTGTTAGATGTGATCTATTTTTTTTTGTATACTGAATCATACTAAACCCTCATGCCGTGTCCTAGGTGGGGGTAGGCAGAGAGAACGGAATGCCATATAGATCTATCCCTACACATTTATTTAGATGTGATACGTTATGAAATAATCTTGCCTTTTTAAGGAAGTCAAAAACTTGCAAAAAAGTGAGAGATGTACTCTTTCACTAATTCACGGAACCAAAAACAATGATAAATTCAATCATAATATTTTTTGATCCGACATATAACTTAACATTTTCAGTTTGGTTTGTTTTTCAATTTTGAAATTAGAAAAAAGTGAACTGTAAAAATATTCGAAAACTTTAAAAAGACAATTCAAAGACTTGAAAACTTATTATAAAAACAAAATGAGAATAGTTTTTAAAACAGCTTTGTATTTAGAGTAATAAATAGTAAAATCTGTGTAAAATTTCGCGGTACTGAATTTTATTTTAAATATAAAATAATAAAAGTTTTATTTAAAAACTTTTTCAATATGTACAAAAAAGCTTGAAAAAAGTAATGGACTCAGATATTTGTACATGGAAGTCTCCCACAAAAAAAAAACACTAATGTTACTTTATTTTAACCAGTATCCTCTGGGACGATATTTAAAATAATTTTTTTTTAAAAGAATAACTACCTACAACTAATTACAACATAAATTATTTAAGTCGCCTTGTACATACTTTTAAATAGATCACTTGTATTTTATAAAATATTGATGTCGTTACCCTGTTTTTCGCAAGGGTCGTCCCTTTCAATTCCTATACAGAATGGCTTTTTTCATAAATATCGGGTCAAGCATTTTTTCCAATATCATCATTTATCTATAATATATTCCATTTTTCCCGTACCGCGTGTAACATTAATGCTGACGATACTACATCAACATGTAGGCGCTAGAAAAAACGACTTTTTACAGTATTGATCGAAAACCCATATTCATTTGTCATATTCGTGAGATAGCCAGGGAACAAACTGTATTTAACAAATATGCAGATTATTATCCTTTCCGTGTCAACAAAAAATAAGACACTCAAGATGAGTGGCATGCCTTCGCATTTTGAACTTTTGATAGATGCAAATTAAATTGTACATGTTAATTGTCTTATACGTAAGATTTTACAAACACCCACTGTTATGGAAATTGAAGTTCCCCACAATTGTTATATAATGGGCAGATACTTACATTGAGTAGAGTTGGTCCATCTTGTTGTCCTTTCTGCGACCAATATACCGGAGTAGGTTTATATTATTTCTTATAAATTTATAGATGTTATGATATTTTCTCATTGAATTCATCAGATTAAACACGGGACTCGAACCCATGTAAATGTAATGTAGTAAACAAATTAGCAATTGCATGGTAATATGAAGGTATTATTATTGTCTTGAAATATTATTCCAATGAATAATCACAGTTTATACAAACAGTTCTTCCAGTTTGCTCGTTATGTATTATTTAAATATTCAAGTACATAGGCAAGTATATAGATTCAAGTATATATATATTCCAGTATCTAGGCTAGTATATAGGTTCCAGCATCTAAGCAAGTATATAGGTTCCAGTATCTAAGCAAGTATATAGGTTCCAGTATCTAGGCAAGTATATAGGTTCCAGTATCTAAGCAAGTATATAGGTTCCAGTATTTAAGCAAGTATATAGGTTCGTGAATAATATTATGTCTAGGGGTAAATAGATATTTGGTTTCAAAATTCTGTGTGGTAGTTTTTACAATTTATTTTCTGCATGGTCACATAAGTTACATTAGATTGGCAAAGTGTATATTTATCAAATGGAAAGAATAAATACTGAAATGTAATCTCACAATCATCCATCGTCACACACTCTTATATTATTTTAAAATCAAGGTTAAAGTTAAACAAATACAAATAGTGATTTTCAATACACATTAATATATATATGAATAGCATAAATGACTTACATAATTCTGTTGTATTGATATTGATAATACGTGTTGACGTGGGTGGTAACGAATTTTACGTGGTTTATGCTACATTTATCTATGATAACAGTTGATCTATATGGGATGTTCCACGAGGTATTAGCCACGAGGCGTAGGTGAGAAATTCCACGGGTGTCGCACAGGTTGTACCACTCAGCGCGGGTGGAAACCGTAAAATACCGCCATCATAGAGAAGAGCTTGTTCCTACATCCATCACAGAGAAAACGGGCGATAAGT
This sequence comes from Athripsodes cinereus, assembly GCA_947579605.1. Lineage (NCBI taxonomy): Eukaryota > Metazoa > Arthropoda > Insecta > Trichoptera > Leptoceridae > Athripsodes > Athripsodes cinereus. Next base: position 8,504,382 of record OX388317.1, on the reverse strand, counting down.
TGTCACTTGCAAGATATCACAGGATTCAACGGATACCAATTCATTTAACTTTGTAGTATTGGTGGAAATATTAATATATTCCATTCCTGAATGTGTTACATCATGTCGTCAATGATTTTGGTGCGAACTCGATATGGGACGTGTTTCATAAATTTAACACTACACGTTAAAGATAATTTATGTATTAATTCACCATTTGTACGTTTCACTTTTAACAAAACTATTGATTGAATTTAATTGTATTTAATGGTAATCTGGTGTTACCCGCGAAACGGCATAAAGCCGGAAACAATAATGATATTGCTCCTACATGATGAGAGATTCTATTACGACCAGGGCAAGAAGGCAAAAGCAAAGTAGGTGGCTTGCGAGGAGTATTTATAACCTATCTTGACAAAAATGCATAGTTAGTTTCGCTTCTATGAGTTGAGTCGTCATTGGTGGATTTCATCAGTTCATACTACCATCCGCCAATCAAAACAGGTGTCGCTTACGACTAATTGATAATTGACAAATTATCACGCATAAAAGAAATGATTTCATATTGCATCAGCAAGAAAGATTATTATTATTATTCGGGATGACGTTACTGACCAAAACACGCATTCATAGTACGAATTTCTATTTCAATTTGCTCACCGTTACAATGTTACATTCGAATGTTACACCACCTTTTACATGACACTTTAAAACTTACAGAAAAGAAAGGGAGTCCTTTTCTTTACCGGGGACTCCACAATGTGTTTTATTTTATTAATTCAGTTCTTACGGCGATTGGAGTTTTACCTTTTTTTAATAATTGCAGTTGAAGATTTTTTTCCCCTTATTGTATAAGAAACGAGTAATGTTTCTGGAAGACAGAAAAATATTTTAAAAAACCCTTCTTTTTTATATGGCAGCTCATCCCGTTGGATGTTATGGCCATAGAATCATCTTAAAAATTCCTTCTACTTCAATAAAAATATATATGCTTATCTAGATTCATGTTACGCGTTCTTAAGATAATGTTTTAATAAATAAATCGTGTAAATTGATTTCTGTGGAAGAGGTATCTTTGGAGCTAAAAATACGCCTAATTTATGTATAGCTAGAGTAGTAGGTATTTGAAATTTTAAATAAAAACTAGTGTTTCTTTATTACGTAGGCAAAATCACTCAATATTGGGGGGGAATACCTGATGAATAATAAAAAAAAAAAATATTACGTAGTGTATCTACGACATGATAAGATGGGCAAATATTTTGATGATCTTAATATGAATTTAATCAATTGAAATGAAAGTGAGTAGAAGGATTAAAATAGCTTTTCATTATTTTATCGAACTTTTTATTATTTACAGACGTTCTTAATTATGGAATATTAATTCTAGTTATTTTTTATTATTGTTTTAAGGATTGATTTACAGCTTTGTAAAAAAACTTTAGGCTACCTTTCAATTATTAAATAAAAAGGCTTCACTGAGTACTTTACTATTTTTTAAAACACATTTTATTAGAAATACTTAAAATCCTTGAGTGTAAATCAATTCGACGAAACCTGCTTTTAATGAAATTATTTTTTCCATGTTAAAAAGTGTTCATGCAAACTATTTTTTTTCATTAAATTATTAACTTCAGTACCTTTTTTATAAATGTTTCATATATCAAATGAGTGGTTCGAAAGTTCTGGAAAGAGTTGTTTGAAGGTTTTTCTGGAACACTCTCTTTTCATTAATGCGGAATTTGTTGTATTGTACTTCAAAGATATAAATCACTTAAAATTGTGAAAAGTGTACCTTTATCTCTGAGTATTTCAGAAGAAGCGTATTTTTATATGCATCGCAACCCCCCTTGTAGCAATTCGGAGATATTTTTTGTAGATAAATACGCTTATTCTAAGTAAGCTTTTTTAGGAACCCGCATATTGAATCAGTAACTCCATTTCTAAAATGGGCGTCGAGGAAAAATTTTAATATTTCTAGATTTTTTGATATTATTATATTTCTTATCAAACACCCCGTTGGGAATTTTCATTGTCGCCTACGTTCTCTCAAGTCTCGAAGGCAAGCAAAAAATCAATCATGAACAAGAATACTTCGTCAACCTTACTTCTATGTTTTTTTTACAACTATTGCGAGTAAATGAAAGAAATTGTAGCATTTTTTACACACCCAACGTCTTGAGTTTATTTATTTTTTTTTTCTTTTTCATTCATTTTTCATTTACCTAATATTAATAGTTTGGTGTGATTTATGGTTCTACGAAAGAGAACATTATCAATTTTAATGAAAATTATAATCACTCACTTTTACCTCGGCAATTGTTTTTTTTATTATATCGTTATGTTTCTAAAGTTTTACTATTATTTTACTGACACGTAAACTTCCATCAGCATTCCACCCGGCAACACCAGGCTGAAACCACTCTCCTCCATTCAAGCCATCTTTGCGGCTATTGAGGAACTTCTTTTGACGACATTCATTACTCTCAAATACCTTTGCCATTGAAGTTAAGTGTTTCGAAAGAGTCAAACACATTATGGAAGAAACATTCTAAACTTAAAAATAATATTCTTAACTATTTATTTTAAATATAATTTTTTTTTTCAAAAACTACCCCACGTATCATCTCGTAAACTTAGTTTCGAATCACGTAATATTTGCCAAACAAATCCATTTTTCCTTTCCCCGTGTTGTAACAAGCAGTTCATGGCTCCCAAGTGTCCTGTGTTTTATTGCCTTGCGGTTATATATTTATTCTCACTTTTCACCAAATTGGTGGTGCTGTTCTCGTTCCGATGGAGCGCACAAATCGTTTTGTCCATTGTCAATAAACTTAAGTGACTACTGGTATACCAATAGAGTGAACAGCACATAAAATAATAATGATACAAAATAAATAATGCTTACTCAAAGATTTTGTCGCCCCGTTTGAAGTGCGATATACCTACGTTTGGTCGGTGGGTTAAACGGAATTATTTTGTGAAAGAATCTATTTTATTTTACGCTCTGGTTTCATCTTGTCTATTTTCGTGTTTATCTACACAATATTCTTTGAATTATCTCTATTTGTTTTTTGTTCTATGTATTTCTTTTATATAAAATAGCGATATATGAAACCATTTATAGAGTACAATCCATGTACTATTTTTTGGTATGTTTTGCGACATTCACATGTTATGTACCTATTTCTATCGTGCTACTTTATAACCGTTCATAATTGTGTAGTTAAAATTTGCGAAATACTTCATTTCAATTTTTCTTATTTTTTGAAAACGGAAGTATTTGGTACCAGTTAATGAATCTCTCACTTTTACAGGCTTCCCCGTTTTTAGGAAATACCAGGACGATGAAAATTCTACTATATAGCCTAAATACATGCCACATTTTCCAGTATCTATCCCGTGGAGCACCCGGTAAAGAATTGGTCTCCCACTCTTTCTCGTAAGTTTTCGAGTGTCCTGTAAAAGGCAGGTGTTCGAAAAAATTAAGACATTTTACATCTTAAATTCAGCGTTGAGGTTTGCCACCCATCCTGAATGTCTTGATTGTATGTTGGCACGAAGAGGACAGCATGCATGTTTATCATATGCAGCTGGTCTGCTGGCTACCCCACTTGTGGGATATGCTGTGATGGTATAGATAGATAGATTTTCCAGTAACATTTAGCAATAAAAAATTTCATAGGATTTTTTATCGTTTTGTTTTCGCTCAGTTATTAAACTATTTTAATTTTTAAAGTAAATTAAAGAAACAGTTCGTGTTCTTTGCTTTGCTTCTTGCTTTCTGTTCTTCATCTTCGTACAACGAAGTTTGTTTAAGAAAAAAATCTAATTAGAACTAGTATGCAAGCTGTTACTTTTTCAATGAATAATTAATAGAATTTTCTTATTTAATTTACCCAAGAGCAGTTCCTGACTTTAAATAATATTTGATCGTTTCATTTGCAGGTATTCGCAAGTAATAGATCAGTGGTTCTAGATATTGGGTACGTGAAAGCATTTCTAAGCTTCAGAGAAAATAATTCACCACTGACATAAAAATAGGAGCGAGAAATCGCTTCAACGAACGTTGAGATTTTCAAATTAGCTCTTTCAAAAAAAAAACAACCTCACTTCCAACTATTATTAAAACAAATCATCAAAATGTTTATTTATTTATTTATTTTATTCTTCTTGCACATCATCATCCACATAACAAAATCAACATATAAGTTTACATTAATGTGATGATATGGAGTGGCGAGATTATCACTTTATAGTTCCTATATTTGATCAATATAGTTGATTTCTTCCATCTAAACACACTTCCATGTTAACCATTAAACATTGAAATATGGGTATTTTATATTTGTGTTTTTATTTATTTCATACATTTATTTTTTATTTTTGGCTAAATATGTATGTTTGGTACATATTTAGCCAAAAATAAAAAGTACGTTTTTCATGGAGTGCGAGCAAATTTTTATTTATTTAAATATGTTGAGACACGGAAAAATGACGATACAATCTGGCTCATTCACCAATCAAGAGAGTGTCTATAACATGCACAATTAATACTATTATACTAGGTACTACTTTACCATCACGGAAAATCCCATAAGTAGGGTAGCCAGCAGACCAGCTGCATGAAATAAACATGCAAGCTGTCCTCTCCGTGCCAATATACAATCAAGACATTCAGGGTGGGTAGCAAACCTCATCGCTGAATTTAAGATGTAAAATTGTCTTAATTTTTTCGAACACCTGCCTTTTACAGGACACTCTAAAACTTACGGAGATGAACCAATTCTTTACCGGGTGCTCCACGTGATTAACACAATCACATAATCAAATATTTACATTTCATGTTGAAAGGGGTACAGATCATTTTGAAAATGAATAAAAACCACTATACTAGATAATAAATTGAAAAATGTTCTTTTAGTTTTTATTGGTATTAAATTCTGTTTGAAAAGTGGAAAGCAATTGATCATAAAATTGTATATTCCAAACCATTACTCTCTCATGTTTAGAATGTCGTATAAGGTCGTACTAGAAGTTTCAATAAAACGGACTCAATAAAACTGAGACGCTATAAAACTTCAACTCCAATTGCAAACCAGTCCCAAATCAATACTTTATTTAGTTAACGGCTTTCGAGAAAAAAACACATCAACTAATCCTAAGAGTATTACGTGTAAACCGAAACTCATATACGATATACTGTACTTCTTTATAAGTTGTCTGCCTATCAAATGTTAGTACCTCATAAAATGAGAAAGGTCCGACATAACATTAAAAAGTATTGCTAAATATTTTCTTTAAAACGATCAACATATAAAATTTTGACGTCTCTAATCCAGGTGTGAGATAGGTACGCCACCCACTCTGAATTTATTATTTTTATTGCCACGAAGAGGACGACAAGTATAACTTTACTTGCTGTTAGTCCACTGACTACTTTTGAGAGAAATGTTGTGATGGTGTGTGTATCTAATAATAATTTGGACATATTATTTATCTGGCGTTTTTTAGAAGACTTTTTTATCTACATTCTGCACTTCCACGGTGTTTCCCAAATTTATTAAAATTTTCACATTAATATTTTTTTATCATCTTATATATATCAAGCATATCCCACAAGTGGGGTAGCCAGCGGACCAGCTGCATGTTATAAACTAACAAACTGTCTTCTCCGTGCCGACAAAAACTTAACACATTAAGGATGGGTACTTACTTAGGTACTTACTTATGGAGCCCTTGCTGCATTCGGTCGTGCACGTGGACGGAGCCTATATGCGGCAGTGGATGCCCCCCGTGAGTCTTGAACCAATTCTGACCAGCTCTTTCTGTCAGCAGCAATGCTTTTTGTATCCTCGGGCTTTAGTCGTCTGTGGAGAAGATCGGACTCGAGATTGCTTCAGCCACGTTTTTCTCGGAGCTCTTCTGTTAGTTTTCCACTCCGGTGGTCTCTGTTTCCAGAGGGCCCGTGGTCGGCACCCCTTATCGCTGAATTCAAAATGTGAAATGTCTTTGTACCCGTCTTTTAGTACAATTTTTGCCCGGTGCTCCACGTAACAGTTTTTTGTTTATCATCATTAAATAAAATGAAAATAAATAGTTTATTATTTCCTATAATAGAGTGATAAAAAGTTAACTATTAACTTTACAGATTAATGGGATTGTACGCAATAAATAATACGATCCTGTAAAATGTATTTAATGATTTCTTTATGGTGGTCTACTGAATTAGCTTATAGACACTTACAGGCTGCAATTTTTTTATTAGAAACAATGTTTAATACTCTTTATAACGTAGCATCGTAAAGGTTGATGTTATTGTTTATTCTTTATGGAGTCCCTGGGAAATAATAGGTCTCCCGTCTTCTTCTATAAGTTTTCGAGTCTCGTATAGAAGACTTAAGTATTCTTAAAATATTACAATCGAAACGTATAAGATCTTCAACTTAGCGATTGATTATACCACCCATTCTGAATATCGCACCTTTTGTAGCATTGAGAGGGGAACGTGTGTTTTCATTTTATGCAAATAGACGCCGTGATAGTTCGTTGACAAATATGTAGTAAATTATAACCGTGGTAAGTACGAGCAAAATTGATTTTTTTAAATAATCACTTTTTCGAGGAATTCTAATTTTTCGTCCATTAACTGTATCGGTAATAGAATTCCAAAATAAAATTAAGGAACAAATATGCTTTTTTCTATTATAATGTTTTTAATTGAGACAGACGTGTTTTGTCTGAAAATACATTGTCAATCTCATCTCAAATATTTCAGTAGAAATACTCAATCTCAAACATTATAGTAGAAAAATGTTGAAATAACTTTCTCCTATTTATCCGTTTAGGTGACAATTTATTTATCTTTCAACACTCTCTAGTCTGTCAGTACTACTATGCCAGTGTTGGCATCTCCGACCCTACCACGTCAGTGGGCGGGGGGCCCGGCTGACGTAGCAGATCACATCTCGAGACCCACACATCCACGAATGCCTTGAAATGTGAAGCATTTGTGGCATTTAAAAACACTTCCCCAAACCAGATGGGTCGAGAAGTGTCAACAGCCTTACCCAGATTCATTTCCTCTCTTGAATCCATCATCAAAGGACATTCCCAAAGGATATGTTAGGAACATATTGAGCTCCTGTCTCACATAGAAAAAAGCAGCATAGTTGTTTTTTTTCTCAAATTTTTGTTTCTTATCCATAAAAAAATTATCATCATTGTTTTCATTTGTAATTCAAACCGCCAATTAAAGTCACTTAATCAAAGACTTTTGCATTATATTTTAATGATATCAATTATTCAAGCCAAGATAATAAATCAGTGTCTTTACTGTACCACCAATTTATTACGTACGCTGAACAAGTAGAATTTGTGATTTAAATATATTTTTACTTGCAAATATTATAGGTATTCCTTTGTTTGAAATTGGTCTCGTCATTGATTTACAAACATTCAATTTTATCGTATTTTCTAGTGATGTCAAAACATGCGAATACTGCAAATGTTGTTTGATTGTTGGAAGTTTGGTTTTGTTTGGGAAAAACGCACCCCGGCATAAAAATGTTAAATTATGTAGGTATATCTAACTTATATTTATATTTTTTCAAGAAAACTCTTAAATAAAATTGGTGTAACGTAAATATGGTGTAACGATTGTAATGCAAGATACATTGGCCAAACTGGTAGAGCAATCTGTACGAGATTGAAGGAACACCATAGAGCATTTAAAGGATTATCTAGTCTTTCTGAGATGGCTGACCATTGCATTGAACAGGATCACTCATTCCATCCTGACAATGTAATGGTATTACACTCGGAAGGTAAGGGTCGTAAACTAAATGCTTTGGAAACAATGGAAATTAATAAATATATATCTAATAAGGTAGACGTTGTTAATGTCCAAATTCCTTCATTCTCACCACTATTAGATATAAGAACACCCCCTCTTAAAATTCCTTTTGTTCCATCCAACCCTTAGACTATATAATGTAGGTTAGTTTGTTCTATTCTTTAGCAACTCTTGCCCTGAAGATGCCGCAAGGCGAAAGCGCTTGGCAATTAGAATTTAGTCTATATTAAATGGACCAAATTAATCATAGTGAAAATTAAACAGTGTTTAGTTAAACATTTTAAAATTAATATTAAAATGAATTTTCACAACGTTAATGCACCTACTTTCAATTTAATTTATTAAATAAAATTGTTAAATACAAAGTTAGTACCTACGAAATATAACAAATTCTTATACCAAATTGAACATTAGAAATATTTCGAATTCTGCTTCCAACATTGTATGTATATTTGGGAGTTTTCTAAAATTTTATGACAAAAATATTGAAATCGTGAAATATCTAAATTCATAAAATCAAATGTTAAGGATATTTACATTTTTTTCTTGTTGAACCAGATTTGGGCAAAATGTGCAATGACATAACTAATCAGAGATCTCAGTGTAAACATAGTTCTACAATTGCCGTGTACAGACAGCTGGATGCGAACGTCAAGCATCAAGCAAAAATCTTTCGGCGACAATTTGGAGCATTCTCCGAAGAAATATTCGAATGAATGCCTTCGTTACCATTCCATGAGACGTAACGAAGGCATTCATTCGAATATTTCTTCGTAGAATGCTCCGAATCGTCGCCGAAAGATTTAAGATTTTTGCTTGATGCTTGATGATTGACGTTCGCATCCAGCTATCTGTACGCGGCAAATCGAGATGTCTGATTGGTTATAAAATCAAATTTCTATACCAAATTTTATAAACGCAAGGGTAGAAAAGAATGATATTCGCATTCGACACATCACTAGTACCTTCTTGTATTATATTATGAAACCATACATACCACAGACATAGAGAGAAAGACAAAATGTTCAAGTGGACTAATAAATCGCAACCTAACTGGAAAAACAAACAGCCTGAGAATATATATTTTCAAAGGGGAAAACAATTCGATTCAACCTCACAGCGATATACAAAGGTATGTATGTAGTAGTACCTACTCAGTATTGTACTCTAACAACTGTGTACTACGTTCTGATAAATAATTTCCGTATACCGTTTCATACGATTTATATGCCATATGTTTAGGCCGTGTGCCTGTGGGAGCTTTAATGACTTTTAGTGGTTAATTGTTCTTCATATATCAACATGAGAACATTATTATTAATAGTACGTATATCCATTCGGAAACAACAAAGCCTGCAACTGTCTCACAATGATATAAATACAAAATTAATTTACATCTTCTTTCACTTTGAGAATTTGTTAAAAAGAAATTATTGTATGTGCTTTAATTTTGTATCTCTGAGTTCTGTCGGAAATCATTAATCTACTTTTTCTTATTAACGTAAGTATATTTTGAAGTGATTTACTATATTGTTTTAAGGTACTCACTAGGTATGAGAATTCTTTCCTATTTTTTTTATTAGTAATCCTTATTTCTGGTGCTTTATCCATTCTTTCATTGTATACCGGATACCTACACACACTATGTTTATGTTAGTGTTTATTTGGATTTATTTTGCTGTTGTTCCATTTCGTCTGCTATTTTGGTTTTTATATTTATTGAACTGGTTTCCCTCACATTCGTCTTGTCCGAAATAGTGAATCATGATTGTTTTTATGTTTAGTGTTTCGTGTGTCCATATTTTTTATTCTTTCATTTGTTACCCCATGAAAAAGTAAATAAGGTGAAATGAAAATTAGCTGATAGGTCACGAATAGACTGAAAATCAGCTGATTAGTAACGGATAGCTGAATAAAAAATATTGAACTTTTAGACCACTTTTATAGGGAGAATTGAGATTAGGGTTTCTTTTTTAAAGGTGAGTCCAAATTGACCTTTTTTCATTTTGTTTAGTTTGTGAATAGAAGCATTGGAACAAATATGTTTCATATTTTAATAAATAATCTGAGATTTTAACACACAAAGAACTATAATAATGGATGGAAAAAATAAAAATAAAAATTAATGTCTTGATTTAAGCATACATTATATTATCAGGAAATGGTATTTTACAATATTCCCATTATTGTCCTTTCCTTCATATAAAGATCATGATCTCAAGGATATCCTCTTCTAAAAGTTTCCGTATCTTTCTTTTCTTTGTTCCAGAATGTCTGTATTTTATCTTCTATTGGTTCTTTATGAAATTTTATTTGGTTTACGTATTATAATAATATTATTTTAAGTGATAATGTTCTTAACTTGGCACTGCTATTTTTCTATCAAATGTCTTGAATATAATATGTTAAGAGTGGAGATTCTAAGGAAATTATTGTAGATTGAAAATGGAAGACTGGTCCTATTTGCACGTAAATTGAAATAGATTAGTAACCACTTTTGAAATTTTGTAGTTATCGATAGTCGTGTGCAAGTGTTATTATTTGTAAATGTAAAAAATGTATCTTGCTTGTGTATCGTGATGACTTATTGACATAGTTATAATTATTTGCATTGGATTCAGCATAAAAATCACAATGATAAAAATCACTGTTTTCATTTTAGTTAATTTAGATTTTGTATGTATAAGTATTATCGCTGAATCTAAGATGTAAAAAATGTTTGTATCTTTTCGAGCATCTATCTTTTAGAGACCAATTCTTTGCAAAGTGCTCCACGGGAAAAATAAAAAATATTTAGTATATATTCACCTTATTAATACAGAAAACAATTAGCCCTTTGAACACTTCTGAAACGTAAGAACTTACAATATATACGCTTTCAGTTGCAAAGAAAAAGGGTAATGAAAAAAAAATGTTTGATTCTCCAAGAGATGTGTTTGAAAAAGATTAACAAAATATACAATATTATTAGTTATATACATTATAAGACTGTTCGTAAGTTAACTATGTATACACTTTATATTTAGTAGGTATACAGAAGAGACAAACCATCTTATTTAACTTTTCATTTAAGTTATGTTTTTTCGTTATGTTAATCATTTTATGGAACAGGGAATCATGAATCTTCAGGAGGTATCATTTTAAATACATCATATTATTATTATCTCGTGGTTCGGTATCACATTAAGTACTTTATATTTATAGATGTATCGCTTCGTTGTGTGTATGTCCTGATACTTGTGTGATAATTCGCAGCAAAGTTGTTAGTATATTGTTATAATATATTAGAGTGTTTTTGATGGTAGCGGGGATTAATTTAAAATATTACGCGTGATGCTGCGGTACCGAGAGTGATATAAATTTCATCAAAATAATGCGTTGTTGTAATATTTTATACAAAAATATGTACAAGATGTCAAAATTGGAGTCAAATCTCTCTGAAATATTATTTACACACAACATTATTCTCGTTTTCATAATAAACAAATCAAATTCTTAAAATAAAATCATAGTCTTAAAATAAAACAGAAACAATGACATTGTTTTCTTTCACGATGTACAATACTAAACTCGGAGGAATTTGATCAGTGTGTTTTTATAGAAACTCTTTATACCCAGAAGCCGTTCACGTGTCTATCTTCAGTGCAAGAAAGCGTCGTTTCTTTTTTTTTTAAATAATATGTTTTAAGTTGATATATTCCTTATTAGATTTTGTTTCAACATGAATAATTGTTTCCATACTGTTGGTTCTCATATGAATCTTCATACTTTTTTAACTATGTATGTTTGAAAACCTCGTATCAAATGTACCTATCTGATAAAATATTGAGTATTTTCAGTTTGGCAGAATTTTTAAAATTTTATAATTTTTAGACGCATATATGGACCAACTGAAGAGAACATGAACTGTGGCTCATACGTAGGGCTAAAAAGACTGGCTGAGAATAGAGACGAATGGAGAAGAAAAACCAAACTCGTTGCAGACCAATCCAGTGGATTGTAACTCATTATATATATATATATATATATAATTTTTTTATAATTTTAGAATTTTGGTAGAAATATTAGTATTTTTTGGATTGTAATTTGTGGAAATATATTATTTAACAAAATATCTTTTTTTAATTGAATATACCTACACTTTTTTAAAGAAACGCATCCTAGTATATTCCTGACTACGTAACTTCATAACTTCTATCCGGAATGTTGTACTTCATAATTAAAATTATGTGAATTATAAATTATTCTAATTATGAATAACAACAACTTATATTTTATTGCTGAACTTTTTTCATATATCTACCTTCACAACTTTGACATCAAATTTTGTTTATTATTTTCACGTATTAGGTATATAGTATTATCTTTAAAAAATGTATAAAAAGAAAGCAGCTCTCTTTATTGTCATATTTTACGTGTTTCATTTTAAGACTTTTATGGTACATAAATATCAATTATCAAAATAATGTTCTTATAAATGTTCATAAATATTGAAGTATATTTATTATTTCTACAAAATATTCTACTAGTACTGTGAAACAGAGGTATAAATATTCCTTTGTATCTAAAAGAGAAGAGCGGATATGATACTTGAATTATTGCACTGTATATTATTTTTACTCATAATTTTTTCGCTTTTCATTCTATAATGTTTCTTTATAATCTCATTTAAGAGTAAGTACCGTGTTTATACTTTTCTTCTTTGTGCCTCTTATTTACGGCATTTTTTTGCGATTTTTTTAAGCTTGCGTTATTAGACGCAAGTATACGTTGGAAATATTCTTCTTGAAAAAATAGCATTATTATTATTATTATTATTAAGCCTCGTAAAATTTTCTTCTAAACTGAGTTTCATTATTGTTTTTAGTTTATTCATTACTGTTCTTTAAAAAATGTTTTCCATGAAAAACCTCAAAATAAAATAATGTGTGTCTTTGCCTAGGGAAGTATGGGAAGTAGAACCATCATAAAGCTGAAAATCCTTTTATGATAGATAACGGTGGGTAACTTTTTTGTTATCAAGAACCTTCAAATATATGCATAATTTGTTAGGTTAAGCTAATGGTTAGGTTAACTGCTATGATGATGATGATGGATGGCTTGATTTTTGCGCCGTTCCACAGTACATAGGAGTCATCTTATTCCCGGAATATCAGATAAAGTAGCAATTTTGACAGATTACCATAGATTACGAAATCAGGAGACTTTTTAAAAGCGCTTTCACTTTATCGGTAATATTATATTTGTTAATAAATTTGATAACACGATTTTATTATCCTTATACACTCTCAAAGAATGCAACTTTTTCATAGAGGGCATTGGTTTCCCTATTGCTTTTCAGGTGTAATTATGTTCCCATGCAAACATATATACGTATACAAGTAATTAATTTATACAATGAACGGCGATAAAAACCTTTGATATGAGAAAAAAAAATACAGCAAAATAACAATATATAGACAAAAAGGAAAAAAAATTACCAGATAAAAAACACTGTCACACAATATTAACAGCCCAGCAACAGGAACAGTAATTCATAAAAAGTACAAGTATAATGTCAAGTATCTATACATATATGTACATTAGCACTCAATATTCATAGGCTGGTAAGTACACGAGTACACAGCAAACATTATTTGGCAAAGACCTAAATAATATTAAACAAATAATAATATGATTGTGAAAGTATACACAATAATAAAAAATAAAAATAATCTCAAATATTCATTAATTTTTTACATTGAGCCTCTTTATCGACACCGTTTTCATAATGTATTATTTAGTTATTTACCGGGAATTGCCCAATACACATATAAAATAAAATATATCGTAAAGAAAGTAGGTAGTTTGAATTCACAATAATGTGAACATTTAAGTTTATAGAAAGTACTATGTAGCAACTTGAACGGTCGGCCCTCGTGTCAGAATGTTGAACATACTTCACCTTACAATTTCTTTTAACAATAATCGCTCTTTGTAATGTACAACCATATCGTAAACTTGAATTTTATTGCCTCTGTGTTCCCACGCGTAGTGTCGCTATTAATTAGAGATGAAACAAATATTTGAAACTATCCGGTATCCGATTCTACTTCTCTTCTTCACGTGTCTTGCCGAGTCCCCCCAACGTTGATGATCATTTGAAAGAAAACTCTCCTGTCTTGGGCGGCACAAAACAACTCCCCCACGGTTCTGATACCGGTCCACTCTCGAATGTTTCGAAGCCAGTAGAGCTGTCTTCTGCCGACTGCTCTGCGGCACTCGATCTTCCTCGGTATCCGATTGGAGTATTTGAAAGTTATCAGATGTATGCAGTAGTTCGAAATCAGCCCGAATATCGTCATATCTGTCCCACAAAGTATTTTTAGTTTTTAACACAAGGATTTGTTACACAATTTTATTGTAAAATGGTTATATAAACATAAATCCAAGATAGAGATAACCAATTGACGTGTTATATTTGTCCCAATTCAGCCTTTTAAGCTATTAACAGTCCTTCCGAAAATATGAAATAATGTAAAAAATCTACTTGTCTATTCAGGAAAATGAAATTTAAGTTATATGTTATATTTTTTCGATAATTTTCATCATTTATTTAAAAAAAAATGTTATTATTAGGTTACGACATTTCAACGTTTTCATTTGCTCCTTCATTATAAAACATTCCAAAATAGTTTTTAACAGGTTTAACGAATATCCGGATATCCGTAATATGTAAAATCTCACCAATATCCGATATCCATTATCTGGAAAAGTTACTGTTAGTTTCATCTCTAGTTGTTTTGAAGTAACAGTGAACCTTCTCACTTTTAAATGAGAAATTTATTTTATGATGGGTACTTGAAATCCTCATTTTCATGGTTATTTTTATCTGAGTTTGTCGAACCGGTACCTTACGGTTATTGTTACTACACGGTGTTGTTTCTTTATTAAAGGCGACCTTAATACAAAGTGTTTCATTAATAAATTGTTTGGGCTGATATTTACAAATTTTGACCATTTTTCGAATAAAATATTCCTTCTTTCTTTGTATACCATCACGGCGTCTCCCGCGTTAAGAATAAGTAGAGGCTATTTATTTTTATGTAATGAACATACAAGCTGACCACTATTAGACATTAAAAATGTGACATTCAGAATGAGTAGCATACCGGATCACTGCTGAGTTGAAAATGATAAGTTTCTTAATTATCATTATTATTGGACAACATTAATGGTGTCGTTTCGTGACAAAACACCTCAAAGATATTGTACATTTCATCAATTCTATAATAATAATAATAACTAGACAATTTTTAGTGCGCCGTTTTGTGGAATAAATTCACTTCAAGGGCGCATATGTTATGCTTTACAAGCTTTTTTACTAAGCACTCGAAAACTAATAGAAAAGGGTGGACACCTTCCATTTCCCAGAAACTCTATATTCACAAAATAAATATCTAAAATGTTTAAGAATACTTGCGACAAAATCACCAATACATAATAATTTAAAAATAGGTTTTTTCATTCGCCTTGAATATTTTAGAATCGGTAAGAATCTTTAGAAAACAGTTTAATGTTATAATTTAATGTTACTGCTTCTGACATAAAATTTTATCTGAAAAAAATCTTATCTATTAGTCGTCAGTGGTGTAATTTTGCTTAAACTCCTTCACTGTTATTTAGAATCGTGGCATAAAGTTATACCATGGTTTATACCACGGAATAGGGAAAATCTTATTTAGAAACGTGGTATAACCGTAATCTGTGGTATAAACCATGGAATAACGTTATACCACACTCGGGGGTAGTTTAACTATAGCGCAATTTGACATTTGTAATTTTTGCATTGTGAGTGTGGAGCTGAACGTTATTATATGTGTAGAGATGGAGATTTTGATTAAATATATGTAAATATATTGTTATATACATTGATAAGTAATTATTATGCTTACTTGTTATTTTTTTGGGTCTTTGTTAGTTCATTGTTGTTAAGCTTTGTTTATTTATTGTGTTTGATTCGTTTATGATTGCATTTTATCCTCCTAAGAGGGGCATCGAAGACGTAAATGTAGCATAAAAGATTCCCACGACGCGGTATTGGCCGGCCAGCCCTTCAGGCTGCTCAATAGGGCCCGCCCGTGAGGACAAAAGTTTTGCTTAGAAGAGCGGATAAATAGAAGTCCCACGACTTCTGAGATATCCGGGTATGGGAGGGAGTCTTCAATATGTATTTATATATAAATTTTATCACCGATCTTATCAATACAAACAAATCCAACTACGAAACTAACGCGCCAAAACGTCATCTAAACGTCACATGTCCATAGTAAACACGGCGTTGTACCAACATAGCGCCGCTAAAAATAGTGTTACCATATGAAAACCGTGGTACAACCATGGTATAATAAAACTGCAGTTTTTTTTTTTTTCTAAATAACAATATGTTATACCAGGCACAACAAATTATACCTGGCATAACTATACCATAGTTTATACCTAGAATAGCGTATTTTTCTAAATAACAGTGCTTATGTGTATCTATCTACAAGGGCTGATAAAATTCTCTTGGGAGCATTTACACCCTAACATTGTGTACAAAGCTAATCTTTATTGCAAATACTATGTAAACAAGTTATCATTATTATTATTACTCTCATTACTCTAGTGTTACGTGTTTATCTACAACAAGCTTTGAATATTGCTCATCAATTATTGTAGTATTATTCGTAAGATAGACCTTTGACACAAAACGATATAACGTAAACAATTCACGCTACTAATTTGTCTATGGTTCGAAATTTGAAATTTAAATGTAAAATTTTCTTTGCTCAATTATTTGAATATGTAAGGATTTAACACAATAGCCTATTCCATAAAATTTAAAAAACGACGTTAAATTTTCGCAAAAAAAAAAAAAAACTTCCGTGTCAACAAAAAATTAAGACATTTAAGATGGGTGGCAAACCCATTTTTGAATTTCAGACGTAAAATATCTTTCTTAGTTTTTTTTATTCTTTACTTGCAAAAATAATGATATGCTAACTTTTAAAAGCAATATTCCCAATTTCTTAAGATAAGATCACACTTTGTTCCCCTTGAATCTATAGCTACAATATATCACGATATAACAATTTTATGAAATAAAGTATAGAACTGTCGATAAATCACAATTGTCAATCTTAATGGCTTGGATATGATGTCACGACTTTTACAATACGATAGTTTATGTCATGATACCCTCCCACGCAATGAAAACCTATTAAATCAATAATGTGATAATAAAATGTATTATGTCATATCGTGATAGTTATTTAAGTCAATATTTTATTGAAATACAATATCAATATTATATAAATAAACTAGCTGATCCGGCAAACGTTGTTTTGCCATATATATTATGCCATATTTACTTGCCATATACTAATATCGCTATTAAAAAATAGGAGTTAACGGTGGAAGGGTAAAAATTTAGGGCTGTATGTATTTTTGAATACCTTACCATAAAAAATAAAAATAAAAACAAATTACCAAATAATATTTAAAAAATCCGGGTTGACCACCCTTAACTTTTAGAGGTATGAAAAATAGATGTTGGTCGATTCTCAGACCTACTCGAAGAGCTCACAAAATTTCATCAAAATTGGTCCAGCCGTTTTGGAGGAGTATGCTAACAAACACCGTGACACGAGAATTTTATATATAAAAACACAACACAAACAACAACATCCATCTTGAATGTTTTAACTTTTTTTGGTGCGGAGGAAACAACTTTCATGTTTATTGTGTGATCATTAAATTCAGTTAGTCCACTGGCTACCCCAGGATTGGGAAATGAAAATTATTTCGTCTTCTGATGCTAATTTTGCACTGTTTTCCTACTGTATCGTGGTCTTTCTCATGGACACAAACCAACTGATCCTTTGCAGGAGATCATCCTTTGCAGTGATATAGTAAATTCTATCGTCAATCAACTTTTCTACATCCTCTGCTAATTTGTTTAGAATATTTACTATTTGTTTCTACTGTTTAATCGGATTTGGGTTCAGATGATGTAACCAATCAAATATCTCATGTTTACACAATGTAACATTGCGCACAATGTAATTTTTTTTTACTTAAACTTTATTTTCAAAATCTTAAAAAAAAAACATTTTTTTGTAATCCACATTTCTGTCATAAAAAATTTAGTAATATCGCAATAATTCACTGCCATTAAGTATAAGAAATGCCAAAAACGTAGCCGCCTTCACAAAAAATATTATGAAGCATATCTTCGATGGACGCGAATTAGAATCAACTTGAGACTATAATGAAAGTTGGAGGACTATGGAGTAAAAAAGTGCAATATACCAACTAAATTACAAAATAAAATAGTGCATATATAGCCATAGTGAATTACTTCCCTTATACTGAGCCCAATAGAGCCGGTAAGTCTTACTTCTATGAGAGAGCTTTTGGTGTTGGGCCGGTTACATGCAATCGCCTACCGGTGCTATTGAGACAATAAGACTCACCAGCTTCAGAAGGAAATTGAAAACTGCACTCTTGAGACGGGCTAGGGACTGTTAAACGGCGTCAAAACAAAATCATCCAGAATCATACCAGCATAATATGCTGACCGGGGATGAAAAATCATTCGCAACGAAAATAATAGTTGGTTTCTGAATTCATTGTCGTAACTGTATAAATTTTCTTCTTGAATAAAAATTGAGAAAAAAAAATCAAATAAGCTTACTCGACTTCATCATGGTATTATTTTTGTGCTTTCTCATGTAATAGGAATATACCTGATTCCTTGTTTTAACTAAAGCTAAGACATTCCTCTAATATTATTATTGTATTACATATATTATTGTTATTATTATTATCACAGTGTCATGTTGAGTATGAATGACAGACAGCCTGAAATTATTGTTATTATGTAGACTCAAGACAGGCGTGACGTTTCACCATGAAGGAATGTCGCATTCTGTTCAGGTTTTTGTGTCGCTTATTTTCCTTCTTATTACATTACAGAAAATTCCTAGTATTCTAATTTGTCTCGTATGGATAATAATTAAATTAGGATTTTTTTACTTCTTGCGCAGTAATTGTAAAATTAACTTACCAACTTATTGAACAAATCTATTCTTGCTTCCCGTGGCCGAACATCTCTTGTAGATTCGTAGTCTCCGAAGCATTAGATTTCGAAGTCAGATTGTCAGTCAAATTTGGTATTTATATCCTCCATGTTATTTAATATAATAGTTAAACTATGTATTAGTTTATGAGAAACATTTCTAAAAGTATTAAAATATGTACTTGAGAC
Source organism: Athripsodes cinereus (assembly GCA_947579605.1). Classification (NCBI taxonomy): domain Eukaryota; kingdom Metazoa; phylum Arthropoda; class Insecta; order Trichoptera; family Leptoceridae; genus Athripsodes; species Athripsodes cinereus. The sequence goes on along the minus strand of OX388317.1, from coordinate 8,485,258 downwards.
TGACCAGAGAGTCCAGTGAATTGGCGCTTATGTAGATTTGTGGCAGTGTGTAATAAAAATTAATTTTAAATTACATATTTTGTTCTTGTACGTGCCCTTGAGATAGAGACTCCATTAAACGGTGCTAAATAACTCATTGGACGTACTCGTAAATACATATTTTGCGACATGAGATTATTGTATCATGTTTTGATCTGGGATATTCCATGGACAAAATGATGTAAGTTCAATATATTCACTGTGTCGGTGTTTAGGTAGTAGAATTCCATATCGAAATAAATAAAACAAGCGTTTTATTCTACTAATGATTTAATCTGTGAGAGAGACGTCTTTCGTCTTATGAGGACATTGTCAATCGGGGCGTCGGCAATCGTCAATGTCAAATGAGGACATTGTCGATTGACAATGTCCTCATAAGACGAAAGACGTCTCTCTCACAGATTAAATCATTAGTAGAATAAAACGCTTGTTTTATTTATTTCGATAAGTTCAATATGCTATTTCTACTATACCTTCACGGCACATCCCACAATTTGAGTAGCTAGATTATAGCAAACGTGCAAGCTGTCCTCTCCGTGCCAACAAAAAAAATAAGACATGCAGGATGGGTGGCAAATTTCATCGAAATGAATTTAAGATAAAAATGTATTTATTTTCAACACCTGCCTTTACAAAATACTCGAAAACTAATGGGAATGAATGGGATACCAATTCTGTGCTGAATGTTCCATAGAACAACATACTTTGTAAGACGAATATGTATGTATTTACAAACAATGAAATCCACAAATGTTTTGATACAGGTTATGAGTATTACAATGTTCTAGGCGTAGGTAATTCCTTGAAATCTGTAAAATAGATTATATTATTATACATACCGTCATAGTTGGGCACCATCAATCAAATAATTAACTCAGTTAATAGTTAATCCGTTAACGAGAAAATTTTAATTCGTTTCTTGTTTTTGGATGTCCAAATAGCTGAGAAACAAACCGTCATAGTTGGGCACCATCAATCAAATAGTTAACTCAGTTAATATTTAGCCTTTAACGAAAAAAGTTAAATTCATTACTTGTTGTTTGTTGTCCAAATAGCCGAGAGCTCAAAACAAGGTCAGGAGCTTTAATGAAAAGGTTATACTTGGCACTTTTTCAAATAAGCAGTAGCTACCTGTGATGGGATCTAATTTTAGGAAAAATTGCTCAAGAATTCCTCCTCCAGATGAAGTACCAAACTTAATATAACGAATGCTTTTATTTAACGAACGTTAAATTTAAGTTTAAAAACTTGATATTAACAAAAGTTTTTTTAAAAAAAAAAAGATATATCGGGGTTTTGTTTGTTATAAACCGAAATACAACCTTATACACCTTTCACAGTGTATAGGGTCGTGAAAGAGGAGTTTACCGGTACCTTTATCGAACCACGGACCCCTTGTTCACGAGGCCGAGACTCTACCTCCAGGCTACCGACGAACTCTAAATTATATAACAGAAATTAATTATCTCCTTAATCTATTAATCGTTGATGCCTATTAATCGTTTATGTCCGTCTCTGCATACCATCGTACATCGTACAGACATTTTCCGTGACATGTAGTTAGTTGTATGTAGTTACGAATTTGAAATTAACTTGAAACCTCATGAAATATGTCATGTAGTGAAACGTTTCCCTGACGTGGAATTTTGATAGTCTTAACGCATAACCCGACCCGGTACGTAGGTAAAATGACGTGAAACACATTGACATATTATTATGAAAGAATGGAATAGTAGACAAGACCGTGCGTGGTAGATAGTTCGTTATGCGAGTAGGTACTCTTGTATCAAAATTCCAAGTGGAGCGTGTGTATTTCGCACGGTATAAATCGAAGTTTTCTCCGCACCGAACATACACAAATCAATAATGTTATTTTTTCACATCAAATACTTACATATATAACTGAACTTGAGTTAACATGTACTTCTTCAGCATCAGCTGTTTGCTGAGGGACAAATTTAAATTCAATGTCAATTTTAAAGTTTCGATTAGAAACAGATTTTTTTGTTTTTAATCTATTCTTTTGTTTGTTTCATACAAATGTTTTTGCTTTTTTATTATCACCCGCCTTTTTCCTAGTTAATTATTTAAATTAGACCGATTTGCGTTGTATAGTAACTAATTCTTTGGTTCACTAAAAGTATATAAAATACTTGGGTTAGTAATGAAATAGACGAATCTTCCCTATTCTATTTTATCCCGACTAATTTTATTGTGAAAAAGTTGTCTGAGCCATTAATTATCTTGTGGGTCAGAAACAATAATATTTTGATATAGAATGACTAATCAAAACCATTGGGAAATTTGATAAACAAAGCCATATATAATTAAGAAGGAATTGAACAGCGTCTAATTCTTTGAGAAAATACCGTAGAGTTTTCAGGAATGAATTGGTCTCCTACTCTTTTCTCTAAATTTTCAAGCGTCCTGTGAATAGCTTGTATTTAATTCAGCGATGAGGTGTGCGAACTATCCTGAATGCTTTAATCTTGTATTGGCATAGAGAAGACAGTTTTACATGCTTTTAATTTGCTAGCTTACCTCACTCATTGGAAATGTCGTAATGGTATAAATGATTGAATTAATTAATTAAGTGTGTAAATTGAAAAAAGTGTTTCGTTGTACTTTAAACTATTGATGGTGAGAGAGGCGTCTTTAGACTTATTAGGTCATTAGCAATCTGATTGACAACAATCTAATAAGTCGAAAGACGCCTCTCTTACGATCAGTAATTTAAAGTAGAAAGAAATACTTGTTAAAATTTACGTAATGCGTAAATTAAGTAATTTATTAATGTTAATTATTGTAATTATTATTTTGTTGATATTTACATAAGTCACAACCTTGAATTTGAATATTTTCTTAATTGCCCTCCAAGTCTTCGAATTGCTTAATTAAGTTTGCCTTACTTATCAATTAGCTAGATACTCTTGTTAACAAAGTATTGTTTAACCGTTTGTAACAAGAGTTTACTTTAACGCTTCATAAAACCCATTTGCAATATTTTTTCATGACGACGTACTCTAATATAAAATCGCATGATGTCAAATGTATCACATAGAAAATCAATTTTGAAAAATCATAGCTTCTTAGCTTTTCAAATGTATTTATACTTACAACATCGTGTAGCTTCACTTCTAATCAACTAATTAAAGCCTTTAGTAAAATGTTCCAAAATACATTTTCTTAATATCATACACCTACAAGTTATCAGGTGAATTTCTGAGTCAATTAGAAGCGTCATTGATCCACATAACTGTGTCCAAAACTTTTGTTTGCTTGAGACTTTACGACGTGATGTAGCAGTCTATTATTTATTATGTGGTCTGTGCCGTTTTCTCTGTTTAACGGTTTTTCGACGGTTTCAAATTTTTATCTTGCCAAATTGAAACAAGGTCTAATTTTCACCAAGTTATTATATTATCCCGTGGAGAACCCGGTAAAGAATTGGTCTCCCACTCTTCTCCATAAGTTTTCGAGTGTCCTGTAAAAGGCAGGTGTTCGAAAAAATAAGACATTTTACATCTTAAATTCAGCGATGAGGTTTGCCACCCATCCTGAATGTCTTGATTTTATATTGGCACGGAGAAGACAGCTTGCATATTTTATATGCAGCTGGTCTGCTGGCTACCCCACTTGTGGGATATGCCGTGATGGTATAGATAGATATTATATTAATAACTAGAATTATGTAGTTACATGCGCAAAGTTGCAACTCGTACAATTTATCTAATGCCTAACCACTTCTGAAAGTTCTTTCCACGTGTAACATGAAGTGTTAGTAGTATCGTAAAGAAAGCTCCTAAAGAACGGCCACGTGACCTTTGTAATTGAATAAAATGGAAACCAATTAGGGATTCATCGTGGATTCTTTGTTTTATCTTGTTTAAGGTAACTTCATTAGTCCAACGATAATCACGTTTTGACCTTTCCAAAATACATAAATATATTATAGACAATCCAGTTTCTTTTCTATTTCAATAAAACACATTATTATATTATTTATTTTGTTTTAATCAGAATGGCAATATTTAGTTATGCTATCCTTGTCTTTTGTTATTTATCCTCATTCTCATGCCATGATTTCTAATTGGCTCGAGATAATTCTATTATTTTTTTTTTTTATACATATGTGCTGTGTTATTCATGAATCTTTATTTTATTATTTAATTACTTGTAATTGATTATGTAACAGAGAAAATATCGTATTTTTTACTTGTTGCTTGTGTAGTCACTAAGCAGAAGACATTCAAGAGTATAATGTAAGACATTCAACATTATGTGATTTATTTATCATAGCTAACATTTGAAACAAAATATTATCTGATCTTTAACTTATGTAGCAAAAAACTTACCTACCAGTAAAAATCCCTAAATAACTGAAAATGTGAAAAAATTGTATGTTGTGATTTGTCAGTGACATGTTACTTATACATAAATGCACATTTTTTTAAATATCCGTACACTTTTACAATTAAAAGTAAGAGTTTTTTTCTATTGTATTTTGGTAACTCCACGTAAATATCTTATGATAAATTTGTTATAAAAAATGTATGAAACTGTTATTATTACAATCCCAAATATAGCAGTAAAGGTGGGATAATTTGGCAGTGGTAGGATTCTATTTCTGTATCTCTCGTTCAAAAGTTCTAGAGATAAAATCAAACTGCCGACCATCCCTTACGATTATCATGGAATAACCCTCCTTTACACGAGACTTATCTCTATGTATAAGGGGAATGTTTGGGTTTAAGTTTTAATGAAATGGTCCGTATATATTCTTGTGTCTGTATTGATTGCTGTGTTCAATAAAATTATTATTTATTAATTTATTCAAAAGTGGGGTAGTTTGTAGACAATCTGTGTGTAATAAACGTGTAGCTGTAGACTGCTCACGGAATAACATTTTGAATGTTCATAAATGTTCATAAACAAGTAGTTAATTTATACTCACTAATTAAATATTCTACAGAATTTCACCATGTACCTACTTACAAAAGGCCTAAAGCGGGTCAAAGACGTCACTCATTTTCAATATCTGGACAAAAGGCATACAAACACTTTGTTTTACTTTACCGTACTTGATGTATACTTACATTCTAAGATCAGCGGCGGTGCCTCTTTAAGAGCGTCATTGCGGCATTTCCTCCTTATAAAATTAAAATTACCAATAAAATTGATATTCCTTTAACTGCTATCCGAGCGGGTGGTTCGTGGATGCTTCAATGTTATTCGGGTATACTTTTCGGGTTAACTTTATTAACTCGAAAAGTAAAGTAGTTGAAAATAGCTTATTCTTCAAAAAATATATTTTTTAATTCAATATCTTTATTCTTTGTCATGGAAACTAATCAAGGAATGATATTGATGTTTTCTACATGAATATACTTTTTTTATAATTCATCCGCACCCCTACAAGTCCAACCCACCAGCCCATCTGTTTATGGATACCTTAACATAATATAATTAAGCGTAAATCTACACGTGTAACATGTAACCATGTTAAAACCGGTCTTAAACATGTCATAAACTCAAAGAGTGTCACTAACAAGATGATATGTTATACGGATATGTTACACAAAGTGTTGCCTTAAATTATTACCCTTTTCGCGTTCCCAGAAATTGTTGTCAATCAAATTCAAATAGGTATTTGTTGAAACAATTATAAACACATTAAATATATGGATACAATAAACTCAATTATACAATTTTTATAATATTATAGAGTTTTTACTAATATTCAACAAATTCGGTTAAACTTATCAATATAGAATATCACACACTTCAAACAATTTACCATATATAAAAATGAAAAGACAACATACTTATTATCAACAACATAATCATTTCACCTCATGTACCTATATACCATTTTTTTATTGATATTTAAAATTACCTAATTCATCTGAATACTTTAGTTTAATTTCTTTTTTCAAGCCATTGTACCATTAAAGATGCTGCTGTTCGGGAGAAGTTACGGCGCCCTTGAGATGATCACGGACCATTAAACGGCGCCACATAAAAATAGCCAAATTATTATTATTATCCCACCCACCTTATGTGTAGTGGTGTTGTCCAGCAGCTTTCCTTTTCGCAGGCACTTTTATTAGGCCTCCTAATCTTGGACACTCACTAATACGTCCTTCCGGGTACAGTACAAATAACATAAAATATACCATATTTTATATGTTCACAATTCACTCCGATCGAGCTAATACTTCCCAATCTAAGATACAAATCCTGTACTGTAGTACTAGCACGATGATACGCATAATTATTATTATTAAAACAACACCATACCCCTTGTTCACGAGGCCGAGACTCTATCTCCAGGCTACCGACGAACTAAATTATTGTTGTTATTCTGGTTTCATCCATAGAGCTTGTTTTAGGATAGTAAAATTACTTATAATAAACAAAGAGTAGGTATGTGTAATATGAAATTATTCCTAAGAAGTTGTATTTCTTTCTCCAAATTTTTCCCAAAGTCAAAGTTATTGTGATTTGAAAATTTGCCAAGTTTAATTCAAAAACTTTATCGGTGGGTAGGGTTAAGGGGTAGGGCATCTTAGAACTTATTCTTATTTATTTACTCAAAGTACTAGTATGCTGAAAAATACTTTTTTGTTTTTAAAAATTCAGTAAATTTTAAAGACTTGTTGCCACCATGAGAGAAAAATATTTTCACCATTCTTTGAACAAAGCAATTGTATAACTGTAATAACTCTCACTCGCTCTTCAAAGATCCTCTGTGGAACATCAGTCTCATCCCTGTCAAATTCATTCGCTTCAATCGAGTCACCTCTTCCCACGATATTCCCAACGTTTCTGATGTCGTTGTAACAAGAATGGTGTATTGTGAAGATAGAAACAAAGTAAAAAATAATTAAAAAATATTTTTTATTTTATGGAAAGATTTCAAACATAAAGTTATAAAGAAAATCTCGTTTACACGACTAGGGACCAGCAAGTAATAATTGTACAATAATACACTTTCTGGAATAATATTAGGTATTATTTTTATTATTGATGTTTCCAAAATGACTCCCTCGCGAATATATCTTGGCAATTTTATTATTTCCCTGGAGTGCAAGTTACTACCTTACAGTAGTCTCTATCTCTTCCCTGTGTAAGGATCTGATTTTCGGCCTTTTCGCAGGGTGGCCAGATTTAAATTGAATTTCCTGCTAGTTGCGTGACCCCAACCAAACTGTTGAAACCAGCCAAACTTATTTGAGGAGAATAATGTCAATCAAAAATTATTAACCTTTTACTTGACAAATGTCACGAAAATTGCCTCTATCAAAACTTGACACAGTTAGTCAAAAATTTAACCATGTTCTTCGTTTAGAGAAACCTTTAGCGAAAACATTTCTTCGTTACACGTTCTTTCGCTTTTTTTAATGTCGAAATTTTGTCAAGCATGATTATAGATAAAAGAAGAATACTAAAAAATATTTCGTAGTGAATCGACTGTTGTTTTTTTTATAAATTTTTGTTTTGGAAACACAATCGCAAACCACTATAGAAAACGTCAAATTTCGCTGTTGCCAAGATACTGCAGAAATTTGTTCTAAAAATCCTGCTTATATTGGAATATCCTGCCAAATTGTTCACCACGACGTACGCTTCACCGCGTCATGTAATTGAGATCAGGTAGATTTTCTGTGGTCAGCATTCCATCCTGGCACCCTTTTTACTTGGTAATTGGGTATGTTAACAGCAATATGAAAAATTCAAAATTTCTACTTGCGTATTCAATGCATAATAATATTATTCAACATTGGAAGACTTCAACATTATTAATTCATGTTTCGTGTAGGCGAATAGTACCTAATATCTTGAATTTCCAATCAACGTTATAAAGATATAGGGGGCTTAAATAGCATTTGACGCAAAATTAATCTAATTGATTACTACCATGAATACTCCCGAAGATAAATTTGGCAAAATAATAATCTTGTTATTTCCGGTTCTCAATTTTGTGATTTAATTTTAAATTACAACCATGAAAATATGGCAACCTATTTATCTTGTTTTGAAATAAATTCGTTCATACTTCAACGTTTCTCTTACCTTCGTTTTGCTCACCTCATTCAAAATATTTAAATATCATTGGAAAATTGGATTTAGATAAGGGTCACCTGGGCAGCGTTCTTTTTGTGTTTTATATTTAATATTTCATTTTTTACTTACATTGATTACAAAAAAAATTATTAATAAAAACGATTACGAAAAATTGTGGACAGGAGAGATTGAGATTAAGGTTACAGAGGCTATATTTGAAGAAATAATTTACTCTTTAACGACCTTCTTGAAAGACGTCAGACTTTGAGTAAGTCAAATGTTAGGTGGGAGATTACTCCAGCAACGAGCATCCTGAATTGCAAAAGAGTTGGAGACGAAAATTGTACCGTGAGCCGGGATTAAAAGGATGCGCTGGTTGTTTGATCTCAAAGGTAAACCGTAACTCAGTTTTCCGATCTCCAAATATTCCAAATGTATGTACTGCACATAATCAAATGGTATTCTCGTTTATCTTATCGAATATTCAGTAAATACGGAGCAAAGTTTATGACCTCTAAGCAATAACTCCTCGGGGAGCATTAATTAAACCCATTTTAGCAAAGGTGTTGTTATTGAGCGCAGAATGAGATGACCGCACTATTTCTCTCTTAACCAATCAAATTTCACACAAGTGAGGTGTTAATAGCAATAGTTACGTAAGGTTTTATTGCCTCCCTCATTTCAATGGATGAAGAAGGTTATTATGGTATGAAGAGGGTTGAAACAGTGCGGTTTTTCTTGATCTTCATAAAACCTTATCAACTTCACATTATGTAGAAAGGACGCACGTAAACATAATATCATAATGTAAAAAGACTTCATCCAAAATCGATTTCAGTATCCTTTTTTCTCCCTCGTGTATTTATGTTCCTTACGTGTTGGTATATATTCGGTTGGTAACTATTATATTATTTTCATCAATTTATTTTATAGTTTTTTTTCTCATTCTAACTGGTTAATATGTCATCATTTTTAAGGCGGCTTTTATTGCCAAATGGAATTTGGAATGATTTTTTTTATAGTTTTTAATTATGTTGGAAAATATTGCAGTTTTGTTAGTTACCTATAATATTACTAACCTAATAAAAAAGAATACTATTTACGAAAAGAATAGTTTTTTGTGGTATTCTCATCATTGGTTATTTTATATATTCATCATATAATCTCACTGGCCTATAACAATTAAGGTTAACATACTTATATACATATATTTATAAATATTGAAAATTATATAATCAATACCCAAGAAAAACCTTATCAGTTAGGCAATAAAGTGGTTATACTATTAATCAAATTTAAGTTTAGAGTTATGGACAAATACGTTAGCCACAGAAAAAATAAACCATTTTTGCTTCTGTTGCAAAAGTTTTACATTAAATTTGTTTCTTCTTTCATTCCAGGCCCTGCTGCAAGCGCACGATGTGGTTGCGCACGAGGTTTATGGTGAGGAGGCGTTGCGTGTCACTCCACCCCCAACCGGCCCCTACGGCTCAGGGGGACTCTCCAACGGCGGAGACGGAGCCATGGACGACGGACTGGATCCAGCCGTACCCCCGGACCTTGAGACTGTCACCAGAGTCAGATTGGTGCAGTTTCAAAAGAACACTGACGAACCAATGGTAATTTTGTTTCTTTTTTTCTCTTGTTTCTTTAGCTCTGCAGTCTCCCATTCTCAATAACTACGCCTGTTTTGAATAAGTTGATCCGTGAGCGTCTGCATTCATTTATATTTTTGACTTATTCCTCTCTATATACATCTGATCATCGGGTTATCAAACAGACTGCAAATCATCGCTTTCCGATTCAATAACGAAAGTATGATACCTACGTGGTAAAGTTTTGTATAAGGATTTCGAAAGGTGTATTTTTTTTACTTATTTTAACATTCAACACAGATACAGCAATTTATACAGACTATTTAATGAAAACTTAAATCGAAACGTCCCTCTTATGGAGACGAGTCTCGTGTAAAGGAGGGTATTTTGTTCCCATGTTTAAAAAAAACAGTGTTAATATTCCAAAGTGGATAATATTTTATTCGGTTGTAATTTTCATTAAGCATCTTTAAAATATTTTTTCTGCTACGTTGACTAGTGACAGGCCAATTTAATTATTTAGATACCTTACGTATATAATTGTTATTTTCAATGACTTTGAAATATTACACACTCCAGAGTTTTACTTAAATATTAAAAAAATATACAATAGCTTTTCAGAATGCTGTAAGAAGACTTTTTTAATATATGGTGTCTGTGTTTCTTGCGTAAATTAAAGTTTTAAATTATTATTTGAAACATGTCACTTTGCTTTAAGCTTGGTTCACACTGTAGAACAGTATATTTTTTCAAGGTAAATCGTAAATGTAACATTTGTGCCAAGTTCTACAAACTACGTCCAACAAACTAAACTTTATCACGCATATTGGTTTTACCTCATATTGCAGTTTTGAACTTCATTCGCGTTTAATTATAAACTTGTTTTTTCTGGTTGTTCTTGTCGCTTGTCAATTGTTTTATTTAACTTCTAGCTTATCACACTGTATACTTGGTATTGGGTTTACTATGGCGCTCTTTTTAAAGTTGTACACGCTTTACAATTCTGGATAAAAGTTTCACTGCCCTACCGACAACATGATGTATGCAAAGTCAAGTTATAGAAAAACAATTCAACATGATGTATGCAAAGTCAAGTTATAGAAAAACAATTCAACATGATGTATGCAAAGTCAAGTTATAGAAAAACAATTCATACACAAATTTGCAATAGACAATTCACCACAAAAATTAAAAAAATATATATTGATTGATTAGACGTTTACTTTGTAAAACTTCATAAAAAAAATACATTACGTTATTTTATTTTTTATTTTATTTATTCTGTATGGATCAAACAGTTAAAACAATAAGTACAAACATAAAAAACAACAATGAGCAAACCAATCAATTGACATAAATTTGACGTAGTTCATTTAATAAAAAGATACAGGAAGACTTAAAATGCTAAAACACATAAAAATGTTAAAAAATGTGAAAATGTAAAAAATCTATCTATCTATACCCACACGCCGTGTCCCAGGAGGGGTAGGCAGAGAGGACGGAAAATGTAAAAAAAAAGTAAATAAATGTATATAAATGTAAATGTATCCGCGACTAAATATTTTTATCAAGTAAATATGAAAGATTTCACATAAATATGTTGACGTTAGTGCAAGTATGAATAGTTATATCTATATAGGAACCAAGAAAATATTTAAAACTTAACATTAAACAAAACTTATGTTGCGGATAAAACTAACAATTTATATTACTATGTAAACCAGGCCTATAATAAAACATGTCCCTTTGTAGCAATTCAAAACAATTATAATTTACATTAAAATATTTGGTCATTGTTGGATGCTTTAATATTTTTATGTGGAATCATAATATTAGGTATATTTATTTATATACTAGCTGACTCAGCGAACTTTGTACCGCGTAAGAATCAAGGAACGAACAAACTCCTGTAATTGTCCAAATGTGTCATCGTATAGTGTAAAAAAAATCATATATGTTGAACAATTATGCTTAACTCAGATTTGTGTATTGTCTGCTGTACGTAATATAATATGTAGGTTATAATTTATTTTTTAGGTAGGTACCTATTCATTTTAAATTTATAAAAATTCTTATCCATGATTTAAATTGTATGGATAACGATTCTAATTTGAAAATGTATACAAAAATTCTTCTATAAATAGGACAATCTATAAAAAAACATCATCGTTGATTTTGTATAACTTTCCGTATTGCATTTTTATTGAAATCAAAAATGTATGGCGTAAATCATTTTCTTCGTAATTTTTCTTCCCGTGAAGATATTTTAATAGCCTATCGGCTATTCCGGGCGGAGAAGAATCCAACAAATCAGAGATTTTTCCAATCGGTACAGCCATTCTTGAGTTATAAATGGTGTAACTGACGCGACTTTCTTTTATATATATATAAAAGAAAGTCGATTAAGATATATACCTATATATATATAGATATGATTCCTGTTTTAGGTTTAATTTTTCTCTCTTGGTTGTTTACGAAGCGGCACTTCATAGTATTAATTGCGATTCTTAAATAATATTTATGACCGCCTTTACGCACATAAAACACTTTTTTAATGCTGAATTATGAAAACAACCCTTTGCATTTGTAAAAGGGAATTATTTTTAGTGGGTGAGTGTTTTTCATTCATACTTGACATTTTATGAGACGATTATTTTAATTATTAGGTTCTAAATAGACAAAGAGATTGCTTTTAGTTTTTTTACATTCATAAGTATTTTAATCGCCCGAAAGCATTCAAGGTGAAAATTAGTATTTCTTATCAATAACAATGCCAGAGTGTTAATCATAATTTGAACTATGGCTTTGAATAAAATAGAAGGAAATTTATCTTAAATTTCTGAATGAAATATGGAAGTTGTTATAAATAGAATGACTTATTTTTATCATAGATATCGAAAATACATGAGTACATGAAATGACAAGAGTACATGAAATTACATGAGTACACAATGTTAATTGTCATGGTCTTTTATATCTTATCGTCTTATGTTACCCGATTTTAGTTGTCAGGAAACCATCAAGAACATCCCAGTTTGTGGAGCAACAATTTGAAGGAATTTATCATCACTAAATATAAGATATTTAGTTTCTACTATTCTATTCATAACTAGGTATACGTTATATAATGAAAAATTCAGGAAAGAGTTGAATTTCTTTTACTATTCATTATATAAGGATAACATTTTGACTTATTATATTTATGCTGAAACACCACGTTACTTACTTCTTCTTCGCCTTCGCTTTTTTCCCATTTACTTGGGGTCGGCTCTCCTAGTCCTCATCTTCCAAGTTTTTAGGCCCTCTGCATCCCCCGAGCGCAATTTTGCCTCCTTCAGGTCCCTGGCAATTGTGGACATCCAGATAGTCACTGGTCTGCCTGGTCTTCTGGGTTCTACTTCTACGTCCATTGTCTTTTTGGTCATATTTTGATCATGTTATATTGTTACCACTACTTACTTACTTATTTTTAATCTAAAGTATTGAGAGTTTTCATTTTAACAGTTAATCGCCCTACTTTCACCACCAAACAATTAAGTAAATAGAAAAGTGTCCTCGTTTACAAAGGAAAATAAACCCAAAAGTACCCTCACCATTCACAATTTACTTTCTAATTTTCGTTCCAATTTTCTTCTTTGAAATTTCGCTTTTTGTGTATTGACACACCAACACGAACGCTGTTAAAACTTGCGTAAACAAAGTAATAATAAAATCATCAAGATATTCTTGTAACAAGGTATAAAAACGTAATGTTTATTAATGGTTTCTGCACCAAATTTCATCTCGCCTCGGAATATTCTCCGCGTTATTATGTGCTTATTGCTGAAAGTAGTGATGCCAGCAATCGAATATAAGCAATCGTTTCATTCCATGGATACTTATAATACTCTCTCTGAATTACTTGAAGTATAAGGAGTATCTTTATATTTAAACATTTCGAATAGTCAGTCAAGAGATTCGTTAAATTTACAATCGATTATCAGTTTGCAAAGTCGATCTTGAAATAGTGTGTAATTTAAAAGGTGGCATCAGGGTAATTTTTTGAAATAATGGGTTTTTTAAAATAATGCGGTAAAATTTAGAAATTAAAGACTACTTTTGTAAGTATTCAACAAAAGACAAAATGAAGAGTATTTGCTTGAATTTAACTGATATGACTTCAACGCTTTCGATTGTCAAAACATTCGATCATTAAACATCGTTTGTAAAAGTCGTCCAGTCGTTCTCATCACTAAGTTTAAGTATTATATCGCCCGATAAATGTTACTCGCAAATGAAAATTTGCTAAAACTTTGGTGGCAAAAAGTTAGAAGGGGAAGTTTTAGTTGGAAAAATAATCGGTTGAAATTCGTTTGTGGATAAGTTTGTGCGCGCCTATCTACGTCATTGTTATGCTAAAGGGTGTCCTTCCGATATATACATATACTTTTTGAAACAAAATATTTAAATTTCATATAGTAATTAAAAAAGTTTTAGATACATGACTTAAAACGGGAAAGCGAAGAGTACGAAGACCACTAGAAAGTTTTTCACATATTTTACGTAAGTAAATAAGGTCGTAAATGTATTCAAACGAAAGATTACATACAATTTAACGTATAGGTTTAAAAAGTAGGCTTATCGCTAAGGTTGGTTCTTTAAACAAACCAACAAAAAATTAAGTTATCATTCTACATATTGTAAAATTGGTTTACTGAACAAATATACATACTTAATAATAATATTATGTTAAAGCCAAAGTGCTTTCTTGTTTCTTGCATAAAGTTAACTTGCTCGTTACTCCGCATGTATTACATTAATATGCCGAGATGGCTTGGATAGAAAGAAGACATCATCAAACATTTTCAATAAAAAATGTATACTCTGCTACCTATTTGTATTGTGTTTCAAATTATTCATATTTTGTTGTCACAAATCTATCTCCTTACCCCAAACATAACCATTTCTTTGTAAAAGATAAGTAATGTAATAGACCATTAAAGGATGACGTCACAGAAAAATCATTGAGGGGCATCAGGCATCCCAACACAACAGACGATTACTGTGTAATATTAGGTGGAACGCCTAAAGAATACCTAATAATCAAAAAAACTGTCAGTGTCGATTTTGTTATTATTTTGTCGTCTGACTTTCTTTTTTTTCTCTTATGGCATAACATCCTACAAGGATGATTTGCGCAATCTGACTGTTTGCCCCCCAAGCAAAAGCAAATCCATAGACAAGACCACGTGACCTTTAATGGTCTATAAAATTCTTTTGATTATTTTATAGTTATTATGTTGTAGAATTGTAATATTTTTTTAGTATTCTTTTTTTAGTATTGCCCCAGAACAGATTTCGATCTAGTGGAGCATTATATTCCATTATGATTTTTTTGATGTTATTTAAGAATGTAAAATTTTGGAAATAAAAATAATTAAAAAAAAAAATGAACAAAGCACCTACATCTAAATGCTATCTTGTAGAAAGCAGCTGTTAGTTTGACATCACGGTAAGATATTTAAAATATTAAATTCAGCCTTAATTTATGCTACCCACCCTGAATGTCACATTTTTGTCGAGTGTATGCATTATTACATGCACTTTCATGTGCATTACATACAGTTAGTTTGCTGGCTACCTCGCTTATGGGAGAAGCAGTGATGGTATGAATGAATGAAAATCTGCAATGTCCAACTGTTTTCCCTAAGCACAGCTATTCCCACGTGTAAGATAGGTAATGGACAAAATGCATCTAACGATGTACAAATTGCCTGCTTTTGCCCCAGAAATATGAAAAGAAAAATAAAAATAAAACTTTTCTCACCCTTTATCGTTAAATAGTGTTAATTTATTTGTAGGACCTTTAATTAGGACAAGTTTATCGAAAGTTTCCTTTAACTGTTAATTTTTCCCAATTCACGCAAATAGTTATCACGTGTCTAATGGCCTCAAACTATCCAGTAATTGACATGGTTCGTGTGTTTATTCCTTCCATTAGTTTGTATAACTGAGTTTATGGTTTACCTACCATCCTATTGAAAGGGCAAATCTCTGGAGATCGAAGTTATGATGTTGAAATAACTGTTATAGAAAATTGTGATGGATTCTAATATACCTAGATGTTACATCCCTCGTGGGATAGTTAGAGACAACGGAATATCAGATAATTGTATTGAGGTATACTTTTTTCACATCCATTCATTATTTATACATTTTCCCATGAAACCACATTTTTCTTACTCAACTTACTACCCATATACTTGAGAATTTGATCCTCGTGGTTCAAATTCTTAGTTTTTTGTTTGCACAGAGATGGCGGCTTGCATGTTAATTACATGCAGCTGGTCTGCTGGCTACCCTACTTGTGGGATATGCCGTGATGGTGCAGTAGTAGTAGTAGTTCTCCAGCATAATAATAATAATAAAAATCTTTATTGCACAAAACAACAAACATTATTAAAATATAAACATTGTAGAACCAGACAAATAAATTTGTGCAATGTGCGGCATACACATGCATTCATACCTTTTATATACGACACATTCTTTGTATATCATCTTTCATCCATTCTACACGTCCAAACCATTCCATATTTGTAATTACCTAATTAATCGCACAGTTTAAATCAACCATTCTTGTCAACGTCATTTGTTGCATTTCTGTTAAAAATAATTTGTTCTAATTATGTCAACATTGATATCAAGAAATATGTTTTGTATAATTTTAAAACGAATTATGCTGCTCATCCTGTGTGTCTTTTATTATATAAACACGGAGAGTTTATTACATTCAGTTAGTCCGCTAAATACTAAATTTTTAGGAAAAGAAATTCTGTTCATTTATTTTAATTTTATACACATTTATCAACAATGGTTCATATCTGCAAAGATTTAAAAATATGGTCAGTTTTGGAAGAAAAGATTCATAGAAACATAACGAGTGCATTTGCTATAATTTCTTCCATCTCTCTACGAATTATTCATTCACACCATCACGAAATTTTCCAAAACTGGGGTAGCCACTTGAAACAGACTCTACGCATAAATATATTGACTTCAACTACCACGAATTTATAGACATATATTGAAATACGAATTCAGATAATCTTTATTCTTATTTATATATTCTTGCTCCTAATATCTTAATCACGTCGCATAGATACAATGTATTAAACCTCCCATTCGAAAGCCTTGTACATATTAGGTTTATACATAATAGTTCACTATCTCCAATTACGTTGACCCTTCCTTGCTTACAATGTGTCTGTTTTTCCAACTGACCGCTTTATTGAGATTACTACATATATGCCAACGTTTTCTCTACATATGTGTAATATAATAGGTATGTTTAATTTTCATATAAATATTTGGGTCCGTTCCCAAATACATATGTCCTGTTATATTTGAAAAAATAGAGAAAAAATTGTGTTCTTTATACAAATTCTCATCAACGTATGTGTCGGGCAAAAAACGTTTTACATTTTGTTATTGACAAAGATACTACTAGGTACTACACCACCACGATATATTGCACAGTGGGGTAGCCAGTAGACCAGCTGCATGTTTTAAACATTTGATGCATTTCATTTTATTTCATTTGTTTGAATACATTTTTTTATTTATTACTTTATTTTCTTGTGTACGTTGACTTTTTAGTATTGTTTTGTTCACTTAGTCTTAATTAATTCGGTCACTTGAATCTTCTCATCTTATTTATTAATTTAAATGCATTTTATGGTGTTTTTGTTTTTACTATTTTGTTTTTAACTTTGATGATTTTTTAAAACCCACCAGGTAAATTTAGGATCTTCACTGGTCCACCTTTCGATTTTGTAATTTGTTATCATGTACTATATTTGACTGTCTGATCCTGTGTACATTGTAAAAATAAAAATAAAATAAAAAATAAACATGCAAGCCGTCTTCTCCATGTTTTGGCATCCAAAATCTTTACTTTGCTTGGTGTTTTTTTTTTATGAAGAAAATGTGTTTTTTTACAATATTCGCAGAATCAGCTGTTTACAAACCAGCAAAGATCCTAAGTTTACCAGAACTGTTTACACTTTTTAAGAAAACTATAAAAACATAAAATTTATACTTAATAACTTACGATTTGGCTTATATGCTCTTCTCATTTATAGAATCAAAATAGATTTTAAATAAACACTGTATTACTTAATTAATTTAACATGTAA
Organism: Athripsodes cinereus; assembly: GCA_947579605.1. NCBI lineage: Eukaryota > Metazoa > Arthropoda > Insecta > Trichoptera > Leptoceridae > Athripsodes > Athripsodes cinereus. Next base: position 8,467,380 of record OX388317.1, on the reverse strand, counting down.
ACATTTTAGATCAATGTATTACTTTCACTTTGAACAATATTTGACTCAAAGGCCTTTCGAGAGATACCTATCATCAATGAGTTTTTATTAGACACTAAATACAAGGAATATGAAAATTACAAATTTTTACAAATATTATGAGATAATAAGTATAATGTGTCTGGGATCTATGCAGGTTGTGTATCCTTCTCGTTAATTTTTATATCTTTTGAGTATTTCATACATAATAATAATAGGTATGCTGAGACAATGGATTTGTTTTTTTTATGGAGATGGCGCTGTGAGGAGTAAGATGAAGGAATGCTTCAATTAGATTTATTCTGTAATTGCAAATGATCGACATGTTTGATTTGTGCATGACTGTTTTGTTTGTAGTAGATACTATTTTTCGTTTTTTCTCTTGTAATACTCGTATTTGACAAGTTTATAATGGTTTATTATTACACACCTATTATATAGTTTGACTACTAAACTTATCTTCTTTGATACTTTTTTATAATTTAATTTGATTTGTGTTAATATTATTGTAGTCATTATTTTTTCATACTTTTATACCTTCTATATTTTGTAGAATTGGACACACTTTACTTTGTAATATTTTGTAATTAACGGCAATTATGCCGTATATAAGTAAATAAGCTAAGCCGGGTTCAGAGCTTGTTTCATAAATTATTATAGTAAGCATAATAGGCTCAACCGGCTGTACAAAATTAAATTTGTATCCAGATTCTACGTTTCCAAGAGCTCTTGACTGATTTCACCAGATTGAAAATTACTGAAATTCCATTTATTATTATTATTATACTCCTGTTTGTAGATGTGATGGTTCCTGTTCTACCAACTGGAGTGGTTCGTTATGGAGTGATTGTTATAATACAATATAGTTATTATCATATTCGATGATTCAATAGAAATAACTCATATTATTTGCTGAGTAGGTATATTATAAATTTATTTCAGATGTATATTCACGTACATCGACATGTTTCCATATTATCATTTATCTAATATGGAAACTGACAATCACCTAAATTTCTTACTTGACTTCATATAATATAAACTAGCTGACCCGTCAAACGTTGTTTTGCCATATACATTATTTCTAGATTACTAATATCGCTTTTAAAAAATAGGGATTGATGGTAAAAGGGTGAAAATTTAAGGCTTTATGTATTTTTTAATGCCTCACCATAATTTTGTTTTTGTCCTAAACATAAAAAAAAATTGGGGTGGACCATCCTTAATTTTCAGGGGTATGAAAAATAGATGTTGGCCGATTCTCAGACCTACCCGATAAACACACAAATTTTCATCAAAATCGGTCCAGCCGTTTTGGAGGAGTATGATAACAAACACCGTGACACGAAAATTTTATGTATTTGGTAAATAAATAGTTTACTTTTAATTAGCGTTTTGTGGAGTCTCTGACAAAAAATAGGTCTCCCATTGTTTTTAGTAAGTCTTCGAGTCTCCTGTAAAAGGCGGATATTATTGAAACATCACGTATAAGATATTTCATATCTTCATTTCGACTACGGGGTGTGCCACTCATTCTAAATGTCTTTAACTTTAATTGGCATGGAGAAGACGATATGCATGTTTTTATATCAAGTTAGTATGCTGGTTACCCCAGTTGTGGGATGGTATAAATTTTATAAACGTGATGTGGAAGATTATGCAATTTTTTATTATTTGGGTAATGATATTTAATAATATTTGAAATATCAAAAAAAATGCAGTCTTATAATATATTTTTTTTATTCAAAATTAGTCAGAAGACGGCAAGGAAGGGACCTTAAACGGTTTGCTCATTGTTTTATATTTTGTTTATTTCTTATTGCAACTGTATGATACATAAAGATTGAAAATAAATAAATAAATTTAATGTATTCGTCGTACAAATAAAATAAATAATATGTTTACTGTCAATATAATAATATTCTCAGTTCCATACTTTCTCTAATAGCAAATTTCAAAGCAATCGTTTCTTATCATATTATATAAGTTTGAAATTGCTTGCTGCCGGATTCTCGTTTTAGATATCGTGATAACCTACTTTACCAATATTCAATGTTCGAATATCGTCGCATGCAATGGCATTTCAATAAAATTATTTGTAATACAATCTTGTCAATAGCAAACACACTCTTCTCACGTATTTCTAATATAGGAAAAGACGCATTCTGAATTTATCTCAACTCAAATGCAGAAGTTCACATTTAATGTTTTTGTAATCATCTTGTCTCTAGTAAAAGCTTAACAAGTTCTGTGTTGCTTTGAATTGCATCGGTCAGCAATTAACAAGAGTTTACACCGAGAACAAAAGGCAAAGATTTGAAAAAAGAATTCTACGTCTTATTCTGCATTTAATCTAATTTTTTAATATTTACTGTCTAGTTCCATAACCAAGCAATTTGAATTGTCTTATATTCGAGATATAGAAATTTTCATATACTTATGTTATACTTTAAAATGCAATAGAAAGTGAAATATACTTTGTGATTATCACACTGTTAAAGACATAGTTTTTTTTGTTCTGTTCAGTAGATAAACAATTTGAAGTATTTGTTTGTGAATTAATAATTATTGTCTGCTCATGGTGCTAGCTGTTGGAATAGTTTGCCTTCCAGGATAAGGTTGCTCCCCACTCTTCAAGCTTTCAAGCGGGCGGTCGAGGACCACTTTATCACACAAAATATGGCTTCTGTATCCTAGTCCCTTTTCCTACCTATTCTTCTCCTTTTATACCTCCTCTTTCCTTCCTTTAAGATTTTATTTATGTGAAAGTTGCATGAAATTGTGTTAGTTGGAAGAAATCGTGCCTCTGCGATAAACTCGCCCTCTGTATATTGATTGTATGATTGTCTTTGTTTTAAATGTATTTTTGTGTGAATTTGCTTATAATCAATGTACAGTAAAGAATAAATAAAATAAAATAAATAAAAATAATTATTGGTACATTGTTTTTTTTCCATTACTAAATATTTCATATATAAAAAGAAAGGTGTATTTTTTAAGTTTAATGTTTGTGGAATTGTAAGTGTCGTGTTGATTATGTGTATTACCAATTAAATCAATATTCTTTATATATTTAAATCATTATATTTTTTTACAATCTTTTCCTGATTTTATGTTTTAATATTCCGTGTATTTTACAGAAATATTCCAAATATGAAGTCATTCTTTTCGGCAATCACAAATTCATACTAAACAAAACTTTATCAAAATTGCTTTGAATCTGCTCTTAAGGTATTTTTTTCTCTTATTATCTATTCTCTATTCTTCTCAAAGCCATCCACTCGTTTGCGAGTGATTTAGTTCTCTTATTATCTATCACAATATTTAAATATTTAAACAAAATTACCATTAAATAACAAAATGCTTCGAAAACTATTTGACATGGTGTGTTAACAATTATTATCAAATGAAAACTAACATTGGGATTACTATCATAAATCCTCGAGCTATTTAACAAGCTTGAAGCTTATGATATTGTAATCATCGCCTTGTTGTTTTAAATTCAATTTTCAAAGAAGCTGTTTCAAACATAATCAGAAAGCTTGGTTAAAATTTCATTATTAATGTAACTAGTAGTTTTGTTTCTTGAAAACTTTCCGTATTGTTTTCATACAACAACTTGTCTTCAAAGCTACAACAAAATAACTGTAATTGTAACAACAAGTAAATTTTGTTTGAAGTGTATTTTGTAAGAGAAACTAAGTATTAACTATTCCTCGGTTAAACATCATCCTCATCATCACCCTTGTTGTCTTTTCAAACTTTAATAATATTGCAATACAATTATGTAGGACTAACTTTTATGTTTGATACGTAGAAGTTGTTATTAAACGAAATATCGGAAATTCTCTGATATTCTCAAAATTGCGTTATACGCAGTTGCGTATTACTCTGCACTGATAGGTACAAAATTATTATTTGTGTTATTTTTTTTGAATACTTATCTTTGCGCATCATAATTAGGGGTTAATTTACTCAAGTGTTGAAAAGATATAAATTTACAACTTTATCGTCTTCTCATTTTTTAGTACGTTTTAGGGTGTCCTGTGAAAGTAGAATATTCTCCGAAATATCCAAAAATAAATATTTTTAACTTCACAATAAGTATGTCATCTATTCTGAATGTCACATTGTTATACGACATGGAGTAGTCCACTGGCTACATAGATAGATATTGAATTCATAATCTTTGCTGGATGTTTTTTGAATTGTTAAAATTAATTTAAGAAGCAAATTAGCTGCCATGTAGATTTAGTTTTGCAGTAATGAATGAAAATAATTGAGTATGCGTGTTGAAATCCAGGAGACTTATTAATTCTCTTGAGTTTAATGTACCAATTTGAATGGTATACTTTGCAACCCGCATTTGTGGTTTCAATCCGAATACAATACTGTTACTTATGTATACTGCATCATTCGACCACATTATTGTCTAAGGAGATGTGTAAATATTTTGCAAGTATCGAAAGTTTTGGTGTACTAGACTTGTGTTTCATTGCACTCTGTACCATGTACTAGTAGTGGAGGTTAATAACAGTCAACAGAACTTTGATATTTCTATTACCAAACTATGTATTGTTTCCGCAACATTCTTGACGAAAGTTTGGTTAAAACATAAACCTGTTTTGGTTATGCATCAATATAAGTTTTCAAACCTCATAATTTCTCATGGTGTTACGCACGCTATATTAGGGTAACAATGTTACAATCGCCTATGAAGTACATGACTTGCTACTATATATATTTTTTTATGACAGGCTGAATTTCATAAGCTACATGTCCGTTGTCCGTCCGAGGTCCGTTGCTGTGGCACAAAATCCCCTATGATTTGCGAACTCTGGAGAGTGTGGAGGTGTTCAAGACGAGGTTAAAAACCCTATTGTTCAGGGGGTGTTATGATTCTTGAATGGGCCCTTGCGGTGGTTTTTCACAAAACGGCGCATCATATATAAGTTGTCTAGATATTATTATTACATACTGCATTCCATGCAAATAAAGTACTATGTTATATTTAGAATGTCTAAATATTTCATAAGAAATGAAACGTTAAAAACAGTTTATTGCGCATAAGTTAGAAGTCAAATAGAATACGTGACCACTCTCTGGTCCCCAAATTATGTCATGCACATTAATAATAGATTGAGTCTATTCAACGTAGATTCTTACGACACGTAAACTACCGTCTTGTCATTCCCATTGATAGTTTATACTATACATATTTATTTTTTTGTAAATGGAGATGAGGCTCGGTAATCTACATAATCGCAGAGTGTTGTTTGATCTTCTTGCTATGTAAAGGTAAAGGATAGTGACTGTCTCTCTGAATTGTCCAGAGTTGTTTAATTTAGTGAACTTGCGCATCCCGAACCGTAGCACTTGAAGTCAGAAGTTGTTCTATGCTACTTAATCATCGAACAACTACAGTATAATTCGTAGTACGCTGTAAAGAAATGTGCTGATAGCCCGTTTGTTCGAAAATATGCGATGTTCCATTGATGATCTCCCGTTGATTCTGTTGTCATATTTGTGTTTATCGTTGTTTCTTGTTAAACTTAAATTGTTTTTGTTTCGAGTGTGTTTTGTATTGTTATTTAACTTCAAAGGCTGTTTTGACCATATTTTATGTTATTTTTTACTTCGGTCACACCACCATCTTACAAGTAATTTAGCTTTCAGGTTTAATAGCATACATTATATTAAAAACAAACTGTTCATGATTACTCGCATACCACATAGCAAGACATAAGATTTTAATTCAGCATTGAGGTATTGGCACACCTTACACATTTTTTACAATAAAGTCTTTTAAATTTATTTATTATATAGAAAGGTTTTAACGATGGCAACTCTTCAAATCACTTATAATCACCGTAACCTCATATTTATTTTTTCTGCCATGTACACGAAACTTACCATTTAGGGAAGCTGTTTAGCTTAATTCCTACAAATTGTAGGAAAGTTTTTTGTAGTCGGTTGTTATCGCAAAGCTTTTTCTCTAATAATTTAATCCCTACAGTGTAAGCACTACTTTTCTTTTCCTTAAACTTTATCGCTCTACGTGACTCAATATTCAGAGAGAATAGAACTAGGAGCAAATCGTTAACGTAGTTTTTAGTGCACATATTACATATTGTTGTAAGAACATCTAGTATGTTGTGTGAGCAAATATATTTGTATTCTTGACTGAGATTTCTGTATTCAACCTTTTTTGTTTACTTTTGAAAAAAAAAACAATCATCTGTTTACATTTTGAGTGCACCTTTTATATTCTTCATTCCAATTGTATCACACAACCTACAACTGTGTTGACATGTACGGTGTCGATTCCATTGACTAATTATTTAAATATAAGAATACATAGTCTTAGAAATATTTTGTTACTTCACGTGGGATATAATTATGTTTTGTGGGTGTGTTGTGTAAAGCTGGGCAGGTATATTATAATACGAATGATTATTAATTATATACAATATATTAACTATTTTACAAGGTATCACAACGGCTATCATTTAAACGATCAGCATAATATTGATGTTATGTTCAGCAGAAAAATGTATTCTGCCAACAAATATATCATGTTGATATGCTACTTATGCCCAGCGAGAAAATTATATTTCTATTGCAAATAATATGATATCGCAAAACTCTAAATTTAATCGACCAGCAAAATTATTATTTGACCAGCATAGTGATTATTTGTGCAGCAAAATAAATAAATGATCAGCAAGCCGTGAACTAATTTTAATTAAACTTGTGAAAGCTAAATTTTTAATCTTGTTCAAATAATAAATCTTTGTATGTTGCATCTTTTTATGTGATTTTATGAATGAACGACTCTAGCGTTTTTCGACATTTCAGTTAGATATTTCGTTAATATAGCAAAGCGGAAACTGGCATTATTATCGTAGTCATCATTAATTTGGTAAGAAATCACAAAAACTTCATGTGGATCCGAAGGTAAATCATGTAGATCCGAAGGTGTGTGAAAAATATTGTTTATCTTATATTTTCTGCCGGTCAAATAATAATTCTGCTGCTCAAATAATAATTCTGCTGCTCAAATAGCAATTCTGCTGGTCAATTAATTATTTTGCTGTGCGAGTATTTATTGAGCTGTTAAAATTTGTTAATTTGCCAATATAACCAAGTTTGTTTGTAAAACAAGTGTTGCGATTATTTTTTATTTATTGCCGATGAAAACATTGTTTGCTGTGCAAATGACTTAAATGCTGATTTTTTTCATGCCGAACGAATGGATTAATTGCCGATCAAATAATTAATTCCCTATCACAACTACAGAGAGAGCGTGCGTACTGTGCAAGGTACCAATAATGGCAAAGAGGGCGTGTCGCTGCTCACAGTCCCTAATATAGGGTGTCTCAAAATTAACGCAAGATTTGAATTTGCCGCCATTTTCACAGTAAGTTGTTGGTAACCCTGAAAAAAGAGCGGTTTGACAGCTGAGAGTTTAAGGTTAGTAAAAATGGAAGCCTTATGACAATGAACAGCGAAGAGAGTTCGTGGAATGGATTATAAATCATCAACAAGTAGATGCTGATTTTTCGAGTAAAATAATCCTAAGCGATGACGTACATTTTGACTTCGATGGCTTTGTTAATCGCCAAAATTGCCGTATTTGGGGTTCAAGAACCCACGTGTGATTGACGAACAACAAATTCACCAACAATATGTCACTGTTTGGTGCGGATTTTGGGCAGGAGACATCATTGGACCATACTTTTTTGAAAATGAGGCTGGTCAAGCAGCAACTGTTACTGGTGATATCGCGACATGATAAAACTGGTTTTTCTGCCGAAGTTGGATGCCATTGATGTGGTCAATATGTGGTTTTAACAAGACGGTGCCACATGTCATACAGCCAATAAAACCATTCAATTACTGCATGAGACGTTTCCTGGTCGTGCACTCTCTCGTTTCGGTGATCAGAATTGGCCCCCTAGATCATGTGATTTAACACCATTAGATTTCTTCTTAAGGGGTTATTTGAAGTCAAAGGTCTTTGTTGTTGTATATTTGTATGTTGACAACACCAAGAAGTTTCAGGTATATAATTGTTGTCATTCACATGACAGGTCTCTTTGCTTGTGTAACTGTAGAACAATAAACTGTGTGAAAATAACTTCTTCTCTTTTAATTAAAATACACCACATAACATGGTGTCAGGTGTAAAAAATTTAAAAATAATTATTAGTGATTGCATTCAAAATAAAAAATAAAATACGGATAATTTAAATAATTGGTTCCAGTATAAAATTATATTAATAACAAGTAAAATTGTTACAAGATTGCAGAGATTACAACAGATACAATGGCCAACATGTGCAATTTAATTACCAATGGTAATATGTTTTACAATTGGAAAAAATTTATAAATCACTTCAATATATTCCTGGTTACCAGTGGACAAGATACTGCATCGGATGGGAAAAAAGTGGCATTATTGTTACATCACATGGGTGAGACTTACATAAATTTATTCAACTCATGGGAAGATATTGACAGCAAAACTGTAAAATTTAACAGCATTGTGAAAAAGTTTGAGGAATACTTTAGACCAGTAATTAATAACACCTTAGAGAGATTCAGATTGTTTAATAGAAAACAAGAAGAAGATGAAACCATGGAGGCATATCTGATGGATCTAAAAGAAAAAATCAAAACTTGCAATTTCGGGGAGTTGAATAAAGATTTACTACGGGACATTTTTATAATTAACATGAATCAACAATATAGTGATATACAGCAGATACTCATACAGAAAAATGTAGACAGCGTAGAGCAAGCCATGTTAATCACACAAAGTATTTTGATATCAAGAGAAGCAGTCAATAATATTCATAACAAAAATAATGCCATGATTGAGAGGATCGACATTTCAGGAAGTAAACGAAACAGAGGAATTTCAAGGAGTTCTGAAGAGGACAACAGGAAATACAGGAATTGGCACCCTGAAAATTCGAGGCTAGAAGATGAGCAGTCAAACAAGAAAGAGCAGAGAAGATGTACACGTTGTGGAAAATATCACCGCACAAAATGTCCGGCAATAAAAGCTAAGTGCAGAATTTGCTTAAAATTTGGACATTTTGCTATTATGTGCAAAAGCAATATATATGCCAATAGGAAGGTTCAAATGTTATCTGAAAATGATATCGATTTGGCCTCTCCACATGGTACAGGTGACAAATGTGATGATGAGTATGATAACAGGTTAGTCAAAATCAATGATTATTATGATAGGAAAAAATTAAATAAGTATGTATTATCTAGTATAAGCAGTGTCGATATAAATAATATTGAAATTCACAAGTCAAATAAATGGGAAATAGAATTAGAGGTAAATAATATTCACATTTGTGCAATTATTGATACAGGTGCAATGGTTAATGTTATATCATTCCAAAATTTAAAAAAACTTAAATTGTCAGAAACTATTTTGAAAAATTCATATATAAAACTAACAGCTTTTGGGGGTTTTCATGTTCCCATAGTGGGAGAATGTTTGATAAATTGCAAGGTCAATAAACAAACACATTCTATAAAATTCATTGTATGTAAATTGAATTGTCAAACAATAATTGGACTTGATACTTGTGAACGTTTGAACATAGTTAAGAAAGTTTATCAGAATCAAATTGATGATAATACATGTATTAAAGATTTGTGTATTAAATACAATGATGTTTTTCAGGGACTCGGATGTCTACCAAACAAATACAAACTAACAATTGATCCGAAAGCCATACCTACTGTTGATCCACCCCGAAGAGTACCATTCAAATTAATAGATAGACTTAAAGAAGAATTAGATGAAATGATAAAATTAGACGTCATTAAGAAGGTATCCAAACCAAGTAGTTGGGTAAGTAGTTTAGTGATTATAGAAAAAAATAATGGAAAATTAAGATTATGTTTAGACCCAAAAAACCTAAATAAAGCTTTGTTAAGATCTCATTATCCACTTCCGACCTTTGAAGAAATTAGGTACAGAGTTAGAAAAGCCAGAGTGTTTTCACATTTAGACGCGACATCAGGGTTCTGGACAATTCCTTTAGATGAAGAGAGTATAGATATTTGCACATTTAATACTCCATTTGGGAGGTACTCCTTTAAAAGACTCCCGTTTGGAATTAACGTTTCATCAGAAATCTTCACAAAAGTGATGAATGATATATTTTCAGATATAGAGGGGGTAGCAATATTCATAGATGATATTTTAGTTTTTGGAGAGGATCAAAAAAGTCACAATATAGCTTTAGAGAAAGTATTAAAAAGAGCACGTGAAGTTAATTTAAAATTCAACAAAGATAAATGTAAATTTAACCTAAAAGAAGTCAAGTACTTGGGTCACATTTTTTGCCAAGATGGAGTCAAACCGGATAATTCACAAATCATAGCCATTAAAGAAATGAGATCACCGAGAGATAAAAAAGAATTACAAAGATTTTTAGGCATGATTAATTATTTAGGACCATTCATAGACAATTTATCACAGAAAACTGAGTTGCTAAGAAAATTATTAAGAAAAGATGTAGAGTTTGTTTGGGATGATAACTGTGAAAAATCATTCAACAATCTGAAACAAGTGATTAGTCAGAAACCCATTTTAGTTCAATTTGATGTAAACAAACCAATAACATTATCAGTAGACTCTTCGGGATCAGCAGTAGGTATGGTAATTATGCAAGATGAACGACCAATTGCATATGGTTCAAAAACTTTAACTTCAGCGCAAACGAGATATGCTCAAATTGAAAAAGAATTATATGCAATTGTTTGTGGTTGTCAAAAATTTAATCAGTATTTATATGGACAAAGTAGAATGGGAACAACTTTTTAAGACTCTAAACCAGATAGGAATGAGCTATAAGGACAGAAGAGCAATCTGGAGCCTATACAAGAATGAAATGGCTGTAATTAAAAGCGGAGAGAGCTGCGCAGAAGCGAGAGTAGAACAAGGTGTAAGACAGGGATGCTCAATGTCGCCAGCACTCTTTAACTGCTATATACAGCAAGCTATTGATGAACTCAGAGAAGAAATGAAGAATTGGACAGGAGTAAAAATAAATGGGAAAAAGGTTGACATGATTAGATATGCTGACGACATAGCACTGCTCGCAGACTCCGAGATGGAGCTGAACGAAGCCTTAGGAAAAATGGAAAGTATACTGTTGTCAAAGTACAACATGAAAATAAATAAAGATAAAACAAAATGTATGGTCGTTGGAAGGGAGGAAGCGACTGCGAACATTGCCATAAATGGAGTGAGCATCAAACAAGTAAGAGAATTCGTGTACTTGGGCAGCAGAATAAACCAGGACGGACGCTCCAAATCAGAAATTGTGAGCAGAATAAACCAGGCACGAATTGCCTTTAACAAAAAATCCAAAATATTAGAATCCCCTAATATTGATCTAAGCGTGAGGAAGAATCTCACTAAAGCCTTTGTGTGGAGCATTCTGCTATATGGATGCGAGACGTGGACCATCAGTAAGAGGGAAAGCGGACGGTTAGCGGCATTTGAAATGTGGTGTTATAGACGCATGCTGAAGATTCATTGGTCGGAACACGTCGAAAACGAAGAAGTGTTAACCAGGGTTGGCGAAAAAAGGCAACTCCTCAAAAGAATCTGCCAACAACGAGCTAATTGGATTGGCCACAACATCAGGCACCCAGGACTGCTCATCGCAATCGCAGAGGGCAGGACCGAAGGCACAAATGGCAGAGGTCGACCGAGAGACGCCTATATGGACCAACTGAAGAGGGACATGAGCTGTGGCTCATATATGGAGTTGAAGAGACTGGCTGAGAATAGGGAGAAGTGGAGAAATAAGTCAAAACTCGTTGCAGACCAATCCAATGGATTGTAACTCATTATATATATATGGACAGAAAGTTTTTGTGCAAACGGATCACAAACCATTGGTAAATATATTTAAGAAATCCTTATATGATATTCCTGCTAGGTTGCAGAGAATGATGTTAGAATTACAGAAATTTAACTTAAATGTAAACTATGTACCTGGTAAGAAAATGTTTATTGCTGACACTTTGTCAAGATCTGCATTGCCTGTAACTGAGACTTTAAAATTTGAAAGTGATGTTAATTTACATGTCAACACAGTTGTTAAAAGTTTACCTATATCTACACAAAAACTAGAAGCTATCAAATTAGAAACAATGAAAGATAATGAGTTAAAATTATTGAAAGATTATTACATTTTAGGATGGCCAAGTTCAAAGGATAAAGTTAATAATTTAGTCAAACAGTATTGGAATTTTCATGAGGAAATTCACGTCTGTGAGGAATTAGTTTTCAAGGGCCAATCTTTAATAATTCCATCCAGTTTAAGACCAGAAATGTTAAAACAATTACATGCAGGTCACCTAGGTATTGTAAAAACAAAACAATTGAGTAGAGATTTTATATATTGGCCTAACATTAATGCAGATATTAAGAATATAATAGAACAATGTCCAACTTGTCTTAAATTCAAACCAAATAATCAATCAGAAACTTTAATGCCATATCCAATTTCAAATTTTCCTTGGGAACGTGTAGGAGTGGACATCCTTACATTTAACAATAACTATTACTTAATTATTGTAGATTATTATTCAAAATATATTGAAATGGCCAACATGAATAAACATTATACTGCAAGCATGGTGGTAACTCAGTTAAAATCTGTATTTAGTAGACACGGCATTCCTTTAGAATTGATAAGTGACGGAGGTCCCCCGTTCAATTCAATAGAATTCAAATCATTTATTTTAGAGTGGGACATACAGCACTTGATGACAAGTCCGTATTATCCTAAGTCCAATGGACAAGCTGAGAGTGGAGTTAAAATTGTTAAAGATATACTCAAAAAATGTTACGAGGACAAGTCAGATCCTTACATGGCATTGTTACATTATAGGACAACACCAAAACATAATTTACCTTCACCATCTCAATTGCTTATGTCTAGACAGTTAAGATGTAATATACCAGTGTGTAAAAACGAGTTAAAGCCAAAAATAGTAAGTTTTAAGGAATACAATAATAAAATGAATATACATCAGAATAAAATGAAATTTTATGCAAATAGAAATAGCAAGGATCTGGATGACCTGCATGTGGGTGACACAGTGGTGTTTAAAAAACAACCAAATAGTTACTGGGAACCAGCCCAAATAGTAGAAAAAGTATCGAATAGTCCAAGATCGTATATTGTAAAAGGTAAAAATGGAAAATTGTACCAAAGAAATAGGTTTCATTTAAAGTTAACTAAAAGTGATTTAAACAAAGAAGTTTCACAAAATAGAAATAGTTCTAATTCAAAAGTTACAGGCATTGCAGATAATGACAGAATGACACTGCCAAATTTAGATTTTGTTATTCCATGTAGTTCCAATGAAAAAGTTTCAAGATATGGTAGAGTTATAAAGCCTCCCAATAGACTAACATATTAACGAATAAAACTTCTCATGTTATTGTTATTTATAGATTTAATTTATAATAAACAAATCATATTTTTAAGACAATTAAGGATTGAACATTGTATGTTAAGATAAATAATATTTTTATTTTGTATTTCTGCTTAAGCAAGAACATGTGTATATTTAAGTAAGTTAGTGAGTAAGTTAGAATTTCTTTTGTTGTATACCTAGATTAAAATAAGATCACACAACTTAGTAGGTATAAGTAAACTATATTTAAGGAATAAAGTACATACATACTGTAGGGTATCTGGGATGTTACAGTAGGATTGTATATGGATATAATATTTGAATATGACTATATAATAGCATTGAAGTTAAGTCTTGAAATATGTATTAATTGTTAAATTTTATTGGGAAAAGGGGATGGATATAATGAAAAGAAAATTGTTAAATAAAAGAAGGGAGATGTTGTATATTTGTATGTTGACAACACCAAGAAGTTTCAGGTATATAATTGTTGTCATTCACATGACAGGTCTCTTTGCTTGTGTAACTGTAGAACAATAAACTGTGTGAAAATAACTTCTTCTCTTTTAATTAAAATACACCACATAACATTTGTCAACAATCCCACAACCACACGTGCATTACAAGAGGAAATTAAACGCTGCATCAACGAAATTCAGCTACAATTATGCAGAAAGCTCATGAAAAATTTCTACGAAAGGGTGCTATGTGCCAGCAAAGCCTTGGAGGCCATTTGCCCGATGTGTTATTCCATAAGTAACCCTATCCTATGCACTTCATGATTCAATAAAAAAATAAAAATCTTAAGGCTAAAAACTCTCTTTTAATTCAAATCTTGCGTTAATTATGAGACACCCTATATAACCTGACTAACTACTTATATTATAGTGTTGCTACTATGTATATTTAAAAATACCACAATATACAAGTGGGAAGAGGCTACAAGAGACTTTTAAGAGAATATTTAACTATAAATCAATTACTCAAAAAAATTCCAGGATTGTGCACAAAATCGATTTATTCTTTAATTAAATAATAGTTTTACAAAGAATGAAGGATTTAAAATACCCCCCAAAACCCAAAGTTTTTACTTAAAACTAAAATGGGACAGAACGTTTGAATGCATGGTACCCTAAATTGTTCAATCCGCAGCCCGAACATTGAAAAATTGTAAAACAATGAATATTTGGAAATATTATTAAAGCGGTATTTTTTATTATTAATTTTAATATAAGTGGAAAATTACAGTAAACTCCTCTTTCAGTGAATCCTTGTGCATGCTGTTGGAGTATTATGTTATCCTTATTAAAATAAAATATTTTTAGATCAAATTCACGTACAATTTAGTTATAAACAAGGTTTACAACTTCACTTTCAAACAACCTTAACCTGAAAAGTTTTTCTGTTCTCACGTTCTCCTTTCAAGCTTAATATAGTTAACTTTTGTAGGTTCTTAGTTCATTGAATAATTTCTTACTTCGTCGTTTATCAAATTACATTCCAATTTATTTTATGTGTAAAACAAAACAAGTTCCCAGAAAACAATCGAACTCCCACTCTTTTCTATGAACTTTCTTATATCCTAAATAGGGCCGATATATTTTTTTAAACATTACGAATAAAATTTATAATATCTTCATTTCAGTGATGAGGTATGTCAACCACCCTGAATATATATTTTTTAATTAGTACGGAAAGTATCTACTGACACATTTATTACGTTACTTGTGAAAGATACCATGTTGGTGCATATAGGTAAAAAATATTTTAATAATGCTTATAAACTTTACTCAATTATATAAATCCGCAAAATCAATAATATGTTTGTGAATTATGTAGAGTTGTACCTAAGGAAACTATGTTTTTTTTTTAATTATTTATTTATTTATTTACATGGTACAAAACAGATGAAAAACATTTAAATATATAAACATGTAAGCAATAAAAACATGTCAATAGTCTTATTATTATTACTGACAACAAGACGATTCTTACAAGGATCCTTACAGCTTTAGGCCAATGCGATCCAAGAAGAAAACTCAAGCTTACATCCAAACAGTGCACACTTCATCAATAACACACAAAACAATTATAGAAAATCTTATTTACAATACATTCATTCACCCAATTTCGTACACATAATACATTCATTCTCACAAACACATTCACACTTCCCAAATTTATGCAATAACAAAACAAAAAAAATCTTTAAAAATAAGAGAATCATTTTTTTTTAAAACAAACTAACAAAAACAAATTCTACCCAAACACTTAAAAACAAACTAACAAAAAAAAAATCTATCTAAAAAAAATACTCTCAACTCTTTTTTCTCACAAACCTGCATTATATAACATACATAAAATACTGAAAGTTTCTAACGTTCATATTCATTAATTCCTCTACATCCATTTATGCCTACTATCACAGTCCTCCACACACAAAGTAATCAGTGGAATAGCTAAATTATACATAGAATATCTTCCTCTCCATGGAATATACAAAATAAGGCTTTGAGGATAGGTGATAAAATTCTCCAAACATTTGATTTGTACTAAAACTACCACATTCAAATTTTCTCTGCAGTAGATATGATTTGATATAAGCTACGAGTACTATATGTGTCGTGGTAATTGATATAAATCTGCCACATTCCTGGTGTTCGTATAAACAAAAATCAAAATATGTTTTGTCAATAAATAGATGTTAGTAAAAAATCACGTATAAGGCTTTTTTTATTAGTTCGTCCGTAGCTTGGAGGTAAAATCTCGGCTTCATACACAAGAAGTGAGCGATTCGATCCCAGGTGCCGGGAAACTTCCCTTTCATGGCACAAGCGCTTTTAGCTTACCGTGAAAGGTTTATGAGGTTATATTTCGGTTTATAACAAAAAACCAAATAGATCTTTAAATAAATTTTGAATAAAAATAATATTAAAATAAATAAAAATAAACCCAAATACATAAACAATATGCTTGTGTCGTGGAGTAACTAGGCCGACAGCGGGTAAGATTCGGGTCTCTCGATTAAATCTCCGAGACTATATCCATTAGATTTCCCACCATCTCATTTGAAGTTTAAAACTGTTAATTTTATTACACTCATTTCGCCATCTGTCTATTAACAACATTCTTTATTACTCATGCTGTATGTTTCTTACGTTTTGAGATACAAATTTAATTTTAGCTTGAAATTTTTAATATCAATTTAGCACAGAGATACATATTTACATTAGCAACACGTATACGCAACATTAATTACGCCGGAGAGTTAAAAAAGGGATAATTGTATTATGTTTTTAATTTTCTAATTTGCTTTTATGGAGCGAACATAGTACTTTTATTACATATTTTATATGTAATGCAAACAATTAATCTCGCATATTTATTTTCGATTCTACGGTTTAACGGTATCGCTCGTTAACTTTAACAAGTTAACTTATTTGTATAAATGAGTGCAAGATTAAACGAACCTTTAAATTACCTAAACCGTACTTACCAGTTTCTAGTGAATTATACCTAATTATGTTTCTATCACCTACTCTTGTATAGACTAAGCTTATTTGTATAATTTATATTTTTTATTTGATTAATGAAGTCAAATTTAATTTAAAATCTCTTACAATTATTGTTATTATTTTAATTGTTCCCCTCATACCAGCTCTTAATGCATGTGCTGAATGGGGAACTAGATATTTGTGTGTTATGTTATAAAAATAAACTTGTGTCATTTACTATACAATTGTAAAACTATATTTTGTTGAATAAAAAAACTCGTCGTCTTCGTGTATCATAAAACTGATAACTGAATTGACGCAAAATTACTATAAATTTAAAAATCATGTTTCTCCGGTCTACTTTCGAATTTTTGTTCTAATTTCAAAATGCATATTCACACAACATAGAACATATAATAAAATTAGAAAATATAATAAAAAATACGCAACACCATCAAATAGACAATGCGGATGCGCGTGCACGCCTGAACAAGCATGGAAACAAGAACTATGCAATCAGCATCCGCAGCAGCCTCACTAGGCAGATACCATATTTTTTTTTTCATTCAGTGCCTACTCATTGTCATTTCAATGTCGATTTACGCCTTAAGCTCGCTAACGAACCAACGGTTTATACCGCCAATTATTGCCTGAGCAGACTGTATAATAAAATATAATTACGTTTCAGCAAATTGCAGATTTTTTTAATAGCATTAAAATGTGGACTGTATAAAATATATCTCTCATATTTGAAATTAACTGATAATTTCAATTACTCTTCGCTGAAATAAATATGAGTAAATGACATTTATATGAATACTGCAGGGATGGCGATTTTTCCACTTTTCATTTAAAATCGTACAAAGCCACGGGTGACTTTTGATTGATTTGAGTCTGATGCCTAAATCGGCATGCGAACACTATTCGTGTAAATGACATTTAAATGACACAAAGCGGCCATAGAGAATCCTGTAAGATCTAAGAAGTCGAAAGATGTCTCTCTCGCGTTGTTTAATCTATAGAAGAGCAAAGCGCTTATTTCAATGTATCCAAACAAAACACAGTATTTTATTCATAGAGTTTTACAGAATATGTTAATACCGATAAAAGCCAGTGATATTGAGGAATAAACAAATAATATAATAGATAACTCGATAAGTCACTGTCGTATCGTCGTTGTGTTAAAATCACGTTCTGTTCAAGCGTATTCTGTCGCTTCTCATAGTCACATTGTTGTTGTTTTCTCGTGTCTACAACCACGCCGCGTTTCTTGTGTGTGTAGTGTTATTCTTCTGCGAATTACATCAGTCACTGTCGTATCGTCGTTGTGTTAAAATCACGTTCTGTTCAAGCGTATTCTGTCGCTTCTCATAGTCACATTGTTGTTGTTTTCTCGTGTCTACAACCACGCCGCGTTTCTTGTGTGTGTAGTGTTATTCTTCTGCGAATTACATCAGTCACTGTCGTATCGTCGTTGTGTTAAAATCACGTTCTGTTCAAGCGTATTCTGTCGCTTCTCATAGTCACATTGTTGTTGTTTTCTCGTGTCTACAACCACGCCGCGTTTCTTGTGTGTGTAGTGTTATTCTTCTGCGAATTACATCAGTCACTGTCGTATCGTCGTTGTGTTAAAATCACGTTCTGTTCAAGCGTATTCTGTCGCTTCTCATAGTCACATTGTTGTTGTTTTCTCGTGTCTACAACCACGCCGCGTTTCTTGTGTGTGTAGTGTTATTCTTCTGCGAATTACATCAGTCACTGTCGTATCGTCGTTGTGTTAAAATCACGTTCTGTTCAAGCGTATTCTGTCGCTTCTCATAGTCACATTGTTGTTGTTTTCTCGTGTCTACAACCACGCCGCGTTTCTTGTGTGTGTAGTGTTATTCTTCTGCGAATTACATCAGTCACTGTCGTATCGTCGTTGTGTTAAAATCACGTTCTGTTCAAGCGTATTCTGTCGCTTCTCATAGTCACATTGTTGTTGTTTTCTCGTGTCTACAACCACGCCGGCCCGCAGGGCCACTTCTAAGACGACCCACGACCTTGACTAATTTTGGTGGAGGTTTCTTACTTTTCTTTTCTTTTTATCCTATATTTTTAATTTACTTGTAAGTTTTGGTGTTGGGTTACAGGGTGGTGGATTTTTCGTATTCCTTGGCGGTGGGGGGTAAAATGTAAGATTAATGTAAGACAATAGGTAGTACGCTTTGACGCATATGGCAGCGATGAGGCTTGCCACCCATCATGCCGCGTCAAAGTGGGTGAAGGGCACAAAGAGGAGAGCGGAATGCAGGGTGGGAGTTTTGAATGTGAGAGGAGGGATGGTGAGAAAGACGGACGAAATTTTAGAGATGATGAATGATAAGTATTTGGATGTTTTGTGTGTCTGCGAAACGAAGAGGAAAGGGTGTGGTATTAAAGAAAGTGATGGAAGGATCGAGTTGTGGTCTGGTGTTCCAGACACACAACACGCATGTCAAGGTGTGGGTGCTTTTTTATCGGAAAGAATGAGCGAATGTATGAAAGGGTATGAATGTGTAAGCTCCAGGCTAATCTGGATCCGTTTCAAAGTGGGGATGACTAGGATCTTACTCATAGTTGGGTATGGTCCTGGGAACGATGCCATAGAGACGGAAAAGGAAGAGTTCTGGAATGGCGTGAGAAAGATTGCAGAAGATAAAAATGAAAATGAAAGATTGATTTTGGCAGGTGATTTGAATGGATGGGTGGGTGTTAGGAGGAATGAACTTGAAAGTGTTTTGGGAATGAATGGAGACAGTAGAGTGAACGATAATGGCAAAAGAATAATTGATGTGTGCTTGGAGATGGATCTCTTTGTGGCGAATATTTTTCGCCCACAAGGAGATCCACATGTATACCTGGGAGAGAGGGAATGAAAGATCGATGATTGACCTCGTGTGTGTGGACTCTCGTCTCAGGAAGGCGACCACGGATACTAGAGTGTATCGAGGCGCTGAGCTGGAGACGGATCATTTTCTTGTCGTCTCAAGAATAAATCTATTCTCCGGTTGGCGTTCGAGAACACAAAAGTCCACGCCAGCTATGAGATTGAGAGTCGAAAAACTGAAAGATGAGAGTGTAAAGATTGAATATGTAAAAACTGTGAATGAGAAGCTGAGTGCGAACGAAAAGAATGATCTAACGATGAATGAAAGGTGGGATGTCTTAAAAAGTGTGCTTGTAGGAAGTGCAAAAGAAACATGTGGTGAAGCTAAAGTTGGACGTAAGAAAGGCGATGCATGGTGGGATAATGATGTGAAAGAAGCTGTAGATAAGAAGAAGAATGCTTGGAAAGACTTGCTGAGTGTGAAACAGTGTGACACATGTGAAAAAGAGCGAAAGAAAGAAGTTTACAAGACTTGCAAGAAGGAAGTGCGTGAAGTTGTGAAAATGAAGAAAAAAATGCTTGAAGATGAAGAATGTAAGAAATTGTCTACGTATGCGAGTGAAAATATGAAGATTTTTTGGAAGGAAGTGAAACGAAAGAGGACGGGTTCAAGTGTGAACAGTATGAAAGGGATAAAAGACAAGGATGGATGTGTGTTAGTGAATGATGAATGTGTGCTACAGAGATGGAAGGAATATTTCGAAGATCTGTTTGAATGTGATGGTACAAATGCAAATGAGTATGACGACAGTGAAAGCAGTGTGAATGAAAACGATATGATAGACATGAATGAGATTTTGAATGCATTAAAAAAAGCGAAGTGCGGTAAAGCTGTAGGGTATGATTGTGTTGCCGTTGAGCTCATCAAGTCTGGTGGACCGGGGGCTCTCGCGTGGTGTTTGGAGCTTTTCAACGATTGTTGGAGAGAAGGTGTTACACCAGAGGATTGGAAGAGGGCTATCATCTGCCCCTTGTACAAAGGGAAAGGCTCTAGGCTTGAATGCGGGAGTTATCGGGCTATTAGCTTGCTGAGCTCAATAGGGAAACTGTATGGTAGAATTTTGATTGAGAGAGTACGAAAGATAACTGAGTGTAAGATATGGGATGCGCAAGGAGCTTTTTTGAATGGCAGAGGGTGCACCGATCAGATCTTCTCCCTGCGAATGGTTATAGAGAAGTTTCTGGGTAAACACCAGAGGCTTTTTTGTGCGTTCGTGGATCTGGAGAAAGCATATGATCGAGTGGACCGGGAAAGGTTGTGGCGCGTGTTGTCGGAGTATGGGGTGAGCAGCCGGTTGATCCGCGCAATATCTTCACTTTACGTGGGAAGCTCCGCTTGCGTGAGGGTAAATAACACTCTCTCGGAGTGGTTTGTCCTCACCAAAGGAGTGAAGCAAGGTTGTGTCATGTCTCCGTGGCTGTTCAACCTATTCTTCGACTACTGTATGCGACCTGTGAAAGAGATGGATGTTGGTGTCGAGCTGAATGGGTTCCGGGTGAATGCATTGATGTACGCAGATGATTTGGTGTTAATGGCTGAGAGTGAAAGGGACTTACAAGAGATTGTTACGTGTGTGTATGATAGTTGCAATTTGAATGGTTTGAAAATGAACGTTATGAAGACGAAAGTTCTTGTTTTTGAAAGAGAGAATGAAAAAACGATTTGCGAGATTAAAGTTGGTGACGAATGTTTGGAGCAAGTAAGTGAGTATGTATATTTGGGAAGTATGTTTACGAGGGATGGAAGATACGATAGGGACATTGAAAGAAGGAAAGTGGCCGGTGCTAGAGTAAACGGTGCACTTCGACCCATTGTCAGCAATGACAATGTGTCGAACATGGCTAAAATGCTGGTGCACAATACCATTCTGGTACCGTCACTTACGTATGCAAGCGAGACACGGACGTGGTTGAAGAAGGACGAAAGTGGAATAAATGCAGTAGAGATGCGATCATTGAGAAGAATGGTTGGTAAAACGCTGCGTGATAGAGTGAAGAATGAGGATATTAGAAGAATGAGCGGATGCAAGAAGACTGTTGTGGACAGAATGCGTGTAAATAAATTGAGATGGTTTGGTCATGTGGAACGAATGAAAGAGGAAAGAATGACAAAGAGGATATACTTATCTGAAAGAAAGGGTGTGAGGAAACGCGGGCGTCCGAGAACCACGTGGCTTGATCACGTGGATCAAATTCTCAAGGACGGCCGCGTGTTGAGTAAGAGGAACCGACGTGCGTGTATGAGGAACTGTATGAATGTGGAGGAAGCGAAGGAAGTGTGTAAAGATAGATCTGTTTGGCGTTCCGTTCTCTCTGCCTACCCCACTTGGGACACGGCGTGAGGGTATAGTATAGTATAGTATAGTATATAATAGATAAACATTTAATGTGTTCTCTGATACAGAACATCAGATACAAATCGATGTTTTAATTAAGTTTTAATTATATTACGTGTTTTTTTTAGGGCATAACCCTGAAGATGACGGAGGATGGTCGATGTCTGGTGGCTCGCATCATGCACGGAGGAATGATACATCGTCAAGCCACGCTGCATGTCGGAGATGAGATCCGTGAGATCAACGGGACACCAGTCATCAATCATTCCGTCAACCAACTACAGAAGATGCTGGTAAGTTGCATTTCTATTCCTACCATTTATTTTGTTCATATTTTTCTTTATTAATAATTACACCCGAAAGTTAAATGTCTAGGCCATAAAGACCAGCAGGGTGACATGATCTCTAAATACGATTTTAATCTTAGGTAGCTGAAGATAGTTGTTTGCAAAAAATATTATGGTTGTATTATGTTACATAACTTGGAATTGAGAATTTACCAGAAATTGGTGTAGGTATATATTAATATTTTTGTGATATTTATCAGTTAATATGAAAAATGTCTTCTAATTTTATAGAAAAATATTATATTACCGATCAGACATCTCAATGGAGAACAATGTTTACACAATGTAACATCGTGCAAAATCTAATCGGAATAAGTATGTAGGGGGTCTCAACGCTTACGAAATGGCTCTAGGCGGCTTAGTTAATATTCTATACATTAGAAAAATGTTATGAGACGTCTGTTGAAAAGAAATAGCGGCAGACCAACCTGTTGAAAAACATCTCTTTCGCTTCCTCCGTAATCATATTTATACTGTTTATGTAAGTAATTAATAAATACGAAAACATTTTACAACAATTTATTATACTTTTCACATTTCGCGATGTCTTCCATTACACCATTTGAAGTTGATGTTATATCAGATACGAGTTTTTTATTTCAATCAATATCAATTATATAAATAATTATTATTTGATTAGTAATATCCTTCAATTTTTGTATAGTTGTAAACAAGATATTTTTGTTATTATTTTTTTGATTTCTTCGGAAATTTTTCTCTTTTATTGGGATTCACGGTTTTTTTTAAATTACTCGTAATTCGATATTATTGTTTCACCCAAATCATAATGTTGTAATCTAGACTAGTTTATTATTAATATTACTTAATGTTTTTATTTTCATATTTTCAGAGAGAAGCTCGAGGCTCTGTGACCTTTAAAATCGTACCTTCCTATAGATCGGCTCCGCCCCCGTGCGAGGTATGATTTATGATACTTTTTTCTATATTTAATAATAAATTAACGTAGGCGTAAGTTTAATTCAATATTTCATGAACGTTGGGCTAATAGTTTACCATAGACAGTAAATACAATCAGTTGGTAAAGTTGTAAATATATTTGATCTTACACTTCTCCTTGGGTAATGAGAATTAATTAGTTTGGAATTAATAGTCATATGTGAATTATATACCTTCCTAATTACGTTCCATATCCCGTCGTATCTTCCTTCTTCAATAATCGGGAATTATATATTATTAACTAATCACTCCTTATTATAAAGTTTACGAGGGTCCTGTTTTTCTTGTTCTTATTCCTATATCTTCAGTTCAGTGATGATAATAAATGCCTCTCATCCTGAACGTCTTATTTTTGTTGTCACAGAGAGGATATCTCGCATGTTTAATACACGTAATTAATCTAGCAAAATATTCACAAAGTATTTACTTTCGTTTAAAGACTACGTCGAAGAAAATATATACCCGAATACATCCTATAATGAAATTCCATTTAGAATATAAGTTCTTTCGATTCGATATTTTCACATTTTCTTAACATATATTATGCCTCAACATCATAAAGTAGTTACCTAGTTGTAATGCGAGACTCTACTTATATTTTATAGTTACATAGTTATAAGTTATGATTGATATTTAATTATTGTTCCCCTAACTATCTGTCTTGGACAAAATGCCTAACGTTCGTCTCAATTAATTGTATCAAACTAATTTGATTCGTGTCAGATTCACCATGTACATATTCATATTTTGTATTCATAATTTATATTGTAATAATTAATATAAATACAGATCACAATCTTTAACACCAAAAGCTTTGGCTTTTGCAAGATTCATTAAAACCTCTAAACAAAGTGTAAATTAATAAATATGTATTAAAATAAGTGCATAT
The DNA here is from genome assembly GCA_947579605.1 of Athripsodes cinereus. Lineage (NCBI taxonomy): Eukaryota > Metazoa > Arthropoda > Insecta > Trichoptera > Leptoceridae > Athripsodes > Athripsodes cinereus. The sequence goes on along the minus strand of OX388317.1, from coordinate 8,442,958 downwards.
GTATTATAAACTTTCAATTATTTCGCATTAGAAATCTTTTTAATCTAGATCATTTATTTTGTAGAATAATAATAATATACAAAAAATCTAGTATGGCTTTTTATCGACTTGTTTCTATTTTTATTAATCGAATTACTTATCGCTTTTCTTTTAACATTTTTGTTTGAAATTCTTTTATTTTATTTTTAATATGTTTTCCTCTTTTATTATTTTTTATTTCTCTTAAAACACTATTTTTATATTTTGTTGTGTTTTTGTGGATAGCTCTTCCGGATTCGACCTTCTCCAGTTCTTGTAAGTAAAAACATACAGAAAACGAGAAAATTAAGCCCCCCGCTTTTTCCAAATTTATTATTGTTCATTTATTTCTTTATTATGTGATCGATATTGTTTTTATCAACAACCAAAATGTACCGTACCCCCCATCAAATCATTATTTCATAATCATTATAGAAAAATCTCAAAATTATTTTTCAGCTTATGTGTCGAAATGCCGTGCAATTTTAATTGTTTTATGTTTAATTTATTTATATTATTTATTGTATTATTACATTCACATTATCATTGTCAAACAATATCGTGTATATTTTTTATTATGTATATCTTTTATATTCAAATTGATTTGCTTTTAATAGTGTATTAGCAATATCATTGAATGCTAAGGTTTTTATTTAAATTTTTTGCATGATTTGTTTATTATTATTATCATTATTTAAATATCTTAATAAATTTAGATTAAACTTAAATACATTTTATTAAATATAAAGATTAATTTATATTTTTATGTGAAATTTTTAGGGCTCTGGAATATCAAATTCAAAAACAATGTTAAGTCAAATAACTTTTTAATTTAATCGACGAATTGCTATCTCAAAAACACCATAAAATGTAAAACGTAATGCTTATGAAGTATGAAATATATCAAATTTAAAGTTATCTTATTGGCTTCAATACATATTCGTGTAATGTTTTTTATTTTACTTCAATTTATTCCAAAATTAAACTCTTAATGAATTCCACGACTACTTGTTGTCGTGACACTTTGCCGCAAACTTTGGTACATTGAATTAATTTTATCGAAAACTATTTTTCGATTTAAGCTATTCAATATTAAAATACTTTCGATTCCCTTATTAGTAATCGACACCTCTGCAAATAATTTAACTTGGAACTTCTTTATTGTGCCTTTTCAGATATTTGTACGTGCTCAATTTGACTACGATCCCTTAGATGACGAATTGATCCCTTGTGCTCAAGCAGGAATTGCGTTCAAGACCGGTGATATTCTACAGGTAATAATATCATTCAACTGTAATAATAAATAACTAAACTTTTATAGAAGTATAATATTTTAGTTTTGAACTATTGACAATGTTGAAATTACTTTCGATAAAACTTTTGGCAATAATTTCATTTTAAGACCTCTTGAAAGGTTTGATCTATTTTTTCAATGGAAGATATTATCCAGTGCTCAATATTCTTTACTCAAGTAATTTAACATAGGTACTTCATTGACACATTTACCACACCAAACATAAGTACTTAACGTAAATTTACATAGAGAATGTATTTCGCACTGGACCATTAACTAATAAAATAATATAGGTATATGTTTTATAGAATTCCTAACCCTCTCATGTCCTCCATGATTCTACGTACCTATTTATCATCTTTTCACTTAGTTATATTATGGCCAACCCTTTGCAATTTAAGCTTGGGGGTTTTATCAATTATTACATATGTATATCTAAACTGATGATTGTACACATACTCCTTTGAAGTTCTGAATTAGTTTTTTTGTTATCTGAAGGTTTCAAGTATAATTATATGATAATATAATCTTGTAATAAATTTATCTGTACAGATCATTAGTAAAGATGACCATCACTGGTGGCAGGCACGTAAAGACAATGCTGCTGGTTCGGCTGGTCTTATACCTTCACCTGAACTGCAAGAGTGGAGAATAGCCTGCTCCTCGCTGGAGAAGGGGAAACAAGAACAAGGTATAAAATTCATACATAAATCAATACAAAGATCTAAACCCACTGTACAAAATATTATGAGTTGCATACTTTTATTTAGTCTCCCGTTCCTTTTATTATTTTTGTGAAAGGTGAGTCTTCCCTGTTTTAAATATCATTTTGTTTTTATTCCCAAAAATATTTCATTACCCTTTAGTTTCAAAATGATAGATAAATGTTTGTTGTGCCATAATTATAAAAGTTATGAAATCTTAATAGCCAAGTAAAATATTCGAGGTACCTACTTCTATAATTTTATTTCCCAACAATTATTATTGTTGAGATATCCTAGTTTTGTGACAGCTGTTTATTATAATATAATTTGGTTTCGATTTTATTTTCATCCTTTGTGTAATGATGTTCCAAACTAAATGTCTTCCTACACATTAGTATGTTTCTATATTTATTCGTTGCATTAAATATGTGTTGCATAATAATATTTATTCTTATTATAAGTTTTCCCGTATTATAACTTGATTCTTCTATCTGTTATTGATGTTCCACTGTGTGTGCAAAACTATTTAGAAACTATTATCTCTCTCTGTCTCTCTTTATATATATCTTTTGTTTTTACTTTCTTATAATTTTTTTCTGTTTTTGTTTTAACTGGGTGTGTTTTGTTTTCTCTATTATAATAATTATTATTATTTATTTTTAAACTGTGTGTTAGCAATCTCTGTTTTCACTTATTATTATTATATATACTACCTATTTTGTGTGGCATGCCTAAAGGAATATTAAAATGGCATATGCTAACATATATTGAAATTCAGATCACAAGTATTCATACGAGATCCAGTTGGTCAATTGTAAGTCCACCCACTATTATTTGTTTGTTGTTTTAATGTATTTATATTATTTATTTCACCGTCATTGATTAATTTATTTATTTTTTTATTTGTTAACATCCTTCAAACATATTGTACCGTTTTTAGTTCGCCTCTTATTATATAATAATTATTATGTTTTTGTTATTGTATCATTATTACTATTGTATTTCTTCGCCTTATTATTATTTTTTATTATTATTATACATTGTGCTCTACGTACTTATTAAATACTTAGAATTTTTTTCTAAATTTTCATACATTACCACTAATATGGCTCATAAATTAATATTATATTATATTATGCTTTATCGTATAAACTAATCATTTTTTATTTTATATTATCAAGGATTTTCTATGGATACTACAAACCATAATTGATTTAAACCAACTAACACGCTTGCTTCAAATGGAATTCATTCTTTTTTTGGCACAGCAATTTTATATATATATAACATATTTTCGCAGTTTTTATACATTTGATGGACACAATTTTTTATTCTAATAATAATGACACACGATTTTCACGGTTGAACGATTTTTGTATTCATATTTTGACAGTGATTTGCGAAACCAAAATCGATGCATTGTCATTTTTCACTTCACCTGTCACTGCATATCAAAATATACATAATAATATATTATCTTTGCATGTTTCAAAACTTGAATAGTTCCGAATATTTGAAATTCGAATAAATAATGTTCTCTTCATCATTCGAGAATGACCTATTGTTATTGTTATTATTATTCTGATTCTTTTGTTGTTTCTGTTTTCAATTGTTTTGAAACATAACAAAGTGACACAAAGTAACGTACTGTATATGTTTTTTTGGTTTGTGTTTTTTGAATGTACATTTTTATTATTTTGTTTGGCGTTATGCTCTCGTTAGAGATGGAACCGGGCTGTGTCTCTCACACTGAAGGATGCGACACAACAACAGGTAACTTGATTGCTTCCAAACAATCTCGCTATTGATTATGTTTATTACTTTTCAAATTATCATTCCAATATTTTTGCACAACTGTTCTATTTGCACGTTTCTATGTGGTTATGACAAATATGTGCACCTATTTTGAACACCGTACTTCAAAGGATGTTATTATAAGCACTCATTGGGTAAGTCAGGTAAGGAAATCAGAAAGCTGTCTCAGTCAGTACCTATACTATTAATTAGCTGTGTGGCTTAAGAACTCTCTTGCATTTTGTACTGTGTCTTAGTTTGATTTTTTTTTCTTATCTATTCGATTAAACACTTTAATAGTTCCTTCGCTTGTTTAGATTCTTTGCAAATTAAGTCAATCGATGACCGTTGACTCTTGTTTTACACATTTCAAGTAGAATAATATGTACAACTGATATACTATCGAGTATTTGAAATCTTCACTCGAAGATAATAAAAAGTTTGTTTAGTTGGGTAGAGTATTGAATATATTTCTTTCCAGCCTTCAGATTTTTCTTGCTTTTTAATAATCTCTGGGAGGAAACTATTTATACTCATTCTCACATCGACATTTTGAATAACGAAAAACCCAACTTTATTTATTTACAACTAGTATATTTGCCTAACATTTATTTATATCATTATCAACATACATAAAAATATAAACTCATAGCACATCATAACTCGTATGGATCTTTGCTTCCTTTCAATCATTTCAGTCCAAATATTTACTTATCATCAGGTCTCACGTAACGCGGAATTATTACTATTCCAATGATCAGACGGTCACTAGCTTCAGAGGCAAATTAAAGACTGAACTCTTCACTGGCGCCCTTGAGACGGTCTAGAGACTGTAAAACGGCGTCATAAAAAAAATCATCCAAAATCATCATCATCACGGCTATGTGACACGTAATTCGCAAACAGAGTTTAGCGTTGTTCTGACTTCATATCATTTTATGTCTGGTTATTATGTATTATTCCCGGCTGTCAATTATTTTTGGAGCACTCCATGTCGTAATCCGAAGGAGTGAGAGCGACGTATTTCATATTTCATAAAATTTCAATGCATCGAAATTTTAATATTCGGTATGGTTAAACTGTAGGTCAATTTTTTGTGCATATCATTTTGGTGAAATCAGGTTTAACTCTATTCTTATGCCAGATAATATGGCTAATAAGTAAGGCATTTTTCTACGTGCGGTTGACAATTATAAGGGAAAACTTCTCGGATATAGAAACGTCTTCAACCTTTTTCAAAATAGTACAGATTGATGCGAACAGTATTAAGCTTATGTACATCTAATAATGTATATATGCTTTTCTAACTTACATAATATTGATCCACATATATTGAGATAAATTGAAAAATACACAAACAAGTACTTTCAGTTAATAGCATCGAAATTTTCACATATATTGTCTAACATTTCCGAGATTAAAGTGAACATAATGAAATCAGCTATAATTAAACACGAATCTCTGTAAAATCAAGTAAAGTGCTTCCTATACAAGTATATACGAATATAGTTATCCGAATATACTCCAATTCCTTCCCAAAAATAGACTTTGTGGTAATACGATATGTTTTGTTTATGCAAATTCGATCCAATATTATTTTAGGCAATTCTTTCCCTGTATGTAAAATATTTTGTATTGTTATTTTTTTAAATGTATCCGCTGAACTGTGAATTTGTATTTTGTACAATTTTAATCGCTTGCATCAAGTGAGAGTAAAATTCTAAGAAATTATTTGAAACCGCTTTTTAAATATATTATATACTAAGAATTTCACGAAACAATCACGAAATATAGTTATTCTTACGATATTTGTCGTTCATTCGGTTGAGTTCTTCCATTCCGAGCAAATTTTTGCAAATATTTTCTATGATCTCCCAGCACTTTACGATCATTGTCATAGGAACATACTAAATAATAGCTAAATCTGAGTTCGTAATAAACTTAAGCACCCCTCAAACGCACCTTCTTGAGTTTGCATTAAACTTAAGAACACCCCAATTACTCTCTTTAAGTATTTCTGCAGGCACAGAATTATCTTTTTTCGAATTTATCTCTATTCTGGGCAGCTAGAAATAACTCTTCGATACTTCTTATATATTACGAAGCCATGAGATACGCCTTCTTTCAATACCTCTACGACCCTCTATTTTTTTTGCCTTCAATAATCTCGTATAAAACTTTATGTCATTTAAGTTTTTAGTTATGTAAGTTCGCGTTTTGCTTACGTATTATTAGTTCATTTACCTTTGTGATTATCTACGTTTTACCAACGAGGCATTGAAATATTTCGTTTAGGTATTTGAAGAACGTTACCTTATTGTATTCATACAATAATAACAAGTAAGTTTCACCTGTATTATGTCACGCAAAGAAACCATTTCGGTTCCTGGAATATTCTGGAATATTCCCACATAAATATTTTATTCGGTTCATAAGTAGTAGGTACTTATACTTTTATATTAACTATTGACATCTATTAGAATCTTCTTATTTTCGACACCATCTTAGTCTAGTATCTACCTAATAATAAATTAACATTAACAATTTTCAAGAACTTCAATTAGATTGTCGCCAAATAAAATTGCAGTTTATTTTCATGAACAGGTGTTAATTATGGTAAAGATAAATTAGTATAGTATTAGACGCAGCCCACGGGGGCTAAGATTTATCAAAACACCAAGCCATACGAAAAGTGAAGTTAGTACTATAGTAGACTTAAATTAAGACTACATACAATTATGTTCTTAATTGAGACTGCAGCAAGTGTAACATCCCATGTTCTTTTTTTTTAGACGAAAAGTGTTCAAAAGAACCTAAATACATTATGAAATATCCTAAATGTAACCAATATGCTAGTTTTGTGGAGATGGAGTATACCGGAAGCAGGAAGAATCGAGGAATCGTTTAAAACTAGTACTTAAATTAGTACTAGTAAATAGTACAATATACTCTGTATTCATATAGTATCTAATATTTCATCATCAGAAAGGTACTGCTGCCAAAACCTCCAGACCGCACACCGCTATATTAGTATATATTACGTAACTGTACTGTAGCGATGCTGTCAGTTCTGAACATCCTAAATATTATTAACGTTTATTTTGGAAACCTTACGTAGCTAGTACATTCTTTGCTAACCAGATTCTATCGACTAATATAGCGGGCCGCATAGTTTTATAGGCCGTACACAACAGTTAATAATATGTTAAGCGGGCCATTTTAGCTATAAATAGCTAACATGGCCCAGTAAGCATTAAGAATGTGTCGTGAAAGTGAAGCAAAGAGTAAATAATTATATTGCTCTTTGAGGTGGAGTTAGTAGGCAGCGAGTGGTATCGCGGAAATTCACCACAGAAGTTCTAAAACTTAAAAAAATCAAATAAGGATTCTAACCAGGACACTGCAGACTGAGGAAACATATGACGAAAATTGGATTGTCAGATACCCCAGTCTGCAGATTTTGTTCAGAGGATAATGAAACACCCATCCACATCCTCTGTAACTGTGACGCACTCGCTCGCAACCGAAGTCTCATCCTCGGAGGTCCACTGCTGGACTCTGAGAAAGTGAGGCTTCTCACACCAAGACAAATCACTATTTCACTATCACAGCTCACTAGCTACATGACGCACCTAGGTCTTGAGAGTGAGATATGATACAGAAGGATGTCACAATAGATCTATTATGATCGCGGTGACACAAGGGATGTAAGGTCCCTTGACCTTTAAAAAAACTGTCATGCTACCGAATGTCTGCTTGTTAGGATAATTAACGTTTATTATTATGTACGTGAATTACACATACTTTTATTGTACTGAAATATTGTTAAAACTGAGAGATAGATATTTATACAATTCGTTTTTTTATCACTTAACATTAGACACAATACTCTACGTTCGATGAGTCTATTTGGATAAATCTGAAATCGAGATTTATTTCAATTATAAATGTGATGCAGCTCGACAAACTTAAGTTATCTTTTTGATTAAAAATTTAAGATAGCGGGCATAATGAAGACGCTCTGTAATAATTAGGCGTTTAAAATCTCATAAATTTTTCATAAAAAAGATTTAAAAAATTTAAGGACTTATTAGAAAAAATCTCTGCTCATGGCTATGACCGAGAAGTAAGAAAATTAATAAATACCAAAAGAAGATGTTTCTACATTCGTTAGACTGCTCATTGGTGGTGCATTTTTTCATTCTTTTATCTTATCATTCCTTTTACTGTAAATTTTTGTGGTCAATAAGTTTTATTAATGCTACTTTCCGTTTTTTATAACACCAAAATTATGTTATATGTTTATACTCACGAATTAATTTATTTTATATTAATTATCAAAACCTTGTCATTGTAACCGAGCGTGTATTAAAATGAACTAAATTCATTCATTCATCGCCCTCAACGCTCCTCTCGGGAGCACAGGGCAGAAACCAGCCTCCTCCATTCAGAGCGTCTCTGCGCCAATTGCGTCACCTCTTTCCACGACATTCCCTGCGCTCTGATGTCGTTATCATAGGAACGATGTATTGTGAAAGAGAATGAACTAAATAGATAATCATTATAGTCAAAATGTTGCGGGCCACAGATAAATAGTTTTACTGTAGAGTTTCTTGGTGAATAATAATATTTTGTTAAAACACATTCCACATGACTAACATTATCATAATTTTACCTACAATTCTGTAAAGAAGTTCTTTGTTCAAAACCTTTTACGTAAGTATGAAACTGTACATTATAATATTTTTATATTGTAATTGCATTGCATGGAGTTTGCCAACTCGACTCTCTTTTTCATTTCTTTTCTTGAATGCATTAGATATTATACCTAACATTTAGTATATTTTTACAATACCTCTGTTTTTATTCTCTTTATAATAACATTTTATAATAATTATAATAAATTGCACGACTTATACCCATTTTATATTGTTACTAAGGATAAAAGAAAATGTAATTAAGTAAATTTTCGAACATTACAAGAACTTTAAAACGTAACGAGATAAAGTTATCCACATTACTTTGTGATATTAATTTTCTCTGAAACTTTTTCACAAAGTAAAAATAACTTCGAAATTTAACGTTCTGTCAAATAATTACGTCCTTTCATTTTTTTTCTCGTTTGTAGCCTGAAGCTCTTACCCTAGGTACAGCAAAATAATTAAGGACACGGATATGATAGAAAGGAATATCAATTCGGATTCCCAAAACCTTATAAGTTGGTATCAATATGAGAAATCTTTTCTTTTCTTCTTCACTTCTTCACTCTTTGGAACCTAGACTTAAATAGAACTCCTCCATGTAGGACAATTTTGTGCTAATTGAGTCATTTATTCCACGTTAAACGTAGTTTTTTTTTCGTTTTACTGGATTTTTACACCTGCCTGGTGTTTCAGGAAGACATTCAACGATAGATTGTCAATGGTCTCGAACACAAGCATGGGGACAGTTGCTGTTAGTTGTCATATGTGCTCAACAGATGTCGAACTTTTTGAAAAAAGAATTAATAATGTGATTGGTGAACGTACCATGGGTAAAGTGCACTTAAACCAGCCTAAGCCGATTCGCAAGCGTCGGAACACCTTTCCTGTTTCGTACCAAAAGGAGTTTGCACAATCTTATAATTCTGCATTGATGAGGTGTCTGTTATTATTATACGTTATCTTTTACATTCTGCTTAGGGAATGCAATCTCGAGTAATTTTTCGAGATTTAATCTCGAAGCTAGGTAATTTCGTTTTTAAAATATCGTTCGAGATCTCTACCAAATCGATCGAGATCACAATCGAGATCGAGATTGAACGCGCATGAAAAATGTACCTACGCGTTTATCGATGCGCAACTGACTGATCAGTAGGCCTAGTCAAAACACATAGCGTTACGTTTTCGTTCAAACAAGACGAGGTTGCGAGAACGCGTCAATTTTCGTAGCTAAAATACACAAGTAGCTCCGAAAATTGACGCGTTCTCGCAATCTCGTCTTGTTTGAACGAAAACGAAACGAAAACGTAACGCTTAAATGTGTTTTGACTAGGCCCACTGAGCTATTACTATCAAAACATTAGATAGTTAACCAAGTAAAATACATCTAAAAACAACTCAGGCCAAGTGTATAATGGACGTAACTACAAGTAAATTGGCGGCATGGCGTTACTTCAAAAAAATCTGCGGATGCATTAACTGCTAAATGCAAGTTGTGCTGTGCTATTCATAAATGTACAAAAGGTTCACCAACAGGCTTAAATATACACTTAAAATCCATTTGTAAAATTGACACCAAACATTTGAATGCGAGCCGACATTTCTCAGCCGCCGGATATATTGCTACAGATATAAGGTGCCGCTTATTATAGTTGACGACACTTTGAACACACTATGCTACCTGAGAAGTTATTAACATTTGATTCTTTTTGTTATATCTTTTCTAATGTGCCTATTACATTCCCCAAATTTCAGTGCACAAAATGTTGTAGCTTGCTGAGTTTGTATAGTGTAAACGCATATCTGCCTTTACAAAGTCAGCATACTAAGATATTTTTAGTGCACTAAAATTTGGAGAATGTAATGAGACTCACATTTTCTTTAATAAAAGTTGTTTTTATAAATTTTTCCCAATTATTATTATGTTTTATTTACAAAATTATAACATTCACATAGGTAGGTAGTTTTTATTCAATTTATCATTAATTTTTGAACAAACAATGGGGTATTTTTAAAACGTAGTCTGATCTCGATTATCTCGAGATCTCGCGAAATCTCGTCGAATTATTTGACGAAATCTCGAATGACTCAAATTTTGGGACGAGATCTCGATTCGTCAATCTCGAGTCGAGATTGCATTCCCTAATTCTGCTACTGTTTTTGTAGAATAAAATGGGTGTTCTGAGCAAAAATGTCCATTGAACTACATTTTTTTCTGAATGACATTTTTCAATTTACAAATATGTATTGTATTTTGACTTTCATTCCTGCTTGATTACATCTTATTTATTTATTTACATATATTCACGGCGTTAGCCTTTAACATGTTAACAATCAAATCAGAATAGAGAACAACAACATAACAAAAAAATTACAATTAATGTGTCGAATCAAAAATAGTCATACTGGTAAAATAAATGTATATGATACAATTCTTATAAATATGTCAAACTAAAATATTCAAACAGGTCATTTTAAAAAGAGGATTCATAAATATAATATAGTCATACAAGTAAAAAAAGAGTACTGAGATAATTATTATTATTAATGTTATAAATACTTATACCTTTTTTTTACATTTTTAAAAAATGAGAGTACGGCAATTTGATAACTTTTACCTTTGTTAAATTTGCAAGTTTGTAATTTTTCACGATATATTTTTTTTTAAGATTAAATGAAAACATGATTTATTTCCAATCGCTAACCTTTTTCTTACACATCATAGACAGTATGGTAAAACTTTTCTGATGAAAGTTAAATAAAATCTCACTAGAATGTTTTTCAAAGGTTTTATTTAAAAAAAATCTTCCCCTATATTTACGTTACACATTTTTTCAATCAACCTTATTCCTTATAATGGAATTTTTCAAGCAACAGCTTTCCAATTTTCCACCTATTAAAATATTTTCCACTCCAATAATCCAAAACCTTGTAAAAAGTTTCGTGACACTGAAAACGAAAATCATTATGTGTGTTTGTTTTACGTAAAACCTTTTTGTGTGCTTTTAAATAATATTAATTTTGTGTAATTACATACATTCGTGCCCTTGAACATTTTTTTATTTAAGTATCGTGTTTCAAAATGTTTTCAACCGTTGATCAAACAATATATTTACATATTTAAATATTATATTAATAATATAATTTTAATACGTAATAATAAGATCTAAATATATTATGTAATTTATTCATTATCACATTTTCATTCATTGAAAAACATCTGTATTAATTTCTTTCAATTGTATTATGTTCATTGTTATCTCAATATATAGTGATGTTCTATCCATTTTTCTATTACGAAAACAAGACAAAATAAAATAAAAGATTTGACATTGACAATATCAAGTACGAGAATTTTAGCAAAATCTCTTTAACTCCAATAGTTTAACATTAATTTGATACAAGGATTAAAAATTAACTCAATTAATTTCAGGGAAACAATATTCAAGACTTGTTTGCATGTAAAGTATTTTTACTTTTTTTGTATTGATATCTATTTAAATACTTTTTAGTAGCTTATTTTCTCAAAATATGTTATGATAAATCGTGTGCTACGTGCTAAAAAAACTGATTGTTAAAATAATATCTCCCTATACTTCGCATGCATTTTGCTTACATTATTTATTCATATTTAAACCCTACATTTACCTTTTGATACTAATCTTACATTCCCCTTATTCAGATTACAAAATACTTCTCCCTGTTTATAAATATAAATATTCCCTTTATAGATTTCCACGAATTTTAAAAATAATCTTCGCTGAAACAAATTATTTATTTAAAAAAATTCTTTATCTTTTTGTATCTTTTCAGTCAATTGCTCCATCTTTGCCAGGAAAAAGAAACAATACAAGGACAAATATCTCGCCAAGCACAATGCAGTCTTCGACCAGTTGGATCTGGTGACATATGAAGAAGTTGTGAAATTACCTTGTAAGTATTATACTTATACCTAACTAACCTAACCAAAAATACTTTGTGATATTTTCCCTAACATTTAGTAATTATTTATGATCTTGTACCATCCAGATCTTAAATGTCTTAGTTTAAGGCGTTTTAATAAACTTCCAGATACAATTAGGTGTGATGATGTGTTGGTCTTCCGGAGAATGGTGAAATCGTATCTAGTTGATAAATCCTTCTACACAATTGACGAAATGCTGAATGAATAGATTTGTTTGATTGCTTTTTGTGTAATTGATTGGATATTTGACGTTGTAGATCCGGACTCTTTACATTCGCGCTTACAAAAATACTGAAATTCAATTTTTTATTGAACTTGAATTATTTCATGAACTGTTTTAATTTTAATAACTATGAAATATGTGATGAATTGTTTTGTTTATGTTTGACAAGTCCAAGTGCCTACATAGTAGGGGCTTTAGGACAATGAAAATAAATAAATAAATATCTTTATATGATCATGGAATCTCCCTTGAATGAAGTGACTAGTGGACTAGCCGTATATAATGAACACACAGGTCATCCTGTCTGTTCTAACAGTTTTCAAAATGTGTGGCATACCATCCATTAATATTTCCTTCAATCAATATTATATTAAGAAGCAGTTAACAGACAAGGTGCCTGAAAAATGTACCATTCATGATATTGTATAGAGGAGGGTAGTAAAGTAATTAGATAATTTACAATGTTGGAATGAGCCAATAAACAATGCTGTAATTTATGGAGTAGATTATATTAATCAAAATAAAAAGACAAAACTTTCTTTAAAAAAATTGGTTCGGTATCATTCACAGTATAATTAGAAATGTGTAGGTACACACGTTTTTTATACGAGCTCCTACATGCGTATAATATAGACTTTGAAAATATGATTATACATACTCGTTGCCGTTTGTAAACACTATTTTCAAAGTTTACGAGAGCGTGAATACCATTAAATTTGGAAAAATAAACAATACATTATTCCAATCCACACATAAATATTTGAGTCCGTTCGTATGTATGTATGTATGTATGTATGTATGTATGTACGTATGTCCTTAATGGACTCGGAAATTAGGAAAGACCGAAGTAAAATAATACACACTATACAAGGTCTCATCTTCTGGGCAGGTTTAAGGCTAAAAACATTTTAAATATCTTACGTATTGATAAAGATATTTTAATTTTAATGCGACCATGTCACAAAATTAGCAACAAAATGTATGTAAAATTAATGCAAGATTTAGTAAATAGCAATATTCACAGTCAAACATTTTTCATTGTATTGAATTAATATCAAAATGGATGTAACAATTAATACAACAATTCTGAAACTAAATATTTAGGGTTTATTTTCGTAATAAAATATCGTGTTTGCTAATGAGAAAAGCTCTTGAATTACGTGAATAAAAATTGCATATTTTTGACATATTGGGCTATTTTCATAATGGAAGACATTATGAAACCATAGAAAACTATACTGTAGAATAATAATAGTTTTACCTATAAAATCCATAAACAATGTTAAATGATTTTCAATGAGTGGGAACCTATTTATTTTCACCTAATATTTTTTACATAAATTATGAAATATTTGATAGTAAAATATTCTGAAATATTGAAGGATGCAGATAATCCATTTTTAAGGTTTTTTGGGAATAAAGAGTAAATACTTAGGTGACAATTTATTCTTGACTTTTTTAATTTCATAGCAAATACCCATTTATGCACTGGAAACCAAAAATACAAATTCGAATGTGGACAATTATAATATTTTAACATTTATGTGCCTACAATTTTTTAACGAAATGGGATGTTTACCCTTTTTTCTTATAGAAATTTGGGATGACAATCTTCGAGTTTTTACACATTTGGAAGAGGTTTTTAGCACTTTTTTCATGTAGGTACCTACCAATATGTGGGATTTCTTAACTTCAAGCTTTTTCATCGGGACGAGGTTCTTAGTACTTTTTTTTTCCATGTAGGTTCCTACTTATTATTTTTTTACATAAATGTGAACATCTGAGGTGCCAAACTTCAAGATTTTTCAATGGGAAGAGGTTTTTAGCACTTTTTTCGATATAGGTACCTACCTATTTTTTTTACCTAAGTATGGGCATGTGAGGTATCAAACTTCATGATTTTTCATTGGGAAGAGTTTTTCAGCACTTTTTTCGATGTAGGTACCTACCTATTTTTTTTACCTAAATATGGGCATGTGAGGTATCAAACTTCATGATTTTTCATTGGGAAGAGTTTTTCAGCACTTTTTTCGATGTAGGTACCTACCTATTTTTTTTACCTAAATATGGGCATGTGAGGTATCAAACTTCAAGATTTTTCATTAAGAAGAGATTTGCAATGCTTTTTATGATGTAGGTACCTACCTATTTATTGTTACTAAGATATAGGCATGTAGGGAGTCAAAAATTAAGTTTTCTCATTGGGAAGAGCTTTTTACTTCTTTTATCCACGTAAGTGCTTACTCCTTTTTTTTCAATAAGATTTTGTTGTTTTAACCCATGTATTTGCAAGGTTTTCTATTTAATTAAACCCGAGCGATGCCGGGTTACATACGCTTGTTCTAAATAAAACAGATAAATTTGAGATAATTGTATATTTCTTTGAGGCGACACGTAAATTGCTTTCTGAGCTGCGTGAAAAGTTACTACTACTACATAGTACTACTATTACTAAATCTCTGTATTCTTGTATTCAGTATTCTTGTTGTCTTTCCTCCCACAACCGACTGTACATATCCTCTTTGATTTGTTGTTTTACCTTAGGATTACTAATGTCTTGATTCGTGTGATTAACTACTTGAACAGACATATTTCACTTGGTTTCGGATGATCGCTTAAACGATACTATTTGTTATCAGTGAGATCCATTTTGTTACGTAAACAAAAATTGTTCAATAAATGGACTCTTCTGATATTTCATTACATGCTTTTACAGTTTTATTTGTATAAGGAAATGTTTGCATTTCCAAATTTCCTTCGAATAAGAAAATATGGAACTGTATCAATTTGAACACCAATCCGCCTGATAAAATTCAAAATTACCAACGAAATTGTCGCTGGTTATTTTTGTCGGTAATGTCATTGAATTCGTCGAGTTGAGTTGAGTTCGTCGGTAGCCTGGAGGTAGAGTCTCGGCCTCGTGAACAAGGGGTCCGTGGTTCAATCCCAGGTCTCGACAAACTCCCCTTTCACGACACAAGCTTTTAGCTTAGTGACAAAGGTGTACAAGGTTGTATTTGGGTTTATAACAAAAACCCAGATATAACTTAAAAAAAAAAAAATTCGACAAGTTTTTGGTATTTTTAATTTTAGTGAAAAGATGAGCTAGTTTTTTTTACTGTTTCAAAAGAAAGTTTTTATGGATTTTTTGATTGCTATACTTGATTACAATACCCGTCTCTCAATCAATCAAAAAATCCATAAAAACTTTTTGAAACAGTCAATAAAACTGGCTAATGTCATTGACAACTACTTGCAAAGTAATTCAAATTATGGGTGAATGTATTAAAAATATAACTACAAAAAAATATTTTGAAAATATGGCACTGTCGAGGTAGGTATCAATAATAAACAAAGTGATATGTACCTACATTATTAAAGAGAAACAGTTAGGTTGGAGATAGTGGACAATTTGTAAAAGTAAATGGTAAAAGTAAAAGTAAATTAAGAATTATTAATGTGTAAATTTAACTTTTTCAGTATCTGATCCAGCGTTCCAGAGAAAGACACTAGTTCTTCTTGGTGCTCATGGAGTTGGCAGACGGCACATCAAGAATACCCTCATAGCCAAGCATCCTGATCAATACGCTTACCCAATACCACGTAAGTTTAATAAAAACTTTACACAAGTTTTCATAGTTATATAATACGAGTATAATACCATCTATGTAGATTTTCTTGGAAGGATATGCCTTGTCCATCCATCCTTTAAAAGATTCTTTTGTTCACTGTAAATCTTTAGCGGTTCTAAAAAATAAAATAGCGCACAAAGTAGTGATAACTTAGTACTATATTAAACAGTTTTTCATAACTAGGTAAATTATTATGTATAAACTAATGATTATATAGGTAGGTATAACTTAAGTAGGTACTCATACTCAATCCAAAATAAATAGCAAAATCTTTTGACCTGTTGAAGTTGTGAGGATTGAAGCAGTTACTTCATAAATGATCTTGTGAAACTTTTGATCTTAATTTTTGGAATAGTGGTGTAACGAATGTGTGATTTTGAATATTCGCGAATGCGAATATTTGTCGCCCACATTCGCGAATGCGAATATATGTAGACATGCTTAAATTTCTATAATTGCTCGAACATTAAAATTTCTACCCCCCGTCGCCGAATGTTCAAAATGGTATAGGAATTTAAAATATTTCAAAACTCCTCGGTTTTCTTAAAGAATATTTTCTTGCAGAACCTTCTTCTACAATGTACCGGGTAAGTATCCGGTACTTTTACCGAATATCCAATAGGTACTCTTTTACCAAAATAATATTCGCAAAACATTCGCATATTTTTTTGCAAATACGAATGCGAATACTTCGAAATCTGCGAATACCAATATTCATTACATCACTATTTTGGAATATTAAAAAAATAATGAATGTATAATATTGTGGGCCTGAATAGATTTATCCCTTGAATCAAGAAAACAACGTTAATATCATGGTGTTTTTTATTGGCCTTCCTTTTGCCGTAATTAAACAATAATAAAATAAAATGATCCATTTTATCTTCATCTAAGCATTTTTCTAACCAAGTAGTTCTCTTCCCGTGTTTTGATGTTTGACTGTGAATTTTAAGAAGCTTGTTTCAAGTTAATGTTTGTTTATTTATTTCAGATACAACTAGAGCACCCAGAAATGATGAGGAGAATGGAAGAAACTATTACTTTGTCTCTCATGATGAGATGATGGCTGACATCGCGGCTAACGAATATCTGGAATACGGTGAGTTCATCTACATTTTTTAATGAATTATCTGCTGTACTCGCCTTGGATAACCCCAAATAGATTAAAAGTTGAAGTGTTGGGAGCCTTTCAAAGTAGGTAGATATACCCTTCTGCAGAAAACATAAATATGTACAGTTAAGTGCTGGGCTATCCAGGAAGAAAGTCACCTATTAATATTTTTATGTCCACTGATGGAGGAGGGCTGTAGTCTTGAAAAACTAATTTTGGTATATAATAAGGCAATGTCTGTTGTCTTTTATTGATGTAGAAAAAGTGAGACCATAAGTAAAGGTTTATCTCCTAAATGGATCATAACTCAAAAATATCTCAGATTTTTTATTGAATCTCTATCCTTCTCAATGTCCAAAACCTAGTAAACACTCCAATTTTAAGTCTTCTAAGCGTTAAGTAAATACTTCCTTTTTCATTTCTGGAGGTATAAAAAAATTACGCTTGTATTTGAAAATAGCTATGTAAATAATTTTAAAACTCAAACTTATTCTTTGTCCTTATATTGTATGTGGATCCTAAATAAATTTGTTTATTTCATCCCTTTTTCTTGCAAGGCCTCTTTTACTTTTATTAAAATTGGTTGAGCATTAAGAAAATTAGAATTGATAATCTGGAAACATCTTCCAACCCCTAGTTCTTAGTATTTTTTTATCTCTCCAAGATTGAAAAATACATTAAAAACATAAATATTCAAAGAAATCGAAATAAATAAGGTAATTTTGTCTATGAAGATATTAAAATAGATTTCTGTGTATTTTTTTAATGAATGTGAACTCTTGCTAAGCCCAAGTAACCCTATTCCCTTTTTCATTTTGAATGTTACATAGAGAAATATATATTATCTACCTATAGTGAGTTACAATCCATTGGATTGGTCTGCAACAGGTTTGGATTTTCTTCTCCATTCCTCCCTATTTTTAGCTAGTCTCTTTAGTTCTTTAGAGAAATATTCAATGGTAAATAATAATAACTGGCATCTTTGCTGGTTTACTAATTGTAATTGATTTGGCTATGTACCTACCTATTGTTATTTATGTTATAACTATATACCTATTTGTAAGAAAAAATAAGTAAAATAAATCATTTACCTTCATAATTACATTATATTTTCTGAAAAGAAGGTAGCTTGCTTAAGATAAAAATATATATTTTGTCATCGAATAATATTTCTAATACTATGATATTGTTGTCATTAAAATAAAATATTGTCAAAGACGGTTATCTTGGAAACCAATAACATTATAGAAATACGCCAAAATCACAATAACTACAGATACTTAGGAAGCCTGCAAGTATACAGCCTAATTTATGGTATAAATCATAGATAAAAGCACTGACACCTACATATTAATTGTTTCATTCTTTTTCCAGGCACCCATGAAGATGCTATGTATGGTACCAAATTAGAAACTATTAGACGAATTCACGCAGAGAGAAAGATGGCAATCTTAGATGTGGAACCACAAGCCCTCAAGATCTTACGAACTGCTGAATTCGCACCATATGTTGTGTTCATTGCTGCTCCATCCATACAAAATTTGACAGATGTAAGTCTATATTTTTTTTATGTTTGATCCAAGATGTTTCATAAGAACATGTACATTTTTCACCATTCAACTGATTGATTTATAGTTAAATGTAAATAGCTAATACAATAATATACTGACTTGTTTTTTTTAAATATTGTGCAACAATACTTTCAGAAAGAGCATACCTAATGAGAACTACATAACTTCACTTCGTGGCCATAATTCGACTTAATGTAGTGTTGTCCCGACATACAGAAATTGTTGACTGTTTAGTATGAAATGAATATGAATATTTTTTTTTTTCAGTATGATGGCAGTCTGGAACGTCTTGCTAAAGAATCAGAACAACTTCGTCAAATGTACGGTCATTACTTTGACCTTACTATTGTAAACAATGATATTGAAGAGACGATAGCAACATTGGAGACTGCCATTGAGCGCGTCCACACGACACCGCAATGGATCCCAGTTAGTTGGGTGTACTGACCCCCGTGTGATAGCGCCGCAGCTGCAGCGGCCGCCGCGCTTCTTCTAGGGGACTTCCACTATCTGTAGAACTTCCCCAGATTAGGCGCATCTATGAAATGAAAGGATACGGAACCACCTGAATGTGACCCTGATTTGATTCACCTATTATTAAAACATGTTACAGAAAATACATTATATACATTAATATGATCATTGGACCTCATATAAATTTCTTGTTATTCTCCAACCAACTACTTTAATAACATCTTTGCACATAAACCTCCCCTTTAACTTTTCACTTGTTACATCCACTTCCTTCTTGCGATATTTCTTAGATCATCCGACCATTCAACTAAATACCTTCCAACCTCACGTGAACAATTATCTTTACCTATTCCACAAAAGATAGAATCGCCACTGTTCATAAGTAACAACCTTGTCAGAACTGTGAACTAATGAATTTCCTCTTAACATTTCTTTACTATTGTAAATAAATACAAGAGAAAATATGAAACTTATTGTTTTATCTTTTTTCTTTTCCATATTAACGGAGAAAAGAATTTGATAAATAACATTAATACATTAATTTGGTTAGGAGACACTGAAGAAACTATTATCAAATTACTTCCACCAGTGTCAAAAAAATAGTAATATTATCTTTAAATTGTGTTTTTATTCCTTATCTGAGGTCATAATCATGTAACTAAAGTATTTTCTGTACGCGTTTTGTAAAACCAAATGAATCAAATTATTTTGCATGTTACTTACCTTCTTTGTCACCATAAGTACACTTATGTAAGTTAGTGACACCATCACTGTCACATAAGTATACATTAGTTACATAAATTTATGACACCTTCACTCACCAACTCTTATATGGCAACACTATTCACCTGGTATGACACTCACAACAATCATGTATACCTACTTTAAATTTAGTGACCCTTATGTGTCAACTCAAGTTCTATTCAGTTGCCAAGGAAGGAATAATGTAATGTTTTTACCCTCTATTTTTCCAAATGGAGAAAAAAAGAGATAAATAAAACATTTGTTTATTCGTTCATAGTTCCCTGGTCTAGACGCACCAATGTCACTTTTTGTTTAATTCTTTAGTGACAACATTCCAATGCGACTCTTAATAACTTAGTCACTCCCACTTCCACCTGAGCTTACATCTTATTCAATTGACAAACTAAACAATCTACACAGATGTTTGTCACTAACTATCATATAAAATTAATCATTGTGCTTGTATAAATTATTATTAGTAGGTATACCACCTCGTAAAAAGTATTCATTGCTTACATGAAATGTTCACATTCATGACAAAAGCACCTTAGACACTCTTTGCTCATTACATTTTGTATTATTACTTTATAAAATAGTAACTCATCTGTCATATTGTATGCAACAGTGCTTATCATTTATATAACACAACACAAACATATTATTATTTAAATAGTTGTTTGTATGATAAATTAAATCATATTTAATTCAATATTGATAATCACAGGGTCTTTTATTTTCATGAATCAAATATTGTCTCTTAAAAATATTCACAAATATTATTCGTTCTATATTTGTTTGTTTTTTATTTACACAATCTCATCAACATAATTGAAATTGTGTAGGTATATATTATCTCATCAGAGATACTTTAATCAATCACAAATATTTCCCTGTAATTCTAGAACAGTAGGCAAATCAAGATGTGTAGATTGTCTTAATGTAAAATTTTATGCACACTTTGTTTTCAACGCACAACAATGATTGTTTTGGCTTTGTTTAGAAAATTGTTTTTTTTCTAATGTTCCAGTTCATTTATGTATATCAACATTTTTTTTCTACGATTTACTCGTTATATTCACAAAGATTTAGAGTTTTAGATATTATACATATGATATTTTTCATGCGATGAGGTAAGAAGTTTTTTTCAAGTAATTACCCGATTCGTAGGGACGATTGCCAAAATTTTGCTAAAGATCTTTGAGGGGGGCTTGTCAAAAATAATTGAGACTTTTATCTCATCGCATGAATTTTTTCCAAATCTTGGTGTATTATAATTGGGTTTCTGATTATAATTGCAGCAATATAAGAACTGACATAATTTTATTATTGATTTTAAAACTTAAAGCATTTTCTATTGCTGTAGACTATTCTTCAATTGCTTATTCAAATAATTATCTTTTTTCTAGTCATCCTATACATCCTGTAAAATGCATCCATACATAAAATTGTATCTAATAAATATAAAATAATATGAAATCATAAAATTTTCCAATATTTTCACATTCCACATACTTAGAGCACTTTAGAAGAAACAATGTGCTAAATATATGTCTGAATTGATTATATAATATTGTATCTCATTTAAAATTAAGAATGTCTTCTAAAAAGTGATAATTAAATTAATATTATTATTGTACATATATTTTGGAAAATTGATTGGCATCATAAATATGTATCGGAACTCTCTTAGAAGGTAGGCCCCATTGTTGTCAAATGTGACATTTTATAGAAAAAGTAATATTCACAAAATTGTTGCCACATATAGAATTATTTTTTGGTCACCACGTTAAATTATTTCCTGATATTTTTTCTTTTTTGAGGTTTACCAAGCATTAAAATCAAATAAAATCTACTTCGAATACAAATTTCCTCAAGTTTATATTCGAAATAGATTTTATTTTTGACCGTTTTATTTAATTTTTGCTGGAAAAAATAAAATAAAATCCGGCAAAAATAAAATCTACTTTAATTAAAAAAATTTCTTAAGTTTATATTCGAATTAGATTTTATTTTTGCCCGATTTTTTTTTTATTTTTGCAAATAAAAAAGAAAAAATATATTTCGCCAAAAAATCCACATAATATTATTGTACCAACATTTCTCCTCCATAGAAAACTATATTTGACAGATATCTGACATTGGGGCCTATGATCTCAATGAGTTCATTATTATTATTATATTTGATCTAAGTCATACTTAACCCTTATCTGGATTTTAATACATTCCATTTCATGAATATCTTGTAAAACATTTCATTTTATTTCATTGCTAAATAATTTTCTATTTAAAAATAAATTGAACTTCAAACATTTGCCACCTTTTTAACAAACATCCAAAGAATACCAATGTATTCATGAAGGGGCTTGACAGTTTACAGAAACATTCAAATCAGTGTGACCAGATTTTATTTTCAAAAACTACTAAATGGGGAAATCAAAAACTACCAAAAACTACTAAATTCTTAAAATGGTATAGGAATTTGAAGTATTTCAAGAACTCCTCGGTTTTGTTAAACAATATTTTATCACAGTACCTTTTTACCGGGTATTTGTACCGACTGTTGTTACTTTTCGGGTATTTTTATACCGAGTACTGAAAAAAGTTACTCGCTTGAATTTCTACCCCCCGTCGCCGAATTTTCAAAATGGTATAGGAATTTGAAGTATTTCAAAAACTCCTCGGTTTTCTTCAACAATTTTTTCTCGCAGTACCTTTTTCCAAAATGTACCCAGTATTTGTACCGATAATTATTTTCGAATCAGTAAGTATTGGGTACTTTTCCCAAGTACCCGATAATTTATCTACCAATTACCGACTAAATACAAAAACTACCAAAAACTACTAAAAACTACCAAAGAAATAAAAACTACTAAACATATTTGCAAATGCCTCAAAAACTACCAAAAAGGTAGGAAACTACCAAAACTGGTCACACTGATTCAAATCCATAGATATCAAGCATATCAGTTTCGATTTGCCAGCTTGATAGTAATAGTAATAATAAATGCAGAATAAATTAGGGAAGTGATGAACCACTGATGAGAGTAAAATACATATGGCATTTTTTATTTGATCTATGGTTCGTCTCATGCTTAATTTGTTCCACGTTTATTAATAAGATAGTAAAAGGTCGGAATACAAACTTGCGCATTCTAAAGATGGCATTCTCATGAATGTTTTCTGAGGTGAATACCTATCAATATTGACTAAATAACAATACCACTCATTGAAACATTAATCTTTGTCTATGTGTGTAATTCTGTAATATTTTATAATCTATTTTATGAAAAAAGTTACCTTATGGTGTCATTCTTTATTTATTAATGTTTTCTTCAGTAGATATTTTGCATAAATTATACATATTAAATTATTGTTTATTTATTGCGATCAACAGACCTATTATGTATCTCAGCTAAAAGCAGTTTTCTCTCATAAATCATTTTGGGGCAGTCCTTTTAATAAAACAAAAACATTTCTACTTAAGCATACTATAATTATAACAGTCAATAGACCATTAAAAGATGACATCACAGAAAAATGATTGGAGGGCAGAGTCCCAACACAACGGAACAAAAACAAAACAAACAAAAGTGTTTACCAACATGACCATAGTATATTATTCAATCGTTCAAAGATTAACGTAACGTTAAATAATATGCTTTCCCTAAAAGGTAATAAGGTATATGTTTCCATAAAAGGATAAAGTGTACCACGTGAAAGAAAAAGCTTGAGGTGGTCTCTTTCTAACTGCGTAGTTCTGACTATGCGTGAAAATGAGATAAAGTACCATAACTCATGCTATCTCAGATAGTAAATTACTTCAAAGAAGAGTGTTGTTATGTATTAAATCCTTGCAACTGTCAGGGTTGCAAAATCACTCAATATTGGGTGGAACGCCTAAAGAATACCTAATAATAAAAAAAAACTCTCAGTGTCGTTTTTGTTACTATTTTGTCATCTGACTTGACATCTTTTTTCTCTTATGGCGTAACATCCTACAAGGATGATTTGCGCAATTTGACTTTCAACTGTCATAACAATCGAACATGTGTTACGGTGTGCCCTCCAAGCAAAAGCAAATCCATAGACAAGACCATGTGACTTTTAATGGTCTATACTAAAGCACTGACAGCACTGTACCTTCTTATAAAGATGTCATACTTTTTACTGATTTATGATACTGCTATTACTATCAAAAGATACATAACAGGGTAGCTGTTTATTTCTATAATCACCCTACTCACAGTCATAGAAAAATTGCTATTCTAGTTAACATTATTACCGGCTGTCAATTGTTCATGGTGCATTCTGACTTTGAAACATCAGTGGGTATCACATTAATATTTTACGAAATTAATCCATTTTTGGGTTATTCTCTCATATTTTTTACACAGTAAATAAACAGGAAACCTTTAGTAAATATTGTCTTAAATGTAACCTGATCAATGTTTTTTTTAGGGGGAATTTGGTACTTGATATAATTAATCGATTATGGTAATCCACCCGATTTGAGTGATTTGATAGTAATGTTCAGTGATAAATAAATTTTATATGTTTGTGACAGCTAGTATTTGTTAAATTTTAAAATGACATAAATAAATTTTCATTGATTAAAATTTTAAATTTTCTCTATAATATTGAGTGCCATAGAACAAATTATTTTGAGTGAAAATTTTTGGTTTGTCAAGTACTTGTCATAAACCAGACATGCCTAGTAAACCAGATTTGAATTCATATTTTCTGTGAATATGTATTTTGTTATATAGTTTTTGTTAACAATTAAAAGGGGTCGATCTCTTTTAATTTACTTGAAAAAAATTAACAATTTATTTTAACAACTTCTTTTTCACTGTAAATTATGTATTAACTATCCTAGATATCCCAAAAATATTGTTAACACCTACCCAAAACTTTATCTAAATCAATAAGTGTGTATCCAAGGTAGCGAAATTTACAATTTTATTCATTACTATATCATAATAAAAATCTAATCTTTATAATGAACTTTAAATAGCACAAAATAATGTATAAATATTAACAACATGTCTTAATTATGTATGTACTACTAAAAACTATTAAATCAAGATTAAAAACATATTTTTCTTAATTCTTTCTAAATACTTATATACTTATCACACACTTCAGAAAAATTATCGTACATTGAAAAAAATCATGTTAATATTAGTCACCCAGATCCATAAAGCAACAGCTCGAAATACAAATTTTCCGAGTTGTGGCATGTCAAACTTTGAAGCACCATCGCTTTGAACCAAAACCACAGACAAGTGTGTTCTTCTGACATAAAAAAATATTCAAATTTTAGAACAGTTTGTCTGTGGATCGAAGGAATATTACTTAATGTGTACATTTTGATAGAGCTGGGTGATTAATATGTTCATATTGTTCATTCAATTTGTATAAATATACATTATTTTTATTTTTTTAACATAATTATTGGCATCTAGCATTTTAACCATTGTTTTAATTATTAGAGAATTTATAATTGTGTATTGACAATTTTGTTGTAGATTGTTGACGAATTTGTTTATTGTTTTTATTGTTTAGTTATATATATATATATTGATATAATCATGACTGTTTTATGTATGAAAATAAGATATTTTTGGAATATTAATAAATTGCATTTATAATTATGTTATACTATGCATACATTCCAATGTAAATGGCACAATTTTTTTAGGGAATGATCGTCAATTCCATAAGCCAACCACTCGTAATACATCTATTCCAAAATATTGGGTGTCATATTTTTGAGATAGTATGATGGACAACTCAAACAAACTTAAATAAATAATTAAACAAAGGTGTGCATATAAGATATATTAAATTTGTGTTTGAGAAATCTCTAGTTGTTGACTTATCAAACTGATCAGTCAATATATTTTGATTGTTAATATCGTCTATATTATTTGATTTTGATTATTTACTAATTTTGTACTTATAATAGGTATTCAATTTTTATATTTTTTCTTATATTTTGAAAATATCTTATTTCCAAAAGCATTAGAATTATTACATTTAATTATATGTTATACCTAATGATTAATTCATAATTATAAATCTTTTATCTGAAATAGTGTTATAATTAATAATTTAAAATAATTAATGAAAATATAATAAATTAGGTAAAAAACATATAAACATACTCATTATTTACCTATTATTATTATTATTACTATTAATAAACTTTGAATTTAGTGAAATTCACCATTAAATATTAAAAATATGAATTAAAATAATTATTATTGTAGATGAATAGAAATATTATAAATATATTATTATATTTAAAAAAAAATAATAAAAAGGAAAATCGTTTAAATATTTAGTATGATAATGAAAGTTATACTTAATATTATTATTATATTTAATTATGAATTAAATTTAAAAATAATAAATTAAATTGGTGTTTCTGTTATTTGTTGATTTTTTTGTAAGTACAATTTTAAACATGTTACATAATGATAAATATTCTTATTATTTTTTTAATATTACATTCCTTCTTGTTTTTCGTGATTTATTTTTAAAAATCAATATTACTTCCAAAAATACTAGTCTATCAATTAGGTACTGTGTTATTCTTTTAATTTTAATCAACTGAAAATTATTTTTGGATTTATTTATTTTTTTATTTGATTATCTTTTATTTTTGTAATCATATTTTCGATTCTGTTGACATTTAAAACAAAAAAAAAAAATTTTTTTTTGTTATTTTATTTATTATATCCGCACAAATAATAAAATAATGAATGGTATATTTTTTTTATTATTTTATTATTATCATTATTATCTTGTATTGAATCTTTTCTACCATGTGTAAAAATTAGCATAAATTCTTTTACCAATTGTCTTGTTCTTTTATTATTTTTTAATGTGTATTGTTTTTATTGAATTACATTTGTTATTCTTTGCTTATTACTTAATATTATTAATGCAATATGTTATTATGAGTACTTTAATAGGTAGGTAATTTAATATGAAAACATAAAATGATATATATTATAAATTATATAAAATGATACAGGATAAGTGTTCAGAAATGAAAAACAATTGAAAAATTGATATAAAATAAAAGGCAGATAATTCCATAATATTATAATGGGTTGTTTTGTTTAATTTATTATATTATTATCCTTTTCTTCATCATCACGATTGTGGAAATGATTACCGAAGGCATAAATGGTAGAGACAGCTGGCAGACCAAGAAGCATCTATATGAATCGAGTGAAGAAGGGCACAAACTGTGGTACTTATTAGGTAGAACTAAAGAGACTGGCAGAAAATAGGGTTTTATAGAAAAGAAAATCCAAACTTGTTGCGGACCATTCCAATGGACTGTAATTGGTAAATAACTTTATACACATAATATTATGTATCATGGTAGGTATGATTTAATCTGAAGATAAGCATCAATTTCAAACTAGAAAAGAGAGTATTAGGTATCCCGACGCTTACGAATCGGCTCTGGCTGGCTTATCCGCTTTATATCATGGCAACATTCTCCAATTCCACATCTATATATATATATGAAAGACTGTGTGATATAATTTTCATCCAGAATGCATGTGTAACATGCATTCCATGAATGAAAGATCATATGATTTTACGCAGAAGATAATATGAGGTGAAAATTTTATTCCATTTCACTGCGTACAGTTGGGCAGAGACTTGACTCATGCCTTTGCATATGGAACGAGACTCGGCCCATCTCGTTCCATATGCAAAGGCATGAGTCAAGTCTTTATCGCAAAGTTATCTACCGCAATTCCATTGTATAAACTAAATTTAGACACACACGGGCAGGTGAAGCTTTAAATAAATCACAAAATAAATTATAAATTTTTATTTAGTTACACATTTAAAGTTCTCTAGCAATTCTATTGTATAAATGTAATGTAGACATGCAAGGGTGTTTCCAGAAAACTTCCAAAGGCGGACAAAATATATATCTCGTTTTATCTGATGCAAGCTAAGTCTTGAAATTTACGCGAAGAAAGTAAGTATCCTATTTTAGCCTTTTTTCAGGATAGATAATGAATTCTTTTATAGTCTTCTGAACATCGCATCTGTAGTTACGTTCTCCGTTATACGTCACACAGCTACGGACGCAATTCTCACCCGAAAAATATTTTGTTCCATATAATCTTTGACACTCGATGCAGATTTTAGCGCAATTAGCTTAAAAAAATTCAAAAATAATCTAAGATTAGTGAAAATACATAGCTGTATGAAATGACAAAAGCACAAAGATCTTGAACACAACTGAATTATTGTATCCTAAAATATAAGAGATTGGTGATAATTGTTGAAGAGGCCAATATCCACAAGCTGTTAAACTATTAATATTGCCTGTTTGTGGGGAATGAACATATTCTAAAGTATCAGCCGAGAATGGGCAAGTTGAGCTGATGATTTAAGGAAAATGCCAGGATGAAGTGGATGAATGAAGTATGGCTTGGGATGTTGGTTTTAACCCGAATCATATCTAGAATCTTAGAAAAATCAAATTTATTTAGATTAATTATGTTCTTGCAAAGAAACAGTGGCCTTAATTCAAAAATTTCAAATTCGTTTATTTCCTCAAAAATAAGCATATACAATCAAATATATTTCAAATATCCATAATATATGCCAATAAAAGTAATTCCACTTTGCCACCTAACTAGGCAAATGTCGAGGCTGACAATACAATCAGTAATATATGTGCAAGAAACAAATTTCTTTCTTTCTTTTTTTTCCGGCAAGGCACCCGACATCGAGTGAATTATGAAGAAACAAATTTAGACATCTAATACATACATACACAGACACACAAATACACATGCAGACATTAAATAATATAAAATGGATATGGACTAGTGATGTTACGAATGTGTGATTTTGGATATTCGCGAATGCGAATGTGAATGCGAATATTAATTGTTGCCGACATTCGCGAATACGAATGCGAATAGCGAATTCTAACTTGCTTAGATTTCTACAATATTGCTCAATCATTAAAATTTCTACCCCCCCCCCCCCCCCCCGTCGCCGAATTTTCAGTGGTTTAGGAATTTAAAATATTTCAAAACTCCTCGGTTTTCTTAGAGAACATTTTCTTGCAGTACCTTTTTTTACAATGTACCGGGTAAGTATCCGGTACTTTTACCAAATATCCGATACTTTATTACCGAAATAATATTCGCAAAACATTCGCATATTTTTTTGCAAATACGAATGCGAATGCGAATACTTTTAAATATGCGAATACGAATATTCGTTACATCACTAATATGGACAATTGTATTTATAGTGGAAGTTTAATAAACAATTGACCGGAAATGGATGAAAAGGAAAAATATAAATACAAGTTTTACTTACCGGTTTTCTTAGGAACTGCAATGACATCACATTTCAAATCTTCAAGAGAAGAAACTTCATTGGTCAATATCACTAATACTGTGATTGTAATAAAAGCAAACATGATTCCGTTGGACTTGGAGCCGTACATTGTTCTGCAAATCAATCTAAAACAAATTGCAAAGGCAATAAGTATAATTTGAAACGTTTTGGGGTTTCATGGTAAGTTTGAATCTGGCAATATTTTTTGCCAAGTATTGATTTATTTACATAATTCTGCTACCGGTTTTCTAATTTCTAACTCGTGAATATATAGTGAGTACCTACACAGTGATAAGGGCGTCCCTAGAATCTTTTCTAAATTTCAAAATCTAGCTAAGGAATTTAGGTGAATACCTCACTTTTTCAAATTTTCTATTAAGTGTGGAAACTTGGAATATTCTTAGAACAACAATACAAAAGAAAGGACATACTTGAGGAATGCGAAGCACTAGAGACAGAATTTTACATAGAAAATTATAGAGATGATATCTTAAGAACTAAATTTGATAATGCCTTATCAAAGTTGAAAGACGGCAAAGCACCAGGTATTGACCTAATCCTGTCAGAGTTCATTAAATGTGCTGAAAGTGGCATACTTAACACATTGTATAAGCTTGTCTGCAAAATATGTGACACGAGAGACCTGACGATTTTGCCAAATGTCTCAAACTAGACCTACCTAAAAAAACATACACAACGAAGTGCGAATAACATAGAACGTCAAGCATGATATCATCACATGCTTCTTAGATACCTACTCACCAATATTATAATGAAAAGGGCGGAAAAAAAATCAGCAGATTAATTTGGATTCCGTAAAGAGACAGGTACAAGAGATGCAAAATTGAGTTCAAGACTTGCTGTAGTAAAGAAAATGAAAATAAATAAAACACATAGGTATATAACTAGCAGTCATCGACCTAGAAAAGGCATTCGATAAGGTAGAATGGAAACACCATTTTAACACTCTAAACCAGATAGGAATGAGTTAATAATATGAAGATAGAAGAGCGATCTGGAACTTATACAGGAATGAAATGGCTATAATATAAAATAGAGACAGCTGCGTAGAAGCTAGGGTCAAACAAAGTATGAGAGAGAAATGATCAATGTCGCCAGCACTGAGAGAAGAAATGAAGAACTGGACTAAAGGTAAATATAAAAAAAAAAACATTGTCATGATTCGATATGCTGATGATAAAGCACTACTCGCAGAATCAGAGAATAAGCTGAATGAATCCTTAAGAAGAATGAATAACATGAAAATAATTTAAAATAAAATTTATGGTCGTTGAAGAGATGAGGCATTGAAGGAGACCCACCGTCCACGAAGAGATGAGGCAACTGCGAATATTGCCATAAATGGAGTGAGTATCACACAAGTAAGAGAATTCGTGTACTTGGGTAGCAGAATAAATCAGGATGAACGCTCCAAATCTGAAATCGAGGTGTTAATCGTTCTAGACGAAAGTAAGCAACTTCTTAAAAAAAATTCAACCAAGAAAAAGCAAACTGGATTGGCCACAACATCTGACACCCAGGTTTGCTCATCACCATCGTGGAGGGCAAGACCGTAGGCAGAAATGGTAGAGACCGACCAAGGTACACCTATATGGACCAAATGAAGAAGGACATGAACTGTGGCACATACGTACCTATAACTAAAGAGACTAGCAGAAAATAGGGAGGAATGGAGAAGAAAATCCAAATTTGTTGCAGACCAATCCAATGGACTGTAACTCACTATATATGCAACGTTTTCAAATTACAATATCAGAAAGTGAAGAATCACGAATAAGACATTCAACATCTTCAATTCAATGACGAGGGCCGGGTGTCACCCGTTCTGAATGTCTTTTTAAATAACACGCAGAAGAGGACTGTCACGTTTATAACCATCGTTTTGTTTGCTGACTACTCCACTTGTGGAAGATACCGTGATGGTATCGATAGATAAATGTTCGTACTTATCTTGGTTCCAATGTTATTTTCAATTGTGAAACTATTGAGAAAAGTTTCAAATGCAATGTACAGTTCGTGTACAGCATATATTTAAATAGTTTCTTAATCATATCCCCACCACAATTTATTAAGTATAATCATTTTCGAGAAATTAATTATTTTTTACGATTATTAAATCTAATTAAAGAGGATAAAATCAATAATCAAATATGTACGGTATATTAGCTTGACAAACTGATTACTTTTTAAACAATTAATATCAAGAACTGAAAAGTAATGATATTAAAAAAAATGGAAATGGAAGCGGAGGTAAGGTAAAGACAATTATTTACACCTATGTTGCTAGCAATTGCTTGAAGAAATTTAATTAACTCCTTACTTAAAAAATAATCAGATAACGATGGTGCGTGAAAATTAACAAATAGCATTAAAATTTATAAATATACTAGCGGTCCGCCTTGGCTTCGCATGGGTAGAAAGGTATTTTAAAAAATAATTTAGTTTTCATGTAGGTCTTAAAAAAACTTCTATTTTTTTACTCCTAATTTTTGTAAAAATTTCTACGTGAGCCGGGCTCACCCCCGGCTTTCCTAGAGGAGCTTGATGGTTGTTTTTACCTTCTGTGATTGTAGCTGTCACGGGCGAACTTATTTCTTCATCTTTTGTGCTGTCTTGTCTTGTCTCCCTTGGTGGAGAGTCTTAGGTCTGGGTGGGATGTCCCTTTGGGGAGGGAAGCGTTTTCATCGATCATCGACATCGGCTCCGGCATCGGCGGCCCTCGGTTTGCCGTCCTAAATACCCAATTAATGTTTCTGAACACCTCAGCTCGGCGTTCTGTACCAATGTGTATATCTTCTTCTTCTTGTGCCGCTCCTATCGGAGGTTGACGACCATCTCTTGATACTCTTCACGATCCTGGGTCAGTCTGATGAGGGTTGCTGCATCCGGTATTCCAAACCACTGCCGAAGATTCTTGAGCCATGATGCTCTTTTGCGCCCCGAACCCCGTCTGCCCTCTATCTTACCCTCTACTATAAGCTGCAGAAGGGCATATTTTTCTCCACGGAATATGTGACCAAAGTATGCGGCCTTTCGTCTTTTGACAGTGGTCATTAGCTCTCTAGTTAATGTGTATATATGTACTTATGTGAATGTGTATATTTTATATTGTTTTTTTATGCTTATTTGTTGATCTGGAAATGCTTTTACTGTTAATATATTTTATGTATGTATATACTTCTCTCGGCTAGAAAGAACATCGAAGGAGTGTAGTCAAATGATTCCGCACGTGGGGTTTTGGCTGGCCAGTCCTTCAGGCTGCCCATCATGGCACCTCTTGTGTGTAGAAATTTAATCGGATAAATGGAAGTCCCCAGACTTCTGAACTTTCCGAATGGACGCCCGTTTTCAATTTTCGATAAAGATTCTTCATTGCGACGTAGTTTTGATGCCCTCACCTGGGAACTATTTCTAGAAAGTTGAGATCTTGATCTTTGCGTAGTGAGCTGCGACCACGTTACTTTTTCTAATACTTACATTTTTAAACTCGTGATATCTTTCGAATGGAATGTCCAAATTGTATAATTCAAAAAGTTATATAAAAGTATTAAAACATTCTTGAACATGAAGTAATTTATTTTGATATAAGGATTAATACCAAGATACAAATAAAGAGACTTTTCTAGCGGCGGCATTTCAATTAAATTTTTAAAAGAAAAGAACGTTAATTGTGGCGTAACTATAATAGTTGAGAGTTGAGATGTATGCCGTCGCGAGATTTTTTCTAAATAATGATTTGTTCTGTAAAGTCGTAGTTAATTAATTTATTCTATCATCAATAGTTTCCGCATCGCACGCGATGTAAAGAATATTTGTGTTATTTTTTACACCTTGGGTTACATTGTTGGAGTTTTAGTAAGGATCCCTCATTTTTTTTGAAAACATAATATAACCTATGTTACCCGGATATAGTGTAGCTTCCCAAAAGTGAAAGAATTTTTCAAATCGGTTCGGTAGTTTAGGAGCCTACTCAATGTAAACAAACAATCAAATCTTTCTTCTTTGTATATTAGTATAGATTTAGATGGGCCAATCTATAAAAAAAAACATCATCGTTGATTTTGTATAACTCTCCGTGTTGCATTTTTTATTCAAATTAAAAATGTAGGTATTGCGTAAATAATTTTCTTCGTATTTTTTCCCCGTGATAGTAAAATATTTTAATAGCCTATCGGCTATTCCGGGCGGAGAAGAATCCAACAAATCAGAGGTCATTCAATTCGGTAGGTACAGCCATTCTTGAGTTATAAATGGTGCAACTAACGCGACTTCCTTTTATATAGGTATATACAAGAAGAAGAAGATATATGTTTTGCTGTATTTACTGTACCTATGTATTTTAGTATCTACATATTTATATGTATGTTTTGTATTTACAGTATATATTGTACTATCTATTTGTATATATGTATTATTTATTTAGTTTATTTATTTTTATTTTTTTTCTGATAACTAAGTACTTAAGAGTAGGTATGTATTATATATTTTAGTTTCTATGTATCAATTTAAAGACTCACTATTATTATTTTTTACTTTTATAATTGTTCTCAATTTGTCTTTTATTTTATTTTATTGGTATAGTTGGAAGTATCGCGTGTCGGCGATAAACTCGCTCATTGTGCAAAATTATTTGTTTATACTATGTTGTAACCTAATTATTTTTGTCTAAATATTTTGTACAATAAAGTTTATTATTATTTTCTTAGAGCTATAGTTTTATTTATACCCATGTTACCTTCTGGGATCGCAATGGCTTTGAACTAAGGTGATTTGATTACGAGCCGTCTTTTTGTCGATTTTAATAATAAAGCCCAATATCAGGTTTGTTTGTAAATAAATTAATAATGCTTTATTGATAGAATGTAATATCAAAATAGCATTCAAGATTTTTTCTGGTCAAACTCATAGGAGTAGCAAACAATAATAACAAAAAATATGACGTAATAGGTAGATATATATTTATCTTTTTTAAATATTTCCCTATCGTTTCCAGAATGTTACAAATATAGACGACTTGTAAACCCTAAATCCACTCCATATCACAAACATCCTTACTATGGTCTTCCTATATATGGTGCTATGGATTGCTCATCAGCACAATCAGGAACGAATGTTCCATTAAGTGTATAGCATGCCTCAGCACATTGTTGTCCCTTGAAATATTGGCCATACGTCTTCTTACACTGCGCGCAATTCCTTATACAAACACCTAGAAAAATACTTCAAATTACATAATGTTGTATTTTATTACTGTTTATTTCATTTTAGAGAAAATGATTCTGGGTATGACTGTTGACACTCCTCGACCCATCTAGTTTGGGGAAGTGTTTTTAAATGCCACAAACGCTTCACACTTTGAGGAATTCGTGGATGTGTGGGTCTCAAGAAGAGATCTGCTACGTCAGCCGGGTCCCCCGTCCACTTATGTGGTAGGGTCGGAGATGCCAGCACTGGCATAGTGGTACTAGACTAGAGAGAGTTGAAATATAAATAAATTTCTCCCCAAAGCACGAGCTACGCTCAATTTTGGAAGTAATTGTATTAGGAAAAGAAATGTATTATCTTATTGTTCAATTATTGAAAATGATATTGTGTTTAATAAACATTTTTATTATTATTATTAATTGTCACCTAAACGGATAAATAGGAGTCCTTGGACTCCTGAAAATAAAGTTATTTCAATCTCCATGTTTATTTTGTAAACTTCATATTTAATGTAAATACAACAAAAACTTTGTAGAGCTTTATGTTGTACTTTTATTTCAGTGACCAGGTTTCGACATGTTATTTCTTTGTCAAACTGAGATTAAGATAAAAGCACATCGTAAAACTCTACAATGATTTTGTTTTATTTACATTACATAATGTTGATTAAATTATGAGCAATTATTGTAAAATAAATTAATCAAATAATATTGATGATGCCTCTAACTATAAACATCAATGATCTATTATCACAGGCAGTAAAAATATTATCTAATCGTTTTTTCGGAAGATTTGATAACAAAATATACAATGCATACTATCTTTTAAAGTTCTAATATATGAGAGTCCCAATCATCTGATGAGAAATTAACCAAAATTAATTTCACAGAGGAACGGTTTAAGTCTAATCAGAATAGACCATTAAAGGATGACGTCACAGAAAAATCATTGAGGGGCATCAGGCATCCCAACACAACAGACGATTACGGTGTAATATTAGGTGGAACGCCTAAAGAATACCTAATAATCAAAAAAACTGTCAGTGTCGATTTTGTTATTATTTTGTCGTCTGACTTTCTTTTTTTTCTCTTATGGCATAACATCCTACAAGGATGATTTGCGCAATCTGACTGTTTGCCCCCAAGCAAAAGCAAATCCATAGACAAGACCACGTGACCTTTAATGGTCTATAATTGACATGCGATTATAAGCGATAAGTTAGAGTCACAACGTATTTTGATACATTGTATTGTTAGACTTGATTTTTTTTAAAAGTGGCCTAGCATCGCTACGCACACAGTCACAGGTAATGTGTATTACAGAACGCGTGAATGTATTTTTAACCGAGTAGCATCATTGTGATTGGCTGGTGCATTGCGTGGTGTGTGTACCATACTCATTACTGAAGGATGTGTTAGTACCTAATCATTTACCTTTGAGCGGGGCACTCTTACATAAATCCTTTACTCGCGTGCACATAGCACAACTCTTATAAATATAATTTAATTTTATTATTTAATCAAAATTACATGTCATAGAATGAATCCCAATGCAATCTATGAAATAATCATTTTTATTTATTATTAATTTAAACAATAAAAGAAACTTTGTATTTTCCACTAAAATTACTTTATTTAGGTAGTTAGAACGTTTTCGGAATTTGGTACTTGCTCCATCATCAGTTACAATACTAAAGTAGTTTATGTAGTCATCAGGCTCCATCATCAGTAACAATACTAAGGAAGTTAGGTACGTATTGCTACTGATGATGGAGCAAGTGATTCCGAAAACGTTCTAACTAAATAAAGTTATTTAAGTGGAAAATACAAAGTTTCTTTTATTTTTTAAAGTAATAATAAATATGGAATTCCACAGTGTTAGTCACGAAATATTCATATTTATTTATTTTAAATTATGCCCAAGGTATTTTTGATTTCCTCACTATTTGACATCAAAAAAAATCTTAACGAAACTTCTTAGTTCTGAAAGCTAGAACTTTACCTACGTATATTAAAAATTCAAAAAAAAAATCCAAAATTATGAAGATTATGTATGGGATTTAATGTAATTTATTATTTACCAACTAGAGGAGATATACTGGTGGTATCCGCATAATCCTGGGCCAGGAGAGCTAATACTGTCAGGATGAATACAGCCAGTCTTACACTGCGAATCATATTGCTGAAAAAATACATCCACAATATCAGCATAATAGGGAAAATATTATAGACACCAGAAAAAGTAAAATGTTTATTGTGATTTTTTGCATCTTTAAAAAGCACGCCACCGCTATAGGTACGTCATAATTAAATTACAATTTCATACAATATCCCAACCAACTCCCCCCCCCCCCCGCCGGCGCCAAATTTTCAAAATGGTATAGGAGTTTGAAATGTTACAAAACTCTTCGGTTTTCTTTAAGAATATTTTCTTGAAATACCTCCTTCAAAAAAGTAACGGGTACTTGTACCGACTTATATTTAAAAAAAAAAAGTGCACATGCTTCGCGGGCCGCACAGAGACACCCAACGGGTTGGCCACCCTTGGTATAGATGGATAAGTTTTCGTACTAACCTTGGTTCCAATGTTATTTTAAATAATGAAACTATTGAGAAAAGTTTCTAATGCAATGTACCGGTTATTCTCAATTATGAAACTATCGAGAAAAGTTTCAAATGCAATGTACAGTTCGTTTGCAACATATATGCACTTAAATAGTTTCTTGATCATAATAATATATTAAGTTTATTCATTTTGAAGAAATTGATTAATTTGTACAATACGGTAATCAAAGTGAAGACGATAAAATCAATTTACTGATATTAGTGTAAGAAAAGAGACTAGTTAATTAATGTGGTGTTCACACGAGGCGAATATCGTCAGGCGAATTTCGCTTGCATAAAAAACAAAATCCATCGGTCGTCCATTGATCGTAAAACGTTTTCACACAGTCCACCGACATAGATTCAATCTGTCAGATGCACTTTGATATTGACGTTGTTTTAAAAATGGCGGACAGTGAAATGGAGATCGCGGAGTGTTTATTATTAGTTGAAAATGTTATTGTAGAGGTTAAAAGGCGCCTTATAATTAAGGAAACAAACGCCACAAACCAACAACAAAGATAACAACTGTCACAAAACGGGAAACATTATAAAGTTTATAGGTTATAAAGTTTTTACTATAGATACGGATGCCGCGCACATCTACGCATGCGCTCATCGTTCCACCAACGAAAAAAGTTGAAAGGTGGTCAGCTTGAGACGATATCGTTTTTGCTGGTTTTTATCGTTTCAGATTAACTTTCAATTTATTCACACGGTTCAAATGGCTGACGATATTTTGGTTTTCTGGCGATATTCGTCTCGTAAGAGTTGCGTTTAGAATATATTTTAAACCAAGACATATTTCAAACCCATGTCTATTCGTGTTTACCACCACGGCATCCCTCACAAATGGGGTATCCAACATATTAACTACCTACATCTAATAAACAAGCAAATCATCCTGTCCCGGCTTTCCGTACAAATCACATTAAAGACATTCAGGAGGACTTTAAATAATTGATGTTATAGTCCTATTCGTAGTGTTTTACGAAGCAAATTGCTGAGATGTCCTATTCGTCTTGTACTTATTACTTTTGAATGACACTCAAGATCCTTGTCAGAATCTAAATCCTTGTAAACAATTTATATAATATACTGCTTGTACCGGTTCATAAATGGCAAAATAGAAAGAAAACACGAAGTAAAAGAAAGGCGTATGTGCTGGTTGACAAATATCAAACGGAGTAAGGAACTCGTGAAGATAAAAAATAAGTAGAGGAAGGCCTTCTGCCCGACAGTTTGATAACATTAAAAAATCATCGGTGACTGTTTGCAAAACACCAAGTCACGTGGAGAAATGGGGAAGGCTCATGTTCAGCCGAGGACAGAAATAACTGTATCTGTAACTATTTTCATCAATCTGCTTTGTATCTTCAAGATCATGTTATCAAGTTATGGCTCATATGAAAATAAAAACTTCGAATAAGACGAAAATAAACATAATTTGTCTAAATGGACAAAACAAGCTCTATTTAAAAAAAAAAGTATATCCATCTACGCATCCTATCACGGCATCTGCCACATGTGGGGTAGCCAGTGGACCCACTGCTTGTTACAAATTTGCATTCTTGTTCTCCGTGCAAATAAAAGATAAAACATTCAGGTTGAGTGTCATATCTCATCGCTGAACTGAAGATGATAATTGTTTTAAAACAAATTCCTGTCTTTTACGAGACATTCGAAAACTTACTTTACCGGAAACCTTACGGAATAATCAAATATGTACGGTATATTAGCTTGACAAACTAATTACTAATTTACTTACTACTTTACTAAATTACTAATCAAAATCAAGAACTGAGGAAGTGGAGGTAAGGTCAAGGCAATTATTTGCACCTATGTTGCTAGCAATCTGCACAATTGCTTGAAAAAATTTAATTATAACCTTACGTAAAAAATAATGAGATAACTATGGTGCGTGAAAATTCACATATAGCACAAAAATTAAAAACATTATAATTACCTATATATTAATATTGATATTACAGGACCAAAATCGGTTTCGATCTTTTTATATCATATCAATCTCACTCATCAATCCATATCCAGGATATTTTCTAGGGAGGGAGCAGCTTAATTTTTTTTATTATTATAACTGTTAACTATGTGGGCCTTATTTTGTCCAATTTTTCACGATTTGGTGTACGGATTAAGTGAAACCCAAAATTTCGAAAAAGGAATAAAATTGGAATCTTAGAGAATCGATTTACTCATTTACCCAATTAATTTCTCAGATTCAATATTTTATATTTTATTTTATATGTATATTTGTTTAAGTATTTATATATATGTATATATTTTTACGCGGCGGCAGAATTGCCATCCACACTTCTCAGCATTGTACAACCAGATAAGTCTCCATATGATCAGTCATGATCACACAAAAACTTAACAGTCTAATGCCGGGAAAAATTCACCTATCCAGATATACAGGATATCAAAGGATTAGGCTCAAAACGCGGGATCAAAATACCAGCATTGTGCCTGAAATATCTGTGTTCAAAAACTTTTTTACAATATTACAAGTGTTTATTATAATAGATTTTTGAATTTTAATGTACAAATTAACCGGTAAATCTAATTTTTGTAAATTATTTATTAAAGATTTCGGAGTTACCCCTGTAGCTGACATGACTAAAGGTATTATATAAACGGACCTAGAATGCCAAATATTTTTTATTTCTCCTGCTAGTTCTGTATATTTACGTGATTAGGTACGTTATTTTATTACGTTTATCATGTAATACTAAATCGGGTCTATTATGATGTATTTGTCTATCTGTTATTATGGTTTTATCATAATAGAGCCTATAATTTTGATTTTCTAAAACCGGTTCCGGGTTGTATTTAAAATAAGGTATTACATTATTTGAGTTTAAAAGATTATGTTTAATAGCTAAATTTTGATGTATAATTTTTGCGACATGATTATGTCTATAAGTATACTCAGTTTGAGCGAGAGTGGAACAACCCGAAACTATGTGTTGAATTGTTTCCGGTTTGGCCAGACATTTTCTACACGAATCATCAATTATGTTTTGATTTTTTATAATATATTTTTGATAATTTTTTGTATTTATTACCTGATCTTGAATTGCTAGCATAAAACCCTCGGTTTCCCCATACAATTCCCCAATGGTCAACCACCTGTTTGACGCATATTTGTCAACATAAGATTGGTTGAGATCATTGAGGTGTCTAGCATGAAGTTCCTTCCTACCCCAAGATTCTAACAAAATATTTAAATAGTTTAATCGCGGACCTACTGTTTCGTCATTTAAATTTAAAGGTGTATGATTTTTATCGGCCTGTATTATAATTTTATGTAATATAGAATTATTTTGTTTGTTCTTAAAAAATGTTTTAAGGGATTCTATTTGATTATTATGTAAAGAGGAAATGTTAACAATTCCTCTTCCTCCTATACTCCTAGGCAGAACCAACCTTTCTTTCGCGGAATTTGGATGATGATACCTATTTTTTGTTAGTTGTGTTCTAATAAGTCTTTCTAATTTATCTAGATCCGTTTTAGACCATTTTATGATGCCAAATGAGTATGTTAATAATGGGATTGCCCACGCGTTTATTGCTTTTACTATGTTTTTGGCCGATAGATCACATTTAAATATTTTATTAAGTCTATCTTTAAAATCATTTGTTAATTGAGTTTTGATTAAAGAGTGATTTAAATTTTTAGATTGCGGAAAACCTAAATATTTGTATATTTATTTACTTAATTTACTTACTTTTTTTATTTTATTTTATTTTTTGTTTAATGGGTTAGTTGGAAGATATCGCGCTTCTGCGATAAACTCGCCCATTGCACAAATTTATTTGTCTGGTTCTACAATATTTATATTTTAATAATGTTTGTTTTTTTGTGCAATAAAGATTTTTATTATTATTATTCAATTTTCGCTGGATGTTCAAACCAACAATTTCAAAGCATCTGTTTGACTAGGTGTTTATCATATTTGTCGGAATTTATTAGAGCTATGGTTTCATAATATATCCATGTTACCTTCTAGGATCGCAATGGCATTGATTTAAAGTGATTCGAGCAGGAGCCATTTTATTGTCTGTTTTAATAATGCCCAAATATTGGCAAGTTATCGATATTTATTCTTTTCTATTATAATCTGTTTGTCTGTCCTTCAATTATTCTATTATAAGACATTTGATAACATATTTTTTTTTTTAAATAATATTTAAATTAAATCAAACACTGTTTCATTCCACTATGAGATTGTTTTAATTATTATAACGTTTTCAACAAAAATGTAGTCATCATCAGTAATAACACAATATAATAAGAAAACGTTATAATAATTAAAACAATCTCATAGTGGAATGAAACAGTGTTTGATTTAATTTAAATATTATCTTTTATAATGCATTTCCATAAAGTCACACTTGAAAATATAGAATATTCAATTTTTTTTAAAGATATAGGTATCTGGGTTTTTGTCATAAACACAAACACAACCTTATACACCTTTCATAGTAAGCTAAAAGCTTGTGTCTTGGAAGGGAATTTTGCCGGCACCTGGGATCGAACCACGGTCCTCATGTTCACGAGACCGAGACTCTACCTCCATGCTACCGACAAACTCAATTGAATTGAATGTCTTATTTTTATTAGCTTGGAGAAGACTTCTTACTTACTATGTATCCCACTTGTGGGAGAAGCCGTGATGGTAAAGATAGGAGAGGTGATTAAAAAATAATTAACAATTTCGAATACTTAAAATTTATATTTAATCTTTTCTGTTTATATATTTCATATATCTTAGTTATAATAAATACA
This sequence comes from Athripsodes cinereus, assembly GCA_947579605.1. Classification (NCBI taxonomy): domain Eukaryota; kingdom Metazoa; phylum Arthropoda; class Insecta; order Trichoptera; family Leptoceridae; genus Athripsodes; species Athripsodes cinereus. The sequence goes on along the minus strand of OX388317.1, from coordinate 8,400,691 downwards.
ATATAATTATAGATAGATACGTCATTCGTTGCTTTTCTTCTTGATAAAATGTCAAAGTCTAACATTAAAATACTGCTTAAACAAATACTTGTGATTTTATAATATTTTCTTTACCAAACTCTAAACTATAAATTGATTCAGGTATACCTAAGGTATAAATTTGAGTAATTGAAGAGGGACCCACCACATACCCTATTGGGTAAGTTGGAAATAATCGCTGTATCTTGTATATTGATTGTATTCAATATGAATTTACTTTTTAAAAAAAATTAACTTGAATTTCTATGTTTATTTGTTAAGTGAATTTGTGTTTATACACCATTGACGAGCTTTTCAAGACTAGAGAATTAGGCTTGTGTCGTGACACAAGAGTCTTGAAAAGCTCGTCAATGGTGTAAGAACACTGAAATCGCGATAGCGTATTTTAAATTCATGTAACAAATAAACATAAAAAATCGAGTTAATTTTTTTTTAAATGTCTAGAAATTGTTACATTATTAATGCCTCTAAAATAAGTGAAAATGAATTTACGCCTTTATAGAAGTGTTTGTTGTCAACGTACAGCAGTATAAAGAATAAATAAATAAATATTTTCATGTGCCTGAATATAATAAACAAAATAATCAAGATAAGGTAATAAATATCTTATTCTTTATTACTAATATTAAGTAATATGGAATGGTTTTAGTTTTTCTTTCTCAATTTATGTTAAACTTGGTTTTTAAAAACAAATGGAATCTCGAGTCACCAATAATAAATTCAGAGATTTATTTGTATCTACTCGAGATACAACTAGTCTTTCTTTTAAAATGGAAGTAATACTGTTATTAAAATATAGATATTTGACTGCAATAAGGTGTAGATTATAAAATAGTTTTTGTTTAAAACGTTTATTAAGTAAAAATTGCATGTAATTTGGGACAGAATAGAAATACATTAAATTGATTGCGATGAGTTTGTGACAATTAGTTACTCTATTTCATTTTAAAATAAAACGAATAATAAATTGTGTTTTCAGATGTTTTTATTTAAAAATACTAGTGTAAAAGTGCCACTGCAGTGTTATTTCCAGCATCTTGCCAATAAGCTGTTTTTGAAAAACCTATCTATGACTTCCTTTGAAATAATAAAATAGTATAAAACTTGGGTTTTATCAATTTATCCTAAAATTTAGAAAATATCTCTTATACCCACAAATATAAATATTTTTCTTATAATAATTATATTAGATAGTTACTATAAATATCACATTGCAAACAATAAAATATACTAAAAAAATATTTGATTCTTGAAAATTTCGGCGCTTTTTTTTAATAAGTACCATTTAAAATATAGGTAATGATTTATTTTTACAAAGATTCTTAATATTTTCTTCATTTTTATGGCAAATCACACGAAAATGAGTGTTTATTGAGATACTTGGTATCGAAATATAAAAAAAAAAATCACATTTTCTTACCTTTTCCTTTTTTAATTATGAATAACGATTTGAAACAGCTAACAATAATACTAGAATATTTCAGGTTACTTTATAAATAAATAAATAAAATTTTATTGATAGAATAAATATCGAAATCGCATACAAGATTTTTCCCGATCAACAAACTTATAGGAATAGCATACAATAACAATAAACATGACGTAATAGGTAGGTATATATTTATCTTATTTAAATATTTCGCTATCGTTTCCAGAATGTTTCGTTTTTAGTCGATTTGCAAATCCTTAATCCGCTCGTCATCACAAATATCTTTACTTCAGTCTTCCTATGAATGGCGCTATGGATCCCACATCTTCACAGTCAGGAATGATTTTTCCATTAAATTTCAAACATGCTTCAGCACAAAGTTGTCCCTCGAAAAATTGACCATACATCTTCTTACATTGCGCGCAATTCCTTATGCAAACACCTAGGACATCGTAACCCACTGTAATTAGAATAAATACTTTAGAATACACAGTGTTGAGTAAATTAAGAGCAATTGTTTATAGTAAATTAATCAAATATGGATGATGCCTAAGTGTAAATATTAATGAGTTATTACCACAGGCAGTAAAAATATTAATCGTTTATTTAGGAGATTCGATCAAAAAATATACAATTGCATTCAATCTTTCATAGTTTTAACTTAAAAGACTCCCAACTTTCTGGTGAGAAAATAACCAAAAGTAGTTTTACAGGGGAACGATTTTAGTTTCATCAGAATAATAAATTGCCAAATGAGTAGGTATAAGCAATGATTTTTATTTACAATGGATTTTGTTACCTACATCATTTTGATACTCTCTTACTCACGTTCACATACTCGTAGCTCAACACTATAACACTGTGAATATAGTTTCATTTTATTATTATTATTATGTAAGATGATTTATTCGACGCCGTTTAATGGAGCATCCATCTCAAGGGCGCATATTTAATCAAAATGAAATGTTACATAATCAATCCCGATACAATCTATGAAATAATTAAATTGATTTCAATCATGATGATTTCTTCATTAATTACCATTATTACATAAGACAATTTTTCAAATGAAAGTATATAGTTCTGAAAGTTAAAACTCGATTTATAATTTTTTAAAAAACTTAAATATTTCAAAATTATATGGTTTAGTATGTAATGTAATACACACAGATATTATTACCAATAGAAGGAGCCGGACTGGCCTCCGCATAATCCTGGGCCAGGATAGCTAATACTGTCAGGGTAAATACAGCCAGCCGTACACCACTGTATCTGCAGCGATTCATATTGCTGAAAAAATACATTCATAATATCAGTATAATAGGGAAAATATTGACAAAAAAAGTTAAGATGTTGAAGTGATAAGTAAAATATAAGAGGTAGGTTTTTCTCATTTCTTTAGCCTCCACCTTTCTTTGGAATATTGTTTTAAATTTGTTATAAATATGATTCATAAAAAATGCAACTGTGGATAAATATGTAAATATATAAATATATAAATAAATAAAACTTTATGTGTGGCGAATCAGTGAAATACATGCAGGTGTAGGTAGGTACATGAAATGATAAAAGTTTATTCAAAAAGCGAGCTTGTTACACATGTATACACGATTTATTGCAACCAACCTCAATAATTTTAAAGTATAATATTTTATTCTTAATAATATTTGAATCAATGTTTAATCAAAAAATATTAATCTATGTTGAAATAATATATTCCTTTTCATTTCCATAATAACAAAGAAGAATTTAACATAATCAAAAAATTGTCTTAATTAATGCAAAAACAAAATATTTAGGTAAATATATCAAAACATTTGGATGATTACGTAACATTATTCAGATGCAATATAATCCTTAAAAAATAGCATACATATCTTATATTTTACAATATAAGTAGGTACTTACATTTATCGTATTAAAATCACCATTTACATAATTTTAATGTTATATAAGCAACAGAATTAAATAATTGTTATGCAATACAATAAAATCACGTAACAATGAATGAATAAATAAATAAATACAATCAATATTGTACCATCTATCTGATCAATGTTAAACCACTATGAAGAGTAATTAGATGTCTATGTGATGTGCCTTATGGTATTTGTATCTTTATATATGAATATTTTATACCCAGAAGTGTCCATGGTGTCCTTCTATTTACCAAATAAAGCCTAGTAGTACTACGTACATACATAACAAAAGAAAAAATAAGAAAATGTTCGTTTTTTAAAAGTTACTCTGCCATTGTTTGATGTCAGAATAATCAGATCCGGTAGGGGGAGAGGTCCTCTCTAGGAGATGGATTCAGATTTATTATTTGCAAAAAAAAATATACTTTTGATCAACTTCATACATATTTCGTGGTAGTTTGTTATTTTATAAATAGGTTATCTTTGAAACCTAAGTCTTATTTGGATTACCTACACATTAAAATTTCATCATATCTCCCACAAGAAGGGCAGCCAGCGGACCAACTGCTTGTAATTAGCACGAAAGTCTCCTCTCTGTGTCAATAGAAGTTAAGACATTTCAAATGGGTGGCATACCTCATCGATGAACTGAAAGTGTTAAATGACTTAAACGTAATATTTTACGTTTAAGTCATTTAGCAAGACACACGAAAGCAAAAATAAAGAGTAGGAGATTTTTTGTTATCCGGGGACTCCGGGTAGGCCTTGGCTGAATCCAGTAGTCTATCCTTTGCTTTTGTCTTCCAGTTTGTTATTTGCAGTGTGGATGCATCGACACTGACAGAGTCCATCCATCGCAGTTTGGGTCTTCCTGTTCTTCTTCGTCCTTGTGGTATATCTTTTTATTTAACAGGGGTTTAATAAAAGATATCATAATCCAAAAAACACATAAGTGCCTTAAAGTCATTTACATATATTACGACTAGAAATAAAACAGTTTGTAATAGTTTATTATGTCGTTCATTTGTATGTGAATATTGATTGATTTTGTTAAGTACCTAAACAAATTTAATAAAGTAAAGAAATTAGGTAAAAAAAAGGTATAACAAAATAAAATTTTGAAATAGCTGCCAGTTTTCACAAGACTGACTCTTCAACATGGGCCCCTGATCACTCGTAAACGGGAAATTTGAAAATAGAATAGACTCTTGAGCAACTTTTTGAAAAGAACCTAACAATGAGTACTCTTGAATATGTTATTATTTTTAATTCGTGCCTGCACAGATATGACAAAACACCATCGGAAATATAATAAATAATCATCATCTAGCAAGAAGTATGTATGTACATTACAATACATTAATTTAATATTAATAACAATAGTATAAAATATAAATAAAACCAAATCAGGAAGTATTCGCCAATAGGTAACAACAATAACAGGTTGAGGAATAAGTAAGTAATATAAATATTATGCTGTATATCGACTGGTCACTTCCATAACTCAACAAGTAGAAATATTGTATTTTATTCACTGTGTAGGTGTTTAGTAGTAGAATTCCATAACGAAATTTAAAAAACAAATGTTTTCTTCTAGTGTATCAATCTTTGACAATATTCTTATAAGACGAAAGACGTCTCTCTCAATAAAAAACGTTTAGTAGAAGAAAACATTTGTTTTCTTATTTAGAAATGTTTTGATTGAGTTGTCGTTTATGTTGTAAAATTCTACATTTTATTTTACGGAAATGAACAAACTATTTTGACTTTTATTGTATTAAATAATATGTGAAGCAACCTGGTTATCTCTATTCGAAACAGTTTCTATATTTCCATAAATTAAAGTAGAACTGTCTTAAATTCGAGAAATTCCTATTTTTGTAGTTATGGTATATTTATATTACGATTTAAAAACAACAGAAAATGAAATATACTTTAATTCTAATAATCCCACTGTTACAGTTGTCTTTGTTCTGTTCAATAATTAACCTGTAAAGGAGTACCAACGCACCGGTGCGTGCAAGAAATATTATGGGATCTGGAGTACGCACGCACCGGTGCGTTTGATCCAGTAATATTTTGGTATTCCCGCCAAATTCGTCAATTTCATCATTGGTCCAATCTGTCGGATGTACTTTACCAATCACAAGAAAAAAAAATCAAAAATAGGCGTGTTTAGACCTTATTTATCGCCTATACAAAATGTCACGTGACCGCCGCTTGAAATACCTAGCCGTCACTCGCGGTTGCAAACCATTTTGCTGCGTTCGTTCGTGCGCTATGGGTGTTATTTAATGGAGTGTTTTGTGATTTTTTTTTACTTTTTGTGCTAATTCTTGACAATTTAATTAGTTTTTAGTACCTATATAAGTTTTTGTTAAAAATAAATATTTTTAATAATAGTAAATATTCTTATGTTGAACCCATTGTTATACCGGAGCAGACATGACGTATCAAAATTGTTTTTGTTATAACTTCGTTATTATTAATTTTTGAGAGTTGGTTCCTTATAAATATTTATTCTAGGGATCATTTTCTAAAACATGCAATTAAAAAATATTCAAAAAGTGAACGTTGAATTAATTCACTCTGCCATAGACTTTTATTTTTTCTTTATTCACTCACGGACAGGAACAATTCGAAATATTTACTAGTGGAACTGAAAACGGGTGTATTATTTTTTTTCCATAACAAAATTTTCTTTATATAATAGGAACCATATATTATTTAAAGTTATTTGTTTGAGGAGTTGAGAGAGTGGCGTTAATTGTGTGTGTTAAAAATTAAATCATTTTAATTTTAAATTTTCGACTTGTTGAGTTATGGAACTGTACAGTCGATATTTTCGTAAGTTGTTTTAACACCGACGCGAATCTTCTATAAGTTATTTTTAACTTTATTCGGTATCTACAATCGGACGAGTCAGCGACTGGTTCTCTACATTAGGTATAGTAAAGAAGTTTACACATAGTAAAGAAGTTTGTTGACAATCTGAGTGCACAATACTCGTACATACATATTACTACATATATCACCTATTATTACGTATAATAAAACATTCCGCATAGTAATCAAGTGTATTGTATTTTTGTGAATAACCGAAATTGTAGGTATATTGCCGTATCCGATTTTCGGCATTTGTTATAACTTTGACCGAAACATGTTTTTTGTATTTTTGAAATTGATTATTCTTACATAGAAATATTAATTCTCAACATTGATGAAAAAGTATGTCGACAGATTATCGATTTTTTGAAAGTGATGTTATCCAAAAAGTAACAATATTTTCTGACGCACTTAGCCCTATAGAATTTATTATCTTAAATAAGATTCGGAAATATAATTTTAATGTTTAAAACCATATATGACCTACATACTCGTATTGTATAGACCAATAAATAATGTTTTTGACCATAACATTTTTTTGGTACCTATCATATTACAACCTAATATGAACACATTAGAAAAATATTCAATATTCGGCTCCGATACATTTCACTTTTTTATGAGTTGTAATTTTTGGGAGAAAGGAATCAGGAATGGAACCGTTTTTCGCCGAAATCGGTTGGAATTTAAATTTCGGCTAAATACTTCAATAATGCCTACATCATCACTAATAAGTATGTGGAAATAATATGTACATGTAGGTACGTAATATCCGTATATTCGTACTTGATCTTCGACAAGGTTCCCAGAGCGATAACCGCGAAGAAATTAGCATACGGTTTATGATAAAAATAATAATGTTGATGCATTACGAAATAAAATGACTTACGGAGTTGTGATTTTTTCTCACGTTAAATAAAAACAAGTTATAGTATTCATGACTGTATATAGACAAGAATTTCTGTAAATTTTTATCATAGATGTTCATTTTAATCTAAGGTTTACGCTTACCTATGGCCGGTTCTAATATCCTATCTTTGAAAACTTACTGCGATTAACAATCAAATTCTATAACTTGCGTCTCAATGACAAGGATGCTCGAGACCAAAGATAGTTCGAATTTTTATCTTTTGTAAGCATATCCCTTTGAAATCATACCTACATAAAGATTTTGAATTTCATCTTTATATTTCAATTTGATAATTTTTTTTCTAGTTTTCATAAATTTTATTGTGATTGCAAATGTGATAAGACTGGTAATGATTCAATATTGATGTTCATTAAACAAATAGGTAGGAATGGTGGTGGTTATACATTTCCTATGAGATTTATTTATTTATTTTATTTTTTAATTTAACAGAGACACATACATAGAGTTGACAAAAGATTCATAAAAAAAAGAAAAAAGAGGCACATTAATCTTTACAGGCCATTAAACCGAAATAAAGAAAATGTAGGTAATATTATACGAGATAATGTAAAAACTGTTTATTGTGCAACAGGGTTCATTATTCATCTAAATTATTTACGGCAGTTTTTCCCGTGCCCCTAAATCACTCGCAAACGAGTGGATGGCCTTGAGAAAAATAGAATAGAATAGTTTTTCCCGTAAGCCTTGCAGGTATGAGTAGGGACCTTTTCACATATTCGTAGATTTAATTAAACCGGTATTAAAAATAGGAAAAAATAGTATTTCAAACGAATTGATTACTGGTAATTTACACATTTTTATAGTTAAATTATTACTTACATAATGTTTGTTTAGTGATAAATATATTCCTGAGGGACTTGTACTAGATGTTTTCACAAAGCAAGATAAACTGAAAATGTTGAATAGTTTTTCAAAATTCTCTCTTTTATACGAGATTATTTTAACTTAATATCCTTTTCGGATTAGTTACATGTGTAATCTTAGTAAATAATCCATGATATAGCTTTTTTCTTTCCTTCAGCTGTAGTAACTGACCGGAAATGGCTCAGAAGGCTTAATGAAATTATCAGTAAATCAATTTAAGAAAATGTGAATGAAGACGATAATGGCCTAGATTTTAATGGATTATCGAATTCCAAGAACACATTTGATACCACACTCTTTTTGTAAATTTACAAGTAACTATCTTAAAAAAAGCAAGTACATATTTGTAAAACATTAAATCTGTGTTATTAATTTTTGACACAATTGGATGTTGGGGACTGAATTTTACTTAATAGAAGTGTAGATGTTAATCATATTTTGTACTCTGTGTCATGGACTCCTGAAGGAGTTTCACATATGTATGTGTATCATATACAACATACCTATCTATTTAATACTTATTCATATAGGTTGACTATCAGTGAGTGTAATCAACTGGAATGATTATTCTAGAATGGTTCAAAAATATGATTAACAATATGTGATTATAGAAATGCAATCCATCACGATTGTTTTATATTTTTTGCCACGGCGAAAACTTTCTGTATGTTCATTGTACATATTTACTCTGCTGGCTCCCACAACGGTGATGGTATAGATAAATTTATGTAGCAAAATTACGCTTTTATCTCTCTTGGTAGTAATTAAAATAAGATATTGAAAGCAACACTTTATTTTTCTAAAAACTTAAAACTTGTCATTGAAACGTAACAAAGTAAAAAATAATCAAGCAATAAATAAATAAACAATAATATTCTATTATTTTCTCATTGCTGAGAATTTGTGGATTCCTCTGTGGGGTCCTTTTGATTTCTCTCGAGAACGTCGAATTTCTCTTCATACTTCACCTTCAAATGCTGAAATAAAAATAAATAGTTAGTTGTAGGTAAATTATTAATCTGTTGAATTATTATTATTATTTGTCATACATGTTTATTTAAGAAATAAATAAATCTCACTATACAATATTCCTTAAATAAGGCAGCCAGTGTACTAATTAGATGTAATGGACATACAGGTTATACTCCTGTTACCATAAAATAAGACATACAGGATGGATGTTAATAAAATTATCAATAAATAGATAATTAATAAAAAAGGTTAATAATTCTAAAGTATGTAAATTCACAAAGTGAAAATTCATACTGATGATATTTCATTTATTTTTTATTACAAAACACAGTTAATTTTTCACTTCAATTTATTTGAAATCTCAAGTACTTTCGTCAATGTAATATATCGATTGACATTTTCAAGAGAACTGAACAAGAAAAAAACAAAGTTAATGTCCTTTATATTTCTCATAACTAACTTTTGTTTTTTTTTTCTTGGTCTGTTCTCTTGAAAATGTCAATCAATATAATATATTGACGAAAGTACTCGAGATTTCAAATAAATTAAAATGAAAAATTAACTGTGTTTTGTAATAAAAAAATATCATAAAGAAAGTTAGTTGAAGAACATCGCAATATAACTATAAAGTCGCCTTCCGTACATTGAATTGTATTGTCTGTGTATTATTATTCTTTTGAAAATATTATATCTTATGTTATGAAGTCAAATCTAAATATTAATCATATTATTTCAAAACGAAATGGTGGTCTAATAAGTGTAGAAGGTTTATTATTTAATTTGATTTTTTCCTCACTTTGAATAGATCCATTTGCTTTAGATATTCTACTTTCAAGCTTTCATTAAGCTTGTTTCCGCTCTCGAGCTTTTTCGCCATTAGATTCTGTCTCTCCTTCTCAGCTTGAAGCCTCAAATCCATTGTCTCCATACGATCCTAAAAAAAAGAAACTATATAAAAACTTTTATACAAAACAAATTGTAGTGTAGTATCTAAAATATAATGAAAAAATGTTTACAAACAAGCTATTACTACAACTACTGCTAAACCATTACGGCATATCAGGTAGCCAGCAGATCAGCAGCATATAATAGACATGCAAACTGCCCCCTCCATACCCACAAAAAATAAGACATTCGCGATTAGTGGCAAACCTCATCGTTGAATTTAAAAATGTATTTATTTTTAGAACGCCTGCCTTTTACAGGACACTCGAAAATTTACGGAAAAAAGTGGCAGACCAATTCTTTGTCGGGTGCTCCACGGAACACTCTACAAATATCTAAATCTATCTATCAAAATCACCCCTTACATACAATTTTTCACATTGAAGAATAATATGGAAGAGACATACTTTCAGCAGTTGGGATATGGCTCAAGATGAAGGTAAGATGGTGGAAGTTACTAATTCATATTATTAATGGATGCACATTTTTCTTCCTCTTCCTTTGGTACCGTGTCAGGTATTTTTCAGTGTCCCAACTTTGGCTATTGCATATGAGAATATAAGTAGGTACCTAGCTCAAAATAACTCCTCGATTAGGATGTACATTGTACACACTACTTGTATATTGATGAAAACACTAAATAATGTTTAGGATTTATTTCTGCTCCGATTACTCACACAGATTACCGAAATCTTAGAGCGGATTTTTTGCAGTTGAAATTATCAAATATTGTATTTTTAGACTACGACTTAAACTCCAGCAAAGTTACTCGAATCGTTCCAATAATAATGAATTGAAAGTAAAGAGTAACCGAAAGTCTTAAAAATGAAATATTTATTAGAAACATAAAATGTTCTAAATATTAACCATTTGGTCAGGAAAATGAAGAAAAAACATCGCCATCGTCTAGGACTAATATTTCCAAAGATAAAGAATATTTGGAACCATGGGAAAGAGATTAAAACGTTCGAGTTGTTCCAGGAGAAAATGATATAAAAATGTGTCATAAAACGGGTGTGCTTTAAAAAAATTGGTTTGGAATGAACTACGGCAAGGAAAAGCAATATTAGATATCTCTTTTACGTATGTATTTTGATAATTTTGCTTACTTGTAAGTGTTTGCATTCCATATTCCTGATGTTGAGCATGTCTTTTGTAATTGCTACCATATCTTTCAGAGAAGCGACTTGAGTTGTGAGAGCTTCGATCCTCAACTCTTGGTTCTTGATCATTTTTGTTTTTTCGAAAATCATTCCACGTGCTTTAGTGAGCAACTGAAAAAAATCGAGTATACTCTTTTAAGTTAATTTCCCATATTTTTACACACAAATGCATAAAGGTTTGATGACCAATCACTGAATTTTTAAAGTACGTGTTCACATTTATGAAAAAATAAAATTCATTACCAGACCCAGAATTTAACTCTTGTAAGTATCTAGTGGAAGGTGAAATGACCAAATAAGATTCTGAATTTCAAAAAAAAATTGAATAGAAATTAGTTTCTTTCTTACGTCATCGTGTTGCTTTTTGATTTTTGAGACCATATCCTTATTTTTTGAATTTGGTTTACTGCAAACAGCTCTGAGTTCAGTATCCAACGTCTTCAGTTTTGCTTTCAATATTTCATTTTCGTCACATTTCATCTGGAATATTGAATTGAAGGTTACGTAACAATATAAGTATCATAATATTTATATCTATTCAATGCCATCAAGTTAGATTATCAAAGACACTTGCCTTTAGTTTTATTTGTAAAGCTTCTTGCTTGATCCGTTCGTCTTCTTCCAGTTTTGCGATCTTTACAAGCAGAGCAGTTTCTCTCATTTTCCAGTCCATCTAAAAATAAAAATAACAATTCACTGACAGATCTATAAAAGTGTGTCACGTTTAAATTTTCTTTGGTGTTAATTTCAACTAACTCACTTCTGAGATAAATCCTTGCGGTGGTTTTGTGTCTGTTGGCTAAAACAGATAAAGAAACAACATGGTAATGATTTTGAAAGAAAAACGATAAATGATTGATCGATAATATTTTAGGTTATAATTTATTACCGGACATAGTATTTCTGTATTTGTTGTCGTCTGAAGTGCATCAATAATATCTTTGATGACAGTATTTATTGCATCGTCAGAGTTCAATTCTTCCTCACCGTTGTCAACCTGCTCCTCAATACTATGTACTCCGTTGGGAATATCCACATATTCATGGACTTGAACATTTTGTTCTTCTACATTGCTTTCCAATGTTTGCACCTCGGCTACACCGTTTGAAAATATATTCTCCGATAGTGGAGACACATTAACTTCATTAGTTGTGTCAACTTTGGATACTTTGGACTCATTTTGAGGAAAAGATTTATTTTCTGTTGAATCAACAGTTCCATTTGGGACTATAGTTTCATCCTTGAGTGTTTCAAGATTTATCTGATTTTTATTTTGTGTTGACTCCTCGATAGCACATTGGTTTGTCTCTTTTTCAACTGAATTATCCAGGGAAGTTTGCATATTGACTCGTTCTTGAACATTAATTTTAGATTGCTCACAAACATCGTTAATCACTTTCATTGCTACCTCAATTACAGAAGATTTTATTTCAAAATTTTGTTTTGCTTCATTTTTTAATGTTTCACTAATATCATCGACCTTTGCAATATCTTTTTCATCACTACTCAGTATTCCATTTATTTTACTTGTTGCTACACCATTTACAATACCTGTAATTTCGTTATGATTTTCAGTTTCAAGAATTACGTTTTCTACAGTATTTTTTTCTCCATCAACTGCATTATTGATTTTATCTTCAACAACTTCACTTATTTCTGTTGGAGTTGATTTTTGTGCCACATTTTCTAACTTTGTTTGTTCTGTGTTTTCCATTTTTGGCAGCTCGACTCTAAAGTAAACAAATATGTAGGTATAGATTGATATTTGAAAGCAGACAATACTTTCATACCCAATTAACGTTTTGAAAAATTATAGGACTAAAGAGATTTAACATGAAATTTACGTAAATTTAATATTATGAAAGTATCAGACATCAAAAGAAATTCACCTACTTTCAGCACTTGAAGTTCACTTCCGTCAATAGCTTATTTTTATTTTTAACTTTTCCTTCACTGATTAGCAATTTGCAGTAAGGTATATTATATTTTTAAATTAACACAATAAATACTTCTTAAGTTGTTTAAATGTATAATTATCACATTAAATATTTTTTAATAATCTCGTATGTTTTCAGGAAGCGTTGTGAATGTCGAGAATATTATTTTTAGAATCAGTATGTAGCTACTCGAAGTATATTTATAGAATAGAAGTTCACCAATATACAGATGTTAATATTCCTGCCAGCATAATGTATAACGCGTAATAAATACAAATGCGTAATAACTATCGTGCATGACATATTTATATATTTGAGCGCTTAAATTCATTAAATAATTCGATATGAGACAGGTGTTAATAATTTAACTCTAATAATTGCTACAACTATCAATTTAAGCGTCCCGCGATTTTGGTTTCGCCGTTGTTGTGGCAGCACTATGCTTACCATAAACAAAATATTAACCGTAGACGGGAATCAAAATTTGATTTTCTCTTATTTTATCTCTGCATTCGGCTGTCATTTCTTTCTTTTGAAAACCTTGTGTACCATTGGTGGATTTGCGTAAAATATATTTAGATTTCATAATAATCAATATAATAAATACTTATTTAAATTAGATTACTATATTTAACAGTAAGTATTTTGGAATTTTCATATAACGATACACATTCCTTAATTTTATATTGTAATTTTATTGAGCGTTATTTGAGTAGTTATACAACTTTGAGGTTAGATGATAAGCTTAGTAGTTTTTCTTGTACCTGAGGATTTTGTTACGATTTCAAATATTTATTAGACTTATATTGTAGTTTTGAATTTGTTCTGTGATATATTTTAGGTGAATCTACACAATGGATGAATATTCAAGAGAACCCTGCCCCTGGCGCATATTGGATGATTGCGGTGGTGCCTTCCTTATGGGAGCTATTGGTGGAGGAATATTCCATTCAATAAAAGGATTTAGAAATGCACCATCTGGTTTCGGCAAAAGAATGGTAAGTTTCTAAAATATTTTTATTTGATTTCATTGTCACTAAAGTGTTCCTTGTTAGTCATTGTATCTAGAATTTTATTTTACCACTAAATATGTATGTTAATATTTAGGTCAAAAATTAATTACAACACAAGTAATATTATTGTACAATTATACATTTATTTACCCGTTGTCCCGAGTGACTATAAAATCATTATTAAAAAAAAACGTATATACACCCTGTGGGGTCTAGGAAAATTCACCGACAACAATTTGCCGACGGACAATTCACCGACAACAATTCACCGAGAGGACAAATTACCGAGAGGATAATTCACCGACAGGATAATTCATCGACGTACATTTCACCGACAGACAATTTGCCGACAAATGCGAATAATATAATTCTGGCGTGGTCGGAAGTTCTTTTTTTTAAAAAGGCAGATTGTTTCTTGTAGTGAGTGTTTAAATATTTTGTTACACAAATACATAAACAATAAAATACAACATTACAAAACGTGATTATATTGTTTTGTATTTGTCGGCAAATTGTCTGTCGGTGAAATGTACGTCGATGAATTATCCTGTCGGTGAATTATCCTCTCGGTAATTTGTCCTCTCGGTGAATTGTTGTCGGTGAATTGTCCGTCGGCAAACTGTTGTCGGTAAATTATCCGGCTCCCCACCCTGTGTTTCTAAGAGGAACATTAAAGGACAAATAAAAAAATTAACAAAATTTTATTTATTTATTTTATTTATTTATAATTTTTTTTTTATAACATATTTACATAGTTAACAAATTCATATAAATAAAACATTATTTTTCAATGACTCAACTTCAAAAAGAGAAAATCTCGTGTTTTGAAGTGAGCTACATTGTTACAATATTACAAAACAATACAAAAGTAAATAAAAAGAAAACAATTTCAAAAACATTACCAAAATAAATCCTGAAACTTTCCATAAACTCGAAAAGAAAAAGAAAAACACATCGTACAAAAATAAGCATGTTAGTACAAATTAAATAACAATAAGGTACATTTTCAATCAATAATCTATACCCAAAGAGAAGAAAAATCTACTTCATTAACTTTTTTAAAGCTAACTTAAACTTAGCTATACCAATATTTGCTAGATCCTTGCAATCCACCGGCAAAGCATTATACCACTTCACTCCTAGGTAGGAGTAGTGGTTTTGCGCAAACGTTGTGTTTTTTTTTTGGTATTTTGATAAGACCACCTAAACGAGGCAATGTGCTAACGCACTCCACCGGGTGGATCGGATCAGTTATATATTCCTTACAAATACGCAGTACAGCTTGTCTCCTATATATTGTGTCCAATCTTAATACTCCAAAGTCAGAAAACAGTTGGTCAGATGGGTAATCACTCGGCTTATGCAATATAATCTTAATAATTTTTCGCTTGGGGGGGTAGGACCGGGGGGGTAGGAATCATGTTAAGTAAGGATTTGGGGAGGAGAGTAAAGGGGTATGTACAGTATGGAGGTAGAATTATTTTAGTCAAGCTAGACACCAGACCCGTAGATACAATACTCATTCAGGTTTACATGCCAACATCTAGCCATAGCGACGAAGAAATTGAGAGCATATACGAAAACATCCAGAAATTGCTAGATGACACAAAAGCTGAGGAAAATGTGATTGTAATGGGAGACTGGAACGCAGTAGTTGGGGAAGAAAGAGAGGGATCAATCGTAGGAGCGTATGGGCTGGGCATTAGAAACGATAGAGGCAACCGTCTTATTGAATTTTGTGCCAAAAATAAAATGGTTATAGCAAACACATGGTTCCAGCACCACTTTAGACATCGCTATACGTGGAAATCTCCCGGAGACAGATTCCGGTCGCAGATTGACTACATTTTAACGCGGCAACGGTATAGAAACCAAATTAAAGACTGCAGGAGCTATGCAGGCCCGGACATTGATAGCGACCATAATATGGTTGTGGCAGAAACCATACTGAAATTCAAAAGGCTCGAGAAGAGAACCACAAAAAGATGGGACTTATAGCTTTTAAAAACAAAAGAAGTAAAAGAGAAATACGACGAAAAAACTAAGGTTTGCGATTTTGAGAGCAATGAAAGTGTAAACAGAGTATGGGAGAAAATCAAAGAGAAAATTACTACAGCGGCAGATGAGGTAATAGAGAAAAGAAAGCCGCAAGCTAGGAAAGAATGGATTACGGTCGATATATTAGAAATGATTGAAGAAAGAAGGAGGCTAAAGAACTCGAGAACAGAAGAAGGAAAAAAGGAATATAAAATCTTGAGAAACAAAATCAACAGGGAGTCCAAATTGAGAAAGGAATGCTATCTGCAAGAAAAATGCAGGAATATCAACAGAAATATAAAACAAAGGAAATTTGAAACTGCATATTCTGAAGTCAAGAATTTTTTCAATGATAAGACACAACCACGATGTGCTATCCAAGATCAAAACGGCAAACTACTGTTTGAGGATGAATTGATTGTTAAAAGGTGGAAAGAATACCTAGAACAACTTTACAAAGGAAAGAACATACTTGAGGAAAGTAAAGCACTGGAAACAGAATGTGACAAAGAAAATAATGGAGATGACATCTTAAGAAGTGAATTTGATAATGCCTTATCAAAATTGAAAGACGGCAAAGCACCAGGTATTGACCTAATTCCATCAGAGTTACTTAAATGCGCAGGAAGCGGCATGCTTGACACTTTGTATAAGCTTGTCTGCAAAATATATAACACAGGAGAGATACCTGAGGACTTCGCCAAATGTCTGATACGAGCGCTACCTAAGAAAACAGGCACGACAAAGTGCGAACAACACAGAACATTAAGCATGATATCACACGCTTCTAAGATACTCACTAACATTATAATGAAAAGGGCGGAAAGTAAAATCAACGAAACACTTTCAGAAGATCAATTTGGATTCCGCAAAGAGACAGGTACAAGAGATGCAATTCTGAGTCTAAGACTTGTTCTTGAAAAGAGAATAACAGTAAATAGAAACACGTATGTAGCATTCATCGACCTAGAAAAAGCATTCGATAAAGTAGAATGGGAACAACTTTTTAAGACTCTAAACCAGATAGGAATGAGCTATAAGGACAGAAGAGCAATCTGGAGCCTATACAAGAATGAAAAGGCTGTAATTAAAAGCGGAGAGAGCTGCGCAGAAGCGAGGGTAGAACAAGGTGCGAGACAGGGATGCTCAATGTCGCCAGCACTCTTTAACTGCTATATACAGCGAGCTATTGATGAACTCAGAGAAGAAATGAAGAACTGGACAGGAGTAAAAATAAATGGGAAAAAAGTCGACATGATTAGATATGCAGACGACATAGCACTGCTCGCAGACTCCGAGATGGAGCTGAACGAAGCCTTAGGGAAAATGGAAAGTATACTGTTGTCAAAGTACAACATGAAAATAAATAAAGATAAAACAAAATGTATGGTCGTTGGAAGGGAGGAAGCGACTGCGAACATTGCCATAAATGGAGTGAGCATCAAACAAGTAAGAGAATTCGTGTACTTGGGCAGCAGAATAAACCAGGACGGACGCTCCAAATCAGAAATTGTGAGCAGAATAAACCAGGCACGAATTGCCTTTAACAAAAAATCCAAAATATTAGAATCCCCTAATATTGATCTAAGCGTGAGGAAGAATCTCACTAAAGCCTTTGTGTGGAGCATTTTGTTATATGGGTGCGAGACGTGGACCATCAGCAAGAGGGAAAGCGGACGGTTAGCGGCATTTGAAATGTGGTGCTATAGACGCATGCTGAAGATTCATTGGTCGGAACACGTCGAAAACGAAGAAGTGTTAACCAGGGTTGGCGAAAAAAGGCAACTCCTCAAAAGAATCTGCCAACAACGAGCTAATTGGATTGGCCACAACATCAGGCACCCAGGACTGCTCATCGCAATCGCAGAGGGCAGGACCGAAGGCACAAATGGCAGAGGTCGACCGAGAGACGCCTATATGGACCAACTGAAGAGGGACATTAGCTGTGGCTCATATATGGAGTTGAAGAGACTAGCTGAGAATAGGGAGGAGTGGAGAAATAAGTCAAAACTCGTTGCAGACCAATCCAATGGATTGTAACTCATTATATATATAATTTTTCGCTGTATGATGTAAAGTGGCTTCAAGCTGGTAGAATATATTCCTCCCCATCCTATTATTCCATACTGCATAACCGACTGCGCAAGAGCATAGTAAACCATTTTTAACACATTTGTACATAGAAAACTTCTGAGACGATAAAAAACATAAAATATTTTTCTCAATCTCTCCACAGTCATAAACAATTGATCTCTCCATTTTAATTCCGAATCAACCAGCACACCCAAATACCTAACTGAACTATGTACTTTCAATCTAACACATTCAGTTTCTTCACCATAACATTTCATATCACAATCATAGCGGTGGATTCTAACATCCAAATTTTTAGGTACATTTTTTTCATTAATAGAGAAAGGTAGCACAGCAGTCTTTCGAGCATTCAGCGTTAACAAATTTAGGTCGAACCATGATCTTAGAACAGCCATCTCCACATTTGCCACTTCAACAACCTCATCCCATGTGTCACCCACAGATAACATCACCGTAAGAAACAATTTCAGATCGAATATTTATATCAAACAGATTATTTACATATATTAAAAACATTATAGGCCCCAAGACTGTGCCTTGTGGTATGCCATAAGTGGAACAAGCATGGTCGCTCAACACATCTCTCAACCTGACATGCTGCTCTCGGTTATATAAGTAGCTTCTTAACCAATTTAAACATGCATCATCGAACCCAATTTTATTTAGTCTACGTATTAATCTCTCATGGCTAATACTATCAAAAGCCTTTTGTAGGTCTATGAATAATCCAATACATTTTTTACCATTATCCAATGCATTGCAGACCACAGATGTCAATCTGGCAATAGCATCCTCTGTCCCAATTCCTTCTCTAAACCCATATTGAAAAATTTGTTATATATTTCCAGATTGGTAGCGTAACAGCTGTAAAACACAGGTCTCCCATTATAGCAGGTAACTTTGCAGTGTGGGGAGGCATGTTCTCAACAATAGACTGTACTCTGGTTCACATTAGGAAGAAGGAAGACCCCTGGAACTCCATCATGAGTGGAGCGCTTACTGGAGGAATTCTAGCTGCAAGAAATGGTATGTAAATATTATAATACATTCAAATAATTTTTATAATAACTAGAATCAAAAGAAATAAATTGTAAATATATGAACTTCTTCTGTCACTGGGCTATACATAAGTTATCTGTAAGCCAGTAAATAACAACAATAAGTACTCAGTTAAGATCGTTCAAAGTATCCGCAAGTGAAATACAAAAAATGGTTGAAAACAAAGTAAATACTGTGAAGACACAATCTTTGAAAATAATAGTTGTAATCTTTTGAGATAAGTGTGAGGAATGATGATAAAAAGAAAATGCGAAACGAGTATTGTGATTAGAATACATGTAAATAAGTTGTGGCGGCTTAGAGAGAATATATGATGAAAGAATGTCAATGAAATTATATTTGTCTGATAAAAGGAGTGTAAGAAAATACTGACGTTCAAGAATCAAATGCTCACGACCTACATGTTTATTGCATGAGTTTGTACACCAAACACCTGTGGTAGATGCCTGTGATATTATAGATGCATCAGTCCACTGATACCATTTCAATATCCCTTTAAAGTTGATAGTTTACTTTATTTTACAATCTAAAAGTTTCTTAATCTCCTTTCTGGTTTCCAGGTGTGGGTGCTATGGCTGGAAGTGCAGTAGTCGGAGGAGTTCTCCTCGCTCTCATTGAAGGAATCGGTATCATGTTCTCAAGAATGAGTGCCGAACAATTTAAACCACAGGCCCCTGTCTTTGAAGATCCCTCAGTTCTTAGTCAATCCAATATGTCGTCTTCACATTAGCTATAGGATATATATAGTCAGTGACAAATAAAAATATAAAATACAAATAGGTATATTGGTGAACAATAAAGGTGACATCAATTATCTAACATCATTGGTCTACGAGTTTGATTAAGTGCAATGCTCTATGTTTATTTGTTTTTCTAAGATGCATTTATTTTACCAGTATTGCATTTTTTTATCTCTGTAGAATAATTTCAACAAACATAATTAACATTATCATACAATTTTTATTTCAATTTAATGAAATAATGTAGCATGTGGTACAAACTATTCAATGCTTTTATTTGTTGTTGACGTTTTGTCCATCATTCTTCTTAATTCAAAATGTTATTGCTGACTTGAAATTGTGAAAAAGTGATTTTGTTAAGTTTTATTTTTCGGAGGCGCTATTTTCACCCATTTCTTTTTTTTTTTATACAAACAAAAATATTCCGCGAAAAAGTGGTTATTTCTACCCAAAGTACATAACACCACAGATAACAGATACCAACTATTTGTTTGACGTTTATACTGTCATTAGACTTGTGTGACGTTTTGTTAGTAATTTCTAATTCGTGTTTTAACTTTATTTTGTTTATATTAATGGATATTTTTATTGCATTTAATTTTCTCTTAAATATTTTCTACAAATTGAGTGTTTTTAAGTCGTTTATGGGTTAAATTTCTGGATTATAAAATGAATTATGTCAACATGGGCGGCAAAAAGAAAACCTGACAAAAGCCGGAAAGAAGTGTTTTATGCCATAGATTAACCATAGAGTAGTGCTTTCACAGTTTTTGTTTCATTTAGGAAAAGGACAGAAATATAGAAATATATTTATTTACCTCGGGTTGTTTATGGTAAAAAAGAAAAAAAAAAAAATGGGTAGAAATAACCTCAGCCTTTATTTTTAAATTAACCATTGTATGAGGTTACATATGTGGACAAAGCACAACTCGCCATAAGGATGGGTTGCGGGTTCAAGTCCCATCCAGGGCACTACCAAGTGATATGACATGATATACAAAATCATTTGTAAAACTTGCTACATTAAATTCACAAGTGATTTATTACACATACTTTGAGTTCATCAGAAGCCTGGAGGTAGAGTCTTGGCCTCGTGCACATGAGGTGCGTGATTCGTTCCTAGGTGCCAGTAAACACCCCTTTCACCACACAACTTTTAGCTTACTGTGAAAGGTGTATAAGATTGTATTTGGGTTTTTGTAATAAACAGATACATCTTTAAAAAAAAAGCTTTAATTTATTTTTCTTTGTTTTTTTTTTTTTTAAAAGATATATCTGGGTTTTGTTATAAACCCAAATACAACCTTATACACCTTTCACAGTAAGCTAAAAGCTTGTGTCGTGAAAGGGGAGTTTGCCGACACCTGGGATCGAACCACGGACCCCTTGTTCATGAGGCCGAGACTCTACCTCCAGGCTACCGACGAACTTGTTTGAATCTTATATTTTTATATTTCTCTTCGTTGTTATCAAGAGCTTGGTATATTTTCAAACATTATTTATGCTCTTAAAGACTCAGACCATTTAATGTTGCCAGAAAAAATTGTTCATTTGTATGCCTAAAATATAATATTTTCATTCAAGCATTCTTCTACGTTTTAGTCATTTATTAGAAGGATGCTTAGTGTGATATTGACTCATCTATTCATAAGAAAATAAGTGTCGTTGTTTTTTCTTTACTCACTCTTTTGTCATCTTACTGATAAACATGATTCAACTTAGGCAAGTAAGAAACCACCAATAAGATAAAGTGATTGATCACTTGTCTTAATTTGATCCATGTTTATTTATGATTGTTTTTAATTATCTGTAGTTTACTGGGCAATTTTTCCAACTTATCATTTGATTTCATTATGTTTTTTTCATAATACGGACACACTCAATTAACTAACAATTATAATAGTTTTCAGTCAAAACATTATCAGAATTCTAAAAGAGGTATGTGCGAACATTTTTATTTAGGCGAACTCGTTAAAAACTGTTCATTAGGGTATTAAAATTGTTGTTTGGACTTTTTATTGGGATGTGATATTATTCTTTAAGTATTGAATTCTAATATTTGATACTAATAACCCCTTTATAAAATGGTTATGATGTCATTATAAGCAGTTTATTCTAAAAGCGTCAATATATTTATAAATTCACATACCCTTTTTTGAATATGCAAAGATGATATCTAGAATGCTGTAACCTCTAAGTTAAATGTGTTTCACCAAAAACATATTAAAAAACTAGCTAACTTCCAAGTTAACAATATAGATGTGTGAACATGCTTAGACCATTCCAAACACTGTTCCCCAATTGCAACGTCCACAGTATGATTTGAGATTGATGATTGACGTTTTCATCCAGTTGTGTGGACGCTGCAAATAAAGAGATTGACTATTTTGTTGTTCTTTTGACAATGTACTCAAACTTTACCATTGATTGTTTTAATTTTATTGTCGTAATATGCCACTGCATAATACATAAAATTTATTTGTAGTAACAGTACTATATCTCATTGAATATGCAAAGAAATTATCTGAATGAATGAAATAAGTTGTTGTATTGTTTTAATTTTGTATGTATTTAATTATTAAGTTGTTTATTTTAAGATATATTAGTTATTATTCTTTAAATATATATATGTACTTAGTAAAAAATATTGCATTATTTTCATTCTACATTATCAAGAAGTGGACAAGAGATTAAAAATTACTTCAAAATTAATTCTATGTGAGAAATCAACTAACAAACTATCATCCAATTTAATTTTTTTTTTTTTTATTTATTTACAAATCCACGGCGTGAGCCTTTTACATGTTTAAAAATATACAAAAAAACATACATATCAAATTTCTCATCAACAAACACTGCTGGAGCAAGATAAGAACAAAAAACTGTTGAAAAACAAAAACACAGATAGGAATCAATACAAAATATCAATAATTTTAGTCAAATCATAAAATAGTATAGAATGTCAATGAAATGTTTAGCAATATGTCAAGAATTAAAATTAAGTTTGGAGATGTCAAGTAGATAGAAGAAAGAAAAAAAAAATCTATGAAAATGGTACAAATATTTTAAATGTCATAAGAAATGTAGTGTAATTATAATTATATTATTGATATTTAGAATGTTCATTAATTTTCATATTTCACTGGGTTTGGGCACAGTGTACAGGTGATAAAACCAATCAGAAAATCTTATTTGTAGAACTATATTTATAGAATTTAGCATTGTGCAAAATCCATCCAATGTGAATACTAAAGCCATGTGACACTTATTAATTAACTGAATTAGTGAACATTGTCCATGGACACTGGAAATGATAATCCAGCCTAGAGACAATTTATGAGCGTTGGGATGCCTTTCTTGCTACTTCTAATTGTTTTTTTTTTGCAATAGGACACTTGAGGTTCTGAGAACCAGACTGATACAAGTGACTTTTCCAAAAAAAAACGAGATTTCATGCTGTAGTGGTTGCTTTATACACATTTCTCATTGTGTCAATAACATTATTATTTATTTATTTTATTCTTCATTGTACATTGGTTACAATATTACATAATGAAATAGTGTCATAAAAATAACAATTATAGATTCAATGTACAGAGGGCGAGTTTATCGAGTTTACGTAAAAATATTACCATAAACGCCATCTACAAAATAATGAATCAAGTGATTTTTTTCATGTATCTCAGTTTCATCATTTTGTCACTTATACCAGTTTGGTTTTCACCCCGTCATTTGTTTACATAATTTACATGCGGATCTTAAGACATTTAGAAGTCACCTAAAAACCTTTTATTTTACTAAGTACTGTTAAATATTGTATTCTCTTTTACATTCTTGACGTGGATACATATTGTATCCCAAATGTAATTCAATATATAATAATTTGTAACTTCTGACGTGGACACCTTTATGTATCCGAGATTCTCATTTAATCTATTTATTTATCTATATTTATAATATGACGTGGGTGTAATATCCTAGACTTGATAAATTGTACAGTGTCCTTGAGGTACTTTGGCACGTAAGCGACACTTAAATGTTGTCCAATAATAATTCAATCGAAATTTTCTTATTCGTTATAATATTATCAATGATTTTTTTGTTTTTTTTTTACCATTCAAGATGTCTTATTTTTTACTGACACGGAGACGGCTATCGTTATTACATGCTGTTACTCCGTTGGCTTCCTTACTTGTAGATGTACTGTGATGGTATAGTAGTAGTAGTTTTTTCTTTCACACATAGGAATATTCAAAGGTGTGAATATATTACAAAAACTGATGTCTGAAATATTACAAGGGAAATTTTTTTGGCGTGATAGTAGCTAGATGGATGCTTAATAAGAAATAAAATGTAAAACTATTAAACCTACACATTATGCAGTTTATTTGAATTATTAAAAATCTAATATTCAAGATCAAATAATTCAATCCATAATCTGGAAATATAATGAGAAAATAATATGACGTAATATACCTAGTCCATTGTGGTGGTAAATTGTAGGTATACATACATAAAAAGAGGTTTGGAGTGAGGAGTGGGTATAATTTTAGAGGACCAACATCAGCAGTAAGTTGAAGGTTAGTGTTATTGTGGTGCTAGAATAATAAAGGTAATGTATTATTTTTTTTGAATAAGCCATACAACACATTTATTAGGTAGGTACATAATATGTTATGATACTTGTAATTTATATAATTTATGTATATAGATAACTTATTACTAACTTTTAAATACAGTGGTTTTTTTCTTTTTTGTCGTTGATCCTTTGAAAACCTGAACTTGTTTTAACATTTGACATACTATAATATATTATATTAAAACGAATCAATGTATTATATTGATCCGTTTTTATTACTAGAAACACAATACCTATATATAAGTAGTTTAATTGTTTAGATTGTTAACTGCAATATTCACCACATACCTACTTAATAGTAATGTATAATTCATTGTCTCCAAACATAACATAACATGTATAGACAATTAACACAGATCGAGCTAGTCCCAAACTGAGATATGAATCTTGTTTTATGGGTACTAACGCAACGATACATTTAACGCACTAAACACATACATGTAACACCCAAACCCAGGACAATTTGAAAAAGGACATTCTTCAATCTGCCCTGTCCGGGAATCGAACCTGGGACCTCGTGACTCAAAGGCAAGAGCGTTACCTCCACGCCACACCGGCTGCCAAGATAGGAGTATTTCTCTATTGGAGAGGTACATGCTATGCTATATTATATTATATTTATGGCCTTTAAAAAATTTTATTTCGTACATTTTTAGTTTGTGTTTATATTTTTTAAATGGCAATGTTGGAATTTTGAAGTCTGTACATTGATTTAAATTTTTTGGGCAATAAAAACTTTATCTTCCATGACATTATTATTTTATGGATTAAATTACAGTGGTTATACGCTAACTAATACTAAGATCTTTTTATTGCAGAATCATATAATTTAAGTAATGTGGTTTGAATGTCATTCTTGTATAGGTAGATGAGAAATCTATTTGTTCATAAAGATTTTTACATCTTGAAATATAGAAACGTATAAATTATTACGTATTATCAAATTGCGGAACATTTTCATATCTGAATTCCAAAAATATTTATATGACATAAAAAGCTAGGTTACATTTGCAAGGGAATAGAAAAAAATTGTATAAATTATTAATAATATGATTTTCAGGAAAACTCTCAGGTTTTTTAGCAATTTTAAGCAACAGATATATTAACTTACATGTACATAACAGATATATTTCTTACATGCAGCTGATCTGCTGACTACCCCACTTGTGGGATATGCCATGATGGTACAGTATAGTAGTAGTAGTAGGAAACAGAACCCTTAATTTATTGCATTCGAAACAAAACTATGTTTCTGAGAAATTTGTTAGAAATCAGAAATTTGTTTCACTCCATAAAATTAAGAAGCTAATGGTATCATTTCTTCTCACACTTAAGTGTGGCACGCTTTACATACTTTTTAAAGCAATGAAAAGACCCCTACAATAAGAAAAAACAATGAATGCCCATCAAGTCTGTAACACAAAAGATATTATGTACCTATATGAGTATATAATAAACAATCAATGATTATTGTTATAAAAAGGTGCACTTCTTATATATGGACCATCAATACATTTTGTATCAACAGCAATATACTTTTATAAATGCTTCTACCACGAGGGACTCGAGGGAGATATAATAGTATCTTTTTGAAATGACATTCATTTTAGAATGATTAATAATATGAAATTATATTGGTCGTAGAATGTGATTAGAGGCATTACCAATTTTCTTTTTGTATTTCTAGTATATTTATTGAAGGTCGTTGATAAAATATATTTTATGTTATATACACAGATTTATCCATTGTGATGTAATTTTTGAACAATTAATTAATCAGTAATTATCAACCTGCAGTTTGAAGATAATAAAAAATGCTGATAATTTTTTTGTTACTTATTCATTCTGCATTAGTTGATAAATACTACCTACCTGTATAAATAGTGTGAATTTATCAATTACAAAATATTAAAGTTTCACACCAGTGGATCCACATGTTAATTAAAAACAATAATATTGTTTGGTTGTGTTTTATGGTTAAATAATGTGTTTCTGTTTCCATACCCCGGCAGAAGCCATCAAGACATATTTGATCCTCTGCTTGTAGAATTAGTGGAAAGGGGACACAATTTAACAATCTTCTCACATTTCAAACCTACTATCAAATCAGATAGATGGAATCAAATTGAGTTTGATAATAAACAAGTAATAAAAGAAATGCTTCCAATGGATGTGTTCAATAAACTTCCGTTTGGGTTAAATAGATTTCAACATTTGTTTGCTACATTAACAGTCTCAAAACTTGCTAAAGACAGCTGTGAAATTATAACAAAAGTGCCTAGAATTAAACAAATGGTTCACAATAAGGAAAAATTTGATATTATTCTTGTTGAAGAATTTAATGGAGATTGCGTTTTGGGAATCACATATAATTTAAACGGTCCTGTGATTGCTATACAAACTCATCCACCGATGCCTTGGACGTATAGAAGATATGGTTTACCAAATTTCCCATCATACGTACCATGTAGCTTCTTGAGCAGTCCTCCAAGGATGAACTTCTTATTAAGATTAGAGAATTTTATCGTCGATCAACTTTATACAATTTTGTATAGAGTTAAATTTCAGATACCTGAGAGACGAACTGTTCAGAACAATCTTGATATAAATATTCCTCCATTAGAAGAAATAGCTCAAAATGTTAGTGCCATATTGTCCAACACTCATTTCACATTGCATGGTGTGAAGCCAACAACTCCTGGATTCGTTGAAGTTGGAGGAATACACATCGCAAAAAAAGTTCTCAAACCTTTGGATGTGGTAAGTTTATTTTATTTGATTACAAAATTATTTTTAATAATATGTTACTTATTACTATTTAGATTATTCAAAGTATAAATGTAAAGAGAAGATATAGTTTTTAGTCCCAGTATTCATGATTTGGTAATATGGTTTACACATAAAATATCTACCTCCCGTCCCTCGTTCCATTGCTAAATTTTAATTTTAGTATTGAAATGGAAATATTTCACGTTCTCCTAATTTTTGCATTACATTTTTATATCAAACTTATATTCAATCTAACATCTAGAAAGGAGACAGCTTCCAACTTCAATGACAATTTGCCATACTATTATTCCTATTTTTAAATATTTTTACTTTTCTCCTATTTTTGAGATCCTGTGGAGGGCAGGTGTCTCCTTTTGCCCTCTCCCCTCCCCGGATTCCTATACGCACATGCTGAAGGGTATAGAAGCAGTCACATAGATTATTATTCACAAATATTTTAATTGATTTAAAAGCAAAAAACACTTCAAGTGGAAATAGATATGAGCTATTTTTTCAGTTTCAATGTTCAAGGTTTGATGCAAAGACATATAAATATATTTATGTTATCAATGATTTGATGTGAGTAAACTTTTATAGCCCACATATACATAATAGACTTTACTCTAATTATAAATTGATCCAATACAAGTAGAAAAACTTAACAAAATTCGTTTATTTTCCGCTTGGCGTCTGGCGCGTGGTTAGGTGCTAAAACATTCAATAATTTATTGTTATTTTATAGACGCGTGTCTATTTTAACATCAATATTATTATTACTTACATGGCCTATTTCAAAAATAAACCCGGTAACTACTGAACACAAAACTATTTTTTGTGCACAAACAATAATAGTAGCATGTCATACATAGGTACCTACCTATGTACTTAGTTAAAATAATATTATTTTGATGTACGTTGGTATTAAAGCGTTGAGACAGAGCCGAATTTAACGAAAATGATGATTAGGCATTTTGTTTGGTAAATCTTGCACAAACGAAATGTCAGATAAACCAAGTTTCTGAGTCACTATTGAATGACCGAAATAGGGAAATAAAAGGGTCACAATAATATCCATTGAAATAACCCTCTCCCGTCAATATTAATTAATATTACCTAGACTCGTTTTGTGCAGATTCCGAATTATGCACATTTTTCAAAATATTTTAATAACTTCCAAATTATCATAATTATAATTGGATCATCTTTCTTTTAAATCGTAGCTAAAGGGCTTTATTTCAAAGCCATTGCGATCCCAGAAGGTAACATGGGTATAAATAAAACCATAGCTCTAAGAAAATAATAATGAACTTTATTGTACAAAATATTTAGACAAAATTATTAGATTACAACATGATATATACAAATAATTTGCACTATGGGCGACGAGTTTATCGCAGGGACGCGATATCTTCCAACTAACTAACAGATATACATATAATAAAGACATTTAGGATGGGTGGCATGCCTCAACGCTAGATTGAAGGTGTTATTCGTGATATTTTACAATATTTACAAAAAAATCGTTGGTCATAATTCAATTTTTATATATAGTACCCATAGAATAATAGTACCTATTAATTTTATTGTAAGTAAATATTATTCTAAAATTAAATTTTCTTACAACAACGAATTAATTCTATTTGTTTTTGTATTAGGTAGGTATTAGTTACGTAAACCAACCATTATTATTAACATTTACATTACAATAGGAGTACAATCAGATATTTACATAGATGTAGGTAAGTACCTGGAGTAGTGGGTACAATATTATGCTAAATAAATACTCAAGTTCTTATAAATATCAATATCAATTACAATACAATATAATACAAAGGTACAGTGAACCACAATGATTGTCTTTCAATAAAATGTACCAACTCGCTTAGATATTATATAATAGTGTTAACAATTCAAGACTCGCACTCGTGAATCTATGTACTGTATGCAAGAGAATACATCATTAACACATATTGCATTTATATACAAATGTTCGTATTTTTTGTAGAAATATTCAATAAATTTGAATATATTGCCCAAAACATTTAAATCAATGTAATTTTTTTATTAATTCATTTATTAATATCGACACAAGGCGTCGTGAGTCTTTTGCAAGTTAATGTTGACAAGACAGTTCAATAGACAAGGAAACACAAACACCCAAAGACGTAATTAATACAAATCATGAAAAAATAACTTTTAATAACTAAATAATAATAAACAGTCAATCAAATGAAGTCAAATAAAAGAAGTTAAATAAATTTTAATAAAATAATTTCAACATAAGTAACCATGGATCAAAGATATTATATCGGTAATTCAAAGAAAACCGATTAAAAATTACCGATGTACTATATCGGTAATTCAAAGAAAAAATCGGTCATGCGGCCTATCAAATTTTGCATCCAGTTTTAAATTGACGTTGGTGGTTATACATTGCTATTGTTTGAACGACATCGATGTTGGAACACAAAAATTCCGAAAAAATGTACCGCGCTGCAAGTGTAGTATGTCTTTGCCATGGATGTAACTTTTATACCTACCAGATTTGTTTTCGGCTCTATCACAACACCGATGAAACAAAATTTGTGGAAAAACAAGATCGATTCCACCGTTGCATTCGCATGAAGTTGAATTGAGGAAACGTTAAACTAGGAATTTAGCATTGATTGTGATCGTGGTATTATTTAATATACTCACCCATAAATTGGATATAACGCAATATCATTCATATTATGCACAATCATAAAATTATCCATGAAACATACCTAAGTAATATACCATACCAATCAACCAAATACTAAGTACTATCCTTAAGTGACACGCAACTCAAAAATATTTGCCATCGAATTAAAAAAAAATTTAATGTAATTACATATACTTACACATTTACCTGGCTGTAATTACAGGATTTTGTTTAATATCTTCCTAATGGGTTTTAATGAAACTGCGCACGTTCGTGTCGCGGTGGGTCAAACATAAACTGCTGTTAGCTGTTTTGTAATGAGTAGCGGTTCCTCCTTACAAGCATTAATGCGTCGCACTCCTTTATAAATTCAATATCTTTTTATCTGACTTTTCCCTATTTTAAATTCTGCAGTAAGACATGGAGCATCTTCAATTCAACAATCTCCCCTATCCTGAACGACTTAATATTTTATTTTTTGACAATTAATATTTGATAACTTGCATAATATCTATTTCCAAGAGTTAGTCTGCTGCTTACTCCTGTTGTAAGAGATGTTGTAGTATAGGTACTCACATAAATACAATTATTCAAATAATATAAATTATTCATTATACAATACAGTGTATTTATATTCGTTGTAATGGAAGAAAATTAAGAAAACACAGCAATATTTTTTATACGAAGGGGATCTTTATAAATCCCCACGCCCTTCTAGTTTCACTCACCAGCCAATTCTCCTTGCAATGGCGGATACAGATGCCCCCCCCCCCCCCCCTCTTGCGGGGCCTATTGAAGATGTCTTGTAAATGTGTATAATCATTTACATAAAACTTTCTTAAACTTTGCATGTGACTTATTTTTTTATTACGATAAAAGTAAAGGTAGCTTAAGATATCTTTACCCCTTGAGTTTTTTTTTTTCTGAATCCGCCACTGTCTCCTTGTAACATGATATAAGAAGTTGTATCTTGTGTATGACTTTGTATCATAATATCATATTACTAGTTGTTAATATCTACATAATAATATGTACAAACTTCAACTTTTTATGATCCCTTTTTATGATATATAATATTGCAGACAAAAAATCTTACGAAATACTTCCTATCTATTATTTTTATTACTCCAACAGGTTTTTGTGAAACTGTTTTTAAAATTTAAGTTAGGGTTGCAATCATAATTACTATAGATTCTATAGTTTTTGATTAATTGACGCTTATTTATGTAAATATTATTCTTCCTCCCTGACCATCTCTTCACTGCTGGATGTGTGCCTCTTCCATAGTCTTCCATTTTTCTCTTTCTTGATCCATTGTTGTCCACTTCATACCTGCTACTGGGATGATATAAATTATCATCAACCCACCTCTTGAGGTCAGGGTCAACGTCACCTGTTTCTCTTTTTTAATCCCATGGTCTCCATTTCAGAATTCTAGGTGATCATCTATCGGTTTCCTGTTTAGCCACATAACCTGCTCATTGTCACTTTAATTTTGTGATACGGTCCACCATATCGACAACTTTTGATCGGTGTCCAATTTCCTGTAAATATTACATACTCGTATAATAATATCATTCTCATTATCTACTCCGTCACGGTATTTTCCACAAAGGCAGCAACCAATGTAGTCAATATATGCAATGAACATACAGGTCGTCCACTCTATGCCATAAATACAATAAGACGTTCGAAATGAGTATCTTATCTCACTGCTTGTATTATTAATTAATAAAATAACATAATTACCCATGATGTTAATTGATAATACATCATGACGTGGTTGGTAACATTATAAGAAATAGGTAGCTGTACAATGATATTACTGTGAAAGTGTCCGGGGTGTATTTGGGTATATTTCAATAAAAAAAAGAAATCGAACGTTATAAGTAGATATGTTTTGTTTTATAATATGTATAATAGTAACTTCCAATACCCGAACAGCCCTTGTAGGTCTTGGCTTCCAGAACAATTTAGGTCTTCAAGCCTTTCTATCTTGAGCAATGGATTGAAATACATAATGTAGGTCGTCTATAGCATTTAGCTCCTCTAGATCTCTGTTAATGTTTTCTAATTGCCTTTTATATGTTGGTTGTATAATGGTCTTCTGCCTTCAGGTATATCCTGCAGAATACATTGTAAGTCTATCTTTTTTCTCCGGATCTGATTAGATATATATATAATACCTACCTTTATCATATTTTTTCTAAAATGGAATAAAAAAGTAAAATTGGCAAATAAACACATAAATATTTCAATCGTTTTCTTATTTTAGTTTTAACTGCCATTAAAATTATAGGTACCTAACGATATTGACATTTTCAGTCATGATTAGTGCATGTTTGTCGTGAGAGGAGTTTTATAGGTAATGTTTGTATTTCCTCGATATTATCTTGGTGCATATGGCACGAATTACAATATATCGTTTGTGATTTAAATGAAATCACACTATTGTGTACTAATTGTTATAGAATGCAGTGGAATTATTGCACTGCATATTAAATGTTTATCCTTGAATAAAAGAGCATGATTTTCTTGTAACAGATTAATTATGTTTACAAAAAGAGCACTTTATGGTTCAACAGCAAGATAGATGTATATAGTTACAAGTATATCATGAGAGATATTGGAGAAAAATGATAATTATATGTAATAAAAAAATCTTCTTTCATATCAGTGATATGTTATACCTAGATTTGCAATATGAATCTCAAACATGTATCATCAATAAAATCTCGTTGCGGTCCTTGGTGCCGCAATTTTTAGTTTGAAAAAAAGCGACACACATATAAATTGTTTGTAGATAACAAGAGATAGACAATATGAGAATGGGGATTATTACAGACGACAAAGGCCGGTAGATAGAGATGAATATATACATAAGAAAAGAGATGAATATATATTACTCAGGTATTGTACCTCGACGGGTGGGTACACATTTTTAGAGAATATTTGTATGACATTGCGAATCTAGTTGTAACATATCACTGTTTCATATCCCTTTATTTCTCTATTTGGTTGATTTGATTCAAGAAAATGTCAAGCCGTCTCCATTCTGGGCAAGTTAGTGGTTCCACATTTTTTTAATTTATGTAATTAGGCGTATATGGAGCATCCATAATGAATCTATCTTGCTTTCTCCATCATTTTAATAATAATGCACGTCCCCGATTAATATAGATGCCGTATTTTTTAGATTGCTTAGTTCATGTAAATTCGATGCATTATATGACTCAAAATGAATAAGCAAATATGCACAATTTCAGCTGAATTGGACATCGAGATATAATTAGATGAAAATTCGATTGTACAGTTTAAAGTTGAATCATTATAAAGAATATAAAAAAGTGTTCATCTCTATTTTAAGGTTATCGAACTTCGAATATCTAACTTTACGCATAATAATGATATAAATAATAATGATTGCAAAATGTTTTGCATAAACTTTATATGTAAATGAAATGTTGGTCTTATGTTGCATAAATACGTGTGTCAAGAATTTACTCTTCATGACTGACACGTCTCATAATTGAATATTTAGTATTTGTGCATATCATCAATAAATAACTTTACACCAACGTAATATTATCAACAAAATAATATGTGAGTCGTTCAGAATCAAACATAGAACTTTGCACACATTTTGAAAATTGAACTATTGATGAAAAAATATAGAGTATTTAGCCGTTTATCAGTCAAATAGAATGTTCAGTAACTAAAATAGATTTTTGGTAAGAAAAAATGATATCAAAAAACTAGGTTAGGATCAAAACTAGAACTTTTCAATGTGTTGGGATCAAAAACAGAACTAAATCAAATGGACCAATCAGAGAGCAGCAAAATCAGGTGATTCTCTCACTATATCAATACAACTGTCAGTGTAGCGTCCTTTGTAGGTTCGCTGTGTTTTAATCGTTTTTTAAAAGAAAAGTGCTTTATTTCTGCATAAAAGGTGTGTTTTTATCAAAATGGATGTCCATCCTTCTCTGGCTCAGTCCAACAAAGCTAGGAAAAGAAGCAGAAACCCAGAAAAGTGGAAAAGAAATATTGACAAAGTCAACAGGTATGTTTTCTAAATATGCATTGGTGTAACATGCCTATTATAATCTCTTTGCATTTTTTTTTTCAAATATCGCATATTTTTATTTCTCATGAAAATTAAATGAAATTATTCAATTTAAATTTCTTTTATTATTCTTCTTCATTTTTCATTTCTGTATCCTTTTATTTTTCTTAATCTTTTTTTTTTATTTATGGGAGCATAGGACGGCAACTTATCCCTAACAATATAATATGATAAGAAATTTTTTTTTCTTCTTGGTTTTGCACCCGATGTCTAGTGATACAGCTAGATAAGAACATTTGATAAACAATAAATTAATTCTCACTATGTATTTAAACTTTGTTACAGATACAGTGCTAAAAATTTACCAAATAAACCATCTTGTGGCCATGATAAAAAAAGTTTTAGATGTATGACTCTAACTATGAACGATTTGTTTGATTTCCACAAAAAATTTTACTCCACTCCAACCAAAAAAAATCAGGATGCAATTATTCTTAAATGTTGTAAGTCAAAATCTGTCAAACGGCGTAATATGAAAAAAGAGAACAGAAAAGATATTGATTTTTCAACAAGATTTTCAATTATGAACAATAAAAAAGAATTCGTTCCAGTATGCCAAAAATCGTTTCTTGGAGTTTTGAATATTACGAAATATAGAGTGATGTATGTCGTAAAGAAATTTAGGGAGACAGGAACATTTATTTCTGAAGGTCGAGGTGGAGACCGCAAAACAAAAGTATTTTCAAGCAAAGCTTTAAAGATACAAAAATTTATAGAGTCATTACATTGTACCGAATCCCACTATTGCCGGAATAAATCTGAGCGCAAATATTTGCCATCAGAGTTAAATGTCAATAAGATTTACAAGATGTTCATTGAAAATGATGCGAAAAAAGATGTTAAAAAATCTTACTTCAGATATATATTTAACAGTAAGTTTAATATTGGGTTTGGAAGCCCACGAACAGATGTGTGCTCAACATGTCTGGAGTTGGAAGAGAAGACAAAAAGTGAAAAAGATATTGTAAAAAAAAACAAATTAATGGTTGAAAAAAGAGTACATAAACTAAGATCAAAGGCATTCTATGAACTGTTACAAGAAAGGTTAGACGATATGAAAATTTTATCTTTTGATTGTGAAAAAAATTTAATTTTACCAAAAATACCAGATCAAAGTTCATACTACAGTCGACAGCTGTATTTATACAACTTTATTATTGTTGATGGTAGCTCAAGAGATAAATTTCATAAAAATAATGTTTTCGCGTATTGTTGGACGGAGGATGAATATTCCAAAGGATCTTCAGAAATCGCTTCTGCAGTTTATGATAGGTTAAACAAAATCGATTTGACTGGCATAAAAAAAATTAGGTTAATGGCAGATGGCTGCGGTGGACAGAATAAAAACTCCACTATGATAGGGATGTGTTCTAAATGGTTATCCGAAGCTCCTACGGCAGTGAATTCCGTCGAAATCATTTTTCCAGTGGCTGGACACTCATTCATGCCAGCAGATCGCGTATTTGGCTTGATTGAACGCGAAATAAAAAAATGTGAGAACATAATTAATCCAGAAGAATATATTAAAATTATCAAAAAGTATGCAACAGTCACTAAAATGGGTGAGGACTGCATAATCAGTAACTGGAAGCAAGCTGTGGTCGATGTTGTAAAGCCTACTAGCAACTGGCATATTCAGTTTATGAAATGCAAGCGATTCACTTTAAAACGTGCCAAAAAAAGTGATAATATTTTACTGAGAGGAGAATATTTTTATCGATCTAATCATGGAACGTTTAAAAATATCTGCAAGAAAAATAAATCACTCAGAATGATTCACCCAACGTCGATACTTAAAGGATGTAGAGTTAAACCGGAGAAGCTAAGTGATGTGGATAAATTATTGTCCAAACATTTTGGGGCTGATTGGAAATCTTTACCTGATTTAAATTATTATCAAACTGTCATCAACACAAAGGACTCTGAAACACTGAACTGTTTAGACGATGAAAATCTATGCCAATCGCAAGACATTAATGACGCATTGTTTGTGTAAGTTTGTGAATAATTTTTAAATACTTTTTATATTTTATTTGTCAAATAAAAATATTTTTTTACTACACCACTGCTTTAAACCTGTTCCTCTGTGATGACGTCATATAAAAATGGTTGGTTTCAAACACAGAACTTCGCTCATAAGTTGGTATCATAAGTAGAAGTATTTGGAAGTTGGTAACAAATACAGAACTATTCAATTTTTAATTGTCAATATTCCTTTTATAATGAGTTTAGAAATGCAATGTAAGCGATTGAAATAATTTTTATTGGGACAAATCATCAAATAGTGCAATTTTTGTTATTAAAAATATTTTTTTTAACAAATTATACATTTTTTCTAAATATCTCTAAAGTACCATTTTGGTAAAGTTCTAAGTTTGATTCTGAACGACTCATGTAATGATGATTTGCAGTTCGAGATAATCACTATGTTCCGATTAGTGATGTAACGATATTAGTATTCGCATTCCCGAATATTCGCAAATTTCAAAGTATTCACATTCGCATTCGTATTCGTATTCGCAGAAAATATGCGAATGTTTTGCGAATATTATTTTGGTTATAAAGTATCGGACATTCGGTAAAAGTAATAACCACGGATACTTACCCGGTAGGTACATTGTAGAAAAAGGTACTGCAAGAAAATATTCTTTAAGAAAACCGAGGAGTTTTTGAAACATTTTAAATACCTATACCATTTCGAAAATTCGGCGACGTGGGGCGTAGAAATTTTAATGTTTGAGCAATTGTAGAAATTTAAACTTGTAGTAAAGCGCACCGACAGACTCGTGCAAGCCAATATTCGCTGTTCGCATTCGCGAAACAAATATTCGCATCAGCTTGCATGTTTCATATGCAGCTGGTCTGCTGGCTACCCCACTTCTGGGATATGCTGTGATGGTATAGTAGTAGTAGTAGTAGCACATTCGTTACATCACTATTTGCGATTTCTTCCATATAACCACGTCATTATATTAATAATAATTATTATAATTTATATTCATATAAGTACTTAATAATCATTACATAGGTACAATATTAAAAGCAATATTGTAATGTTCTACCTCCCTAATAGAGATAATAGGTATCTCTTGCATAGGGAGGGAACACTCAAAAATCTTTTAATGCAATGCTAGAATACAATAATTACGTAGAGATCATAAGACACAATACTTTGTAAGTTAAAAGAAAATGTATTTATTTGCGGCATTTTCCTTATAAGATGATTGTTAATTTACTGACTATCTAATCTGTTTCTAAAATACTATCACTCGTATTCATAATCACGGAATAACTGTATTTTTAATTTATTTGTTTATTCATTCTTTACTGGACATTGATCACAATATTTACATTTTTTTAGAAAAATGCATTCATATTAAGTGATTACAATCAATATACAGAGGACGAGTTTATCGCAAAGGCGTGATCTCTTCCATCTAATCCAAAGTTATTCCGACTGATAAATCTAGCTAAGGGACATGTAACTTATAAACAGGAATAGTGTTATTCTGGCTTTAAACCTGGCTTACATTATTCCAGGCTGTCTGATGTTTTTGTGTTATAACAGCTGAAATACAAAACTTTAGGAAATAACATTGATTATGTTGACGAAAAATGTATTTTTCAGATCGCATAAAATATTTAGTATAATTTGTAGTTTAATTGTTTTGATGTTGCCTAATGATAGTTGGCCAAAAAGAGCACTGTTCTTCCGTCCACAGGGGTTCCGTCGGCCCGGGCGTCCCTCTTTCACAATACACCGTTCCTATGACAACGATATCAGAGCCCAAGGAATGTCGTGGAAAGAGGTGACGCAATTGGCACAGAGACGCTCTGAATGGAGGAGGCTGGTTTCTGCCCTGTGCTCCCGAGAGGAGCGTTGAGGGCGATGATGATGATGATGATGTAGTTTAATTAGACACAAGTCTTTTCATACATAAGACACGACTAAATATACCGTTTTTTATGACTGTGGATGTAATTCATATCGGGTATTTTAATATGCAGATGATATTAGTATATATTTTATGCAATTTTTTAATCACATTTTTGCTGAAAATGCATATTATATCGTTAAATTAATATCTTCATACTAAAACAATTAATATGTACACTTCAGTTCAGCTCTGATAACCCTTTTACTTATTGTATTATTTTGTACGTATGACGCTGGTACAGGACCGTATTCTGTTCGTGTTATGATGATGATTTTGCATTGTTTGTTTCTTTTGCGTATACCTACTAAAAAAAACTAAATCGTAGACTAAATTTGAATGTCTGGTAAGCTCTAAATGAAAACATAAGAAT
Source organism: Athripsodes cinereus (assembly GCA_947579605.1). Lineage (NCBI taxonomy): Eukaryota > Metazoa > Arthropoda > Insecta > Trichoptera > Leptoceridae > Athripsodes > Athripsodes cinereus. The sequence continues at coordinate 8,362,138 of OX388317.1, read as the reverse complement.
ATCTGAATTCTATTTAAATAATAATCTTATAGACCATTAAAGGTCACGTGGTCTTGTCTATGGATTTGCTTCTGCTTGGGGGGCAAACAGTCAGATTGCGCAAATTATCCTTGTAGGATGTTATGCCATAAAAGAAAAAAAAAGAAAGTCAGACTACAAAATAATAACAAAATCGACACTGACAGTTTTTTTTTATTATTAGGTATTCTTTAGGCGTTCCACCTAATATTACACCGTAATCGTCTGTTGTGTTGGGATGCCTGATGCCCCTCAATGATTTTTCTGTGACGTCATCCTTTAATGGTCTATTGTCTGTAATAATGTTCTTTCCGTAGAGCACCCGGCATAGAATTGGTCTCCCACTCTTTTCCATAACTTTTCGAGTGTCCTGTAAAAAGCAGGTGTTCGAAAACTAAAAACATTTTACATCTTTGATTCAACAATGAGGTTTGAACCCCATCCTGAATGTCTTAATTTTTTGTTTGCACGTAGAGGACAGCTTGCATGTTTACTAAATGCAGCTGGTCCACTTGTGGGATATGCTGTGATGGAATAGTAGTAGAAGTAATATTTTTTCAAAGAAGATATGAATTATAAAAGACTAATCTCGTATCCATATTTAAATATTGTTATCTTCACAAATGTATAAAAAAATTGCTTTAGCTAAACATAGTTTACAGTGATGAAATTTGGCAGTCAAAATCTAAAATGAAAAACCATTCAATAGTTATAGTACCTATCATAAATTCGTCTTGAAATCTCAGGCAAAGAATAGGTCTCCCACTTTTTTCTGTAACTTTTCGAGTGTTCTGTAAAAAGCAGTTATAAAGCAGACTGTCTGTTTAAGTGGATACGAGAAGATTAATTGTACAGATTTTATTGTATTTTATAAACTGACTACTTTTTATTATCTAGCACGGAAACAAGCAATAATAATAGCAAGTCAAAGACGATTTGATTTTTTATAGAGCCATTATCTTGATAGCCTCGATCAAGTTTAATTAATTGTCATAGAATTTAAAACAGCATTTATGCAAAAGATCGGGAAGACCTGTTATTCGATGTATACGTACATATGTGAAACCTATTTGTTTTTATATAGGTATATGATTTAATATGATTTTTAATTAAAAATGAAATAAAATAAACTGAAAAACATTGGATTCTGACTATTATATGTTTACCTTGGTACTCAGCCTAGAGACATACATATAAAAATACGTAATGTCAATTTTTACGTAATTTAAGGTTATAGTCAAATAAATCAAAACGCGCCATAAAACTGTAATCTTCCTCATACGTGGGCTGACTTATTACAAAATCTTAATATGTAGATGTACATAATTTGACTTCTTTAGAAAGAACATAATCATAATATTGTACATTTATTGATAATCATGTAATGTTTGCATTATACATACATAGATACGTGATATCAGGTTATCATCAGAAATCAATTTTATCAACGTATTAAATACATTGTTTATATTAAAATACCGCTTAGTCACATTGCTATATCGTAATAGATATTATGATGTAGTATTGTGTCGTTTTAAATGTGTTCTAAGTGCGGCTCTGCATGGTTAGTTGGACGGTAACATTCCCATGGTGAATTACGAAAAAAAACACATGTCTGTATTCTCTATGTTTATTGGCAGTTCGTAAAGAACGTTGGAAAGAGATATACCTACAGCGGCGCGGTTAATACGGTTTTTATTGTTGAGATGGGAATGAAATAAACATTTCACAATAATAATAATAACAGTTATTAAATTCGGCTTTTCACTCAAATAAAATCACAATGAAGTTTCTAACGATAGTGTCAATTTCGTGTTTATTGATTTTCCCAACACAATCGTTAAAGATTTTAGGCATCTTTCAACATCAAGGAAAAAGTCATCAAGATGTTTTTGACCCTCTTTTAGAAGAGATTGTTAAAAGGGGACATAATTTGACAATATTTTCTCATTTCGAACCTCCAAAGAAATTACAAGGATGGACTAATATTATAATCACAAATGACGCAAGCAATATTCCTACAAAGGATATTCTGTCTCTCGATCATCATGAAAAAAAGTTCTTCGGTTTACACAAATTGGATCACGTTGCTGAAGGATTTTTCTTGTTGCCACATTTTGCCCTATTGAACTGTGAAAGATTGACAACGAATCCGAAATTACAAGAGATCGTCAGGAATCGTGAAAAATTTGATTTGATTCTTGTTGAACAATTTAATAGTGAATGTGCAATGGGAGTTACATATGCTTTGGGCGCTCCTGTGGTCGCCGTCCAGTCTCATCCCCCGATGCCTTGGACGTATAGAAGATTTGGACAGCCAAATTTCCCATCATACATGCCTGTGATTTTCTTAAAGAATCCTCCAAGAATGAACTTCTTCCAACGTGTGCTGAATGTTTTCTTTGACTGGGTGCAACAAGCGATATACCACTATCGTGCTCTGATTCCAGAACATGAAATTGTTCAAAGAAATTTGAACATAACCATACCGCCTTTGGAAGACATAGCTCAGAATATTAGCGTTTGCCTCACCAACACTCACTTCACACTTCATGGAGTTAAACCCTTGGTTCCTGGAATTATTGAAGTGGGAGGAATACACATCGCCAGAGGAATGAAACAACTAGATCCGGTAAGTCCACGTTAAATTTTTACCGTCATGTGGAACGTCATCGCTCATGTATCTCCCAACATAAAATTAATTAATGTTCATTTATTCATGCATTGCATTCATACCATCAAGATATTTACCAAAGGAAGCGTAAATAGCAGACCAACTACATTTAAAAAAATTGCAAGTTGTCCTTTCCGTACCAATAAACGTTAGCATTTTTTGTGGTGATCTTTACGAAAACAGTACGAGTTTGTTACCACTTTTTGTGATAATACTTTTTATTTATTCTTTTTGCACATTGTCAGAGTTTAAAAAACAATATTAAATATTGAGGTGATATAGAGTAGCCATATTATTTTTTGCATTGACTTCTTCCAACTAACCATTTAAAAATAAGTATTTCAAGACAGGCAAGTTATACATGCAGGAACAAGTTTATCAGACCAGCGTCAGACGGCTTTACTACGTTCTTCAAAATTCTTTTGGTGTCCTCCGAGTTTGACACCTGTTTGTCTGAAGGCCAGACGATAACCGAATGTGGCATAGGCCGAATTGGAAGGCCATGCCTTGTCAAAGGTGGAAAATCCGCTTCGGAACCAACCGTGGATGCAAAAGACCTCCTGATTGTTGTGACTTCCTTTTTTAAGGCTTCATTTTCAACGAATAATGCATTAGATCGCCTTTCAGCAGTAGCTAGTCTAACAGCTAAGCTTCCGTACCCAGCAATCATTCGTTGAGTGATTTTGCCTATGCGCTGCTGTTGATCTTTAGTTAACTTAGAAGACTCTCCTACGACGGACTGAAGCTCCTCTAGGAAGCCATTTACCTCCTCGACTGAATAGAGTCTTCCAGGGATAGATCCCTCCATTTCAGGATCCTCACCCGCCATAGTTCTCAAAAGAGAACTCTACACCTATTTATACCTATTTAATAATTCTACTACACTAACCTATTAGGTATTATTATTAATTAAACAAACTATAAACTATCTGGGGTATCCCATCAGGTGATCTTTGAGCCTCCACTTGGGACAAACTTTCTTGACGTATTCATATCATCACGGCATTTTCCACAAGCGGGGTAGCCAGTGAAGCAACTGCATGCAATAAACATACAAGTCGTCCTCAACGTGTTGATGAATGTTAAGACATTCAGGATGGGTTGCATACCTCATCGCTAAATGTCAGATATGTTAAATGTCTTATACGTGATCATTTACGAACACCCTATCTTTTTGAAAATTTAAGAACAGAATGGGGACCTATTCTTTGCCGGAGATTCCACAGGAAAAAAAAGAAAAAAAATATTGTTTATACCTACAATATACTGCGAAAAATGCATTGAGTTTTGGATATTCTTATAATATAAAGCTTGATAAAAATGATAAATAAGAATTTTATGAAGCGTAAATACGCTTCGCTGCTTATTTAATAAAAAATGTAGGATAATATTGCGATAAAACATGATCTTTGATCTTCCGTAAATCCCCATTTAAAATAAGTAGATACATTTCACTCATAAATAATGTCGTATTATAATATTAATTAACTATACATAGACAATTAAAGTTTAATTTATCGACCAACGGTTCTTGGTGGATGTTGATGAAAATGTCATTATATCAACATTGACGAAAGCGCTCGAGATTTAAATAAATCTAAGTAAAAAGTTAACTGTGTTGTAATTAAAGTAGAATATCCTCAGTATGAATTTTCACTCTGTAAATGTAAAAACCTTAGAGTTATTACAATGGATTGATAATATTTCACTAACTTCTCAATATGTACCTACTGAAATTCGAGTATTTATTATGTGATGTCGGACAAGGGAAATAAACAGTTAAATGTTAATCATATTTTTGATTTAGAACCACTCTAGATTCATCATTCTGGTTAATTCTACTCACCGATATTCAACGCATTTGAATAAGTATTAACTAGGTAGGTACCTATACAGTATATGATACACATACCTACATAATATTATGTGAGCTTCCTTTAGGAGTGCATGACACAGAGTTTCGACGCTTATGAATCGACACTAGGCCTGGTTCAGACAGAGTACCTACTCTTTAAACCCCAGTTAACTATTATTAATTTAAGGACATGACAATCACAATTTACAATATCTATATGTTGATCTACGAGAATTACCAGCACGGTAATTTTCTTAAATAAAGTTAATAATAATAATAGTTTATTAAACACAAATATCATTTACAATAATCAAACAATAAAATAATACATTTTTTTCCTAATACAATTACTCCCCAAAATTGAGCGTAGCTCGTGCTTTGGGGAGAAGAGTTGGTAGATATGTCAGTTATATTGTAATGAACACGCAAGTAGCCCTCACGGTAACAGATACAGCAGCTTGTCTCTCTATCTGTCTATCCATTGCTATCAGTTAAAATAAATTGTATAAAATCTTTGGTGATATTGAATCTCTAATAATCTTTGTTAATATGTCGAAAGAAGTATACTTTACAGGAGCACATTTCAAAGAACATTATAATCATTGTCAGCATACTTAATCATCGACATCATCATCATTTGTACAACCAACAGATACATCTAGTATGAAACAGCAAAGGTGTTCCGATACTTGTGAATAAGCTTTGGCTGGTTTAAGTACACATTATATTTTTAATGTTCACCCACGCAGGTGTGATCCAGTAAAATGAGAAAACTAAATTCAACAATTTCAATGCAAATAAAGAAAACGGAATAAGAATTTATATCAAATATTTAAACAGCGGCATCTTTCAAATAATTATTTCTCATTATGACATACTAAATAGAACATTTAGGGCATCTCATGTTAAAGCAATTTTAACAGTATTTATTTATGCAATATTCTCTATGATGGTTGGTAGAAAATTGCTTGTAAATATGTATTATGTTCTTCATAAAATTATACTTAATCATCGATATGACCAAGAATTAGTATTTTAGTAATTTATTTTCATTTTAAGCCGGTATAAGTACACCCCATAGAGGTCACATATTATTACACATTACTAGGGAGTGGATTATATGCAATATGTAGAATATATGCAATATGTAGAATCCTCGGTATAGAATAAATGTCTCCCATACTCTTCTGTTTCCGAGTGTCCTATAAAAAGCAGACAATTTACATTTACAATTCAGCAGTGAGGCACGCCACCTAACCTGAATGTCTTTTTATAGGCACGGAGAGAACAATCTTTATTTTTTTAAACGTGGTTGTACCTACGCTGGCTGCTCGTATTGTGGAATAATGCCGTGATGGTAGGGTATAGTAGAAAGACTAAAATATTCATAATAATTAATTATTGAATAATGCTGCATATGTAGCATAAACAAATAAATAAATCTTTATTGGCCAATTTGGGTTTGCCACCCATCCTGAATGTCTTGATTTTATATTGGCACGAAGAGGACAGTTTGCATGTTTCTTACATGCAGCTGATCTGCTGGCTACCCCACTTGTGGGATATGCCGTGATGGTATAGTAGTAGTAGTAGTAGTAGTAGTTATTGGCCAAAATTTTACATAAATATACCTACAATAATGCATAACAATACTCAACATGATAATTAACAAATCGCTACCGTAATGCAGAACTAGCCTAAGTGTTTTTGAATAATTTTTCAAAGTAGCAGATTTAAGCTTTGTTTTTGTATTAATTAAAAATATTTAAAATATCTAAAGCAAATTTTGACAAGCATCATTATTTAGGAATCTAATAACTCTCATTCGTTAAATTATCTCATCTATTATTACGCATCGGCTATTCGTCAGTAACAGGAATTACTGTCACTGTCAAAAATGACAGTTTTGACCTTGAAGTATTTTACAGTAAATTATGTAAACAAAACGGCATGTTTTTGACGTCTGTCAATAAAATAGCTATTCGTCAGGAATTTTTTGTAAACATAAACAAAGCCATGCTGTTTTGACGTCTGTCAATATTGGCAGTTGTAATATGGTTGTAATGTCCGATGACATTTCGTTTTCGGTTAGTTTACTATATGAGAAAGCAAACTTTCAATGCTTGAATAGTGTAATATCATTAAACATTTGTCATCTTGTATATTTCATGTTTTATAGGTATGTTCCCGTGTAAAGAGCATTAAGCTCGTATATTTTGTCTGAGAACAAAGCTATTTCCATAACCAGATAAAGTGTAATAAATCGGTTAGAGCTTTTTAAGGTTTATTAACTCACCGTTTGCAAACTTTAGATCTGTGGGTACTACTACAAGGATGTTTTTTTTTTTTTTTAATAAAAAGCGCTGTGTACATTAACATTTGACCTTAAATCTAAAGATCTACATAATTAAAAAAAAAAGTACTTTCCCAAATAGCTGTTATGTTGATAAATTAATTTTGGTTCTTATAGGTTCGATTTATTTTAAGTCCTAATATATTCATAATAGAGTGGACTTCAGTACAAGGTGAGTTTTTCTGCCCATCCTAAATGTTTCATTTTTATATGACACGAAGATGACAAACTGTGTTTTCATAACATGCAGTCAGTTCACCGACACCCCACTGTGAGAAATGTCATGATGGTATGGATTAATGAAATTAGTAGGTACTTAATAATAGCAAGTAGGTCCTCCACCACTACTTGTATTCTCAATGTTCACTTGGCTTGTGTGAACCGCTAAGCTTAGTAATAATATCCGCGCCCTTGAGATGGATGCTCCATTAAATAGTGCGGAATGAATAAGTGAGTTTTATAGCACCATTTTATTTTATTTATTTATTAGAATATACGGCTTGAGCCTTTTACATGCTGAAAATATGTGAGAGACATAAAAAGTAAATCCATACGAGACAAAGAGTAGCCCCAATTAAAAAAAACATTATTTTGTGGGCAGCTCCGCCTCAGGATCTTATAAATAGTATTAACTTCTTTTTCTGTAGGTGCCCTGTCAGGTCCCCTCGATGTTGGCGATCACTCTGGCATAGGATTCTCTGTCCTGCACTGTCTGGAATAACTCCTCCACGCCTTTCATTCCAGTCCAATCTTGTATATTGCGCAGGCACGATGGCGTCCCTCTATTTTGCCTGTCATGATCAACCGCTAAATGTGGTTACATAAGGCACAGTCCAAGTACACTAGCGCTGAACTTATCTTTTAGATTGAGACTCAAGGGAATTTTGTCTCTGATTTAATGGTTATAGATTACAGAATTCCGAGATGTATTCCGGACCCATACCATTTAATGCCTTGAATACTGTAAAAAAAAGTTTGAATTCAATTCTCCCTGGTCACTTAAGCCAGTAAAAATTCTGGAGTCCCAATAATGTTTGTGAAAATAAATCCATTTTGTAAATAAGCTGAGTAGCAGCATTAAAAACCGACTGAATTCTTTGGAGTAGCAAATTGGATAAATTTACCAAGATACCATTTCAGTAATCTAATCGGAATGCAACAAATTAATTTATTATTCTTGGTCCCTTCTATTGACAAGCATTTTCTCACATTCCTTAGAGCAAAGAAACATTGACTAACAAATGACGGCATGTTTCTCCATTGAAAGAGCACTAACCAGATAAGCACCAACATTAACAATTTTTCGTTGACATTATATTCATGTTTTGTACATAGATGGGATATGAACCTATAAGATGTCTCCTTTTAGAGGCTACACATAAGAATTCAGTTTTTGTGGGATCTATCTTGAACATTTTTTCTGACATCCAGGAGGATATTTTCGATGTATATGAAACCACATTGTATTTTAGAATGTCTTCAGATCAAATGTGAACTTATTACCCAACTAGTGGGAACATTTATTCACATCTTGAAAGTGCACTATGAGATCGTGTAAACAAGGAATTAAATACAAAGTACAAAACTTAGGTGCATAAGTCTACAGTAAATAAATCATAAGTTTTTTATTTTTATTTTATTTGAATCAAATATAAACAGAGAATACACATGGTCCTGTTAAGTCGTAAAAGTTGACTTCTCAACAGGTTCTACTATAAAATATAATTATTAAATAACTTTCCAATAATACTTCATTTTTCATACTCTAATTATATTCTATACAATAAAATGACCTCTATTACATTGAAAACAATTTCTACTACCAATGATTTACTCTATGATTTCTGCGCTAAATTAATATATCTTTTGGCGGTACAATATACCAGGTGCCAGTAAACTCCCCTTTCACGACACAAGCTTTTAGCTTACTGTGAAAGATGTAGAAGGTTGCGTTTGGGTTTGTGACAAACCCCAGATATATCTTTTAAATATATATATATATATATATATATTATACAATTTAATATCATTTATTATTCTTATATCTATTAGAAGTGCCGATACCCCATGATCACACACATAAAAGGTTGCTCTGTATGTTATCTTTTTTCCTTAGTCTGTCCCATTTATAACAAAGATGATAATAATGCATGTTATTTCATATCACAAAGTAATGGGAGAATATTTCTGGCAGTTCCTGTGTAGTTTGGAGGTGATTTTTACCCAGGCATTTCAAATGCTGTGAAGATCGTTGATTCACAATTGAGACAGTAATTGTTCTGCTTCAGGTGAACTCAGCAATCCAAGTCAATGATCTAGGACAACAAAGAAAATAAAAATTATATAAAAAGAATTCATTCATACCATCACACCATTTCCCATAAGCGGGGTAGCCAATAGACCAACTGCATGTAATAAACAGTTAGTCCTCTTGATTTTTTACAAATAACTGCCTTTCACAAACACTCGTAAACATACAAAAAAGGGTGGGAGACATATTTTTTTACTGGGGACTCTATAGCAACACAAAGAAGACCATGTTCTGAATTAATTTGGAAAGCAATGGAGTACTTTTTATTTTAAGTTTATTATATTTTTTACATATAAGTGATTTTTTTGTTTGATTGAGTTTAGATCACTCGTAGACGAGTGGATGGCCTGAAAGCAGATGAATTTTCAGTTGATAAATATTAATGTTTATTGACAGAGATTAGTACTAATTTTATTTTCATCTATGATGAATTTCTGACCTCGGTACAGAATGTGTCAGAGGGATTAGCAATTTATTATAAACCCAAGTGTCTATATTGTTTACGAAGTGTTGTAATTTGTTTTAAAAATGTTGTGATCTAATAAATCAACAAATTTATAAAAATGTAACCCATCACCAATCATAGTGCTGTTGATATAGATCCAGAATTTTCCAAAGTATTGGGGTGCTGTACATCATGCATTGTCACAAAACCTCCAAGTTACATAAAAATATAAAGAAATAAACTGTATTAAAATATTAGATTAATTACACTATATATTATTTGCTTTACACTCTGATCTAACAAATAAATTAATAATAATATAACAATGAGCAAACCAATTAAGAGATCTTAATTGGTTTGCTCATTGTTTATGTTTAATTGTTTATATTATTTGTTTTAACTGTATGATCCATGTGAATAAATAAAATAAAAATAACCCATCATCAATCATAGTGCTGTTGATATAGTTCCAGAATTTTTCCAAAGTAAGGAGGCGCTGTACATCATGCATTGTCACAAAATCTCTAAGTTACTTAAAAATATAAAGAAATAAACTGTATTATTATATTAGATTAACAACACTGTATTTTTATTTGTTATATCAAATACTTCAAACAATCAATTAAAAAAATAAATACAGTATATCAGTAATATAAAAGTATAGACCATTAAAGGTCACGTGGTCTTGTCTATGGATTTGCTTTTGCGTGGGGGGCAAACAATCAAATTGCGCAAATCATACTTGTAGGATGTTATGCCATAAGAGAAAAAAAAGAAAGTCAGACGACAAAATTATAACAAAATCGACACTGACAGTTTTTTTTTGATTATTAGGTATCTATTCTTTAGGCGTCCCACCTAATATTACACCGTAAACAGTGTGAATGTGTTGTGTTGGGATGCCTGATGCCCCTCAAGGATTTTTCTGTGACGTCATCCTTTAATGGTCTATTACATTGTGACAGTTTTTGCCATAGAGTATAATATTAATATACTACATTTTTCATAAACAAAATAATTTTATATTTGTCTATGGAAATAGTTTACCATAGACAAATTTTATAATTTCTCTATGGAAAAGTTCACCATAGATAAATTTGATAATTTCTTTCTTTTTTCTATGTAATTACGGACAAATAGCCTTTGCCCTATTATTATCATTTCTTACTTAACTCAGTTTGGCCAAAATTTCAATTTAGGCTAGTTCTGCATTAAGGTAGCGAAATTTAGACCAAAATGTGACTTGTTGATGAGCAACGTCTTCCAGTCAACCCTAATATACACAAGACTTGTAAAATATAGCATACCCATTGGTATCCGATAAGTTAGCAAAATATGCAAATCTATGAAAATAGCCAGAATATGCAATTGCATATAATTCGTTCTCTCTATGAAATTAATCTTCGTATATAGTCTCACAAGTGAATTTAAAATTGTTCCAAGGTTTAACTCTTCATTAATAACATACACAGAGGTCAACATATCAGCAAAAAAACTCGACTACCTATCTGTGGACCAACATGTTTAAACATTGCAACCATCTGTAATTACTTATACCGAGTATATAAATCACTTTATTTTAATATCATATTATTTAATTTAACGTAAACCAATTTTTTACATTACCTTCTACCAAAAAAGTACTAACATCTCTTTGGTTATTTTTTTTGTATACCTAATTATTATTATTAACCTTGGTTGTCACAAAAATATTATTTAAATGAACAATAATTGCAGCACGCTATTTTTGACTCGAATGTGTCTGTCTTTGAGATGTGCTTATTATGTACATATTTGCTGTTAGCCGGTTGACTTGACGATCACGCAAGTTGTTTATTTATTTATTCATTCTTTACTGTTCATTGATTACAAACAATTCTATAGAAGGTATACATTCAAATTAAATAAAATCAATCAACCATTCAGTTGTTCTCTCAGAGTCAATAAAAATGAAAATTAACATGACGGCTCACATACCCTGATCACAGCTGAATGGGGAACATGCATGTGTGAGGAATATGAATAAATGTTATCAATTCATATTAATAAATATACGCTGATCACGAATATCCTAATAAGAAACGATAAAATAAAACTTTTCATTCATTATTTTCATATTAAAAATCCATATTCTCTGTTATTGAATAAGCTCGTTGTGACGTCGCTAGGCGCTATGTTGTATTGGCACACATTTCACTCTTAGTACTGTTTGTAGCGGCTGAAGACGTCACACAGTGCTCCGCCACGAGTGGACTTTTTTGCGGCGAAGTGCGAAAATTGCTTTTTCAAATGGTGACATAAGCCTTAAAAATGTACATCTAAAAATATAAAAAGCACCATAATTTTTCTAATTTTCTGTACTTACTATTTTTTGAGCTGTAATTTTTTTTTAAAGGTCCCCATTGAAATTGTGAAATGACTTAATCGTAATGCTTCGACAATAACTGCATTTCACAAAATACTCAAAAATAAAATAAAGAGTGTCTTTTGAAAGGCAGGTTTCGTAAAACAAGATGAACTGTTTGTACTCGTAGCGGCTGATGACGTCACACAGTGCTCCGCCACGAGTGGACTTTTTTGCGACGAAGTGCGAAAATTGCTTTTTCAAATGGTGATAAAAGCCTCAAAAATGTACATCTAAAAATATAAAAAGCACCATAATTTTGAAAAATATAAAAAGCGCCTTGATTTAAACATTTGTAAAGAAGATTCGATATATTTAATGTAACCAGTTGTTTGCATATGATGTTAGGATTATTGCGGTTGATATATCGAGGTAAGATTTTAAATGTTTCATATTATTATCATTATAAAGGATTATTTAAATTACATATACATCAAATGATTATTTTTACACATTTCGAGGTTGCTTTTGTATCAGGAAAATAAACATTAGGATTTTCAAGATGACTAAATTTGTTGACCACTGCTCTTAACAGGAGATTCAAAAGGCGAATTAATAAGAATGAAAATTCATTTTGTCGGTGTTTAGGTATAGTAGAATTCTATAATGAAATTAAGAAACAAATTTTTTTTTTCATTATTTTGATGCCCTTGAAAGACGAAAGACGTCTCTTTGCATAAAAATCAATAGTAGGAAAAAACATTTGTTTTTTTAATTTCATTTAAAAATGAAAATGTGTCCTGTACACCTAATAGGATTAAAACCTCTGTCTTCCCGGTTAAACCTTAAAATGAAATATGAATAATAACTGCAATAAAAAACTTCTCATCTATGTATTTTAAACTCACGATGATTTTGCAAAACTGTTAAATACTTAGTACTAGTTGATCAAATACAATGTCGATCAAAAGTCATTCAACAATGATATTCTGCAAATCATCATTGAATGACGGAATTATTTGAAATGTACATTATTTCGTTTTATTTATTTTATTTATTCATTCTTTACTGTACATTGATAAAAAACAATTACATAAAAGGTATACATTCAAATTGAATACAATCAATATACAGAGGGCGAGTTTATCGCAAATGCGCGATCTCTTCCAACTAACCCAAAAGTATTAACTTAAAAAAAAACATATGATAAAAATAAAAACAATAATCTAAAGGATTTTGCAATAAAAAAGAGAAAAAAAAAATATTCACAAAATTAATGTATATACAAACATACATACATACATACATATATATAAAAAGGAAGAGACTGCAAAAAAAAAAGATACAAACATACATGCATAAAGGGAAAGGAAAAGGGGTAAAAAAGGGGGGGGGTTAGGAGTGATGGGTTTCAGGTTTCAGAGGCTGTGTTTGTGTTTGTGGAAATCATTTTCTCCTTAACGGCTCGCTTGAAAGACGTCAGACTTTGAGTCAGCATAAATTTTGAAGGGAGATTATTCCAGCAACGAGCACCCTGAACTGCAAAAGATTTCGAAATGAAAGTTGTACCATGAGCTGGGATTGACAGGATGCGCTGGTTATTCCACCTCAGAGGTAAACCGTGACTCGCCAAGTATTCAAAAGCCTCCTTAATATAGTACGGGGTTGATCCTGCGTACAGAGCATTGTTGACAAATGTGAGTAGATGGAGCTCACGTCTTTGTCGTACAGTAAGCCATTTCAGGGTATTACGATATTCAGAAATGTGGTCAGTTTTTTTTTAAATTAAAAATAAACCTTATGCCAACATTCTGAAGTCGATCAAGTTTGTTAATTAAATCCTGATTCATGTCCACATACACGACATCAGCATAGTCGATAATGGGCAACAGCAAGGATTGGACCAATAAAATTTTTACTTTAGTGGGCAAGAATTTTTGCAGCATCTAAGAGTGTGGAACTTGTAAAAAAACTTTTTCTTTAGAGTGTTAAATTGATGCCGCCAAGAGAGTCTCTGGTCCATAAATGTAATAGAGTGTACACCTCACTATTGATTCCTCACAGGGCATTGTGATGTGGTTTCACTCTTATTGCAGCGCTGCTCAAGTCAGCGGAAGCGTAGCTTTATGTATCACATCGTTACATTGACAGCTATGACGCTATTTACATCGTCGATGTATTGATTTATTTATCTACATAAGTACATTAGGGTCGTTCCTTTGCTTCAAATAACTTAAAACCTATTTCGATAGATGGCTTTCGATATTCAAATGAAACTGATAATTACATAGACAAAAGAATAATGTTGATGAAAATAATAATCATTGATTTATTTGGCCTCAGAATATACTAAGTATTTAAATTATTGTGCCACTGCAATAATTACAGTATACAACTGCGTACTGTGAAGATGTATTTTCCATATTTTCCTGAAAAGCTTAATTTATCGACCGACGGTTCTTGGTGTTAGTTCATATTAATAATTTAAAAAATGAAACACGATATATAGTTATTCCACTATTGACTTTATTTATTTTTAATATTTATCTGATTGCACAGTCAGTCCACTAATATTGACTAGAATTTTCGCCTCTTGGAAAAATCTAAGTCTTAGTAATGACATAATAAACATAATTCAAGTTTAACAATACACATAGCTAGCTCTATCTCATTATGGAAATGTATTTTGAAAGGAATGGATGGGTAAAATACGTCATGTTATTCACTGTGTCGGTGTTTAGATTACACCATACAGATTTTTTCACTTCTTCATTTACGGTCCATGGAGCTAGGCTATGGAACCAACTCCCTTCGGAGGTTCTCACGTCTTCATCATTTTTGGTTTTCAAGAATAAAATTTCACGGCGTTGACACTTATTCGGTTTTTTTTCTTTTTTGTCTTTGGTCGATTAAGGTAGCATTCCTTCCCATTCCCCTTCCCCTCTCTTTTTGCACAGACATCGTAATTAATTTACTATTTATTCTTATATCTTTTTTATATTTTATATATGTATGTTTTTTCTCGTATATATTTTTATTTTTAATTTGAGTATTTATTCTTTTTTGTAGTTTTTTTCTTCTTTCGAATGGTTGACTGGAAGATGTTGCTCTGCAACAAGTCCGCCATTTGACAGAGCACTGTTTCTATTTATTATGTGTTTCTTGTACAAACTTTGTATTATGTTCTGTCAATAAAGCTTTATTATTATTATTATTATTTAGGTAGTAGAATTCTATAGCGAAATAAATAAAACAAATGTTTTATTCTACTTTTCGATTTATTTACTGGAGAAACGTCTTTCGTCTTGTAAAGATGTTGTTAATCTCCTTGTATTTTGTATTGTTAGGACATTGTCACTCCTCGTCTTGTATAGACAAGACGAAAGACGTATCTCTAGTAAATAAATAGAATAGTAGAATAAAACATTCATTTTTATTTATTTCACATAGTGATTTAATGTGAAACTAGAGTAAGTTTTGAAGGTGTATAAAAATTGTTATAGAATGATTTAACATTGTAAAAGGCGAAAGCCGTTTATTATATGAATAAATAAAAATAAAAATAAAAAAAGTAAAAATATTGACGTAACGTAAAAATGCAACAAGGGGAGTGGAAGAAGTATCCAAAATATCAGATTGGTCATAAATTACCACATAAAATAATCATTTGACATAAAATATCTATTTTTTGTAACTTATAGATAACAAAAGAACATTTGTGCTTTAATGTTTATTCCGTAAATATCTCCCTAACGCCATGACAAAATTTTAACAGAATGCTGTAAAACAAGCAAAAAAAAAACAAAACGTATTCGTTTTACCGAAGTTTGACTGTGCATTTTTTTTTTTGTTTGGTACACCAATTTATGAAAATTACATACTTATTTTTAGAGTATTAGATATGAAGGCTGACACTTCAAATACTAGCAAATAGCGTGTTAGATCATATATTTATGACTATTAGATACCTAAATCTTGTATTTTTTTATAACAATTTTGTCGGCTTTGTGTCTCTTATTTCAATACGAATATAATGATACTTTAAACCTTATTTATCTTCTTCTTTACCCAATCTTATTATTAAACATTATTATCTACGCACAGTGGCGTTATTACACGATTGAGCCCCTATAACTGATATTGAATAAAATAATAGTTTTATTCCGTGTAACTTAGCTTAGAATTCCGAAAGACTGGCATCAAAAACATCTTCAAAAAATCTTGCTTAAGAGCTTGGTATAGTGTAGTGTTTACACATGTGTTCTTTGAAGAAATCTATGTAACCCTTCACCCTCTTCTCTAACGAGAGCATTAGAGAGCTTTAAGGAAAGAGCATAGCTTCATAAATTTCCTGCTACGAAAGAGTAGACATTTTAGATCCCATTTTACCCATTGTAATTTCAGTCAGAAAAATCGGGATATTGAGGAGTCTATATGTAGGATCGGGAACTTTGAAATATTTCCCCATTTATTCATACTTACCTAGTTACTTCTATGTCTAGACATATACCTATACGATACTTAGCTTCATCAGAGAATTTAAATAGACAATTAAATTTAACGCTAATAATGCCTTAAATTATGTCAACCAAATTACGATATTGTCACGTTTTATAATAGTCACAACAGATTAGAACAAAAAATTATTCTAAATTCATAATATCAAATCTCAATCTTTTCATTTCGCTCTATAGGAACATACAAACAATAACTGGTGTGAATTTTTGATAACACAGAAATTTCTCACTTTTTCTTAACTCTTCTTGGGCCTTTTTAACACTCATCTTAGTATTACAAAAAGGAAACAAGTATTTTTTATTTACAGCGAGTATGCATGCACCTATCGAGTTAATTCCTCTACGACTACTACAACTATTTCTAACGCCCTTATGTTTTGTGATATGGTATGAAGATGAACGATGTATTGAATATGAAACATTGTAGACGAAATAACAGCTCTCTTTCGCAGACAGCAATTGAAAAATTGCCACCAGATAAATGATCTTCCCAGAACCGTGGTATCATGACCAGTTGTTTCCTCTACAATCCATTTTCAGGTTAGATTTAATTTCTAGTTATTAAGAAGGTACCTACAAATTTTACTGTGTAATTAAGAACTCACCTTCTCACCTTCAGAAGCTTATATTGAAAAAAATATCGAATACGAACCGCACTGAGAAAAATACTAACGAAATTTCACAACGAATCATTGGTACGTACTAGTGATGTAACGAATGTGTGATTTTGGATATTGCGAATATTTGTTGCCGACATTCGCGAATGCGAATAGCGAATTTTGACTTGCTTAGATTTCCACAATTTTGCTCAATCATTAAAATTTCTACCCCCCCGTCGCCGAATTTTCAAAATGGTATAGGATTTTAAAATATTTCAAAACTCCTCGGTTTTCTTAAAGAATATTTCCTTGCAGTAGGTACCTTTTTCTACAATGTACCAGGTAAGTAGCCGGTACTTTTACCGAATATCCGCGTAAAGTTAATATCATAGATTCGTACTAATGAATCGTTTGTACTATCTCTGGTCCCAATCTGACAGTACGTACCAATGATTCGTTGTGAAATTACGTTCTTTTTTCAGTGCGAGCTTGATTGAAATCGGTTGAATGGTTTGGATTTCTTTTCTTTACCGAACTAGGAACACCATGTGCATAATGTTCACAAAGCATATTATCTAATATTTTCCAGGCAACCTTAATTAATGTACAGCGACTCTATATTATGTACATTATCTTATTAAAACCAGAACACGATTATTTTATAGCATGTAAGTTATATCTCCTTTATCAGTTATTATATCTGTCAATATTCCTCATAAAATTTACGATCATTCTTATTGTTTTACAGTTCTAATGCTTATCCTTATATTGTTGTTAGCAAATAGTACTAACTGTCTATTCTTAATAATATATTCACTTCACACTTCTAAAATTGTAGAAAATTTAGTTTACGTTACAGAAAAAGAGTGCACAGACACTCAAAATTGTTAAAACCAAATCAAAGAGTGAAATTAAAACTTCAGTGTTGTGATTAAAACAACAAAATTAAGTAAAAGATTCCAATTTATATTTTCAATTGCGTGAAAGACGTTTAAATCCTTAATAGCTAAAAATGTTAATTTTAATTTCCATAATAAATCGAGAAAATTGTGTGCAATATCAAGAAAAATATATAAACATAAATTTAACAATAAATGCATTTTGAAATTCATAAAAAAAACACTTTATACCCGTTCGACCATTTAATTTTATTAGTAATATTGTATATAAATTTTATAGTCACTTCATCTTCTACGTAAAAATATTCATATCATCATTACATCTCCCACAAGTCAAATGCGACTAGATACATAACTATTCAAAATTTATTTAATTAAAGCTACGTATGTTTTCGATCTTTTTGTGATTTTTCTTAATCAGCCAAACAAACAGTTGATCAACATACATCACAAAAATATGAATTTCTTTCATAGCAATTACACCAAAACAGTTTGCATTAATATAACAAAGTATTCATTTTCTTTATCATATCATATGTGTTTGTATTCTGTGCTCGTCACTTTTTCAAGCTACTCAATGGCATCATGTTTAATCCAATAATACTGGAAAATTTCAATATTATTATATAATTATGTTCCTGATGCATATGGATGTTCTCGGCATCACGAATTTTTTCACCAGCCTCAAAGCTGAACAAACTACCCAGTGGGAAGGACTATTCAAATGTTTAATGGTCTGGCTGGACAAGTTGACATCTTTAATGTGACGTATGCAGAATTTACAAGAAAAATCGAGGATATATTGTAGTTGTGTTATCGTTTGGATATCGTTTAAGGTGTTCTTCTGGGATCGCATTGGCCTTCAGCTGTAATGATCCTTGTGAAAATCGTCTTATTGTCAGTAATTATATCATTACAATGCCTTATCCGCATACCTTAAAATATAATTTTGACCCTATGAAACCCAAAAAATTACAGATATTTTCAATCATTACTTAACTATATTCTGATGATAATATATTCTTGTGTGGCGGCGTACAGACAGCTGGATGCGAACGTCAAACATCAAGCAAAAATCTTAAATCTTTCGGCGACAATTCGGAGCATTCTTTGAAGAAATATTCGAATGAATGCCTTCGTTGCCCGTCCATGAGACGTAACGAAGGCATTCATTCGAATATTTCTTCGGAGAATGCTCCGAATTGTTACCGAAAGATTTAAGATTTTTGCTTGATGATTGATGATTGACGTTCGCATCCAGCTGTCTGTACGCCGCATATGAGTTGTGATGTTTCTTTATTTATCAGTAAACTATCGACAAAATGACGTATTCACTCTAAAAGTCCAACGACGTATAGGTCAGACTATAATTAAACTAATTGAATTGGAGTGACATAACATATTAATAATAATGTTATCTTATGTAACTATAATATAAACAAACAAAATATCTACTATTTATTTAATTATATTGTCTTTGTCACACATTTCGTGTAAATTTGTGACATTAGATGTAAATTTGGTGTCTCTGTTGCTGACCGACACGAAAAGAAGAAGATTTCGTTGTTATCTTCAAATGGGTTAGTGGTGAATATTAAATTAAACGCACCACATAATTAATTATTGATTATACTAGAACATTATTATTTCATGTGTTTTTAAAACGCATTGTCTAATAAATTCGATTAGCACTACGGTTATTTCAGCCTGAAAAAAAATCTTTATCCCGAAATAACTCTTCGACATGCAGTAGGTAATCTATTCAACTCTTTTACATTGTACAGTCACAACATATAATACTTTCTGTTCACTATTGTCATCCAGTTATACGATAAGGTGTAGGTGATATCCTTCACATATTTGAGAGGGTCAGTTGACGGATAGTATGATAATCTCGGTATTTCAATCGGGAAATCCCGGGTTCGGTTCCACCTGCTTTCGATCAACACCGCCTTCGTGATACAAACATAATGCTTACTGCAAGGGTGTCTGGGTTTATTTGAACTCTTAATTCATATTTTTTTAAATAATAAATATGCAATTTGATATTGAGGGCTCTTTTCTGCCATAAAATCTACGTAGAATCTCTGTGTATGTACGTTAAAAAATATAACTTGTATATATTAGTTATATTTTACTCTATACATTATTTACAAACTAATTTATCATTAGATTTATTTATTTATTCATTCATTCTTCACTATGCATTGACTTCAAATAATTCCGTATAAGGTCTATAATATAATATTCCGTATAAGTGTGCAGTCAAATTAAATAGAATCTGTATACAGAATTTGTCGCAAAGTCACGCTTTCTTCAAATGATCAATAATTAATCTTAATATATCAAATGTTTTGTGGGCGAGTTTTACGCTCTAAATCGTGATATATAACTATTGGGTTAGGTAGTTGGAAAAAATAATTTCTTGAAATCGCACCTTTGTGATAAACTCACCCTCTGTATAATTATTGTATTTAATTTGTTTGGGGTTACAGATATCAATTCATATTCATCTCACAGTAGGTGATGAAACCTAATGCCGGTGCCGGCGACCTGTCCTATCAATGTACAGTAAGAATAAATAAATACAAGTAATTTATAGGCGGTAATGAACTTGTAAGATGATGTCAACAAACGTTATGTTCCTATATTAATTACCTATATGTACTTGTACAACTTTGCAAATATCATAAAGATCAATGTTAATGTCATAGTATTTTTCAGCTGCATAATGCACCTGAACCTATAACTGAAGCAAAAGAGTACGTACCTACGTATATCTTTGGTATCTACCTATTTTTTCAAAACATTCGAAAAACGTATATTACCTACATATTATAATATGTATGATACGTATATTACAAATAAAGTAGGTATGGTTCAGTCCCAAGATATGCATCACCTACGAAGAAAGTTTTAGGTGTTCCGACGCTTACGAATCGGTTTAGGCTGACTTAAGCGCTGTAAATAGATTCGTAGACAGATGTGAAAAATCTAGCTTATATGAATAAAAAATCGCTTCGCATAAATATATATACGATATTTTTAAGTAATTTTAATTTAATGTTTCAGTATTAGAATTATTGTGAAACAACATTTTATTTGTGTATAACCGTATACCACAAACGCGCTGTTTGTGGTATACGTTGCACACAGTTTTGTGAAGCAAAAAACTGTATTAATTTATTTTACATTATATTTTTTTTTAATATCGTTTTTATTTTATTAATAATACCTATATAGTTAGATTCTTACGTTCACATGGTGTGGCGATCATTTCGTGACAAAAATCTTAAATCCTCCCACCATCGAAGAAAAGGAGCAGTCAAACATATTTTTGAACTACTACTAAAAGAGGCAGTCTCAAAATTTGAGCCTGCCTACTACTACTAGTGCCCCATCACGGTATATACTGAAAGTGGAGTAGCCAATAGATATTAATTCATTACGAAAATCTTAAATCCTTCCACCAGGAGCACATAATGTTACAGAGGTATATCTACACCTTGAAATAAATGTCAAAGAAAAGAGGCAGTTTCAAAATATGAGCCTACCTACTACTACTAGTGCGCCATTACGGTATATACAACAAGTGGAGCTAGTATACATTTCACCAGGAGCACATAATGTTTTAGAGGTCTCAGGTCTATCTACACCATGAAAAAAATGTCAAAGAAAAGAGGCAGTTTCAAAATATGAGCCTACCTACTACTACTAGTGCGCCATTACGGTAGTGGAGTAAGTAGCCAGTGGATATTAATTCATTACGAAAATCTTAAATCCTTCCACCAGGAGCACATAATGTTATAGAGGTATATCTACACCTTGAAATAAATGTCAAAGAAAAGAGGCAGTTTCAAAATATGAGCCTACCTACTACTACTAGTGCGCCATTACGGTAGTGGAGTAAGTAGCCAGTGGATATTAATTCATTACGAAAATCTTAAATCCTTCCACCAGGAGCACATAATGTTATAGAGGTATATCTACACCTTGAAATAAATGTCAAAGAAAAGAGGCAGTTTCAAAATATGAGCCTACCTACTACTACTAGTGCGCCATTACGGTAGTGGAGTAGCCAGTGGATATTAATTCATAACGAAAATCTTAAATCCTTCCACCAGGAGCACATAATGTTATAGAGGTCTATCTACACCATGAAATAAATGTCAAAGAAAAGAGGCAGTCTCAAAATTTGAGCCTACTACTACTACTAGTGCACCGTCACGGTATATACCACAAGTGGAGTAGCTAGTAGACAAACTGTCCAAAATCCAAGTCGTCCTCAGCATGCCGATAAAAAACATTCAGGGTGTCTTAACCGTGATTTTTTACGAATACCCGATTTATAGGACACTCGCAAACTGGCAGAAAAGAGTGGGAGACCTATTCCTTATCAACGGCTCCACAGCCTATAAATAATAGATCAGTAGGTAATTTGTAAAACATCACGTATAAGATATTTAACATCTACAATTCAGCGATGAGAAATGTCACCCATCTTTAATTTTTTATTTATTATTGGTACGGTGATGATGGTCTGCATGTTTATTACATGAAGCTAGACTACCGCTGAATAGGTAATATAAAGAATCTATTATTTGCCAAAAACTCTACGGAAAAAATATAACAAAAATAAACATTTGCGAATTGAACAAATGAATTAGAAAACCCAATGAAAGTTACACTTAATATATTCGCCTAACGAATTTTGCTGGGACGTGACTTGGTGGTTAATTAAATAGAAAAATAGTTACGAATATTTAACCATATAACGTTTAGACAATCAGAAATTCTATTCTTATCTTTAAAGGCCATCCTCTCGTTTACGAGTGATCAGAAATTTGTCTTCATTACTGTGACATTAGGGTCATGTGATGAGATTTGAAACAGGGGGTACTTACATACTCACATGTCACATGCGTTCCGTACGGAACAAACAAGAAACATGCGGTCTAGTTTCCCGTCATACCACTGATAATCACAATAATATAGTGTAGATATTTATAATGATTCTAATAGGTATTAATGTATTATTATTATCAATGTTATTTCGCGTTACGTTCGTTCTCAAGTAGGTACAATAGTTGCATAGATACGTATAAACTGCACGTTTTTGCAGATTTCCATTGACCTATTAGGTGTAAACTAGCAACGCAGAACTAATTTTGTCAGAAAACATGTTCCAAAATTAATAATAACATGACGGCCGGTGTGGCGCGGAGGTAACGCTCTTGCCTTTGAATCACGAAGTCCCGGGTTCAATTCCCGGCCAGGGCAAAGTGAAGAATGACCTTTTTCAAATTGTCGTGGGTCTGGTAAGTAAGAGTGCGGATAAGTAGGAGTTAACGTCTCCTGAGATATTCGGGTGTGAGGTGGATCTTTCTTCAATGTTGTGGGTCTGGGTGTTGCATGTAGGTATATGTGTTTAGTGCATAGTGCACATAATACAAGATTCAAACCTTAGTTTGAGACTAACTCAATCTGTGTGAATTGTTTATGCATGTTATTTATTTATTCATTCTTTACTATTTATACATTGATCACAATAAATATATATTTTTTGAAAATGTATACAAATAAGATATAATCAATACACAAATGGCAAATTTTTCGCAGGGGCGCGATCTCTTCCAAGCAACCCAAAATGCTGTTTGTCAATAATTATGCTGTTTCTTACTATGCTGTACTTATTCTTAAGTATTGCACATCCTATATACTTAACAAAGCCATAAAAGGACCCCTACAATAAATAAAAAAGTAATCAATGTTCTTCAAGCTTTTCAACACTATTGTGTTTCGTCGCAAAATTTGATTGGTCGCATCACCAATTTTTTTTCTTTTGAACTTCAAGTCTATACAATACAGGTTGATGAGTTTACGTACATAGTAAGCGAGAACTATGGAAGTTCTTAGAACTGCAATGAAAACAGCACATGGAAATCGTGATTGGTCTTTAGCTCCATCAGTTTTCCAAGATATTACAAAGAGGAAAATAATATAGGAGGAGATATCCCATACACATCAATACTTTTTTCTTTGAATTCAATTTATTATTATAAACAGTAAGGATCATTGAGATCTTTGATAGATTCTACTTAATATCGTGTACCTACTTAGAACTCAGAGGTTTAACTCCCGCTGTTGATTTCCATTTTACAACATATTTATAGATTTAAATTTTGTATCCCGTGGAGCACCCGGTAAAGAATTGGTCTCCCACTCTTCTCCTAAAGTTTTCGAGTGTCCTGTAAAAGGCAGATGTTCGAAAAAAATAAGACATTTTAGATCTTAAATTCAACGATGAGTTTTGCCACCCATCCTGAATGTCAAGATTTTATATTGGCACGGAGAAGACAGCTTGCATGTTTATTATATGCAGCTGGTCTGCTGGCTACCCCACTTGTGGGATGTGCCGTGATGGTATAGTATAGTAGTATAATATATAGATTTAAACAAATTGACAAAAAATCCTTAGAGAGTATAGGTACAGACTACAGAGAACATCGTAATCATACATAAAATACCTATTTGTAGATTGTATAGAAATGCTTCACTTTTTATTTTTATGAATATACCTATTTCCTAAAATAAAAATATTAACTTAGGTATAAGTCATAAAAATTCAAAAAATGCAATGTATTTAAATGAATTTAACATTAATTTAGGTATAAGATATCGGAATAAATTAACAATAGGTACATTCATTTTTAGGTTATTTCAATCAATTTCGATATTTTCATGGCAAAGCACCTGAAATAACGTTAATTATTGTGCTTCAATCGAGTCAAGAAAATATATTAAATTGCCCGTAAGCAGTTAATCATGTACCTATTTTGCGATGTAGGTAACTTATCAATGAGATATAATTACAGATATTGAAAAAACAAGTTCCTTATATTGCATACACTGCAAGACATATTTTTTTTAAATAATTACACCTATTTACATAGTGTGACCTGTATAATGAACATTATGCTTTTTAAATGCAACTTCATCATCGAACTATCTTATTTTTGCATATCATCATTATACGAGTACAATAGTAATTACAAAATAACATACTCGTAGAGACAATATTGAGAAAATATTATGCAGGGGCGAGAATATCATTATGTAGGTATTCCTTCCATCTAACATTGACACATATCTAATTAAAATAAATACACCAACGTAAAATATTAATAAAGTAATAATACATCCTTAAAAAAATACTGCATACCTTTATCCATGTAAACCTTTTTCTGAAAAACGAAATGTACCAAAAATTGTTGAATTAGTAAATTAATAAAATTAACTATTAATTCGATGTGTTCACATTGTGGAAATCCAATTTTAAGTTAATTAATAAATCTATATAAATAAAAACTAGTTGACCATGTATGTTCCCCCATAACTTGAGAACGGCTGAACTGAATTGGCTGATTCTTTTTATGTCGTGTTTGTAATAATTATCAGGAGACGGTTTGCATGAAAGAATTTTTTTGGAAAAACTAACGGAAAAGTCGGAAATTTGGATTGTATTTTTTGTATGAAAATGACGTCTGTATTGCCATAACGAAATTTTTTATGAATTTCACCCTGGCGATGCCGGGCAGGAACATCTAGTTTAAAATAAAATATAATGTTGTACATATTTCCACTGAATTATATTTTTCAAATTTGAACGCCTTTCCTTTACTTGTAAGACAGTATGGATAAAAATCTAACATAGTGGAAATATGGCTATAGTATAATACTTTATTTTAACTTAATTAATTAAATTGAAAATAATTATCACATCTCACTTTTCGCATATAGATGTACTTAAAAGTACCTCGATATCAAAAATATTATTCAAAATCATATTATTTTATTTTCTTAACTTTGGGTGTTGGTATTTTGTTTCGTTTATTTTCCAGATTACAAGCAATGAGGTAGAATTTTTTTATGTTAGGGAAATTATTAAACTAATCGAGACCCCAGAAGAAAGCCATTTAAATTAACAAATGTGAGATTTTGAGAAAATGGTCTTTAACAGTACTGAGGAGGTGGTGCAATATTTTGGTCCTATTTTAAGTCCTATCACTTTGTTAAAATTTAGCGATGGAGGTGGGGGTTGAAATTTTGATGTGTGTGGAATTTATCCTGATATATGTATATTATTCTGATATCTACTATTTTTTTTTAAAAAATTAGGCCATTGCTTTATCTCAAAGAAAACCCGTTGTAAGAAATGCTTGTATCGCTGACGATCTGAGATCTTGGGGGAGACATTATTTTACAATTTATGTATTTCATAGATCAATATGATCCATATTTGAATCACTTCACTTCATTTCATTTATCAGTAGGTACCCCTAGAATGAATTTTTCATTCACCAAGTAGCAAATGATGCACATCACTAATGCACAAATTTCAATGTGACGGAATAATTCACTTAGGTACTGCCGTGTAAAGTTTATGAACAAAATCTCATACTAAACCTGTAGGTGTGAGTTTCTGCATTAAGGGGCCCCTTTAGCAAAAATGATAAAACATTCAATTTTCAACAAGTTTGGTACACAAACTCTCAAAACTTGTTGACCCTAGGAACATTTTGATTTGATAAAATATGAAAACAAATATTAATTACCTACCAATATCAAACTTTAACTTTAAAAAAAAAAACTCGATTTTAGCTTCATAGTATTCGTTTATAAAAAAGCATATTTCTAAAAATCGAATTCGGGGTTGTGTTTGGTACATAAATGCAAGAGAATCTTACAAACTTCCATATATTTATTTTAATATTGAGAGTATTTAGATAGTTATTACAATTATTGAACAAAAAAATACTATTTTTTTTTGTTTTTTTCATTGACTTAAAAAAAATTTTTTTGATAAAATTTCTCATATTTTATACCAAAAATCACCACATGAACTCAATTTTTTGTATATTAAAAAAAGTTTGCTAAAATCTATAATATTTACCTATATGCTTGATAGGATGAATAAAAAATATATATATTTTACAAATAATTTGTATTTTGATATAACAAAATGCACCTAAATAAATCTCGTCAGTCTGCGATTTATTTATTTTTTAGTAAAAAACTAATATTGGTAATAAATATTTGATTTTTTATTTTATCAAATCAATATGTTTGCAAGGGTCAACAAGTTTTGGCAGTTTTTCTATCAAATTTGTTGAAAATAGAATATTTTACCGTTTTTGCTAAACGGGGCCCTAAACCAACAAAATTTCATACTAAACCTATAGGTGTGAGTTTCTGCATTAAATAATGTTCTTTATAATATGCACCTTAATAAATATTTATTTTCGATGTGCGTGACTTGTAATTTTCGTCGAATACTTTATTTTAAATAATAGGTTCAAAGGTGATTACCCCGTTTTCAGTAAATTTATTAATGGAAATATAATAATGATTTTAATTGCATAAAATATAATATATTTTATAATTATATTAATTTTCTGCACACACAACCTTTGTTGCATAGCATAGGAATACAAAGGAAAAATTGGTAATGCGACCAATCAAATTTTGCAGCCAGACAAGTTGGTGTGGCAAGGCTTGGAGAACATTGATTGTTTTTTTTTAATTGCAAGAGTACGTCACGGCTTTGTAAATATCAATTTAGGATGTGTAATACTTAAGTATAAGTAGGAAAGAAACCATAAGCACCTTAATGTTATGGAGTGAAACATCATATTATTAGATATTAATTTTCAAACATGTTTTCTGAGATACCTAATTAGAATCTACCTACTAAAAAATACTACATTTTTAGTCTATAGCATGGGTGGCCAACCTTTTCAGCAGCCGGGCCAAATTTCAGAATGAGATTTCTTACCGGGCCGCACAACAATATACTCCATATATGGAACATTTGATAATTTTACTTCACCTTAAAATTTCTACCCCCCGTCGCTGAATTTTCAAAATGGTAAAAGAATCTCAAATGTTTCAAAACTCCTCGGTTTTCTTTTAGAATATTTTCTCTAAATACCTCTTTCAAAAAAGTAACAGGTACTTGTACCGACTATTATTTAAAAAAAAAGTGTGTATATGCTTCGCGGGCCGCACGTAGGCACTCCGCGGGCCGCGGGTTGGCCACTCTTGGTTTATAGCATATAGGTCAATGATACACGAGTGTTTTATAAGAAAAAAAATAGGCAAAAGAGTGCAATAATTCTGATAAAAAAACGAGTAGTACCTACCTACTTATTGCATTCATATCAGCAATAACAGTTCCTTTGTATGGTGTGAAGTATTCTTTCGTAGATAAAAATTAATAAATTGAATAAATAGTAATAAATATAATAATATTAGCAGTTCCTTTATAATATCACTAAAATAAATAAATAAAGTAATTATTTGATGTTTACACAACAATAGATATCGTTGATAATATTTGTCAATGCAAAGTTTGTAACTTTCACATGGTCTAGCGAACAATGTTCTAACCGAAATTACAATTAGTTCGTATTCGGCATTTACAAGTGACACTGTCAATAACAAATCAGTTGAAACAATAGTAATCATATTGGTATAATTAAAGATTTTTTCCTGAAAACACGGCGCGGGATACTGAACTATTATAATAATTAATCCATACAGATACGATAAACAAATGATAATAGTTCGTACTTAGTAAAATATCAACATAATATATGTAATATGATGGTTGATATATATATAACAATGAATAATTTCAGTAATATATAAGTAGCGTAATATTAAGTGTAAGTGCTTGACGTTGCATACAACTGTAGTTCGCCTTGTGACAGTATTGTTGATGTTATTCAATCATATCCATACGTCTTTCAAGTGATATCGTCTTCAACTATAAAATAATCACAATATACAATGTATTCTTTCAATATAGTGCTATTATTTTTCGCCGCACAAGTTCATAGTTTCAAAATCTTAGGTCTGTTTCCACACCCGGGTAAAAGTCACTACGATGTCTTCGAACCGCTTTTATCCGAATTAGCAGTAAGAGGTCACAATTTAACAGTAGTGTCACATTTTGAACCGCTCGAAAAGTTTGAAAATTGGGAACACGTTTCGATGGGTGAATATACAAAATTTAAACAAGAGCTCAACGACATTCGAGAATTCGAAAAAAGAAAATATGGACTTCATCACTTTTATTGGATTTTTGATTTTTTGCCTATGGCCGATTCGGGTTTACATATGTGCGATATTATGACAAGATTAGACAGAGTGCAACAAATTGTAAAGCAAAGAGAACAGTTTGATTTAGTTATTGTGGAACTTTTTAACAGTGATTGTGGTATTGGTATAGTGAACGAGTTAGGTCTTGAAGCCATCGCCCTTCAGTCTCACCCTATGACTCCGTGGAGTTTCAACAGATTTGCGCAACCAAAGTTCATTTCATACAACCCTTGTATTGTTCTGAAACATGCACCACATATGAACTTTTTAGAGAGATTTTGGAACCTGTTTGCCGATACTATTTTGAATAAAATGTTTTTGTATATAATTCAAATGGAAGAGCGAAGTATTTTGGAAAAGAATCTTAATATAAGTGTCCCTCATTTAGAAGATATTGCCAAGAACACCGTAGCACTTTTATCAAACACTCATTTTACATTCCATGGAGTCAAACCTTTGGTACCTTCAATAGTGGAAGTGGGAGGAATTCATCTCAAACACAATAGCAGACCATTGGAACCGGTAAGAAATCTTGTATAAAGTTAATTGATCATCATCCAACAATTCCATAATGTTACAATAATTATGGCAGATAACAAAGATGTACCAACTTTTATTATTACATTTGTGTTAATTTTGTTTTCATTTACAAATAATCAAAAGACATCTTTGTTTTTGTCGCAGGTTTCAATGTTGAGAGGGTTACCAACATTATTTTATTTCTATTCTATACCATCACGCCATCTCCCACAAATAAGGTTACCAGTAAACTAACTGCATGTAATGAATATTGTAGGACGTCCTCTCCGCGCCAATTAAATATAAGACATTCGGGATGATTGGTATCGCAGAATTGAAGATGTTATATATGCTCAATTATGTAATGTTTTACTAATAAATACCCGCATTTTAGCTCCCAAATCAAACAAAATAGTCGTTAAAAATAATATACCTATATAAAATATTATAACAAAATAACTAGGTAGGTATTCTTTAAACGGGGACTCCTCCACGAAACAATCTTACAAATGTAAAAAGCATCCATCATTAAATACAATATAGATATTTTAAATTCCTGGAACTTGTAGAATATTTCCTAGTGATGCATCTCATTCCATCATTAAATAATATATATATCCATTAATATTTATTATAAATGTCTTATCATTCAATTCAAATAATTTTTATTGTATTTATATAATACATACTCAGGATAATAATAGACGTAAATCATACAATTAATATCATTACTTTAATACATAATATGAATCTTCGTTATCTGCTATACATGACATTCTTTTTATACACTATTTTGTCTAATAAAGTTTGTGTGAAAGTATTCGTACTTTCAAAGTAATTTCCATGTGTCAACGAAATGCATACTTTATAACAATCTGAAAACATTTATAGAACTCGTCATGTGAAATTCCGTATCACAACTGTAAATTAAATCTGGAATCTCAAGCTCATAATTGTGATTTGTAGAACTTTCAAAAAATTATTTAACTACTACTACTACTATACCATCACGGCATATTCCACAAGTGGGGTAGCCAGCAGATCAGCTACATATAAGAAACATGCAAACTGTCCTCTTCGTGTCAATATAAAATCAAGACATTCAGGATGGGTGGCAAACCTCATCGCTGAATTTAATTATTTAAAAGACTCCTGAAAGGGAAAGCTTGATCATGCTCACCTAGTTCTTCCATAAGACTCAACCGTAGGCAGGCACCTTTTTGCAGGTGAATTTTGGTATTTATTTTGTGTTATGTAAATTTAACTACATAAAGTAACATTATACAAGTAACTCACAATAATATTAACTTAACGTCGACTAACACAATTGTGTAGATAAATATTACGACTTTTAGTGACACACGAATGTATAATAAATATTTATTAATAAACAACAAGAACTAAGGTCAAAGTGGGGCGTTCCTATTTGCTTTTGAGGTGTAAACTTATCATTTCTCACGAATTTCCAGTTACGAATAGTGATCGTAACGTATTAATATTATTATGCATATAATTCTAATATTTCATAGTAAATCTCATGCAAAGTAGATTTTCTAGGTTTGTGTATAATTTTCTAGCATATTGCACGTACCTTCATAATAATATGACAAGTAGGTGACAATCAAACGTCACTTTATGACTTTTAACAAAGAGAATAACCATAAAAATGCATGCATATCTCATCTTTGTGGCATTTATTGTATAAAAATGACTGAATGGGTAGTAAAAGATTCAACGCTGAACAAGTATGAATTAAAGTTGAAAGAGCTAGGGATTACCTATACCTACCCAAAAATTTACTAATGGCCAGTTTCAATAATATAATCGATCCATTACTATCAGTTAAAATCTATTGTACAAAATATATTATACATACAATAAATTTTTAGATTATTTAGATAGATCTATTATTGGATCCGACCGTTTATGTACAAAACATTTGATAAATAAGTATAAAATGGGAATATATATTTTATTCATTTTCGTGATTTAAATATTTTTATTTTGCAAAGTTACCGATGGCATATAGAAGATCTAAGGGCCGATCTTATAAACATTATATCAAATATCCGTTACCATTTTGGTAAGTTGCTGACGGATGGCAGTTTGTGAGCCAAGCAAACCGACGGGTGTCTTATAAAACCTATTTGACCATTCTTCATCCACATGTTAAATAAACTGGTGTTGCTACGATTTATTGTTTTTATATGCATAGCAACGGTCAAATACACACGCATTATTGAAGTTTAACCCAAGTATATTTATTATTTTATAGTTTAACCTCGCAGCTTGTGTAATCACGTTTGAAAAATATATTATTTTGTTTAAATTCAGGAATAATTGTTAGTAAAATGGTTGTAGGTTGTAAAATTAAGAAATGTCATATAAACAGACGGTTTTCAGACGGTTTGAGTGTCAAAACCGTTCCCAAAACAGTCGGTATTGCTAACCTACAGATTTTTACCGAAATATGGCTAACGGACGTTTATAAGACGCAAAAGTTACCGATTGTCGTTTTTTTTCGGTAAATTTCGTCGGTTATGTAACTAACGGATGTTTATAAGATCGGCCCCTAATCTACGATACACCGGTTACATTACTGAAACGTTGGAAATTTCGCGGAAAAAATAGCCCAGAAAACACAAAATCCCTCTGAATGTAACATACATTGTTTCAAAGAAGAACATAGAAAAACTTTTTTATTGGCACATAGAGGTCGATCTGTATGCTCATTTCTGTCTACCTTACTTGTGGAAATTATTATGATGGTGTAGATAGACGGGACTCTTGGGACTCTTGTGGTCTATAATGTATGTAATATAAATTCTTGTAATATTTACTGTTTTGAATTTGTTCCTTGAAAGAGTTAATTAATAAATAAATAAATCGATAGCACGCTTGAAATTAATCGTTTTGTAGAAATTGAAACTGTTCAATATATACTTAATAAATCTATGTAAATATATACCAATATATACTAAAAAAATCAATCAATATAAACTTAATAAATCTAAATATATACCAATATATACTAAAAATATCAATAAGTATATTCTTAAACATTAAATTATAAAAAAAAAACTATAAAAGTAAAAAAATATATGAAATTTGTATTTACTTATTATTTTATTCTTCACTTCATTGGTTACATTATTTCAAATCAATACAAAGTATCATAAAAATATCAGTTAATCAATGTACAGAGGGCGAGTTTATCGCTAGAATTTGATGTTTTCCATCTTATATCTATAAAACTAAAAAATATTTACTCAAATAACCTAGGCCTAGCTAAATAAGTGGTTAGGGTAGTAGGTACGTTTTAGTATTGTATGTTAATCAACAGTGAATGAAGGTTAATAGGTCTCTTATCGTTTAAATCTTTATCAAATATGCCGTGTTTAATATCTATACCTATGTATAAACAAAAAGACGTAGCCAGAAATATTTCTGGGAGGTGGAAATCACTTTTTCATTTGTTGTTAATTGTTGATATCTTGTTTTATAAAGGGTATGTCTTAACGTATGTCTATACTTTAAGTGTATAAAGGGTTAGGGTATGGATCCCGGATGAACATGTCACAAATTAATTATGCTGTGCGCCGACGCACCCGGCATAGATCTGTAATCCCCATGATACAGGAGGGACAATAATCCTGGCTGGGTCATGCTCTGAGGATGCCCAATAATAGTTGAACAAAAAGAGCACTGTTCTTCCGTCCACTAGGATTCCGTCGGCGTCTTTCACAATACACCGTTCCTATGACAACGACATCAGAGCGCAGGGAGCACATTCGTAAAACATCAAGCTTAAGACATACAATAGCATTAGTTTAGCGATTAGGTATGTCCCCTATCCTGGCCGCCTTATTTTTATTGGTGGTAAGAGGTCGCCACTCGCTATGCATGAGAGTACCTACACGTAATATTAGTCTACTGGCTACCACATTTTGTAGGAGACGTCGTGATGTTAGAGATAGAGAAATAGAGCCCACTTCGATATTTACAGGAGGGGGGCATTGCCCCTCTGAGTTCGCCATTGTATAAGAACCTAATAGAATTTAAAAAAAAATGAAATTAATTCAAACTTCAAGGACGATGGCGGAATCAAAACATTAGATTTTAATTAAATTAACCCATTTTAATGTAAGTGGGTACATCACTATTGTGTCGTGCAAAGATTACCCTATATTTGTTTTATCTAATCTTTGCATTAATTATTTATTATAGTATTTAAAGAGTATGTACCTATATTATTATATTATTATTTATACGGATATTAGTTTGCTTGTTTTTTTTTATTCGTACAATATAATATTAGCAAAAGTATAATTTATTTATTATTATCAAATTGTTTTTATTTATTTTTTATTGAATCAGACTTCTTTTACACTCCCAAATACAGTAAGTTAGCAATCCGGTTTTTCGTGAAGAGAGAATGGGTTGGCTGCGGAAGGATTTAAACTTGCTGTTTATTACTTTCTTACTTGTTATAACCTTTTAACTTCCATTTTTATTCTTTATTCTTTAACATCTTCCGTAGGTCCTTTACAGGACACTTAGATTCGTCATTCCAAACAATATGCAATAAAAAAATTGACACAATTTTTTTTCAGTAGGGGAGAGTGGTGTCGAAAGTAACAAAATTGACATTTTGATTTCCAGACAAATTATTTACTGGTAAAATTGGATGATTTTTTTTATATGAATTGTTCCACATATTTAGAAGGCATGTACATAGTAAAAAGAAGACGATAAGTACAAAAATAATGTTTTATTTACAAAATTAAAATATCGGAAAACTGTTACATTTGACACCCATATGGTGTCAATTGTAACAACCATGGTGACAATTGTAACAGTGAAAAAAAATCAAATGTGAATAAGAAAATTTAAATGATATTCGATTCAATTGAATTTAAAATATTTTAAATAATGCATAATGAATTAAACAAACACAATATAAAAATATTATTACCTACATACACGGGAATGTGTATTATAAATGGGAATATGTCATTTTTGGATACTTCATAATAAAGTTTCGCTGCTAGTTCACAGTAATTAGCCAGTTTTTTTCCAAATAATTCGAAAACACTCTGTTATGAGCTCTATAACCAAAAGGTGGAGTGAAATTGCCATTTTTGTGTTTCATGTATCTATGGAGAGGTACGTGAATATCTCGAAATATTTTTGCCACCTTTCTGACTGAAATATTTTCTTTTTTTACAAAGTTAATAGCCTTTTCAAAAAAAAATCTTTCCATGCCGTTGCCCTACTCGTTTTTCTTTCCCTAGACTTGACCATTTAAAACCTAGAATTACAAAATTTGCTTAAAATATTATATGTGTAACAAATGATTCTCTCGAAGGTGTCGGTTGTAACATGTTACAATCGACACCATTCGTGGTGTTACAATTGCGACCATGCGTCACATTCACCTAATTTGAGGTTATATTTTAGAATATCAAAAAAGACGCAAAAATATACACATATCATATAAAAAGACAGTATCATGTATACTTATGAATATTTACACACTTGTAAACACGTACGATTACACTGATATCAATGTATAACTCTTGGATGATTTTTTTACTTCATAATGCTAAATTCAGCAATCGCCCATTGTGTCGATAATGTCAAACTGACTGAAAAACAAAATGGTTTCCTTGATGAATTTCGATCTCGTCTATCAGATGGCGCTGCTTGTATGAACGAACGATGAATACTTAAAAAATTAAGGCGACTGTTACAATCGACACCTGTTACTTTCGACACCACCCTCCCCTACAAGTACCTAGGACTTTCAGGGCTCTTCGACTAGTACCATTATTTCCGCACAGCTACGATCAACACTCAAATCAAAGCAAAATCATACGCTATCGTCATGTAAAGATATTTAAATAAAATTATTCATTCTTATATCTTGACATGTCGATATTCTGATCATGAATAGTTTTATTAATATCGTTATCGATAATAAGCCTTGGCCTTGGCCTTCGTATCAACGCTGGTAAAACGGAGTACATATGTAATAGTACATGCACGAGTACTCACACCCCACTAATGGTTGGCAATTCCCAAATATCTCAGGTTAGTAAATTCAGGTACCTGGGAGCAACCATAACGCCAGAGGGTGATCTCCGGTCGGAATTACCAATCCGCATAGGAGCAGCTAGCGGGGCTTTCAACAACATGAACAAAGTTTGGAAGGCGTCTGGACTCAGCATCAGGACAAAATGTCGCTTGTTCAATGCGTGCATCATCCCAATCCTTCTATATGGCTGCGAGTCTTGGCACTTAACCAAGGCTCAAGAGCGGAAGATACTAAGCTTTGAAAACAAGTGTCTTAGAAGGATTTTGGATGTCAGATGGTATGAACATGTTACAAATGATGCTGTGCGCCGGCGCACCCAGCAGAGACCTGTAATCTCCGTAATACAAGAGAGACGATGGTCCTGGCTGGGACATGTTTTGAGAATGCCCAATGATAGTTGGCCAAAAAGAGCACTGTTCTTCCGTCCGCAGGGGTTCCGTCGGCCCGGGCGTCCCTCTTTCACAATACACCGTTCCTATGACAACGATATCAGAGCGCAAGGAATGTCGTGGGAAGAGGTGACGCAATTGGCACAGAGACGCTCTGAATGGAGGAGGCTGGTTTCTGCCCTGTGCTCCCGAGAGGAGCGTTGAGGGCGATGATGATGATGATGATATCGATAATAAAACTATTGCCGTGTGTTTGCTTATACAAAATGTTATCTAATTCATAATAGTTACACATTTGCCATTAGTTTCTGTAAACATTTAACAATCCATGTTTTCATAAGAATAATAATAATAATAACAAATATTTTTACTATTCATTACGGACCAGCAGACCAGCAGGGTTACTCTTGACACAATCTAAATACTATCTTAATCTAGTCTTGATCTTAATCCTACGATTCACGAAGGGACTACAGTCAAAAATACCGCGCAACACTACGGTAAGATTGGTATGCACGTTTTTTGACTATAGTCAGTATGTAGTCACTTTGCGCGTTGTATGATTAAGATTAAGACAAAATTAAGATCGTATTTAGATTGCGTCAAGAGTAACCATGCAGCTGCATGTAATAAACATACAATGCTGTCTTCTCAGTGCCGACAAAAAATTAGGACAATTTGTTGGTAAACCTCATCGCTGATTTTTAAAATGTGAAACGTCTGTATTTTTTCGTACATCTGCTTTTTGCAGGACATTCGAAAACTTACGGAAAATAGTAGGAGATCTATTCTATACCGGGGGCACCTATCTACAGCCTTGAAATCAAATAAGGGTTAGGATAATTGGTAGTATGCAGTTGTGCGTAGTAAAACATGTTTCCGGCATTCTATACTATACCCTTACGTTACGCCTACCTTGAATCTCAAGTGGGTTAGGCAGAGAAAATGGATAACTTGATAATTATATTCTAACACACTCTTTCACTTCATCTATATACATGTACTATCTCTATATAAATATAAAGGTATTTAGATTTTAGTTTTTTGTACTAAAACTTTTATTGCAAATTCATTGAAAAAGTAAGCAAAATAAAACGGAAAACAAAAAGTACCTATAGTAAATATTATACATTTGTTGATAAAAAAAAAACTTAAATTATAACTTCTGGATATGGTAGAATAATAAATAAAATAAATCATATCAATTCTTCGAACAATTGAATACAATACCAGTGATATGTTACAACTAGATTCGCAATGTCATACAAATATTCTCTAAAAATGTGTACCCACCCGTCGAGGTACAATACCTGAGTAATATATATTCATCTCTTTTCTTTTGTATATATTCATCTCTATCTACCGGCCTTTGTCGTCTGTTATAATCCCCATTCTCATATTGTCTATCTCTTGTTATCTACAAACAATTTATATGTGTGTCACTTTTTTTCAAACTAAAAATTGCGGCACCAAGGACCGCAACGAGATTTTATTGATGGTACATGGTTGAGATTCATATTGCAAATCTAGGTATAACATATCACTGTACAATACACACTTTTTTGCAAATATTTATACAGTAGTACCTACCAAGTGCAAATTAAACGATTCGATAATTTCTCAAGCATTTTAAAACATGAGTTAACAATGCGATGAAAGAATATGACACGCGAAGACATAAAATACCTACCTTTTATAATAACAATAAATGTGTTATATAATGCCGCGTGTAAACGCTACTTAAGAATTCCGTTTGAATAAAACTATTACAGTTCGATTGTATGTCTGTATTTTTTCTTATATTTTGACCTTATGTCTAGAATATAATCCTCTATTGGAAGAGGATATGAAAGAATAATAGCCTTTGTACAAAGCCTTATCTATTGAGCGGGTTCTGAAATATGGATTATATGTAATTTTTCTTTCCTTTCCATTCCAATAAACTCGCCCCCTGTATATTGATTGTATTTAATTTCAATGTATACCTTCCATGCAGTTCTATGTAATCAATGAATAAGTAAATAATAGTTATAATATTTATTGAGAAAATAGTAAAGGTAGAATGTCTCGATTTTATTACAAAAAAATAATTTTGTTTAAGTATCAAAATATTTTTATATTCTGAAATGGAAATATTACAAAATTTCAGATATGGAAGTTTGGAAGATTTGATGATATCGGATTTATGTATTTGCCGAAATATAAATGGAGAAAACAAAGATCAATAGAGAAATTGGTTGATAGATATCGGATTTATTTACCGAAATATAAATGGTGAAAACAATGATTAATAATAATGTATTTATAGATGATTTTGTTTTTATGGGTTCATCACGCTTGATGGTTATAGTCTCTCTCCTTCGTCTTGACATTTCGATTCTGCTAATGAGGTCATTTTCAAAAGCAGAGTCCAAACATCAAGAGCTCAAGACGAACGAACACGAAGGAGGGAGCAACTTACCGTCAGACGCGATAAACTCAAAAGCACAACATCATCTTTAATGAAGACCTTGAAGGCTTACAACATCTATTAATAATTTATTTATCAACAATGTACATTAAACGTGAACAAAATTTTCAAGTTATTTTTCTAGAAAATTCAGTTTTATATATTATTTTAAATAGTTTTTGTTAATTCATAGGTACCTAAAAGTTAAGGGCAATATTAGGTTTTATTGATGATGTCAATGTTATGAACACATTCACACTGTGTTTATTAATCTCATCGTTAATATGTATACAGATGAAAAAATATACATATTCTCCCGGTGCAACGTCGGGTTTAAAAGTCAGTAAAGTAATAATCGCAGAGATTATTGTCAATATGACGGTGAACAATACGAGAAACATGACCATAACTCATTGGATAAACTTGTAACTAATGTGATAATACAAATCACCTATTACAATAATATATCTACTTGCAAGACTTAGCATTGACGAATAACGTATTAACTATTTAATGTTAAGTTCCGTTAAGATTGTAATAGGTAGGTAAATAAATTTTTAATCAGTCTTAAAAAATATTTTATCGAAACTTGATGATTTAACATAAATGTGTGATAGGCAGCCTCATAGGCGGAATGTTGAACTTATAATCGAGAGACCCGGATTCAATTCCACCCGCTTCCAATTTACTCTACCTTTACGACACTAGAGTATTGCTTACTGTGAATGTGTTTGGGGTGTATTTCAAATTCAGATTCATAATTTAGAAGAAAATTGTTAAATTAAAGCTGTCTTTCCGATTTTGGGGAAGGTACGCCAACGAAATTCCTGGCTTGTTTTCATTTCTTCGAATGAGCTGTTAGATTTAATAATTAATAAAGAGTAACGAAATTACGATGGGCGGCATTTATCTCATCGTTAAATTGAGGATATTAAATATCTTATACAGGGTGTTTTAAGAAAACCTGCCACCTACAGAACACTCTAAAAGTTTCAGAAAAGAGTGAGACACCTATCCTTTGTATGTAAAAGTGGAAGACTCTAAGGGATTACTCCAATTTTTAGTTAACGTTTTAACAATTAACTGTGTTAAGTTTTGATTAACGACACTCGACTCTGTCTACTTGAAACACTGGTTAATAATAGTAATTTAATAAATTGAAACCTACAGTAGTACCAATCAAATGAATGTAAAACTATTATTTGCATAAATCTAATACATCTGATGACTTTGTGATGTTGAAGATGATATATTATAATTTTCTGCTTGAAAGGAAGTGTAAATAATTGAAACGTGTTCGATCACGTGGATTATATATTTTCTATTCCACTTGGTTGAACAATTTTCAGGGACCCATTTCAAATGTTGGGTAAGACAGTTCATCGGTAGCCTGGAGGTAGAGTCACGGCCTCATGAGGTTCGCGGTTCGATACCAGGTGACGACAAACCCTCCTTTCACGACACAAACTTTTAGATTACTGTGAAAGGTGTTTAAGGTTGTATTTGGGTTTATAACAAAAATCCAGATATATCTTAAAAAAAACTATTTTTCGTGAAGAAATTTTGTCTTGTGTTATTGAAGAAAATCTTGTTAATAATGATAATGAAATATTTTGAAAGCAGTACATATTTGACATTTCCTCTACTGGGTTCAGGAGCAAACCACCGAACATCTACCTTCTCCCACACCTTACAAAGATATGTTAAAAGTAACCTCTTTTCTGGCATGCTTAGAACGTAGCCGAGACGTATTTTACTGAATATTCAAAACTTTGAACGGATGACGTTGGAACATCATCATTATTCCTGTAACATCCATGAGCAAATGAGGATGCAATATTATGGAGAAATGAGTTTTACTTATTTCAAGCTAGTATGCTGAATAGTCAAGGATTGATAAACCGCTTTCTACAAGTCGATACTGAACACGATACTATTTAACATATGAATCCTCATTTTGTGGCATAGTAATACATTATTTATTATACTTAAGGGTTAAGAAATACACTCGTACACTTTAGTTTAATTAAAGATCGATTGTGATCGTACAATTACTAAACAAATATTATGAAGTATGTTATATCACGCTCGTAAAGGGTGACATTATCTTCTCATGCTTTTAATCTAAGTGATTATTTCATCTCAACTCAACCCATGTTGACCCATAACATGTTCTCATTTATCTATTGCAAAATATAGTTGACTGTTGATCATTACGATGCCAAAACTTTGCAGACCAAAAAGCTTTCACTGCCAAGTGGGAATATCGCAACTGATCTTTGAAATTGAGAACTTTCTATACAATTGTGGAATAGATATACCTATATATATTTAATTATTTTCGTGGATAAAAAGTTATTTAAAACCGTACTCTTTCCATTTCAACAATGTTCTACTTTGGTCGGATTCAATCTTTCTATTCGTACTTCAACTTATACCTCAAATCAACTCGTTTTATATCTAGGTTAAAATTAAAATAAAATAATAATTTTGCGCATCCCGTGGAGCACCTGGTAAAGAATTGGTCTCCCACTCTTCTGCGTAAGTTTTCGAGTGCCCTGTAAAAGGCAGGTGTTCGAAAAAATTAAGACATTTTACATCTTAAATTCAGCGATGAGGTTTGCCACCCATCCTGAATGTCTTGATTTTATATTGGCACGAAGAGGACAGTTTGCATGTTTCTTACATGCGGCTGA
The DNA here is from genome assembly GCA_947579605.1 of Athripsodes cinereus. NCBI lineage: Eukaryota > Metazoa > Arthropoda > Insecta > Trichoptera > Leptoceridae > Athripsodes > Athripsodes cinereus. The sequence continues at coordinate 8,320,810 of OX388317.1, read as the reverse complement.
TCTGCTGGCTGCCCCACTTGTGGGATATGCCGTGATGGTATAGTAGGTATATAATTTTGCGGTAGACCTGTGGGCCTAGTCAAAACACATCTAAGCGTTACGTTTTCGTTCAAACAAGACGAGGTTGCGAGAACGCGTCAATTTTCGTAGCTAAAATACACAAGTAGCTACGGAAATTGACGCGTTCTCGCAACGTCGTCCGCGTTTGAACGAAAACGAAACGAAAACGTAACGCTTAAATGTGTTTTGACTAGGCCTACTGAAACTAGGAACCACTTTTTGTTGAAATGATGTCAAGGGTAGTAGACTCATTATACTTGATATACTGGTCAATGTGCGTTCTGCCTGTAAAATTACTGCCACTCATCCAATACAAAATAAATCATTTTGTCCTCGTTCGTGAACTTAAATGCGCACCCACATAAGACAGTTATAAGTTCTACTGTACACTAATCGTCCAGCACAAAAATATAACAGTTGTGTTATACTTATGTTTGTACCTAATACCTATATGATGAAACTATAACATACTCCCCAACATAATAATATAATATCATCGTAAGTGTTTATTGTGCATGCGCTCAATGGACTGTTTTCAATCAAGTCTAGTAAACGAATGTTGTGTGACATAACTACAATAGAATTTTCATTATTACGGCTTCTGAAAGTGTTTTTTTTCTGATAACTGATTCAATGCAATATCAATAACTCTTTTTAACTGCGTGAAATTACGTGTAGTGGATAATCGTCGGTTGTTCATTATTATATATATTTAAGATGAAACAGTGCCTACTGTTTTTGCTTATATTTCAAGTGTTTGCTTTTCCTGTTTTCGGTTATAGAATTTTAACAATATTCCCCCACCCAGGAAAAAGTCATCAGGATGTATTCGATCCTCTTCTCGTTGAACTAATTAAAAGAGGTCATAATTTAAGTGTAATCTCTCATTATGATTTACCAGAAGACACGAATAGTTATGAAAGAATACCAATGGAAGTGAAAAGTGCTTATACAAAGGAAGTACTCACATTAGATTTGTTTGAAAAAGAAATATTTGGTTTACACAAAGTGCAACACATTACACAGAACTTTATTTTAGTAAAATTAGCTCTAGGAATGTGTGAAGCTTTAACGACACGACCAAGAATACATGAGATCATAAATAATAAAGAACATTTTGATTTGATACTTGTTGAGCAGTTTCATAGTGATTGTGCTTTAGGCATTGCCCATCTCTTAAATGCACCAGTGGTCGCTTTTCAATCTCACGCACCCATGCCGTGGACTTACAGAAGATTTGGTCAACCGAATTTTCCATCTTACATTCCATGTTTGTTTTTAAAAAATGCTCCAACGATGGATTTCTGGGAACGTTTGGAGAATACAATTTTCGATTTTGTACACGCAGCTAGATATAGATATCGAATCCAGATACCTGAAAAAGAAATTCTGGAAAAGAATTTTAAAAGAAAAATGCCTGATTTGGAAGAACTTGCTCAAAAAACTGTAGCAGTTTTGACAAATACACATTATGTGTTCCACGGAGCGAAGCCATTGGTTCCTAGCATTGTTGAAGTTGGAGGAATTCATCTTAAGAAAACCTTCAACAAATTGGATCCGGTAAACTTTTTTGTATCACATTTTTTTTGTAATTACATTGATATTAATTTTGAACATTGATATTCATTTTGTGAATTCGGAAATCACCGATTAGCAATTTGTTCTCCTGTCCCATTTAATGTTCATTTTGGGAACACAGGTTGTAGAATGCCTTCTAGAAGTCCAATTCAATTTTTCCATTGTTGTTCTCTTCTTTTGAATAGACGATAGCAAGGCTTAAGGGAGACTCTAAAAGACAGCACCATCTATTAGCAACGTATGGCGGAATACTCCAACATGACCAACAGTAACAATAGGTGACGTTTAATTTCAATAACCTGATCAAAGTAAAACTCAATAGTGAATGTTGTCCTTCATTTCCTTTCTTGGCACTGACAAACATTGTCTTTGATTCCTAATTCCTTGAAATTATTATAATACGAAGGTCTTTAATATTATCGCACAGACGCATGCTGAAGATCCATTAGTCGGAGCGTGTCGAAAACGAAAAGATGTTGATCAGGGTAGGCAAAAATAGGCAACTCCTTAAAAAGATCAGCCAACAACGAGCAAACTGGATTGGCTACAACATCAGGCACCCAGACCTGCCCATCACCATCATCGAAGGGCAAGTAGATCGAAGGGCAAGTAGACCGAAGGCAGAAATGGTAGAGGCCGACCAAGAGATACCAATATAGATCAAGTGAGGACGGCACATAGTACGTAGAATTAAAGAGATTTTATAGTAGAAAATAGGGAAGAATTGAGAAGAAAATCCAAATTCGTTGCATACCAATCCAATAGATTGTAGCCCACTCTATATATACATATTACATATATGTACATTGTACATACTATATATTATACATACTAGTGAGTAGTGATGTAACGAATATTCGCATTCGCGAATATTCGCATTCGTATTGGCAAAAAATATGCGAATATTATTTCGGTAATAAAGTATCGGATATTCGATAAAAGTACCGGATATTTACCCGGTACATTGTAGAAAAAGGTATTGCAAGAAAATGTTCTCTAAGAAAACCGAGGAGTTTTGAAATATTTTAAATTTCTATACCGTTTTGAAAATTCGGCGACGGGGGGGGGGTAGAAATTTTAAGGATTGGGCGATATTGTAGAAATCTAAGCAAGTCAGTATTCGCTATTCGCATTCGCGAATGTCGGCAACAAATATTCGCATTCGCATTCGTGAATATCCAAAATCACACATTCGTTACATCACTAGTATATACATAATTATACCTATACATTTAAAGGTTCTGTCTACAGTAGTCGCATATACCTAAACTATATCTCAATTTTTGCATAAAAATCGTTAATACCTTAGGTATACCTATTGTAACTACCACAATAACGGTATATCACATTAATTACTTTGATGTTTTAGTTTTTTCTGAGAATTTTATAATTTTACAACATAGGTTGGTACCTACCCGCATTTTTTATTATACTCCGATGCGATACGGTGCTTAACAAAATTAATTAACGGGTGCTTCGTTAATAAGAACATAAATGGACAGATTGCCAATAAAAAATAGCACTACCTTACAAAACTACAAAACTAGTACCATATCATATATTATTTAATGTATACTAATATAGACACGTGTGCTATGAGAGATCATTATTTGATGTCATTAATTTATGAATTTAATTAAAAGTATCCAACAGTTTTTCTTTATTGGAATCACATAATTTACACATACCTAAGTCGTGAAATTCTAAATACCTATTGTGCCCAAAATTTTGAAAATGGTTTCATGCAAACTGCATCTGCAATTCCTGAAATGTAAGATGCCGTTTTATCCAGTTACACGCTTCGATGCTATTTTTTTCACATTTCAGATTTTTTTTTATTTGAGGCGTTCTGCACCGCAGAGGATCAAGTCGTTTTTTTTTCATAGAAAAGAGTTATAAAATTATCACGTCGCCTTATAGGCAATGGTTAATTCAGTGAAAACCAAACGTTGCCCTAAGTTCAAAATTTGAGCCACGCACGCCGTCACTCTGTTTATTATGTTCTATCAATACGGTTAGTAAGCATAGAGTATCCGTTAACTTTATCTTCAAATATCTCAGATTTATTGAATTTTATAACTGCGTATTTTGTAGAACTCCATAATTTAATGTAAAATAAAAAAACAAAAAACTCTTGTGAACAAAGTTTTGAAAAAGACAAAACATGTCGAAACCTGGTAACTGAATTAAAGTACACAGTAGAACTCTACAAAGTTTTTTGCTTTTTATTTTACATCTCAGATTTAATTATGTTTCATGGACTCCACCATTCTTCTGAACGCCTCATTTACTTAGATAATTATTTATTCTTTACTGTACATTGATTACAAATAATTTCAATTCATTTTAGATACAATCAATATACAGAGAGCGAATTTATCGCAACGGCGCAAATTGCCACTTCTGTTTTGTTTTTGGTCTTTTCTAGTAATATCGACCTATTGATCTACCTATTTATAGAGTAATATCTACTTACTCGTAATTATATAAAAACAAAAGTTGTAATAAAATGCAATGCAATGAATATAGGGTGAATCGTTCGAGTTGGAAACAGATGGTCTCCAGAACATGGCATGATGGTCACGATCCTCTGAATTGAGGATCGACGGAGATGATGATGAATCGCTATTTACCAAATTACTATTAATTGAAATTTCTAGCTATGCTGCTATACCACCATGGCATATCTCACAAGTGTAATAGCCAGCAGACCAGCCAAGTCAACTTTCTCGTTTATTTTTTATTTTATTTTTTCAGTCTCAATATTTACATAAAATTGCATTCTAGACAATCTCCGGCTCACTTTTCATACTTTCATGGTGCATTTTTCTGTTGACCTTAATACATAATATAATAATACTTGGATATCAAATAATTGTAGGTATAATAATTATTAACACTACAATTACCATATCATATTACTTAATTAATTACCACGTTAAATATTACAATTAAAATTACTTAGGTAAGTATATAAATGTTGTAACTTTTTGATGTTAATCTTCACATTGAACGACATTAATTTCGTAGTAAAAAATATTTTACGATGACTCATCTAAGATTTACGAGAATCAACAGCTGTAAAATGAATTGTGCTATACAATAATGTTAGTCACGAAATCGAAAAAAGAGTTTGTGCCTTGAGTTAAATCTTAAACCGATATTCATGTTTTCATATAATAATAGGTATACTTAAATGATCGGTAGTCGTGGACTTGAAATGTTTAGTTCGATTATTTGAAGATGTTTGGGGCGCATTTGAATTTATTTCAAAACCAGTTTCGTCTTTAGAAAAAATGAAAAACGTGCGAAGAAAATGTTTCTAATAATGTTTTATTAGTGTTAGTTTTTACTCACGTTCACATTATTCTTTCAGGAATTGGAGAAATTCATGAACTCTTCTAAGCATGGTGTCATCATATTCAGTATGGGATCCATGTTGAAGTCTTCAACGTTCCCAGCCGCCAAAAGAGACGCCTTCGTTCAAGCCTTCTCCAAGTTGAAGGAAGACGTTATCTGGAAATGGGAAGGAGAGCCGATTCCAGGAATCACCAGCAATGTCAAAGTGATAAGGTGGCTTCCTCAGATGGAACTACTTCGTAAGTATCATTTATAATTATTTCGATGTCAAGTGAATAAGAACCATGGCACATTGTGTTCCGTTTTCTTTTCCTAGCTTGCAAAAGGAAGTGCTCGATGTGAGGAGATAGATATTCGTGTCTGAAGACCTAGATTTTCCTTTTTTACCTACCGCCATCTGTTACAGAAATTTCAAAGCTGTTTATTATATACAAAGATTTATTTTCTGGGCGTTGGTACTTGGTAGGTTCTATCTTTTGAACAAAATGCACAGCAGCTGAAGTAGCGTCAAACGTCAATATCATTCATTGTGCATGTGACAATACTTATATAAAAATGTTAATATCTACTTTTAACGTAATTAGAAATAATTTTATGAATAAATTTACTTATCATATTAATAAATAGGTAGGTAGTACGGTAACTCGCGAATGAATTAGACAATAAAATAAAAGTACATAAAGCATGGTATAATTATACTAAACAACATTTTTTTGCTTTAATTTGCTGTAATTTATTATAGCTAAACCAACATAAATATTAGTTTAAGACATTCTGTTAATTATTTTCATTTAAATTAATAGGAATTAGATTATTAATATGAATAAAAAAAATGTTGAATTAGTATCAGAATTTATTTACACACGTGGTGATAGGAAAGTACTTAGGCGCACAATTTTAAAAATTTCGGCAGTACTTACGTAATTAATTTCAAAGAGTTGCATAGTAAAACGAAACACTTGTTTCAATTTATCCAATTGTGGAATTTACTATACTGCTTGTGCAAGAATAGAATAAAAATAATTATTTTTTGCTGCAAAAATATGTGGAAAATGACACCTTAAGGTAATTTATGTAACGGATCATATCCATCCATGGGTTAGTTGGAAAATATCGCGCCCCTTCGATAAACTTGCCCATTGTGCAAAATTATTCGTTTATACCCAGTGATATGTTATACCTAGATGTGCAATATGAATCTCAAACATGTACCATCAATAAAATCTCGTTGCGGTCCTTGGTGCCGCAATTTTTAGTTTGAAAAAAAGCGACACACATATAAATTGTTTGTAGATAACAAGAGATAGACAATATGAGAATGGGGATTATTACAGACGACAAAGGCCGGTAGATAGAGATGAATATATACAAAAGAAAAGAGATGAATATATATTACTCAGGTATTGTACCTCGACGGGTGGGTACACATTTTTAGAGAATATTTGTATGACATTGCGAATCTAGTTGTAACATATCACTGGTTTATACCATATAGTAACCTTATTATTTGTATCCAAATATTTTGTACATTATTATTATCCATCCATGTCATCACGGCCATTCCCCCAAATAGGGTAGCCAGCGAATTAATTGCATTCAATAAAAATGCAAGTAGTCGCCTCTTCGTGCCAATAAAAGTTGATACATTCAGGATAGGTGGTGGGTGGCATAACTAATCGCTAAACCGAAGATGTTAAATTTCATGTGATGTTTGCGAATACCTGTTTTTTTACAGAACACCGAAAACTAACAGACATGAGTGGAGTGACTGTTCTTATATATTCTTTACCGGAAACTTAAAATTATATTAACTTAAGTTCCCGGTAAATATTTATTATGTATTTTATATATTTACCGGGAATTGCACGGGACGATAAATATCTTATCATATATCAATAGTCCAAGTATTTGTTTTAAAAAAACAATTTTTTATTGCACAAATGCACCTTGAAATCTCTATTTTCGCAATAAACCGTTTCGGTCCATTGATTTACCTAAAAAATATACAAGATAATCACGACCTTCAGTACAATGACCCAGTGAGTAATTATATCTACGTACCTAAGTCAATAATTATACCTACGTAGTAAGTACCTATCCATAATGTAAATAAGTTATTTTTTCTTCGCGACTTTTCAATATTTTCTTTTAAATTGAAGGCAATGACAAACTCAGGATTTTTTCTTGCAAAGGGCCAGTCTTTACTCTAATTCAGTGTTTCACAACCTTTTTTAATACAACAGTTGGTACATTTTCAATAATATATTAAAGCTGTGCCTCGCCTCTGAGGCGTGATGCCTCACTGCTCTAATTGGTATTATTGGCAATGAAATATCTCGTTTTATACAGTGTAAATCGACTCTTGAACATTTATTAGGTGATATCCACAATCCACCTACCTAGTGATGTGAGAAGAGAAAATTCTCCAAAGAAATTTTTCCGAGAATTTCTCCTCTGATGGAAGAGAAATTTCTCTCCATAATTTTTCTTAGTGGTATTATGACCTTTCGCCCAATACACTTCGCAGCCAACCTGATTGATCCAAAAATTTGTGGGGCTGATTAAAGCCCAAATCAGAGGTTATTAACAGTTTTTTCCATGTACGTACCTGCATTTTTTTTAACTTAAATATGGGCACGTGGGGTGTCAAAAATCAAGATTTTTCATCAGTTATTAGCACTTTTTTCTATGTAGGTACCTAACATTTTTTTGTTTCCATAATCAATTGTAGCCATATTGGTGATAAATTGTCTCAACATTTGTACATTGTTATTGATTGATTGAATAAAGTATTTATTATTATTATACTGTTAAATACAAAATAAAAAAAATTCTCCGAAAATTCTCTACTTCGAGAAATTTAACGAGAAATTTCTCGGTAAATTTCTCGAAAAATTATTTCTTGAGAATTCCACAACACTACACCTACCCACTCACTATAAGAGACATAAATACATACCTACCTAAATAATATTTCTATGGATTCAGAAGTTAATCAGAATATGATATATAATGAGTTATCCATTGGATTGGTCTGAAACGAGTTTGGACTTTCTTCTCCACTCCTCCCTATTCTCAGCCAGTCTCTTCAACTCCACGTATGAGCCACAGCTCATGTCCCTCTTCAGTTGGTCCATACATATAATCGTCTCTCAGTCGGCCTCTGCCATTTGTGCCTTCGGTCCTACCCTCTGCGATTGCGATGAGCAGTCCTGGGTGCCTGATGTTGTGGCCAATCTAGTTAGCTCGTTGTTGGCTGATTCGTTTTGAGGAGTTGCCTTTTTTCGCCAACCCTGGTTAAAACTCAGAATATACTTAGCTAATATCCATTTACATCTGAAAAAATATACAGATCAATAAGAAATAAAGTATAATTAGGTATGTATAATATTTTTTACGATCAGTTCCAATAATTGAAACCGGCCGACAGAGATCAGCGTTTAGAGAATGATCATATTATGAAGTTTGTAGATCCTGTTCTGTTCAGGAAAGTCTCATCACAGCAGAATTTCAATTTAGTTCATAATGACTGAACTTATGTGCCTGCCACTGGCCTGGACGCCAATGAATTTCAGTATATAGTATACTGAATATTTTATATGTGTAATTTATAACTCTATCTTATAAAATCTCAATTTATACTAATTATTTTTGTGTAGTAGGTAGATACGAGTATAGATTGCAAATCTTGATTATCTACTCTTTAATTAGATACACAAATTCCATTATCATTTGGCATTAGATTAACATCTATAATAGAGTTAGGTATATAATAAATTTGGTGAAATAATGAAGTATAATTAACTTATTTAAAAGCCTTTAAATTTATTCATGATGCCTATGATAATACTGAATCATTATTTTTATTACATACTTGTTATAAAACTAATACGATTCAATTCTCTTATAAATATTTGACTCATCTTATGAATATACATCCAATAATAATGAAACCATATAATATAATTAATATTACTAAATACAATAATATACTGTAATAATATTTGTTTCCTCTATACATATACATAAGTAATATTGCTATTGATTTGTGTATCTTTTTTAATTTGAAAATAATGAATTTACTGAATAATATTTGCTGAAGTTTTTTTACAAATTGAAGCCATAGTGGCCCTGATCACTCGTAAACGAGTGGATGGCCTTTGAAAATAGAAAAGAATGAATAATTCAAGTTTTTGTGTTTTACCCCTCTTACTACCTGCACCCTGCACCCTTCTCACCACATGAACAACAGCTCTCACAGTTTTTAGATTTCAGTTTCCCTGAAGATGTCTACAAGTATAGGCGAAAACGTTCGGTATCTAACCTAACAAAGTGGAGATTAAACAGTGCTCAATAATATATTTTTATATTCTATTTAATAAAATTAGAATAGAATGAATATACATGTAAGTTTATTCGCATATTAATATCCTCTATGGCCTCCACACTGCAGGTAGGTACCTACTACAAGAGTCAATGCTTTCTTTCCTAATTTCATCCGTCACGTGTCTCAAGAGGTAATGATGAACCTTAAAAAGGCAAGTGTTGGAAAAAATAAAGAATTTTACATCAATTCTGCGATGAGGTTTGACACCCACCCTTTATCGTTGGCACGGAGAGGAAAGGTTGCATGTAGCTGATCTGATGGCTTCCCCACTTGTAGGATATACCATAATGTTATAGTAGTAGATCAAACCACACCTCAAATAATGCAAAGGTGGCAACAGGATTCGAACCATACACTGTATTTTTGAAATGTCAAACAGTCATTTTTGTCTTCCTCATCTATACTCTTTGGTTTTAATCCCGTGGATTAGTTTACAACATAATCTTGTATCTTTCTTTTCATTGCATTCTATCCTGTACAACAGGGCTTCTTAAACTGTGGGTCGCGAGACTACTGAAAGGGGGTAAATAGTTTTATGTCATTCTAATTATTGTGTTTTATTACGACCGATATCCCGTCAACGTTTCCAATTATATATATGTGAAATGAATGGGTACGTATTCTTTAATCCTTATTTTATTTACATTGTAAAATAGTGCGATATTACATCTACATCTACGGTTAATATATATTTCATTATATGGAGGAGGGGGTCGTTTAAAATTTCCTAAGCTTGAAGGGGGTCGCTATATAAAAAAGTTTAAGAAGCCCTGCTGTACAACCCTCTTCATAGGATTGATCGGCAGTTCATATTAATAATGAATTAATATATCAAAAAAAAATAAACCTATTATCAATATTAAAAAATAATAGATTTATTTCCCCTATGGTTTGTCCCCTCAGCCGTCTCTTCCATTTCTTCTCATAGATGGTTTTGTTTTTGAGTATCTTTCTGAAATGATCTCAAGCAGGTACTTTCCTCTTTCTATTCTGTTCATCACTTAAAATGTGGTCCCTCCAGAATATTCTCAGGATCATGCACCACTTATTCATTGAAAAAGGCATCACCAAGATGGTAGTCTCATAATTTCAAGTGAGAAATCCTGAATTCAAATCATCCCACTGCAGACCTTACTCCACTATAAAAAAACTGTAAAATGGTTCGGTATGTATTTGGGGTTTAAAAAACATCTCTTCTTCATAAAAAATAAAAGCATTTCTGAAATGTGTATAAGTTCCTCCCTCAGACCAATTCCATCAGCGTAAATCTACAGTTTTACTTTTTTTTTCAATAGATGCCTTGAACATTTTCCTGTTTTCCAGATCATCCAAAAACGGTAGCTTTCATCTCCCACGGTGGTCTACTGGGTACTACAGAAGCTATCCATGCTGGAGTCCCAACACTCTTCATTCCTGTATTTGCTGATCAGGGAACCAACTCAGCTGCTGCTGTGGAGAAAGGGATTGGAGCCAGAGTGTTATACACAGATGTTACCGAAGAAAGAATTACAGAAGAACTAGCCAAAGTTTTGACGCCAGAGTAAGTACACAATATAAAAAATTATAATTAATTTTTTATTTTTATTTTATTAGGTACAACCTCTTCAAAAATCATTTCTTTTTAAGTTTTCCTACAGGTTTCTCTTTTAGAAACCATACAATGGCGATGGAAAACAAAATATATCCTTTTGATTCAATGCTAAATAAAAACAATGAAAATCAATATGAAAAGAATTTATATTCCACCCTACTAGTTTAAATGCCTTAGTAGCGCAGAAAGAATGATGAGATATCATTTAAATTTTGTTCATTTTGAAAAAAGTTTGTTGTAGTGTCCCAGAATCTGTAAGTCAAAAATGATATATGTATAACTTTTATCTTAATTGATTTTAAAAAAACTAATAAATACATTTTTTCCAGGATGAGACTAGAAGCAAAGAAATTATCAGAGCAGTGGCGCGACAGAGAATCACCTCTTAAAGTTGCTGCAGATACGGTGGAATATGTAGCTAAATATGGAGGAAAGCATTTCCGATCTCCGGCGCAAGACCTCTACTGGTTCCAGATTTACTCATTAGATGTCTACTTGTTCTTCTTGTCCATAGCATTAGGAATATTAATTGTGGATTATTTATTCATAAAGTGGTTGCTGAGGATAGTATTTAAGAAAAAAGATGTCTCAAAGAAAAAATTAGAACAGAATAATAATAATAATAATAACAACGTTAGCGGTAAATTTAAACAAAAAATTAATTAGTTAACCAGTGATATATTTATTTAAGTTTTAAATAATGTTAAATTAATTAAATACTCTGGATTTTATAATATGTTTACATTTATACGAACAATATTACTTTATGATAAATTTTTAACTGTTGATATTCTATAAGCAAATGCTTAGTAGGTAATTACAGCGAAAATCATTACAGAGAACAAAATATAATTGTGAGACCAAAATATATTTTGTCTATAAGAATTTTGTGTGACGAAATCATTACAGAGAACAAAATATAATTGTGAGACCAAAATATATTTTGTCTATAAGAATTTTGTGTGACGAAATATGCTGAAACAACTGTCTGACAGATACATCTGGGGGCCTAAAATGGCCACATTGAGCAATTCATCAACAATTCATAATTGGTGAAATGTTGCCGTTAAATCGTTTTACAATTCCTAATATGATCCTATTATGGTTCATATAAAATGGCCTTTTTAGCCCCCCTGGACATTGTATTGGGTGCCTATTATAAGGCTTGAAATAAACTAAATTTGAATCTGGAAGTTCACAATATTAATCTTTGCACAATATCGAACAACAAAATTAAATAAATAAAACATAATTTTTGTTGTAAAGCCACCTGACAAGGATGCATTTAATTTTCTTTTTAATGACAGAATTGTTTTGAAATTCTAAAAAAGCGTATACCTTTGAATTCAATGCACGGAGAGCAAGTTTATCACTTGTATATGAAACAATAATTTGTAAGAGAATTTGACTAAGAATTCGATTCCGATCTCCAAGAATTAAGAAGTTCTTTGTATAACTCTACAAATTGTTTCATTTACAATTAATATGGCGTTTTACAAAATAAGATACAATTTTATCACTGTTTATCAATATCTTCCAACTTACCAATAGCTATAGAAAATATGTGACTTTTTTTACATCTTATTCAAAATACAACTTGAGCAAATGAGAGTTTTTGATTGCAAACATTATATTGAGGGTATAAAACCAAAATGCACTAAGTTATTTTAGTTTTGAGATGACATGGTGGCAGTTAAATGAAAAAAAAATGTTTAGATCAATACGAATTCGCCGTGTATTATTTGAACTTTAATTAAGATGATATTGGTAAATGACTTAGGCTTTGCAAACAAATTCAAACATAGGAAAAGTGTTAATTACTTGAATAGTTTTTGACATTTTTTGTAGCACTAATCTGACTTAGTGCATTTTGGTTGTATACCCTCGATATTTATTCTGTACTATAAATAATGAAATTCTATCATTAAAAGTAAATAGGACAGTGTCCTTGTGAGACGTAAAGTGTCTCTCTCAAACACAAATCACAATATAGAAAACAAAATATAATACGATTTCACTATGGAATTCTGCTACCTAAACACTACCTATACAGTGAATATATTAAAAATATTTCCACGCTAGGATTTCAACTTGTAATATGTTTTAATATAACAGCGCAGTGTTCTTCCTATCAAACTACCTTTTAATTTATTAGAATCTTTTACTTCCAGTAAATGTTATAATTTTTCAGTTGTCCCAATACACAATATACAAGTACAAGTGATTGTAACTCATTTATTAATAAAATTTACAAATTATAAAAATGATAATAACATTACAGTTATGTTTTATTTATTACCATACATTCAAAAAGCTGTAATTATTAGAAGTGAATAAGGTTTTGGTATATAACCAGTAAAACTATCTGTGTACTAAATATGTCTAGTTAGCTAAGTCATAAAACTATTATGTGTAAGTAAATAAGAAAAGTATTGAGATGAGTTTGGGTCTATTGTGTTAAAATCAGTGATTCCCAAAGTGGTCCAAGTGGACACCCAGGGGTCCACGATGGCGTGACTAAAAAATGGAGGTCCACGAGTTGTAAGAAGGGGTCCACGAATCCACAGTTAAAGTGTCGGATATTCGGTAAAAGTACCAGATATTGACATAAACAATAGTAGATACAAATACCCGATACATTGTAGAAAAAGGTAGGTACTGGGAGAAAATATTCTTTAAGAAAACCGAGGAGTTTTGGAAATATTATTTCGAAATTTAGCGACAGGGGGGTAGAAATACAGGGGATCCACCGGAACCAGCAAATTTTTGATAGTGGTCCATGAGAAAGAAAAGTTTGTTTTCACTTAGGATACTGCAGACCTAACAAAACAGGGAGCCATTAAAACAAAGTGAAAGACCTATTATGAGCTTTCTGAGTATCCTATAAAAGACGGGTATTTATTGACTACCCCATATAAGGCATTTAATATATACAATACAAATGCCACCCAACATGAACGTCTCAAATTTTCATTGGCAATCCCACTTGTGGAAAATACCGTGACATATATAATAGAAAATATAGTTTTGTAGATGTTACGTATCCCAGTCTAGCTCACCAAAGTGGCTGTGATATGGTTCAATATAACATTCCACATCCACTTTGATGAATAGAACAAGAACATTCACTTTACATTATCTAATCTGAAAAAGAAAACAAATAACATTCTAAAATAAACATATTATATTTGTTCAGAATAATATGAACGTTTGGTTCAGTCAGAAAAATTGTATATCTTTGGGATAATCTCACCCTCTGTATAGTAACAGTAAAACTCAAAACACAAAGAGCAAGAGCTGTTTGTGATAACTTCTAACTTACCTAAAAATGTTATATTATTAACACATTTCATGAGTATGAACTCAAATGAAGCTGATGTGAATATTGATGGTTGGTTTTAGTAACATGGGACCACGCTCATCAAAACTGGCTGTGATATGTGTTAATAAGACTATAACAACCCGTTTTGATGATACGATCTCCATCTTCTCTATGAAGTTCTTCATCATAAACAAAACATACAATAAATACCAAATAAAATGTTTTGAAGAGTTGCTCCTAGATCCCGAACTTCAAAATCGACAGCGAATCTTCCATCCAACTCAAGCAATTTCACTTAAATATCTTCTTTTCTCTATCTGAAAGCATACAACACAATGCAGTGGTTAAAATATTGAGATGCATTATATTACCTAAATTGTTCAACTCACTAAGACAACAGATATACATACATACATACATACATACCATCACGCCGCTTCCCTCGCGGGGTAGGCAGAAAGGATCGAGCGCCACTTCCTTCTATATTTGCATACATCTTTCGCTTCCGTCACTGTCATACAATTCCTCATGCATGCTCTCCTGTTCAATGTGCTCAACACGTGACCGTCCTGTAGGATTTGATTTAAATGATCTTGCCATTTAATCCTCGGACGTCCACGTCTCCGAGCACCATTCCTCTCAGACAAATATATCTTCTGAGTCATTCTGTCCTCATTCATTCTTTCCACGTGCCCAAACTGTCAACTGACAACAGATATGCTAAAACTAAATATATTTTTTAACTTCAAAAACGTAACTTAAAAAAAATTAACTTCAAAATTGCTTTATGAGAACAATTGCTCAATATAGGTCTATTTGATTTTCATTGGACCCGCCTGAATTAAGTGTTAATAGGGAATAAATGCAGCAGTAATAAGGTATGCTACCTATAATGAAGGTAGGTGCACAAACCACCACACTAGTAGAAGATGCTGTGATGGCAGATCAAGATTGAAACATTGTATAATCACACATTAGTTTAATACGGAATATTTAAATAAAGTTAAGTTAATTGTAGAAAAAGGTGTGCAGGTGTGTGTGTGTGTGTGTGTGCAAACATGGACTATCGTCAATATATTTTGAGTCATCTGATATTCCATCTTTTACAAAACTAATTAGTTGCAAACTCAAATACACAATAAAATTGATAATAATATAAAATGAAATAGGTATAAAAATTATTAATGAGCAGAATATCTTCTTAGCAGTCCTAATGGTAGCTTCGAGGGTTCTTGTTGTCTAAAAATCTTTGACAGGTCTTGCGATTTAGGCAGGCCTGTGCAGTTGAAGGCTGAAGATGAATACTACCACAGAACCTGAAAAGTAAAAGAACATTAGTGATGGGTATGTAATTTCATTGAGAATCATTCATATGTGGACAATGCCCCAATGCATGTATAATTGAAATAATAAGAATGACTTCATTGTATCAATTAAAAGGTCATTCATCCATGCACACAGACAGACTCACATACAGGAATTAAAAAAAAATAATAATATCATACATGTTTGAGAGCAAGTGAATATCCATTATCATCCATCACTTGCGTTTGTAAGATATAAAGATTTTCTGTGAGATGAAACCTTCAAAAATGTTCTGCAATAGTTGTTGACCCACAAAAAAATATTAACTTTTAAGTTTATTGCTGTATAAAATTGCTCATTATCAATGTACAGTAAAGAATAAATAAATAAACTGTTCACAAATAATTTAAGTGTTCTTATAAAAAATACCCAATTATAGAAAAATATTTTCTTAGTTTCTCTATGGTAATTCTTTATTTTTTTTCCTCTAAATCTGTTGTAAAAACTTACACTATCATCTAGCAAACATTTTAGCACACCTAGGTTTGAAATAAAACTAAGACTACTACTAAACATCAAGGCACATGCCACAAGTGGGTTAGCATGCCGACTAACTGCATGCAATAAACATGTGGATAGTTATATCCGAGTCAATAAATAAATAGATATTCAGAATGGGTGGCATGCTTCATCGATAGATTTCAGATGTCGATTGTCTCATATTTGAGGTTTTAAGAACATCCTGGTTATTATAATTTACAGGATACTCGAAAACTTACGGAACAGAAAAGTGGGATACTCATTCTTTATAGGAGTTCCTATGTGATATCACTTTAGTAGCATTCACATTGCTTCACTTTGGATGATCATCCAGAGTGTCAGGGTCAAACCTGTTCATCGAAAGTGAACACGTCTGTTCGCATTTGTTCATCCTATGCTTTCACTGCCATGTCAACACTCACTCGTGTTGTATGTAGTTTGACGTATTTTCGTATAAAAATAATTAAACAAATTCAAAAATGAAAAATAACACTTAAAATAAATTAATATAGCTCTCGACTGCATAATAATTTTGTACATGATTCTGACATTCAATACAAATTCATAGAGAATAAAACAAATAATAAGATAAAACTTGTTTATGGTCGTTTCAGTGAAAGGACCTTTCATCAAAATTATGACGAGTGGTAATCTCTTTCCTCCGTCATCGCTAGTGATCACTAGTGATGAAACGCCTGTTCACACCTGTTCATCTTGGAGGATCATCCGGAGTGATCACTGAAAGTGAACAAATGTGAACGACCCTTTTGGGAGCTTTTCGATATTTAAGGCCAAAAAACATTATTCTTCTTCATTTGATTAAAAAAGCAAACCATCCCAATCATGAGTTTATGCAAAAACACTATTTACAGTAGAGAAATATTAAACTACCAAAAATAATATAAACCATCTCATAACAAGAATAGCCAGATTTTCAAGTACCTACATAATATATAAAATAATTATCTGGGTGACTGACAATAATTTATGACATGTTTATTTATGAATGACAAAAGTATTTACTGTAAAGGTTGCATGCAATAAAAATACACAGGTATGTCTCAAGTAATTTGCGCATTTGTTCACTATGGAATTCTACACCTATTATTTTTTTATGAATGGAAAGGAAGTAATAGATCCATCATGATTCTATCAAATAATAATTATAATACCTAGATAACAAATAGCGGAGTTGTCAGTCAATTTGTCTCACGAGCAAACAATGTAGCAATAACCTGTAAAAAATAATAATAATGGCCACATTTCCAGTCATTGTTACGTGCACAAAACAATAAAACGCTAGAGCAGCATTCAGTGAGTGCATTCAGCATCAATCCAACTAGAGAAAATCATACCGCATAGTGATAATGCTAAGTAATGTTCAAGCACGAAATAAGAAACAGAAACAAGAGCAGTCATGATAAATCATTTGAAAGTAGAACGCGATCTTATTATAGAACGTACATATTTTAAAATGATTCCATTTTTAAAATAAATAATACATATTTTGTGAGTCTGAGAGTAGCGTTCCGTTATTGAAAGGATGCAACAGCAACAATTATTCGACCAAACAACATCATCATCATCCATCGACAATATTATTATAAATACATACATTGTTATTACATCGGGCTCAATGGCCGATTTATTACTACAGTACGTCGGTGCCTCCCATCCCATACAGCATGCGGTATAATTGTTACACTACTACTACTACTACTACTAGTACTACCAATACTAACTATACTCAATACTAAACATCGTAGGATAAAATTTCGGTTCATTGAGAACATTTCGTAGTGAGCATGTAGTGAGTGGCGCGCCGCTTACTTATATTATTATGGGTAGGTATTTATAATATGTACTAACCATCGTCATATTTATGCTGGGTGGGTAGGTATGTAGATATATATTGAATAGGTGTAAACCATGGACCTAAATAGAGTAATGGACAGACACTTTGGTAAACATTTTGTAGCTGCGCGGGGAGGGGAATGACGACCATTTTGTAAGAAATAAATTTTGTTCGGTGCGTCGCATTTGGGCTGCGTTCAGACAGTCACCGAGTGATCAGTCGACGACGCATATTTTGAAAGTACCTATACAATGCCAGTACGCATTCATAGTGTTCATGTACTGTATGTTACTATGTTTTCAAAATGTGTAACAAAATAAGAATTATAGTCTCAGAAAATATACTCGATTTCTGCGTAATTGTCATTTATAATTTCTGACGCTGATTCAGTGAATTCGTTTGGATAAATTTAGGATATAAACTTGTAACAAGTATTTGGGAAGTATACAAGCTCAGAAAGTTAGATGATGGAATAATTTAAAAAAAAAGTATAAAGCAATTAGTTATAAACTAATCAAGTAGTTATTACTTTAACTGTTAATTTTAAAGATACCTATTAAAATAATTTATTCCTTCGTTAGAGACAAAAATATTTTTATCATTTAAAAGAAACACAAAAGTACTTGAATGCTACTATAAAAAGGCGCCAGTCAAATAAAAATATTAATTATTTAAATATATTCATAATTTACGTCTTTTACACGTCGGCGAATTTAAGAAATTATAACAAAAAGTAAATCCAAAAAAAAAATTTTTTAAAGTTATAAAAGCAATAAAAAAATAATAAAAAGACGTAAAAAATAATGGCGCCATTACGATAACATTGGGTCATAAAACGCTCTAAGTTATTCACGATTATCCGGATTACATTCACCACTCACTGCAACTTCATGGTCGTTCAGGTCAAACGACGCCGAGTGACATTTATGCTCCCATGAACCAACCCTTGTATTTGTATGTTTAGTTGTTTTAAAAATGTTTAAAGTTTTTGCACATCAGTTGAATTTTTCATATCGGTTTTTGTTTTTATATCTAGAAGAATAGGAATCATCTTATGATTAACATGGTGATGTGCGCTATAAATGGTTGTGGTTATAAATCCAATCCAACTTTCGCAGGAAACAGGATTGTCATATTTTCGGTAAGTTGTTTTGTATTGTAGTTTTTATCTTAATAGATTGCGATTTTAAAGTCGTTTATATTATAATTCGTATACTTATAAATGATCATAATAATGTTATAAACGTTCTATATAATTATCTGTCCTTATTCTCCTATATCTACACATGTAACTTGTTTTCCATTCTGTCATCTGACAATACAAAGAACCTACAATCTGATGTTTGGTTTGTTTACCCGTTAGAATGAAATGTTTCATGCATACAAATCTGATCAGGTTAATGATATTATCGCATGTTTATAAACAAAATCATTTTTTGTAGTTTTCCAAAGGATCCAGAAAGGAGAAACTGGACATTATCCAATATTTGACACCAAGTAAACGTAGTGTTTTGTGTTCAAAAACATCTCGTTTTTCTGCGAGGTTGGAGAAAAACGTCATTCTTACGAAATATCCTGAGTTTCCCGCTCATTTGCAAGTTCGTGTGTTTTATATTATTCATTTAGATATATCCTTCAATTGTCATTCATTCTCTCCATATTGTGTGTATATGAAAACAAAGTTTAAAAATAAATAATGATTTTGAAATGAAATACTCAATTTTATTAACTCATCCTATTCCCTATTTCATCATGTATATGAAAATATTAAGTTATGTGGCATTTTAATTATTTTAAGAAGTAAATATAATGTTTTCTGATACTGTGTGAATAATCTCCATACAGTGCCCATACAAATGTTAAATAAAGTGTTTCATACAAAATGGCCACCGTCGATTTCCCTTCCTCACTTTTTGGCTTCGCTGTCATTCATACAAATTACTATAAACGTTCCATCCCCTACCTACATACATCCATGGTGTAAACCGGATATGCCCTATAGAAACACAACAATTCAATGGTAGTGGGATAATATTGTAGTAGAGGCACCCCACACATACGAGACGACGGTAGGCAGTTGTGGGCTGGTACCACACATGTGTATAGGTAGGTACTTACTACATTTTTACGAGTATAAGACTGAACGACATAACCTCGCCTGGGCACATCACTACGCTCTACACAATTCATTGGCGTCTTCAAACACAAGGTCGGTGCCTCCTGCGTTCTTGTATACCTACCCAACAAACAGCTCACAAAATGGCGGGAAATATATTATTTTGGTATACACCCAAGTTATAACGACTGCGACAATAAAACGATAATAGTTGATTGTAGTTTGGTTTCTATTGTAGAAATATAATGATAGCTGTTGAGTCACCGCTTATTTTTTCTATCATGGACAGCGATGACACTGCGCGCCGATGTTGAGGCTGATATTATTATTATTATAGTCATTCAGTTATATTTTTTTCTTGTAGTAAAGTTTTAACGGTCGAAGGACGCGTGGTAGCGCATACAGACACAACTATGTGGTATCGCTACACTAAACCCGTCACCCATACATGTAAACACGTACCGCAAACACACACATGTCGTAAGTTGGATGGATCTTTCCGGATAACACGTGACCGCAATTAGGCTGTAATAAACCGCGTAAACTAAATTTTACAATTTATGAATTTATTGCAAATCAAAGAGCAATTGATAACTTAGTAGTTCGCACATTTTAATTCATATGCTAATTATCCGTAATAATTAGAACGTGAATCCAAATCTGTTTTTACATAATAAAGTAGTATCAATTGAAATATATTATGTGCAATCATTAGCATTTCAATGAAAAATAAACTCAACATCTTTCATTTTGTTTATATAACTCTACTGAGACCGTTACAGCTTTCGGCCAAGGCGATTCCAGAGACAACAATACCATCCAGAAAAAATCTATATCATAAATTAAACATAAGATTGAAAATTTGAAGACACTGAAGAAAAAAAAGCAAACTACGGCGGTTACAAAAATGTGTATAAGTGATACTACAAGTATCCAGCGCCCCGCTACCGCCCCTGTTACATCGTAACATTCCCGATATACTCTCATGTCGCCGCACTTGCTCGTCCTGTCCCATTCTCTCCAATGGACCTCACAGCACCTCTCTCACCCGCTCTCACTCATCCTAGCGGTAAAAATGTTCCGAGTAAACACAACTCGGCGTGAATTATGACCGCTAATATAATAATAAAATGCTTAAATAAAATGAAACAAACTACTGTACAGTATAATTATCATGTAATGGGTAACAACACTAACTCAATAACGTTGAAAAATCAGCATTATAAAGAAAGAAAGGACGTTAATAACCATCCCTAAAACTCGTGGATGACCAAGCCTAATATGGAATTGTTAAATTAAGATCGATGCTGTTTGCAATTTAATTAAACTTACATTAATAACAGACACATGCATTATAATAGTTTATCACTAAACACATTAAATATAGCATAAATACCGAAAATGCGCAACTATTTTAGCCTTTAAGCGCTTCACGGGGAAAGCATTCTCACACGCCGCCTAAATATCCTAATTACATCTTAGCACGAACTTCAATTCATCGTAATACATCACAATACGATAAAGAATTATAAAATAATTAAATGTGATATATAAACTCACCCAATTGTCTTCAAATTATCCAAGAAAACCCAAAATTCACAAAACGAAAAACACACGCCGTCCTCAACATCGTGGGAGCGCGAGGGTAGTGGCTAGAGATGTGAATAACACTATTCTTTATGAAATTATCGATTAGAGATCAGTGACCCTATAATTGATGCATAAATTTTATCGATATAATAATATGATGGATTCCAAGGTTAAAATCGTTTATTAAAATAATTTGCGTGAAATTGACAATAAGTGATTTATTAAAATAATAAGAAAGAATAAATAGTATCATTTCATAACCATAATACCATCGTTGGTATTTTACATTCGTCTTAAGTAAAGTCTCAAGAAATTAAGCTGGATAATCAGGAATAATTTCTAACTTAAGAAGCTACTGTTTCGTCAATTTATGTTTTTGTTTAAGAAGTGTTTCGACTAACAATTAATTACGCCATTTGTTTTTTCAGATGCTTAATGTATACACTTTTCATTAAATTTATCCAAAAATGAATATATTCGTTTTGTTAATCAATATATGTGGAATTTTCAACGAAAAATAATTGTTACGATCTGTCATAAATATTTTCTAGTTAGATTTTGCTATCGATTTGAACGATTAAACTATATTTTAACGATATAAAAATAAGTTTTTGTTGCGCATCCCTACAGCATTATGCTCTTAGTGTTGCGATTTAAAAATTATTGCCAGTGTAATAATTTAATAACGAAACTAGATTCTCCTTTTCAAAAAAATTACCTACCTACTTAAAATTTTGCGCAATTTTCAACTATGAAATGGAATAAAATAATAATGAACCCATGTATCAATATTTTTAATTTAAATAAAACTATATCACAGTAAATGTTTGTAAATAGATAATGTACTTTTTATGTAAAAATATCGAAATAAATTGAATTCAAATTAAACAAATAAACGTTGCAAATATCCTGTAAGATTATAAAAAATAATATTATTTTTGATTTTATGTACACTTTTATAGCGAAATGATTTTATGGCGAGATTTCTACTATCTTTTGATTACTTATAACGTTTAATAAAACCCAATAAGAATAATATAAAATTTACAGATAAAAGGTCTGCGACTAATTTCAACACATTATTGCCAAAGGCTTAGCTAAAATAGCTTCCATTTCATTTCAATTAACATATTGAAAAATTCGCCTTACAATCATAAAATTAAAATCTGCCGATTTTGATTTTTTAAAAGTTAAATTATATGAGGATACCCTCATTTTTCTTTTTACAGCTACTTATCATACTAATGAATAAAATAATATTACAATAGTGACCAGAAGAATCATCAATAGCTTTACTTATTTTATTTTTTTATTGATTATCTTTGGACAAAATTGTGCATTTTTATACTATAATATTTGTTAATTAACATATTATAAGCCTTTACAGTACAATAAAATTAAAAAAAAACTCACTAAAAACAAAAACAATCGACATACTTATATCTTTCTTGCTTTAAGGCAAAGCACCCGACTTCGAGTGAATACATACTTATATCAGACAATGAAAAATTAAAACGTGACAACAGAAGCGACAGGAGATTCTTGATTGAAAGCATGTACCTTCGAACAAACAGGCTCATTGCATATTTCCTCATGGAATCCTCCGAATTGTTAAAGATATTAACTTCAACACTGTAACTATTCCTTATTACATGGAGTGAATTCATTGATGAGTAATAACTTTAGTTAGACTTCTGGTGCTACAATTCAGGATGCGCAAGTTCACTAAATTAAGCAAGAAAAAGAAGCTCTGGGCAATCTAGAGGGCCAGTAACTATCTTTTTCATTGTATAGAGATCGAACAACACTCTGAAATCATGCTGACTAATGAGCCTCATCTCTATAAAAAATCATAGTTCAAACTATCAATGGGAATATTAATATGTAAGAACCTATGTTCAATAGAGTCAATAGTATTAATGTACATAGTTTTAGATAATCGCTCGTAAATTGTGGACGTTCCATCGAAACTGCGGTAGCGAAAAGCTCATAAAATATAATAATTATACATAGTAACAAAAACAATACCAATGTAATTTGGGGACCAGACAGTGGTCGTATACTCCAGTTGGCTCCTAACATATGCGCAATTAACTATTTTTAGTGCTTCAATTCTTTTGAAACAATTAACGCCCGTTTCACATTTGTAATTAAATATAGTCTCTTCTTTGATTTAGTAGAGCGCACAGCATTACATTTGTTTCCATTCATCTATGGACTAATTACATATACCAACCCAATAGAACATCAATATTGTGTTGCAATATAGAACAATCTTCTATGCTATTATTATTATTAAAAGGATACCATCTTCAACTGGGACCATTACAGCCTTCGGCCAATGCGATCCCAGAGAAAACAAACATTAACAATAGTGTTTCCACTTTTCTTACAAATGCACCTGTTATGTGGAGTATGTCCACATTTAGGGAAATATTATTAAACAGTTGAATTGCCTTTGCTATTGCTGACTCTGCGAGAATGTTAGTCGGGCTTGAAGGAGGATAGAATAGCATAGCTAACGTGGGCGACTATACGATGTTGGTATATAAAAATTAAACTCTTCCAGTACCGTCGGATTACTAATATTATACCATTCAGCAATTCGAAAAAATGCTGAATGGTATACGTCGTCAGCATACAGTAAGGACTCGACCCCATGCAGCCTATCAACTATGTCATTCATGAAAAGTACCGGGCCCACATGGGAGCCTTGCGGGACTCTACTAGTCACCAAAATCTCTTGAGATATTGTTCCTCCAACTTAAACTGCAAGTTTTCTCTTCAATAAGTAACTCTCTACTAAAGAGAAATCCATAAAAGCCCAACCCCATAAATCTCTCTAATGCCCATACATTCAAGTTTACCTCAGAATTGCATGATTAACTGTACCAAAAGTCTTGGAGAAATTCGTATAAATTGTATCAACCTGACATTCCTTTGCTATTGCACATGATATATAATTGTTCTAAAAAAAAAGATTTGTTAGAGTTGATCTTCTCTGCATAGACCCATGCTATTTGGTTCTGATATGAGTTAATACATGATGAGACCGTCTCCAGAACTAGGACCTCGAAACCTTTAGCAACCACAGATTGGATATATATTAGACTGTATCTTTCCAACAAAATAGGAAACTCCCAGTAGACAACGACTTTTTATAAATCATCTGCAAAGAGACAGACAATGTAGAGTTTCAATTTAAAAAAAATAAACAGGAAGAACAGAGTCCGGACCAGGGTCTTTATTTACAATGAAGCATCTCATCACTCGGGAAACATCTGAAAAATCAGTATTATTCAATTGTTAACTTTTCACAACATTTGAGCTCTAGGGATGTCATGGGAAGAGGTGAATCAGTTGCTACAGAGACACTCTGAATGGAGAAGGCTGATTTCTGCCCTGTGCTCCCAAGATGAACATTAGTTGAAGGGATTAACAGATGCTTAGAACTCACATCATAAAGAATCATCATCATCATCGCCCTCAACGCTCCTCTCGGGAGCACAGGGCAGAAACCAGCCTCCTCCATTCAGAGCGTCTCTGTGCCAATTGCGTCACCTCTTCCCACGAC
This sequence comes from Athripsodes cinereus, assembly GCA_947579605.1. Lineage (NCBI taxonomy): Eukaryota > Metazoa > Arthropoda > Insecta > Trichoptera > Leptoceridae > Athripsodes > Athripsodes cinereus. The sequence continues at coordinate 8,295,532 of OX388317.1, read as the reverse complement.
ATTCCTTGCGCTCCGATATTGTTGTCATAGGAACGGTGTATTGTGAAAGAGGGACGCCCGGGCCTACGGAACCCCTGCGGACGGAAGAACAGTGCTCTTTTTGGCCAACTATCATTGGGCATTCTCAAAACATGTCCCAGCCAGGACCATCGGCTCTTTATGAAAATTCTTTGCGCCTTGGCCTTCGTATCAACGCTGGTAAAACGGAGTACATATGTAATAGTACATGCACGAGTACTCACACCCCACTAATGGTTGGCAATTCCCAAATATCTCAGGTTAGTAAATTCAGGTACCTGGGAGCAACCATAACGCCAGAGGGTGATCTCCGGTCGGAATTACCAATCCGCATAGGAGCAGCTAGCGGGGCTTTCAACAACATGAACAAAGTTTGGAAGGCGTCTGGACTCAGCATCAGGACAAAATGTCGCTTGTTCAATGCGTGCATCATCCCAATCTTTCTATATGGCTGCGAGTCTTGGCACTTAACCAAGGCTCAAGAGCGGAAGATACTAAGCTTTGAAAACAAGTGTCTTAGAAGGATTTTGGATGTCAGATGGTATGAACATGTTACAAATGATGCTGTGCGCCGGCGCACCCAGCAGAGACCTGTAATCTCCGTAATACATAAAGAATACATGACATTATATTAAATCTATTTTAATCTCTGTAAAAAATATCAAAATTAAATGATGTTATTTGAGAAAAGGTAATAATTATAGTGGATTAGGAGTTTGATTTTCTTCTCCATTCCTCCCTATTGAGCACTCATCCTGATTTATTACAAGTTTTACTAATCTCCCAATGCTCACAAAAAATCCCAACTAACCAGTGAAGTATGATATATCATTGCTATTTTATTCACTTTAATTTTTACAATTAGACTGTCCATCCATTTTTGGATGAAAAACCTCTATGAGAACCTTCATGAATGTTTTCACAACTAGATATTACACAGATTTTTTGGGTAGTTTTACAAAAATTAAGAAAAACTTTTCATAAGATTAGCTCAGTATAATCAAAGAAACAACAATTTCAATAAGGATAATTAAAACAATGTTTCCAATCATCCTATAACACGGTAAATAATACATAAAATAAAAACACAAATTATTTTATTCAACAGGTTTATTTTTATGTTCAGTTTCAGCCATAATTCTAATTTCTTTTATAACAGAAGCCAATGCATTTGGATTGATTCCCAGTTCACAAAGTCGGACACAAAGTGTAAGTGTCTCTGCATCCAATCCCGTTTGAAGCAGTTGTGATATTTGTAGGATATTCTGAAATGTATCTCGAGCTTGAGAGACTTGCATCTCTCTTTCTGAAGTCATGTTTTTATTCATCCAGAAGTTTCAACTGAAACACAATACACAAAAACTAATTACTTTTCAAAAATACTCAAGGGATATGCTATCAATTTATTTATTCCATTGAGTTCTTACAAAAACAGGTATTCATTAAAAATACTATGGTTTAGGTGCTGAAAGACTCAATTAAATGAAATGTTGTGATTATAATATTATACATATATATTCAAATATTCAACAACAAAAAATATATACATAAGCACCTAAATATTAATAACAAAATTCATGCATCATATTTGACCGTGATGTACTTATTGTAAATATTTACCTAATTAAAAAGTGTAACAAGAAATAATGCAATGTAACATAAAACACAATTAAAAATATTTTTTTATATAATTAAAAAGTTCCTATGGGTCAGTTAACTACAATGCATTATCGTTATCAGTTAAAAATATATTGCTTACAAGCACAGGATGAATGTATGAAGAAATAAACTAAATAACATTCACACAATTCATTAGAAATTAATAATTATTCAACTTCGCCACAATTTTATCCCGCTTCCATTAACTTTGTTGACACTTGACAGCTGTGCACATAGACATTATTATAACCATAGACATACGCCCGTATTCACCAAGGCTGCGTTCAGGCAGTCACCATCACTCGACGACGAGTGACCTGAGCGACCATGAAGTTGCAGTGAGTGGCGAATGTCACCCCGGATATCGTGAACAACTTTGAGCGTTTTTATGATCCAAATGTCATTGTAATGGCGCCATTTTCGTAAGATTCATTCGCGATCTGAAAAATTTGCACTAAATATTTTAATTTCTCTTCCATTTCACTTCTTGAACTAAAAAAATATGATTTTCTATTTTGAAAAATTGTATACGACAAGAATACACCGTAATTACGATTAACTTCGCAATTGTTTTGACAACCACCATCACTCAAACGTCAAGGTAACTGTCAGAGCGATAATCACCCTGCTATGATTTCGGTTGTTCGGTTGTCACTCGACGACGTGCCTGAACGCGACAGTGCGAGTCGTCGGGTGACTCGCTCCGGCTTCGTGAACGATCGGAGCGTCGACGAGTGATCACTCGGCTACTGTATGAACGCTGCCCTGTTTCGTTTAGTATGTCGTCGGGTGATCAACCGAACAACCGATATCATGGCAAAGTTGATTATCGCTTTGACAGTTACCTTGACATTTGAGTGATGACGGTTGCCAAAACAATTGTGAAGTGAATCGCAATTATGGTGTATTCTTGTCTTATACAATTTTTCAAAAGAGAAAATCATATTTTTTAGTTCAAGAAGTGAAACGGAATTAAAATAGTTAGTGCAGATTTTAGTGAGTTATTTATTTTTTACACAATGTTTAAATATACATTTTCCTAAAACCATAATTAAAACAAAGCCAATTCAACTATTCAAATTGAAAACGGAATCTTACGAAAATGGCGCCATAACGATGACATTTGGGTCACAAAAACGCTCTAAGTTCTTCACGATTATCCGGGGTGACATTCACTACTCACTGCAACTTCATGGTCGCTCACGTCACTCGACGTCGAGCGATATTTATGCTCCCCTGAACGCGCCCCAAGGAAAACTGAGCGATCAGTACTCTTGACCAGGGATGTTGCGGATGTCAATTTTTACACATCCGCGGATGTGAATGCGGATGCGGATTTTTGAAGGCTCACATCCGCGGATGCGGATGCGGATGTTCAAGATGTTATAGAAAAAATTAGGAACTATCTTAGTTGGTAGGCCCCACTGTCAAATATGTGACGAAATTGTTGCTACAATAATATGATGGTTTTTTTGGTGAATTTTTTTTTTGTTATTTGCAAAAACCGACAAAAAAAATAAAAAAAATAAAATAAAACCGGCAAAAATAAAAACGCTTCGGATCTTGTCACCAATTTTTTCGTTCCCATTGGTTAATGTCAAGTGCGAACGGCACGCGCCATTCGCCGGCCCCGCCCCATTTCTTTCTTGTCGCAAATTATCTTACATCCGCATCCGCTTGAACATCCGCATCGATTATTGCGGATGCGGATGCAGATGTCTAAATACATGCGGAAGCTCCGCATTTGCGGATGCGGATGCGAATATTCGCAACATCCCTGCTCTTGACACAATCGAAATACGATCTTAATCTAATCTTGATCTTAGTCAAACGACGCACGAAGGGATTATGGGCAAAAATACCGCTCTACCATTACCGCGAGATTGGTATGCACGTATTTTTGACTAATAGTCACTTCGTGCGTCGTATCCGTATGTTTAAGATTAAGATCGTATTTAGATTTTGTCAAGAGTAACCTTACAAATAATAACAAGATGTATGGTCGTTTGAAGAGAGCAAGCGACTGCGAACATTGCCATAAATGGAGTGAGCATCAAACAAGTAAAAGAATTCGCGTACTTGGGCAGCAGAATAAACCAGGATGGACGCTCCAAATCGGAAATTGTGAGCAGAATAAACCAGGCAAGGATTGCCTTTAACAAAAAATCGAAGATACTGGAATCCCCAAATATTGATTTAAGCGTAAGGAAGAACCTTACGCTTAAATATGTAACCGTATGGAGCATTTTGCTTTATGGCTGTGAGACGTGGACCATCAGCAAGAGTGAAAGCGGACGGTTGGCGGCCTTTGAGATGTGGTGCTACAGACGCATGCTGAAGATCCATTGGTCGGAACACGTCGAAAACGAAGAAGTATTAACCAGGGTAGGCGAAAAAAGGCAACTTCTTAAGAGAATCGGCCAACAACGAGCTAACTGGATTGGCCACAACATCAGGCACCCAGGACTACTCATCGCCATCGCGGAGGGTAGATAAGAGATGCGTACATTGACCAACTGAAGAGGGACATGAACTGTGGCTCATACGTTGAGCTGAAAAGACTGGCTGAGAATAGGGAAGAATGGAGAAGAAAATCCAAACTCGTTGCAGACCAATCCGATGGATTGTAACTTATAGACCAGGCGTCGGCAACCTATGGCACGCGTGCCAGGCTTGGCACGCGATGGGGTTCTGAATGGCACTCTACAAAGTAATCAGGGACAAGGTTCGCATTAAAAAAAATTAATTTATGTTAAGTAGCATTCACATTGCTTCACTTTGGATGATCATCCAGAGTGTCAGGGTCAAACCTGTTCATCGAAAGTGAACACGTCTGTTCACATTTGTTCATCCTATGCTTTCACTGCCATGTCTAAACTCTCACTCATGTTGTATGTAGTTTGACGTATTTTCGTATAAAAATAATTAAACAAATTCAGAAATGAAAAATAACACTTAAAATAAATTAATATAGCTCTCGACTGCATAATAATTTTGTACATGATTCCGACATTCAATACAAATTCATAGAGAATTAAACAAATAATAAGATAAAACTTGTTTATGGTCGTTTCAGTGAAAGGACCTTTCATCAAAATTATGACGAGTGGTAATCTCTTTCCTCCGTCATCGCTAGTGATCACTAGCGATGAAACGCCCGTTCACACTTGTTCATCTTGGAGGATCATCCGGAGTGATCACTGAAAGTGAACGTATGTGAACGACCCTTTAGAATTTTATGTTATTTTTTTAATAAATATGTTTAAAAGATAAATTTGATATAAAATTCTTCTCCTCTAGAACCCCATTATATAATTTAGAATTAAGGCGGCACCCTGAATCATATTGGTAGAGTGGCTTGGCACACCACAGCTAAAAGGTTGCCGACCCCTGTTATAGACCATTTAAGGATGACGTCACAGAAAAATCATTGAGGGGCATCAGGCATCCCAACACAACAGACGATTACGGTGTAATATTAGGTGGAACGCATAAAGAATACCTAATAATAAAAAAACTGTCAGTTTCAATTTTGTTATTATTTTGTCGTCTGACTTTCTTTTTTTTCTCTTATGGCATAACATCCTACAAGGATGATTTGCGCAATCTGACTGTTTGCCCCCCAAGCAAAAGCAAATCCATAGACAAGACCACGTGACCTTTAATGGTCTATTATATAACCCTACAGCTCAAATTAGACAAATTACGATCAACGTCAAAATTGTTTATTCACCAAAATATTTCAAGCTCCCTCAGTGTGATTTGAGCGAGCATTTCCCTCAAATTTTAAGAACTTAATTAATTAGAAAAAAACTCCTCATTTTTGTTATTTAGAACATTTCCCATAATCCCATTTCTTAAAAAAATCTGGTACTTTTACCGAGTTTGTACCGATTATCGACAAACAGGCAATATACCATCGTTGCATATTATTTAAAATGCGAGTATTTTTATTTAGGTATACTCTTCATTAGGGAATTAAAATTGTTGATTGAACATTTTTCTACCATAATAATGATATTACTCTTAAAATATTAATTTTAATATTTGAAGCCAAGAATCACTTTAAAAATTGTTTTAATATAATTTCATCAGTTTATTTGAGAAATATCAAAACATTATTTACCACAGAATTCCATTATTTACTCACATACGCCATTTTAAAAATGCAACGACGATACCGATCATAATAAGTAACGGGTAATATTACCGACAGTTTCAAATCATTACCGAGTCCGTATACCGGTAATCAAATATACCGAGATTTTATTAACGTGTTGATACCGAATAGACATCGCTATTTATGAAATATATTGAAGTGTAGTAAACTTGGTTATGTTAAATATAATATTTATTATTCTATTTTGCTAATGTGGATAAGTCTTAGATTTAGCACGGAATCTACTTGTGACTACAATATTTGTTATAAAAAAGATGACATTCAACTTGTTAAATGTTGGAAAAACTGTATGCCTTGTTACACTACTTTTAGTTTAAATAGAGTAAATTATAACAAAATGAGAGATATATGCCTAATCTATTAATATTTTCAGGGGTTATTGCTTCAGGCGACCAAATGCAGTGATATTTTAACTAGTAATGTTCATACTACAACTGCCTTGTGCAGGGTTCAGTCTGGTAAATACAGAGTTACCCCTAAAAGGAATAGACCTCTCACATATGAGATGGCCTATGCTCCTAACCACATAGCACACAAGAAATCCTGGAATTCATGGAACACTTGTAAGTGACAACATTTTTGTGCAATGTATTTTATTCCTCTTCTACTCGTTTGTGAGTGATTTAGTCACTGTATATCATCAGTGAATCCATGAAGCCTCCCGTGTGTAAATGTCCGTGGTTCGATACCAGGTGCCGGCAAACTCCCCTTTCACGACACAAGCTTTTAGCTCACTGCGAAAGGTGTAAAAGGTTGTATTTGGGTTTATAACTATAACCCAGATATATCTATCTTTTTTTTTTAAATGTAAATTTGCAATAATCCACAGTATAATATAAATTGATTAAAATATTTGTTCTGTATGATTGAAAAAATGATGAAGGATGCATGTTAAACTGTGGCCTCTCTTACATCGATGAGAATTTCAAACTTCTCAAAACTTTCTTTCACTGTTCGGATGGTGAAGATTTTAAAATAATTTAATGCAAACATTTTAATTTGCAATAAAAGCAATTTGAATGGACTTTATAATAATGCTAATAGGCTCTTTCCATCGAAAAATACTCGACAACGGGTGGGGCCGCTCAACTAAGATAGAGCCGATAATTATTGAAAATTCACATGCACTGAAAAATGATCCTGATTTTTTTCAAATTGTGCCTAGAAATCCAATAATTACTGGAAGACATTGCCTTGAGGCAATATTTACGCCTTTTGAACAAATTTATTTTGACTAATTAATTAATTATTATTAATACCTAATCATATAAGACACCTTCCACATAACAAATCAGACACAGAAAATGTAATCTAGCAAAACAGTGTTTTTGATGTCCTGTAAAATCTTGATAAATGCACTTAGGAGGTTTCATGAATTCAACAAGCGTCCTGAATTATGATATTTTGAAATGGAAAAAAGTCAAAGCTGAACTGAATATTTTAACAAAAAAGTATAATCAAATACAGTCGATTCCGCTTAATTGGGACAGCCGCTTATTTGGGACAAATCTCAAAGAACAGAAACCAATAGTAAATTTATATGTTTAATTGAGACAACATTCCGCTTAATTGTGACAATAAATTTAAGATCAAAGCACATATTTTGTTACACATATTCTCAAGAAAAATATGTACAAAGAATTCTCATTTTTGTATTGAATTAAATTGTTTGTGCCTACCCATTGATTATTTTAATTAGGAATTTATGTTTTTTCTTAAAAGTTTATATCAGATATTTGTAATTTATATGATAATTTATATAATCTATATGTTATTTACAGTCTCCAAGAGTTTATAAAATAAAATAATCGAAAAAAATATGCATTGTTTAATTTTATGTGTGTATTACTGGTTAATGGCCTTAGTTGCCAAAACCAAATAAATGAATTTAAAAAAATGTGAACTTCGCTTAATTGGGACAGCCGCTTAATTGAAACAAAATGCCCATGTCCCGATGTGTCCCAATTAAGCGGAATCGACTGTATATCATATTAAGATCTTTTGACCATATCCAGTTTTCTCAACCAGGCAAATCAAATACCACGTTTTAATAGTGACAGTCCAGTGCGCGACAATATTTTTCATATTTCTGGTTTCTTGCAGTATATTTTTCTAATTAGTTAAATATTTATTGTAGCTAATCTGCATGGAGAAATAAGACGTTCAGAAACAGCGGTAGAAGATATGTTTATTAGAAAGTTTATGATTGGTACATGGCACTCGTTGGTTTTATCAGAAGTTATCATTAAAAGACAATTCAATCATATAAGAGTAGCCGCACTTCTGAAGCGAGGAATAGCTCCAGTCAAAATGTACTTCCTCATCGGTTATACAGAAGAACTTTTATCCAATTGGCTACAATGTCCCGTCACTTTGGAACTTCAGACTGTTGAAGATCCAAAACAAGTCATCTTCAAATATATTTAAGTATGTTAAAAGGTTTAGTTTTGTGTTATGCAATTTGTTAGAAGCGGAGCTGGACACATAACCCCATTAATCTGTTACTCGAGAATTAACAAACTTAAAAAAAACTCCCAACATTTTGATTTTGTAAAAAATATTTTTTTTTTGTTACATAATTTATTTTCTAAGGCAAAGGGTCCACCTGAAAATTTTCCAAAGAATTGGCTGTCAAATCAGTGAACCACCTTATTCTTTGGCAAATTGTTAGGTCAAGTGAGGAATCAAAGTGTAATGAAGTTTAATTTTCATGTTAACGGAGTAAATGGCAAATAAATTAATTATGCTCAGCTCTGCTTAAAAGTATGCTCATTGGTAGGAATAATAATGATTATAATAAAAAAATGTTGATATAATTTCATCCATAGTTTTATTCTTTCACATGATAATGTATACAGAATAATGGTTACAAACATACACAACACGTTGTCTGTGAGATGTTTTGATGAATATTCTTATTTACGTTGTGACAATGAATAATAATAATAATAACAATAATAATTGTAGATTCAGGACAAGCACCAAGATGTTCCTCTTCTAACGTTTGTATTAGGATATTACACGTATAAGTAACACATAAACATATAAAATTATAATATGGTAAGTATATCATCAATGTTTTGTAAAAAGAGCCAATACGGCATTCTTGCAAAACAATTTTTTGAGAAATTAAGATCTATAGTTGCCCTCAGAATGCTGTGTAAAAATGGCAAATACATGTATCGTCTAGAACATGGCATCATCTTCCAGTAACTATACAATATATTTGCCCTTTACTTGGAATGCATCAACACTCTTTTAATTACTTATTTAATTTTTACTGTACACTGAATGGAAGCTATTGTACACAAATTTACATTTGCATTACTATAATCAATACATGTAAGACAAAAGTAAGATTTTTCCAACTAACCCAGTTAACTAATAAAATGATTTTCTATAATAAATGACGTATTTACCATTTTACAAAATACTGATGACATAATGACAATATAATACATATACAACATAATATAGAATATAGTTCAATTTAAGGACAAGAGGCCGAACATGAACATACACAAGTTACTAGGTTTAATTTGAAGATCACAGATTGTGGCTATGTACCTTTATTACTATCCTAGGATAAACTTTATCTAATTACAATAATCATATAATAATATAAAATGGAATCAATCAATCAATATACAACAAGATCATTCATTGTACATAAATAATACAAAATTGTTATGTTTTGGCAGCCAGACATCCATAATCCATATTATCTATCTAGAATTTTGTCCTCAAATATTTAAAGGACGATTTGCATGTAAATATTTATATTTTTTTAAATAACAACTGTTCATCATAACGTTAAAATCATTGTATATTGTTTGAAATTATTTTTAATATATTAAATTTTAATCTTTGATGTAAATATTAGTTCTAATAATGATTTTAACATTACAATAAATTACTTTCAGAATGTCAAAAAAATAATATTACGCACTTATGATATTAAATATGTGAGGACAATTTATAATTATTACAAAGTAGTTATATGCAAATTTAACACATAACCTCATACATTGTAAAAATAACTTTGCAAAGTAGATATTATATTTTTATAATATAACAACATTTGTACTTTTTGGTTGATGACGACGTTATTAATAAAAATTAACAGTAATAATTAATTAAGTATATTAATCTGATTAATAATATGTATATAATATAATATGATTACTATTATAGGTACACAATTATAAATGTATGATTTAGACAAAATACAATAGTAGAAAGTTAGTATGATATTACAATTACAACAAGAAGAATGGTGCATTGATTATTTATTCAGGTATTCGTGTATATTGTCTTTATCACAGTGATTCTAAAGCATAATTGTTACAATACAAAACAGTTACCAATACAGCGTCAGTACATGTCGTCAGAGTTTTGTAAAACTCTTCTATTTTCAAACAGGGCGTCAGTCTATAAAATGACAAAAAGGTATTCAGGCTCATTACAAAAATATTATAGTATCTTATCATCTTTGGCAAATTTAAGATGATTGAAGGACAATAGAACAGTGCCAGAAGAATAATTCATCAATCATCTCATGGCACTGCAAATCAAAACGTGAACATCAACAACACAATTACAAGAGTTAAAAAAGCAGTTGTGGTGAACAATACTATTCATATTGTTTTTTTAATATTTCTTGTTACAAAATTTTATATCATATTTTCACTTTGAAAATTACAAATGGATGATTAGGCTGTATTTCACGTATTATTGTATTGTTGATACTAATACATATTGTTGATTTGCAGCAATGCTATGTTAATAATCCGGACTAGTTCTAATAATTTGCCTGAATGTACTTTCAGCACGTTTAATAAATTGACAATGCCATTTGTAAATGGATAAATTGTTCAAAACGGTGACGACATATGCATCACATATTATTATAACAAATATGTATTTCTCCAATCGGTCCGCACTACACTTAATACTTAGATAGTATGTTTCAGCATTGTGCAGTCTTAAGGTTGAGCTATATTAATTACATTCCACTATCTCTCACTTCAATTTATTATTATTACAAGTTTATATATTACGTAGTACGTATCAAATATATCATATTATATCATACACTACTAACTCCAATGGCCAAAATAAATATTAAAGTAATTAGTTATATCTTTTATATATTAACTTCTTTCAATAATGTTAATTGGTTATTCAATAATTAATATAAAATATCAGATGTCTGGTCGCCACATAAGGAATATATAAACACATGAAATGTTAATACATTTACAATTATAATTTATGGATAATCTAAACTTTTAGCAATTTTACATTATTTAACTAATCTGAGACCTAAAACTTACAAATCTTTCGCGAACTTTGAATAATCTCTCTCGAATGAAAGGTATAATGAAAATAATAGTGATAATTTAGTAGACACTAAACAATTTAATAATAATAATGCAGATACATGCCATTTTGCTGAACTGCTGCCTCTTCACATACTCGTAGTAATGTGGTGTGGTGTTGTGTTGTGTACTAACTGTGTGTGTGATGAACATGCATGCGTCGAGCCTTTGTGCATCACAATTAAATAATAATATATAACACATACTTACATATACAAATATTATGTATTTATTACAAACTACTATTTTATTTAACACTCACTATAATGAAACATGCGACCGACAGTGTGTGTCTTGTGCAGCGTTGCAACTTTCAATATAATATTAATATACTCATTACATACACATGTTATCTCGTATTATTATTACTCTATGCGCTTACCCTTATCCCTATATAACCTGAGATCTTTCTATACACAAGTGTTTCTAAATATATTTATTATATCACTATTACATATAACAACTCAACAGAATAATTTATTTGATAATACACAAATGATGCAGAAACGGTTTGTCCATAATTTATTACTATTATTATTATTAATAATAAGTATTTGCTAATCGTTAAAACTCTACATAAAACATTCTATAATTTTTTCTTTCTCAATTTTGTACTATATTCTTGCACCCAAAAATTAATTAATTAATTAATCACGTTAATTAATTAATTAAATAATGTATACTTACATAGATTTGACATAATAGATTCTTTTAATGATATTTTCACGGTCAATGCACTGCTTTGAAAAATGCAATGAACAATTATTTTTACTAGCGACGAACAAAACAGAGCATTTAAGCTCTGAATTAATATTTTGACAACTGATAAAAACATTCATTGAACAAGACATACAAAATGCTATGAAATCACTCAATGTTATATTCTATGTAGGACATGATCAGAAAAAAATAAAACTTCACAAATTAGTTACAAGATTAATGGTGAATTTTTATAACGGCCTAAAACAATGAGACCGTGGCAGCATTTTACATTTAATAAAAGATTTAAAACTCATATTCACTAATCCAAGTATTTATTAAAGCTGTTTTTTTTATAAATTTATTATTTATCGAGACTATGATTAGATATATCTATTAGTTATCTGACATATTCAATACATTAAACTGTTGAATAAAATAAATAGGTATTCTACACAATTAGAGGCAGTACTTATATGAAAGAATCATACTACAACTGCATTTTTAATTGTGCATATTTGCTAATGTTGAAAAGTACACTGAGCTATAATCAATGTAATATTAATTTTGTTTTATTGATACGGTACGGAGTAAACTATTCATGTCACAAGTTTGTAAATAAATAAAACTTCCAACAAGAATATGTAAATCACACCAATGACGTAACATTGGACACAGACAGTTATCATTATTTGTAAGAGAATGTACACGTGGGGGTAATATTGTAACCATATTTGTATGTGCAAGGAAATTGTCATTCCACTATATCAGAGAACTACACTAATACATATAATATCATTTACATTTAACATAATCCCATTGTTATTTACTTATTTATTCATTTATTACACACTTACATATGTAATAATAAGCACACACCATCTCATTTAATCATTTATTTATTTATCTGTACCTTATTAATTCATTTCTTTTACTTTATTTACTCTCTAAACAACATTTAATATTCCTATCATCTCTTAATGCCATCGAAATTTTCATCTTACATGAATTTAAACACCACGAAAGTGAATTACACCAACCAATATTATCTGTTTAAAACATCAATAAACAAGACATCCTAATAAACTTTCAACTATTAGTGAAACAAATGTAAATTGTTAATATTGAACAGTAGCGTGTCTTTCATACAACATTCAGACTGAAAAGTCGTGCCTTACATAAAGTTTTCTAGTTTCAAAATAATACAAAGATTATAAAATTATGTGCAGTTAACAATCCAATTATTTTAAATTTCACGCAGTCGCTCACTCTGAGTGAATTCAAAGCGATGTCGTCCGAAGCGTCTGAACTGTTGTTTGCCATTTCACTACATGTATTGTACTTCACGAGGTTTACTTTTTCTCTCGCTGGAGTTTATTTTAACATAAAGTATTTAACAGCGTTCTCTCGTTTCAACTATTTGGTAGCATGGTATAGTCAAAAGCTGAACTTTACTATTACATTATTGATTATTAAGGGTGGGCCTAACCAGTAGGGTTTACTTTGGATATGCCACTGAAATTGAAAATCATTGGTACACTGAAGAAATCTTTTAAGTACATGAATCTAATCGTGAGATAATTTTATCTTTAAAGATTTTATTTTCTTGTCAACTAGGTCCACAAATTTAGTAAGTTTTCATATTGTATGTGTGTAGTGTAAATTTAACATGTGAAAATAACAAATAAGGATGAGAAAAGAGAATGTCACCTTATTTTGTAGTTTCACAAATGAAACTTGAACCCGCAACCCATTCTATTCACGAGGTAAATATCTAACAATGGGTAATTGTAAAAACGATTCGCCGAAATATACATGTTTAAAGTTGAAGCAAACAGTATAAAGGTTGATATAATCCTTTGCATTGCCTGAGAATACATATAGGTACATATAATACGTAAAATATATCATTTGATAATTATAAATTCGGAAATATATCTTCATACAACAATGTACATATTCTTATATCACATTTACAGATACATAATAAAATGATATTAATAATGTTATTGTATTACATTTATAATATTAACTAGTGTCATTCATGATTAATAATACACACAATATCATATACATACCTATATATATATATACAAAGAGGAAAGAAGCTAAACGGAAAGCAGTCGTGTTTTATAAATCTTTGTTCACAGCTGCAAACTGTATGTACGTACGTATGGTGAAACATTAAACACAGCGCAGACACACTACAATATTATATATGCATTAAGATGTGTACAGACAGTTTGCATTCAACTGCCTTCTCAAATATCTTCAATCAAATAAATATTTGTACGTGCAAACAAAAGAAACCTATTCGACAAACATCAAATTTTACAGAACTCTAAGTAAATACATTGGAAATTCTATATCTTATAAAATAAAATGAATAATTATTAATACTGTTTTAATGTTACATTGAGTATGACTAGCACGCAACTGGTTTCGCGGACTCCGAGTCTGCATCATCACGTATAGATCAGCACCTGATGATGTGAACTCGGAGTCCGCAAAACCCGTTGTGCGTTAGTCATACCAATGTAACATTAAAACAACATTAATAATTACTCATTTTATTATATAATTAAAAATTAAGTGTTACAAAGTTGATGCCGATACAATCAATGAAATTCTATATCTTTTTAGAAAAAACGTCAAATTTTCATTATTTAATTCAGATGAGATGTTTTCACTCTCATGTATAATAGACATTAGGGTGATTTCTCCAAAAAAATATCTACTTTCTTGTTTGTTGAATAAGTTTCTTTTTCTTGCATTAAGGTATAATATATAGTGAAACAATCCCATACATACATTAATAATACATACATACATACATATTACAAGAAAGACGTGTATATATATATATTATAATAATAATATTTTGAATGAATTTCACAAAATAAAAAACAATTTGTTCTCTTAAATATTATTAATATTTACAAGATTTTTATATTGAATATTATCTACACACAACGTGAAGAAAGCTAGATGATAGAATGTAATTCTTAAAACTTTTTTTAAGATGATAAATGGTGTAATATTATGATAACACAAAGCGAAACATGTGTAATAAAATAATATTTACAGCTATGCTATTACGAACATTATAATTTTACAACCAAATAACAATAATTCTTTGCCGACACAACTAATTATTGATAAAAGCAGTGCAAAACATTTGTAAGTAAAACAAATTTTCGAAGTTGATAAGTTGCAAAATTAATTGAAAAATTCATTCAAAGATATTACTTTTTTGTCATCAAGAATATCATCTCCTATTAAATGATATAACCGTAAACATATTATCATGTTTCATATTCTAAATAAAAAATGTACATAAAATTCTTTTGTCGAATAGAATTATAATATATTTACATACAATAATAATACAAACAATGCGCATACTACACACTGTAATAAACTAAATAAAATTTAGTTACATAGATATTATATGCGGTGATAAAATATAGACATTTTTATTTATATTGCAACACTGCCAAATTAATAAGACTACTCTAAAAGTATTATTCCGTGCATCGCTGAAGACGGTAGACAGCATTTGCTTACATCACAACTTTTGAAAGCACTACATTCCATTTTGGATTTGAATTGAAGTGTTTCTGATCAACAACCCAGCAAAACATCACTAAATGATGAGCTTTATTGGATGTAAATGCCCTCATACAAATTCATTGTGTAATGTATTGCCGTCTGCAGTCTTGCAGTAATTTATTTATTTAACTCTTGTATTGCAGTTGCTGTTCAAAACACATAATTGCATTTATAGCATTAAAATGCTTTCATAACCCTGTGATTTATGAATATTTTTTCGAAATTTGATCTTAAACCTCATTTCCATTCTCTTATTATGTTTGTCTATGGAAGATGCATACTTTTTGCCGGAATATAAAAAGTTATTTTTTCTTTGCTTATACAATTAGTTATTAGTAATGTTTCCCAAAACATATCTGCACAGTTATTATCTGCTGTATTATTTAATTTTGTGTTTTCTTCTCCAGTCACTTTTGAAAATAATAAATCAAGTAGAATGAAATTTAAAGTACATATATAAAATAAAAATACTAAACTAACAATATTAATAATATTTGGACCAAGGTTTAAATATAAATCTTTCTTTGCGATTGCAAATAAAATTTTGTATGAATTAACAAAACTGACAGATAAACTTTGTATTTGAAATAAGATCATAAGCTTTGTACTTAAAGTTATAAATGGTGTTTACTGCAACACTGATTTAGGATTAAATGATTTGAAAAGATGCAAATGAAATAAAAGAATAAAAATATAAGCGTAACAATGCTTGTCCTAGAAATATTAAATATTTTAGCAAATGTCCGTAATCGATACAATGAAAATACGTAAAAGTGAAATAAACAGTGACACATAAGAGAAACTAATAATAACGAGATTTAAAAATTGTTTGTTCAATGAAAAAAAAATAACTACACTCAACATACTGTACAACATTATTATGTCAAAGAAAAAACTTAAGGATGACTTAAAAATTGAGATGAGATATAAATCGCCTAATCTAAAAAAAACTTACACATAAAATCATAAAAACTACAGCGTCGTACATACTACCCTACCCCCTCCCGCGGGAGGGAGCAGCGAATAATACGTCACAATGCGAAATGAAAATATCATTTCACAATATAAAATAAGATGAATGTCGTGTGGAAGCTGAAATGGACGTTGTTAGTTTGCCATATTATATTGAAACGTTCAGAATACTTTGTACACAATTCACCATATACCATCTGGTTATGAAATAAAGATCTAATTTCATAATACACCATGATTTTGAACACTGGACAAATTAATTATATGAAAAAATATTAAAATTGTTACATAACGCAACAACTTATACAATGTGAATCAATATAAAATGTGAATTTTACAATTGAGAAATTTTATATTTACCATTGATGATGCTAATAAATAGATGAAAGCACTGAGCATTATTGTCATATACATTATTGTGAAATATATTAGGTTGTGTTGAATAAAACATTTTGCATAATTAAAGAATCGTTTCCAAATTTTAGCACTGAAACATTGAATTTGATTAATTTTATACAAGACAATTATTTATCTCACAAGAGCTACACAAATCCGCCTGCGATACGAAATTCAACACGCAAATGGAATGAATAGGGTGAATAAATGACACACATCAATCAATTAATAATAAACACCAAAATAATTTAGAGTTTTTGTTATTTATATTATATAGACATATTCATGAAAAGAAGTAAAATGTTTCCATCATGTATTAATAATGTCACGCTTAAGAAATTATAAAGTTAAACCTTACGTAAAACAAATGTATATTACAATAATTTTTATGTACATTTCGTATTAGGTAATTACATAGTAAATAAAGTAGACAAAGAATGGATCACATTTAGTTGTTTTGAACAAATATAATAAATAGTTATATATTTTATCAATATACTACATAACACTTTTCTATTATTATTACGACTGCACTGCGTGATATTGCTCTGTAATATACTTACAACATTTTACTTCTTGTACACCTTATTATCAATAATTATAATAAGTAATAATAATAAAAATATTAATCAACAATAGTTCATAAGAATGCACATTTCTACTTACAGGGTAAAACATAAAATACTCTTAATATACTGGCCGCTATTGGGCGTACACTCATTATAATAAATAATTGGCAGTTAATTCAATAACATAGAAACGTTACAAAGATAAAAATGAAAAAACATTCAAATGTCATATCAACATTGGCAATGCAGTATTTAAAAAAGTTTGACTAGAACCAAAAAAATCTCTTATAATATTAAAAACATTATTTAAACTGTTCATTGCTGTTTTATATAATGAAGTTAACATTAACTTTATTATTCAATACAGACAATGGTTCAAGTAATGTTTTTGATACTGCAGTGAGTAGTTGAATTTTAGATAGTTGAAATTTTGTCAACTCACATTACCACAATGATATCTGCAATCTTACTGACATAATATTATTACGATGATATTTACGACTTATTTCAAAGTCAACAGAATTTTGTTCCTAATACTGAACTAGGAATCACTTATCTCTACGACTCTGAGACAGTCTTGAAAAGGTAATTAATTACACTTCAAATTAAAAAAAAAGAAAATAAATAATTTATCGGAAGCAATATAGGTAATTCAAACTTTGTCAAATTGGAAAATATGTAAAGGAATGAGTTAGTTACAATGAGTGCACTCAATTGTGGCAATATTGTAAGATTAGGATATCATTTATACAGTAGTAAACACTTTAAAAATTCACATTAAATGCAAGGTCAAAAAAATATTGTTGTATAAAAAAGATCTAATTTGTATAAAAAAAAATCTTAATAATTACTATATTAATACATGACATACATTTTACCACTCTTCTATATGTACATTCTATGTAAAATCAGCACAATTAATTTTATTATAATACAACTACATTAATGATATTTCCGGTACAATAAGAAAAACAAAGAGTATCACAAATCATAGTATTTCTTTTTAAGTTTATGGTATTGTCCCGTTGTAGCAAAATATGTACAAAGATTTCAAAGAGGAGTATTTTATTAAATTTTAAAAAGAGTTTGAAATAGACCTGAACACCACACACTTCTCAAAGTAAGCAATATGCTTATGTTGTAAATGTAGAGTAGGTCAGCAATGGAATGGAATTAAATCCTGATCTCTTGATTGAAAGTCTGAGATTCTAATATCAGGCTTATTATCTGCTACTTCGAATAATAACTTTATATCTAAATATCAGATTCAAGTGGTTATGATAAAAAAAAATTATGATTTTACTCAAGTTACTGCAAAAAAGTAATTTAACGTCTGATGTTCTGCTACAACGTGAGAATACCAAATAAATTTCATGATTATTTATACAAATCACCGAAAAAATAAATAAGAGATAGATATTGTATTCCAAAGCGTTTTGGTCGAAAGTAGTGCTTATACGTACTTATAGGAAAAGATAATGTTAGCCTTAAAACTGAAATGTATTAGTATCAAAACTAATCAAATTATTATTATTACACTGCGGGAGATATTTACAAAAACACTTTATAAATTAAAAACTCAATAATAGAACGTAAATGATAACAAAATTCCAGTAATAATAAATTTACAATGATACGTGTGATGTGAAATTTGGTAATTGGTCATTGTTAATATTTTTATAATACAAGATGATTTTTAGTTTATTTTACATCGATAATAATTGAAACTGATTTCTAATCGATAACAAACTCTCCAGAATTTGATGTACCCTTTATTATTAAGATGCAAGGCATTCTTTAGTGAAAATCATTCAACACCCTATCTCATCATTTATATATCAAATATGAAACATAGTGACTCATTTCTGAGAAGTGAGAGCCTGTCCGCACTGCGATTTTCATCGTGCAATTTTTTTTCCGCAATTCTGTAACACATTGAATCTTATGGGAGTGTCCGCACTTGTGATAAAAAAATTCTGTGATTTGATGCAAATGTGGTGCGAATAATTTCCGCGCGAATATTTGCATAGTATGCAGTAGGTATGGCTATGTCGCAAATTTTGCTCAGTCTTGCGCCGGCAATCACGAAGAGATGTCTTGCGCTTCGTCTCCCGGTCAAGCGATAGAAAATGAGGACGACATTGAAATTGAAAAATTAATGACAATAAACACACGAGACCTCCGGTGTGGGATAAGTTTAATCAAAAATACTTCACTTATTTTAGGGGCATTTACTATGTAACAATTTCTAGACATTTTTAAAAAAAATATTTTAACTTGAATATCCATCCTCATTTGTTACATGAAATTCATGTAAAAAATAAATAGAAATTCAAGTTACTTATTTTTTTTAAATGACAAAAATACTTCGATAGAACATTGAATTGAACATCGGTGAGATTGTGGGACGAAATATGTGAAGATTTATATTGGGAACAAATTCTTAATAAATTTTTAATTTATTTTTTTAATAATAAATATATTTATTTCCAAAGTACACAATACAATTATTTTCAATAAACAATAAAAAATAATCATAATAATATTCTACCTCCCTAGTAGAGATATCTCGTGTATAGGGAGGGAGTAATTAATTAAAATACACTAATTAATTATTATATCCTTATATAATTCATTGTTAATTTTTATTAGTCTGTGTGTAGGTGTAGGGTAGATGTTTATTTATATTTTTTCATATTGTCATGAAATTGACCCTTTTGATGAATGATAATATTCTGCAAAATACTGTCATCTTTTGATACGTCTGTTATGCCGCCGCCGAAGTATCAATTGAAATTTTTCTGGTATCCATATGTTAGACGTTCGTCTCAGCCGGGAACTGCATAGAAATGACAAAAAACGTGCGGATTTTTATTCGCAGTGTGAACAAGGTGAAATTTTGATCAAGGAATTTAATTTAATAAAACGAGAAAAATCGCAGTGCAGACAAGGCCTAAATGTCGTATGAGACAATACTTTTATAATAATATTCAAAACTCTACTCAATAACTGTGTTTATTCAAAATAGTCTTCAAAATGATACAAAAGAACGAGAAATCGTTTTTATTATTTTTATTAACTTTGAACAAAATATTATTTTTAGTAAAATTACTTTTTTTTATTCACTACTACAACAATCCATAATTAAATTAATTATATTTCTTATAATACTACACACAAAAATATTCTTGATTCAGACTAAACAACAAATAGAGATGATGACACAAATATTTGAACTGTGCGATGTAACTTGACGACGACGACATCTTATACAAAATAAATATATATTATATATTACAATACAATACGAAGAGAGTGTGTGAAATATGATGGTTTGTTGTGAAATGTGTACTCTATAGATGATGTGATACACACACACAACCTTTTACTCTACGTTTTATATTCTAACAATCATTAATATTACGTTTCTGTTGTTTCAACCTTGTATTGTTGCTACTAGCTTCCACATGCTGAATTCTTTCTAACTTTATAGATCAATCCTCGAGGACAATGTGCCCTTTACGTTTCTTCTTTCTGGCATGGTGTTGATGAAATAAACTGAATTGATGTTAATGATGATGCAGATGTTTCTCTAACAACCGATTGTGGTAGTTGGTTTATCATTACGATGGTGATGATGATGAGTAATAGTGTTGTTTTATCTGGACGGGTTAAGCGGGGTCTGCTACCGTCTAGTGATGAGCCCGTTGCTTTGTGGACTTGTCGTGGACATCTCCAGTTCCACAAGTAATGGAAAGTGATCCGAGGGAATGTGTGGATGAGGACAGCCGACGACTTTGTTTTCCCGGAACCAGTCGGCAGACAGGGGCCCTAGGAGACCTAAAGGTGTCATACTTTGTTTGGAGTAGAATATATAGTCAATTATTCCTTTGAAGTCAAACCTGAAACATACAAATAAAATGAATACAATTTTCATAACATGTACGGCTGAATGTCTCTAACTTTTATTGGTACTAAAGGGACAACTTTGTTGTTTAAAATTGGGTTCGATGATGCATGTTTAAATTGGTTAAGAAGCTACTTATATAACCGAGAGCAGCATGTCAGGTTGAGAGATGTGTTGAGCGACCATGCTTGTTCCACTTATGGCATACCACAAGGCACAGTCTTGGGGCCTATAATGTTTTTAATATATGTAAATAATCTGTTTGATATAAATATTCGATCTGAAATTGTTTCTTTCGCAGATGATACGGTGATGTTGTCTGTGGGTGACACATGGGATGAGGTTGTTGAAGTGGCAAATGTGGAGATGGGTGTTCTAAGATCATGGTTCGACCTAAATTTGTTAACGATGAATGCTCGAAAGACTGCTGTGCTACCTTTCTCTATTAATGAAAAAAATGTACCTAAAAATTTGGATGTTAGCATCCACCGCTATGATTGTGATATGAAATGTTATGGTGAAGAAACTGAATGTGTTAGATTGAAAGTACATAGTTTGGTTAGGTATTTGGGTGTGCTGGTTGATTCGGAATTAAAATGGAGAGATCAATTGTTTATGACTGTAGAGAGATTGAGAAAGATATTTTATGTCTTTTATCGTCTCAGAAGTTTTCTATGTACGAATGTGTTAAAAATGGTTTACTATGCTCTTGCGCAGTCGGTTATGCAGTATGGAATAATAGCATGGGCAGGAATATATTCTACCAGCTTGAAGCCACTTTACATCATACAGCGAAAAATTATTAAGATTATGAGTGATTACCCATCTGACCAACTGTTTTCTGACTTTGGAGTATTAAGATTGGACACAATATATAGGAGACAAGCTGTACTGCGTATTTGTAAGGAATATATAACTGATCCGATCCACCCGGTGGAGTGCCTCACATGCACATTGCCTCGTTTAGGTGGTCTTATACCAAAAAAAACACAACGTTTGCGCAAAACCACTACTCCTACCTAGGAGTGAAGTGGTATAATGCTTTGCCGGTGGATTGCAAGGATCTAGCAAATATTGGTATAGCTAAGTTTAAGTTAGCTTTAAAATAGTTAATGAAGAAGATTTTTCTTTTCTTTGGGTATAGATTATTGATTGAGAATATTGTACCTTATTGTTATTTAATTTGTATTAACATGTTTATTTTTGTACGATGTGTTTTTCTTTTTTTTTTCTTTTCAAGTTTATGGAAAGTTTCAGGATTTATTCTGGTAATGTTTTTGATTGTGTTTTCTTTTTATTTACTTTTGTATTGTTTTGTAATATTGTAACAATGTAGCTCACTTCAAAACACGAGATTTTCTCTTTTTGAAGTTGAGTCATTGAAAGATAATGTTTAATTTACATGTATTTGTTAACTATGTAAATATGTTTTAAAAAAAATATAAATATAAAAACTCGCTACCCCACTTGTGGAATATGTCGTAAGTTATAAATAAATGAATTTTCATTTCAATTTAGTTTGGGGTTGACTGGAAGACGTTGCCCAGCAACAAGTCCGCCTTTTGGCCTAATTTTTTAATTGTCACACTTTTGAATTGTCAAATATTATTGTTTGTGTATTTGTATAAAATTATGGCCAATAAAGATTTATTTATTTACTTTGAGAACTTTTGTCTGTGTTTGGAAACAAAGACATAAGCCACACATTTTAATTGAGTGCATTACAAGCAAATTGATAGGTATCACAAGTTACAAAATTTAGAAAACATTTGTGCATGGAATAAGCATGTCTCATCTCGTAAAGATAGGTTTTCTCTGGAAAATGCTTGTTTAGTAAGATTTGGTTTTTCTGACATGTGGCTCACTACAACCTTCCTGAATAAAAAATTAATATACCTATTAAGAAAATGAAACAGAAATAAAGATTAGTGTACAACACAGCTGAGAATGGATTTGGACAACTACCAGGAATTTTAATCATAGCTTGTCATAAAGTAATGAAATGAATCAGAAAAAAGTCTTACGTATAATTAGTATATGGCATAATATCTTCACTATATGCGGAGGCAAGTTTGAATGGGTGTGTAAATTCATTAGGTCTCTCAGATCCTGAGATGCGTTGTAGTGTGGTCGCATAAGTCAGCTCCTTGAAGTCACGGTGGTCTGAGGGGACACGACCCGATGATAAAAATTCTATGACACCTGGAAAACAAAAATAGAACAATTCTAAATTATTTTTATCAAACAAATGCATCACGTGTAAAACTTAATTCTTACTTAGATAGGTCGGATATTAATCATATACTTCATGAACAGTTATGTCTTCATCCTTCATGATAGGTACATAAAATTTCAATTGTAATGATGTACAAAGAATAGTAGAGAATCAATGATTTGTTTACCAAGCTCATGACAAATGTAAAAACATTATTCAAAACATTTATATATTTAGCTTCTACTGCTGTCTACAAACTCCTATAATCCAATACTCAAGTTGAAAATGTTACTGTTCAGAAGTCACAGTGCCCTTGAGATCACGGTCACCACGTGACATGGCCAGTGTCACGGATCATTAAACGACGCCATATATAAATTGTCCAATTGTAATAATTAATTAATAATATTAAACTTCTCCCATCATTACCAATACTTTAATTTAGTCATTATTATAGGAACAGTGTATTATGAAAGAGGGATGTCTGGGTCATCGAAACCCTTGTAGTCTTGTAGATTAAAGAACAGTGCTCTTATTTGCCAACTATTATTAGATATTCTCAAAACATGACTTAGCCAGGACCGTTGTCTCTCCTGTATAAAAGAGACTACAGATATTAATTTAGTATACTGGCGCACACCAATAAACTTAAACAATATTTTTTAAACTCTAATATTCAATTTTAAAATATTTTGAATATTTCACATGACTTATTTTGAATGAGCAATGACAAAATGTGGATAAGACAAGACAAGATGGTTGTAAATATAAACTCACCACTGTCAGGTAGAGAATTAAAATCTCCACAGAGTAACAGTTGTACTGCAGACGAATGATCATGTGACGGCGGTGCTGGGCCTGGTCCCGCTGTCTTGTTGGGCCTCAGAAGCTGAGTGGACTCATCTAGGATGGTCTTGAGTTCACTCAACATCATCATGGTCTGAATGAGTTTCACATCACAGTACTCGGGGTCCCAGTGAATGTGAGCTGTGCACACTAAGAGAGGTTGACCCACTTGGCTGGGATCTGTAGGTAGTCCTGGAAAAAAAACAATACAATGCAATAAATTGTTTGTCTAATTTTAGTAGGTTCATGGATGGTGCTCCAAGCAGCTGCCCAAGATTTAGTTGATTATACCAATACATGTTTATTCATTCATTCTATTGAATAAAAGGCGATTTATGTGGCACAGCTTGAAATTTGTTTTGCATGCAACAATATATATTGCCAAGACTATTATTATTACAGTAACATGTCATCTTCCCCAAAGGAACGTATAGTTACGGATTTCTCAGTCTGATTGAACTGTTCTTCCGCACTTTGGAAGCTATCTATTCTACGATATTTCTTAAAATATATGACAAACAATTTTATTTCATGTTATCAGGTATGTCAGTAAAACTAGGTCTAAGAAAGAACTAATATTTTTTTAAATCTCTTTTCATCTCTTTGTCAATACAGACAAGCAAAGAGAGAGAAAACAATTCATTCCATCCTTTCTCTTTATCACTATTTACAAATAGAGGGAAAGAAAGAAAGAATGTTTGTTTACTTTCAGCTCTGCTGCAGACACTGTGATTTCATAATATACTTTTAAAATTAAATTAAAATTTGTATCACATACCATTTTCCCAAGCATTTTCTTTAGTTTTAAGTAACGCGGCCAATCCAATATTATCTTTAGGCATAACTCTATTAAGCATATTATCTGACCCTTCTGTCTTGCCCATCGCCATAGCCAATTGATTGAATTCTATTAAGTGTTCCTTTACAAGTGAGAATCTGAAAATTAAAATAAATTAAATAACAACAAAAGAAAGGTTTAAAACAGCGATGCACAAACCGCGGCCGCATGCGGCCCTCAGTCGGTATATCTGCGGCCCGCTAATAATATAAAAATATGTCAACACCAGTGGTAATCGGATATTCGGTAAAAGTACCAGATACTCGATATAATTCGAGTAAATATTTTTTTGAAATATTTCAAATTCCTATACTATTTTGAAAATTCGGCGACGGGGGGTAGAAATTCAAACACGTAGGAACATTTGTAGTATCTGGTATTGACACAAACAATCGGTACAATTACCCGGTACCTACATTGTAGAAAAAGTTACTGCGAGAAAATATCTTGAAGAAAACCGAGGAGTTTTTAAAATATTTCAAATTCCTATACCATTTTGAAAATTCAGTGACTCGGGGGTAGATATTTAAATGTGTGAGCATTTCTAGAAATTAAAACTTTAAGTGTTAATTTTCTTATAGCGGCCCGTCCTTGCCTTATAATCTTCCCGAGTGGCCCCTGTTCCCTATAAGTCTGTGCATCCCTGGTTTAAAAGTTTTCTTTAACCCAGATAAACGGGGAAAAAATATTGCATTGAATTTTTGTGATATTTTAATATATGGGAGGTATTATCAAAAAAATAAGTTCCTATACAAAGACTTTCAAAAGCATTCATTAATACTATGTAATTTATAAAATGGACGTGGATGTTGATCCTAAATAATGTAAAGCGCCCTTGAAGTGATTTTATCACAGTACTATATAAATTCCTTTCTCCCTGCCTACCCCACTTGGGCCACGGCGTGAGGGTATAGTACTGTATAAATTGTCATAATATTATTATTATTGAAAATCAAAAGTATTAGCACAAATAAAAAAATCAAACAGTATCCATCACCTAAATAACATAGTACTGAACACAGAGTATCCAAAATACGACTTGCATTTAAATCAAATGCTTCACGTAAATTTATAAATATTTAATATTATATTTAACCGTGACTAATAAAACAACCTACTTATTAAATCATATTACATGTTTTTCTTTTACAAAAAGGAAAATTTAGAGACTTTTCAGAAGGTTGTTTTACGGCACATTGCATTTTATTGAAGTATGATAATATTATCTATTCTATAATAATGTAAATCAATTTATTAATTAGTAAAATAATCATTCTATTCTAGTGTGTTTTGTAAAACATGTATAATTTCATGTTTTACCTACGTCATATATCCTCTACCACTTATTTGTATTAGGTCGGAGACCTGTTATATCTGGGTATTTCATTTATACAACTCTACCCTACAACTACAACTTTACAACTCTAGATGTATCCATATACATATTATTATGTATCTGAGATAATGTGTTAAAATGTTATTGTATTTAAATTTAAATTCTTGACACAGACAACTTTGTTGAAGATAAAACATTATCATGTACAGCGTCCTCGAGGTGCTATGGCACAAAGATGGCGCTTTAAATACTCTCCGTTTATTATTATTATTATTATCCAGGAGCTCTAGTTACTCTGCAGCGTGGTAAATAGCAAAATCACTATACATTTTAAATACTTTTTATATAGAAGATCATATTTAGTATGGTAGTAGGTTTACTGGAAGACATTGCCTCAAGGCAATATGTACGCCTTTTGTAAAATATTTGTATATTTGACAATAAAGTGTTTATTATTATTATTATTTAGTTTATTCGGATGACGTTAAAAAAAAGTTAGTTTATTCAGATGATGTTTGACAGGCGTTAGAAAAATCCTACATTTGATTATCTGAGTTAAATAAATCTATAAAATAAAAAGTACAGTAAGTATTATATTCTTCAACTTTATTTTCACTGAAAAACTAATGCAATAGATATGGAGAATATATTGATTAAAAACAAAATGCAAATATATTCAAACACTAATTTAAAAATTCATGAAAAAATCAATAATATTTAAAGAAACTTACTTTGCTGAGCGAAAAAATATCGCACATCCATCTACATATTTCCTCTCATTTTCAGCCATAGTCTTGGCACGAGATTTTGGAGAGAATATTCCATCATATCCATCATGTTTTAATTCTGGGAGAAAGTAGTTGTAAAATTGATCAGTTTCAACTTCCTGCAAACAAAACATAAATGTTATGATAATAATAATAAACTTTATTGCACAATAAAGAGCATACATAATAATTACCAAGTTATAAAACAATGTGATACAGATAAATTATATTGTGCAATGGGGGAGTTTATCACAGAAGTGATATCTTCCAACTAACCCATGTTGTAATCAATATTACATTAAAATAAAACTTTTTGATGGAAGCAACATCATATTAAGGATTGATAGTTATCTTAGTAAAAAAAACTAATTAAAAATATATATTTATACCAGCGTAGTTCACTCACAATAGAAAATTTTGTTAAGAAGCATTTAGTTACAATTCAGAATTTCTGCTGGCTGTCCTGTGATTTGATGAATTGAAAATATAAAAAAAGAAAACACTAAGGTAGTATTTTCACTTGATATTCTACTATCGTATATAACTCCTAAATTAAATTTTCTTCGATACAGTGATTTTCTGAGACAAAACTCAGTTCAAAATGTGAAATATTTTGTTTAACTTGATTCTTATTTCATCAGAGATAAATTGATTTATTTAACACCCACCACATACATAACTCCTTTCAAATCAAGAATAAACAGACATTCAATTCTCAAACATAAAGTAAAAAAACATATTCAATATAGTCTCTGATAAGGGTAAGAAGACTGACAGAAGTATTCATTACGTAAATGGGCTTATATCCATTAACAGTCATATTCAACACAAATATGTACACCTGTAGGTACTCAAAAACAAGGAATAGCCGCTATTCCAATTATTAGACATGACTAAGGGACACCTTACTTACAGAGATCACTGCTATTCTAATTTTATGCTGGACAAAAACTATTTCTTACATATTGTCGTTGCATATTTAAAATGATGCATGTGCAAATATTTTTATTAAGGCATGCTCATAAAAAACTGTTCGGCATTAAAATTGTTGCTTAATTGTTTTTTATTGCCGTGTGCTATTTTCTTAACACATTATTTTTCGTTATTTGATACTAATCACTTTAAAAAATGGTTTTAATGTCATAATAAGCAGTTTACTTTAGAATAGAGATGCAATGAATATTCGGCAATTATTCGGTATTCTGCCTATTCCGCAACATTTTTACTATTCTAGGCCAAAGAATACAGAATATTTAATCTATTATTCGGTGTTCTGCCGAATAGTCTAAATGTAAAACTGGAAGGAACTAATAGCTATACTGTTGCTATTTCATTGTCAGCTGTAGATGCATAATTAATAATCTTCAAAATAGCTAATTAATTTAATTTCATATGGAGTGAAACAACATAATATTATTATTATTGTTTTTATTAATGTTGGAACACAAAAATTTCGAAAAAATGTAGGTACTGCGCTGCAAGTCTAGTACACGTGTCTATGATGTACCTACACACTTGTTTTGCAGAATATTCGGTTATTCAGCACATGATCTTGCCTAATATTCGGTATTCAACAAAAATTATACTATTCGTTGCATCTTTACCTTAGAAATGTTAAAACACTGTTATATTCACATGACTCATTTTAAATATGTCTAACTATGTTTCTTATAATCATTAAAAATTACCCTGTATGAATGTTGGGAATGGAAGGCGACTGAGCGAGTGTATTGTTGTAAGTTTAGTAAGTAAGTTAGACTAAAATTTATGTTTGTTATAAGTTATTTTTAAGGTATAATTATAAATTTATAAAATTAAATAAATAAATAAAAAAAAAATTGACGTAACACTGAGCAGGTGCACCTTAAAAAAAATGACGATGAATTAAGTTTCAATTTAATCGGGGATAAAATTTTTTATTTGCGAGTAAAGTTTTTCATTAAATCAGGTCTAACTTTAGACAAGTCTAAATAATAGTTATGTATTTTCTTTATGGTTGTAACAACATGGTATCAATAGCTGTTATGAAGCTGAATTATTATACAGTATAAACAATGAATTATCAAAATATACCTCAAAATTAACATAATGGTGTCTGTCAGTACGAATACAGATAATATTTTCATTATTTCAGTCAAAACAACATATTCCTTTATTATAATTCTCCACTACACTGTAACAAAACCCAACAAATTTAATAATAATTATTTTATTCAGGAATTCCTAGAATGAAGGGTCATAACAATAATATCTGCATGAGCTGATAATCATAAAAATAATATGTTCTCTTTCTCTCTCTCTGAAACTGATCTTTATCTTGGATTCAGATATGTATGGAATTGTGATAACTTTGTTTATAGTATACAATACTTATGTGCTACCTTCACAGTTGGATACATGTTAAAACACTGAAGCAGGAAAACATGTGTTGATTTATCAGCACCTCCGAGTTCCCGAAACCGGTTCTGCATAATTGAATACTCATTAGTGATATTACGCAATAAATCTGTGCTAATATGACCAAAAATTATAACTCAAATTTTTGAGAAAATATTTTTGATACAAGGATCTAATGAAAATATTTTCAGTAGATTGTCTCTTGAAGCCTAAATTTTTAATTCTATCTATCTATTCCATCACGTCACATCACATCCCAAGTGGGGTAGGCAGAGAGAACGGAATACCATATAGATCTGTCCCTACATACTTCTTTCGCTTCCTCTACACTCATGCAACCTTTCATGCACGCACGTCAATTTCTTTTACTCAACACACGCCCGTCCTTGAGAATTTGATCTACGTCAAGGGTGGCCAATCTGCGGCCCGCGTGGTGCCTGCTTGTGGCCCGCGAAGCATATGCACAATGTTTTAAAATAGTCGGTGCAAGTTCCTACCAGTTTTCTTCTTTTTGAAAAAAGAGAAAATATTCTTAAAGAAAACCGAAGAGTTTGCAAAAAATTCAAATTCCTATACCATTTGGACAATTTGGCGACGAGGGGGTAGAAATTTAAGGGTGAAGTAAAATTATTAAATGTTCCATATATGGATTATATTGTTGTGCGGCCCGGTAGGAAATCTCATTTCTAAAATTTGGCCCGGCTGCTGAAAAGGTTGGCCACTCATGATCTATGTGATCAAGCCACGTAGTTCTCAGACACCCGCACTTTCTCACACCCCTTTTTCAGACAAGTTTATTCTCCTTTTCATCCTTTCTCCTTCCATTCGTTCCACATGTCCAAACCATCGCAATTTATTTTTAATTTACTATAAACATTCTAAATTCATCGCAATCAATTTTTAATTGCAATAAAAAAATACTAAAATAATGTTAGTAATAAAAAAACTTCAACATTAATATAAAGAGCCAATGATTTTATATGCATCTTTGGAATGTGCTCCTGCAAAGTTTGTTTTTTTGGGTATATAAACTTTTGTTTTTTTATCTATTTTATTAAATAATTTAAAATGAAGTGTTACAAAGTTAATAACACGTTTTGAAACAAATAATAAAATGTAAATGATAAAAAATATTTGATATAAAAATAAAAATATATATTTGATACTAAATATTTGATACACATTTCGTATTATTAAAAAATAGACCATTCCTATAAAGTTTTATTCATCTTTGTTTCTGTATAAAAAAACACCACATGCAAATACTCCTATCGTTAACATTATAATCCGACTAATGTTTAAAAGTCAAATGAAGATTTTACTTTCAAACAACACCAAGGGTTAAATAAATATTGAACAGTTTTCTGTCAACATCTATCCACAGAGATAAGATTACCTTACTTCACTCTCTTAGCGAGTGTGATGTCTTGCTTGTACAAACAATGCACAGAGTGAAAGTATGCGTACCTGTAAGCTGATGATGTCGGCAGAGTAGTGTCTGATTTCATCCAGGATCCCCTTTTTCCGGTACTCCCAGGCCAAAGCCCAGCCGGGGCAGTAGCCGTACATCTGCCGTGTGGCGTACTTGTCGCACAGCATGTTGTAACACATAACTGTGAAGATGCCTGCAATCATAAATATAAAACATAAATTTATAAAATAAGATGTAACTTTAAAATGAAGAAATCACTAAATAGATATCTATATTCTTATTATACTTTTACTAATTAACACAGGACAAACCAAGCACCTCCAGAGCGATTCTGCACCAATTGATTCAACTGTTTCCATGACATCCCTGATGTTATCATAGGAACAGTGTATTGTGAAAGAAACCCACCCAGGGGACGAAATGACAATGCACTTTTTGGCTAAGTAATTATCATTGGACATTCTCAAAACATAACCCACCCAAGATCATCATCTCTCTTGCATCACGGAGGTATAGTTTTCAAAAACAATGTGAACATATTTATAAAAAATAATTTTCTAATTTGTGTGGCGCCAAATGCAAATTGTCCATATTATTATTATTACATTTGAGAAACTAGAATAATTGGAAATTTAGTCTAATAGAAGCAGGTTTAAATAAGAGTAACTACTGTATTTAATACATTCCTACCTTACTTCTGTAGTGTGTTGTGGGTGGTGAGAGGAAAAGAATTAAAGAGAGAAAGGATAATCCCAACAACCCACTCCAGCCTGGATTACGTATTAGAACCTCTTACCCTTTGAAATGTAATATATACAATATTGTAGTATGTGTATCTCATGTAGATATATAGTTAAATGAATGCTTACACCTCCACATGTACAGTATATCTCTATTATTATTATTATTATGATTAAAATATCTATGCTGTGTTGAAATTCTAAAGAGGTTTAAGTAACAGATCATTGACTTATTTCTATTACTTGCTTTAAATTCTATATGACTTGATTTTCTTTCTATATTTTATCTTCTCCTTTTCATGACAATGTATTCAAATTGGAGGAAGAGACTCATAAAAAAGCAACTTATTAATTATACAAAAAATGGATTTATCGTCAGTTAACGATTTCTTACAACGTATGCATTAAGTAGAGAATGTAAATTTTATTTGAAAAATGTTACTTACATACTGGTCTTGTTCGATTTGGTCTTGTGAGGGGAATCCATGGACGTTGAGGTGGGTGAGGTGCGGTTACTGTAAAAAAAAAAACATAAATATATTAGAAAATAGATCAATACATACTGACTTATACAAATATGTGGATTGATAAACAAAAGAAGAAAAAAACTAAATGCTGCTTCGTGCGTGCGTGTAAAGTTTGCATAAATATATTAATATAAAACCTGATGGACAAACACCTCTCGACAGTTTCTCTCAGGGGAGTCATTCAGTTCAACCCTGTAACACAAACCTTCGGAGCAAGTATGGTTTCTAATATACGATATACCTATGTAGATTCCATTATAATATATAACAAATTTGAAACAAAGAAAAGTTATCTATTTATAAATCAAAATTGAAAAACAATTTCAATCTTTCAGACATTCT
This sequence comes from Athripsodes cinereus, assembly GCA_947579605.1. Taxonomy (NCBI): domain Eukaryota; kingdom Metazoa; phylum Arthropoda; class Insecta; order Trichoptera; family Leptoceridae; genus Athripsodes; species Athripsodes cinereus. The sequence continues at coordinate 8,262,699 of OX388317.1, read as the reverse complement.
CAAAAATCAATTCTTTCAATTTATGCAATATAAATATAATTCTCAATTGAAATTAACGTTTCAGTGTAATATGAAAAACATTTTGAATAACTTAAAATAACATAGTTTTGTTTCACTATGTGGCATACAAATTATACCATAAACACACCTAGCCCTTTCACTAACGAATTGGCATCATTCTGATGAAAAAAAAAGAATGTTGTTAATATTTTAGATTATTCATAATTTTTTATCTTTAAACTTGCTATTGCATCAAAGAGAAATAAATAACTTCATTGAGAGTTTATTAAATACGAGAGGCATATTAAACTCATCACTCATTCATTTTCATTCCAGAAAATCTCACAAAGAAAAAACATCCTAGGAATAGCTCTGTATCAGAAGTTGATGCTTATCTCAAAGGCGAACGAACCATTGAATAAAGTGGAGGTTTAAAAGGTATCTATTATTTACATATAAATTAACAAATACGAATCTATTGGATGAAATATCTTTAAAGAAATTTTCTGGTTTTTCCATTCAAAAAAGGTTAGGGTATGTATACATTTGGCTCGTTTAGATATTATACAAACTCAGGCACTTTTATATGGATACCTACAATTTTCCATATAAACACACAAACTCCTGAAAAATTTAATGAATACATTCTACACGTTTTGCAACATGTTTATTCGACCAATTTTTCTCAGAATCGATACACCCAAACAGGAAAAGTAGGTACACCAATTTTAGTGGAAAAACCAATATTTTTTTTATGCATAATGGTATCGCCTTATTCATTTGATGCGCAAAAAGAATATAAAATTTTATAATCAAACTGCCTTGACAAGTAGATAATTAATATTAGGTAATAGACAATCGAGATACTTGTATTTTATAATTCAATCATACGCCTAAACTAAAATTGTGTACATGGCTTAACTATGATGAGAATTATTATTAAAAACAATCTAGATATTCGCTTTTTAGAAATTCTGCAAATGGTACCGTAAGAAGGCGACACAATACCTTTGCAAAACAATATACCTTCCTCTTATTCACAATATGGGTAGGTACTTCTCTTCGCTGCCGACATAATTAATGATGAATAATAAATTGTAACAAATGATGATCAATTGCATTGTTCGGAGTTTGTATACCGCAATAATAATATCAGCGTACTGCACGTAGTAGTAGTGAGTACATAATATGGTTGGATTATTTAATTCAGTTGATGAATTTCAGGACTAGATAACAATGTAATAATGATACCGCATAATACGTGGTGTGCATATGTGCGGAATTGATACCGCGTATTATAACGCTATGCATTACTATTTAATATAATATTATACGAGAGACACACAATATTATATCAAGTAGATACTGACGACAATAACAAAACAACAATCCTTCCAATTCAGTAGTACGTACGAGTATTAGTTGATGCGATACGATGCGATGCGACGGACAATCAAAGAGAATAATAGCACCCAATAGACATATTATTATATTCACGTACTACGCTAACCTAATACAATATAATATAATATGAACAATGCAATAAATGTTTCGAGTCCATTTGTGAATATGTAGAGTGTAGACAGGTACGTTTGATTTATATCTCATCTAAAATACACAAGAAAAATAAATGCAATACCCTCTATACAGAGTCTCATTATTTGAGCATGTTTCTGGATAAAAGAAACGTGTACTTATTATTTATCTAGGGACAATGATAATATTAAGATCTATGTTACCTCTCTATACTATCACTGCATCTCCCACAAAACATGCACGTTGTCCTTTCCGTATCAATAACAAATACGACATAAAAGAAAACATCCCTTAACGCTGAATTGAATATGTCAAATGTCTTATTACGTAAGGATTTACGAATACCTGCCTTATACAGGTCTCTCGAAAATTTACTGAAAGGAATGGGAGAACAATTCATTGCCAGGGACACGAAACGTGGAGTCATCAAGACCAAGTGAGATAACATTCCAGATATTTAATATGGAATCATTTTTTCAATAATATTCACCATTTTCGGGTAGGTATATAAAACTATGATATTCGCTTATGCTATACAAAATGAGTTACATTCCATTGGATTAGTCTGCAACGAGTTTGGATTTTCTTCTCCATTCCTCCCGATTTTCAGCTAGTCTCTTTAGTTTTACGTATGTGCCACAGTTCATATGTCCTTCTTCAGTTGGTCTATATAAGCGTCTCTTGGTCGGCCTCTACCATGTCCGCCTTCGGTCCTACACTCCGCAATGGTAATAAGCAGTCCTGGGTGCCTGATGTTGTGGTCAATCCAGTTAGCTCGTTGTTGGCTGATTCTTTTTTTAAGGAGTTGCCTTTTTTCACCTACCCTGGTTAACACCTCTTCGTTTACGACGTGTTCTGACCAATAGATCTTCAGCATGCGTCTGTAGCGCCACATCTCAAAGGCCGCCAACCGTCTGCTTTCATTCTTGTTGATGGTGGCTGATGCTCGTTTATGCTATCTACTGTGTTTTCTTTTCAGATTCATGATTAAATCCAAAACGAATACGGACTCGAGACTGGTATTATGTAATACGTACCTAAATACGTACACGTACAACATATATGACGAGTAATGTAATGACTGAATCACATTGTGTTGAATAGTTGCGCCTAATAAATAGATAGGTAGGTACGTACATAATAATAATGTTGCTGTGTGTGACGATTCTACCATTAGAATATAATACAACATATTTATTCATATTGATGGTGTTCAATTAACGATATTGTCAATTAATATTATTATTATTATAGGCATCCAGTAAACATTATACGAAATATAATGCGCCATAAAATACTCATCACTTTTTACATTAATGGTATAGATATCGTTAATAAGGAAAATAAATAATACAGTAGTAAAAACGTGTTAATATTCAATATGGAAAATACGGCTATTAATTAAGTGTATGGAAAGTTGCGTCCAATTTTTTGCTGATACGAACTATAAGTCGCATAAAATTATATAAAACATTTTTATGAACTCTAAGTAAGTTTGATAAATATTGGGATAAATAAGCACATGGAAAAAAAGAAAATTGAAGATGGCGTAACAAATTATATAGGCAGTTAATTACATGCAGTAAGTCTACTTGGCTATCCCCATTTGTGGGATATACCGTGATGGTAAAGATACAGATAGTGCCTATGTACGGTTGTGTTGCGCCCTTCTAAAGTTCTTTTTCTGTTATGTTACGATGTTCTTCTGCTAAATGATTCGTATTAAAAATTAATACAAATCGATAAAAGTTTATTTACGTCTTAACTTATTAATATGATGAAATATTGATTTACAAGGAAGGTGACTATATAGTGAAAAGATAAACAATGTTTATAATAAATATGTAACTCACTGATGTTTTATGGAGGAATATACGTCATTTTTAAAGCATCATATTATTTGAAACAGAAGCTACAAGTATTTTATGAATAATTTTCATCGTAAAGTTCATCATTATAAACACAATTAAGTTGATCAATACCAAAATGTTTGACAACTTTATAGAATAAGAACAAACTCAAAATTCGAGCAATGTAATAAATTGGCAACATTATAATATGATATACTCTAAAACATAATTGAAATTTCGTTTTGAATAAGTTATGGCTTCGTCCAGCTTTTAAAACAAACAATACAGCTTTAATTTATAATGTAATTAATTAAAAATGAAACTAATGTTATGTGACGTATAGGTATGTACATTGTACATGTAGTGTGGTAAAATAATATTGAAAGCAGAAACATATTAGGTATGCCTCACAACTCCTCATCATCCTCACAAGTAATTAAAACACATTCACATTCAGCTTCATTAAAACTTTACATGTAACGAATTATCCCGAAATTGATCAAGTAACTTCGATAATTAAATGCAAAATAAATTTATTTTCATACACTGTACAACAATCAAATATATTATTAAGTGTAGTTGTACTTTTTACTAAGACTTACCTTATTTTCAATAAATGTGGGTACTGTTTTCAAACCATTTCAAAAAACGACTAATTATTTTTATTTTTTAATATAATCAATTACTTAAAACATTATTTTGCCCTCAAAGCACGAGCACTGTTCAGTTTTGAGGAAAACGAAAAATGCGTAAACGTATTTAAATTGTACAAATGTATATTATGTATTAAATTTGAAAAAAAAAAAAACTATTTGAATTTGATTTTTTTTTAAGTAACATTATTCATAATGTAATAATACCGTATAATCATCATAGAGAATAGAATTTAATAATGTCCATTATACCTACGTGAAAAATAAGCCTATGTTAAAAATGAGAAAAAATTGTGAATTTCACATTGTGAAAAATTTCCACAAAAGTAGAAAGAAAGTCATCACACAGCTTACAATTTTAAAATAAATAGATAGATATTATGGAATGGAAATAGAAGGCTAATAAGAAACTAAGCTCAATATATTTTGTTTGGTTTTGTAATAAAAAGGCATTAGCCGTTTATTTCATAAATGAATGAATGAATAATAATGGCGTTAGGAAGTTTAAGGTACTAACTATGTATGTTAGAAATTTTTGACGTCCGAAAACATTTAAATTAAAATATTCTTTCTCAACATCGCGGCATTTTCCACTAGTGGGGGGATACCCAGCAGATCAACTGCACGTTACAAACATGCAAGTTGTCTTCTTAGGTGCCATACCTCATCGCTGAACGTTGTTTTAAATGCCTAAAACATGATGTTTTACGAATACCTGTATCTTACAGGACACTCGAAAATTGACAAAAAAGAGTGGGAGACTTGACGGGATACAATTAAAATAATATGTATGTAATCTATTTTTTCTACACAATCATAATAATGCTTAGAGATGTTTTGACGTGTTTGTAGAATAATTTGAACTGAACGAACGAACTGAATAATTTGCAATGAGGATGGATAATATGCAAATGTTATAAAATCAATCCTTCGCGATTCGCTAGAGAAACTTTGTACTCAGAAGGAGATATACTGAGAATATTAAAATATGGAAATGTAAAAACCTACATCAAAGAGAAACCCACACACCATTACATGGATGCACATTACCTGAGAACTGATACAAAAGGAAAAATATCTTGTGAACTTTTCCACCTGAATCTCATTTTGTTAATATTTTTAACGTTGTATGTAATGCATGCTAATATAATTTACGTAGATCTGAAATGAATTTAACAGTTATTATCGCAATATATTCAACAATAAACGAGACGATTACATCTTGCATTACTCATTAATTGCCTATTAACACTATTTTTTTAATTCTCAGATATTTGACATTCTATATCAATCATTACTTTGCACTACTAATACTGCTTCATTTCCATTAAAGAATGAAGATTATATGTTTAATAAACAGCATCCGCTGAGTATACTGATCATCAAGCAAACCATTATTAATAAACCAATTGCAGCGTCGTTTTTATATTATTATTCATTCATTTAATATTCAATGAAGCCAACAAGCCAACAAATGCATGATTCACAAATAAAATTAATAGAAAAATTTGAATCTGTCACTGGAAACAGATTTATGCCGTCAAGTCAAAGTATGAATCACGGTGCGGCGTGCGTGACACGACCGCTTGTCAAAACCAATACAAATTCATACAAACCAGCCTCGTAAACGGTACGTATGAAAATTCAATAAAATGAAAAATAATAGGTACGATACACAACACGAAGACGTCAACCATTAATCTGACAACATTGGCAAGAAGCGATTCCATGAAATACGGTAATTAATTATTTATATTAATAGTAATATTTGTGTAACTTTTTCAACGGTCTGTTTATAAATAAACACGTATTGATATTATCGAATTAGTGGTTATATTGGAGAGCGTTTAGCTCGTCCGATAAAACCAGTTGTTGTTAATAATACTAACAACTAATATTAAATTAATTTAATAATACTAACAGTATGAACTGTGTGTATTGCATTTAGGCGGATTTTCCTGTTTGCACTACACTAGACAGTAGTAGATAATATACGTGTGATGAAAGCAGTTACATAGTATTACCTACATTATAATTATTGTGCGTAAAAAACTAGTTTATTTTATGCATAATGTTACGAATATTAATCGTGGAAATACATACAACACGAGGATGGATGCTAAACATTAAAACTATTATTTTAATGAGGATGTGATTTGATATTTTTTTTTTAATTATTTTTATTTTATTCATAAATACACAGTATACATTGATATAACAATAATAAAAATTGTTTTATTATTGTTATAGTCTCAGTTTTATTTTATAGTCTCAGTATTATTGTTATAGTCTTGTTTAGTCTCACCATCATCATCACAATACCCTCCGCACAAGCATTTAGTTGCTTATGGAGGGAGCATTTTTACTGTGTGTTATATTGATAACACACAGTAAAAATGCTCCCTCCATAAGCAACTAAATGCTTGTGCGGAGGGTATTGTGATGATGATGGTGAGACTAGACTGTTAGCTACCTCAATTCTGGGATATGCCGCGATGGAAAAGTAGAAGTAGCAATAGTAAATATGATGGTAATTTTATAGAACGAATCGGTGAGCCACGTATAAAGGAAACAAAACGATTTTTATGTGCAACAATGAAAAAAAGCGGATTTTTTTATCAAACCTACATAATAATACCTAATACTATGAAGATTGCTGCTATGGCTACGTTTATTCTCAGTGATTTATACAACTTTGAGGCATGATCCATGAGCTTACGTAGGGGTGTTGAGGGAAAAAAGTCACATTATGAAAATGATAATATAATAAAATTCAAATAGAACAAAAAGTTTTCTATCTTCACCGACGGGGTTGTAAGTTTGATCTCACTTTTTAAGGTGGGTACATAATATTTCAAGCATGTGAGAATTTCGCATTGATTCCTAAATAATATATTATGCTTACGACTTCACAAACTACATTTCCAACTAACTTTATATTTCAAGAAGTTCTTGGAAAAAGGCAGTTTCATCACTATTTATGTACACATCTGAACAATTTAATTTGGATGAAATATTTGTCCAAGTATTTTCTTTTTAATTGTTCTTGCACATCAACATAACATTATAGTGTAAAAAAACAATATGAATTACAAAATACTAAGACGACATGCTGTGGCGAGATTATCACTATGTAGTGATTTCTTCGATCTAACTACGACATATTGACATAATATTATATCTAATAAAAGGTACCTACATCTAATATTATCAATATGTAACAAAAAAAAAATTACTGTGTTTCGTCATTTTGATTGAAATTGAAAAAAAATATATGTGTGATTTAGACACAGAAAAACGTATTCTAACTATGGAAACATAATATATGGAAGTATGAAAGTAAAATAATCCACTATATTCTGCCGCAGTACATTATCTACTATATAGACATTTATTTTCATTTCTCATGATTTGATTTTTGCAATACACATGTGGAAATATGAAGAAACAAATGGAAAATACATTTGTGAAAAATATCCAGTTTCATCTTATTTCACGACTTCTAAATGTAAATAATGACAAGTTTACTCGCGTATATGAAAATATAGAAAAAATACCAACAAAAAATCACATTATTTTGTAGCTTTGATTGCTAACGTTTATTCCTTTTTCAATTCTTTTTTATGTTCGACATACCGTTCTAATATGATTACCGCAAAAAAGGCAAAAACGCCACTTCCGATATATGAAAAGTAGCCCACCGAATCGCGTGAAAACGAAAGCGATGTGAAAACTTTAGTGGGCGGGATAGAGCTTATATCGGTAATAAGTATAATGGTCACAGTAGGTACCTACAACACGACACAATATCCCGTGGTGTTATTATAGACTTACGGCTGCCGTAATGAATGAACAGAGTAATAACTTTGTATGGACGCACACCTCACCTCACAGCGATTTCAATTCGGGGGTCGTAGTTAGTTTCAGTCGGCTCTGTGGCACGCGGTACAAACAAGAAGTAGAAGTTCTATATGCATTGCGTGCCGAGTGTTTCCATTATTATTAAACGTACTAAACACTAAAGTTAACTTTACATAAACCAAATAAAGGGAATTGGTCCGGTATTTAGCTTGGCACGAATTCCATATCCCAAATAGTTATTAAGACCGCATTCTAATAAATTAAATAAATTGGAAAACAATATACTTACGAATGGTATAAATTAATAAAACGTTTTAATAAGAAAGTACATACTATATTTTTAGCTACAACCTCTTTTAAATGTTCAAATTAAAAATACCGTCGTCATTAATTGAAAATACAAAACGATTTTGTTTTTGTTGAGCATAGAAATGTTTTTATATTTAAAAACGAATCATACCCCACATTTTAAATATCCAGTAAACCAATCATCATATACCTATGTGCTGTTCATTCTTTTGTAGTAAATCTTAAATTTCGTACCATCCTTGCATTCATATTCGAATGCTTGCATGGTTACGTCGGTAAATCCAGCTAAACTGTAAGCTTACCTAAATCCCAGGACTTAATGCTGGACAGCAAACAAACTATGGATCCATGGAATATCGGATTACACTGACGTAGTTGTCTAGTCAAGTTGGTAGATAAGCTAGCCTTGTTCTGGCTGCTATATTAAATTTCCACAAAAAAGTAACCGAGCAACATTTAGGGGTTTTATAAGGTTGAATAATCATTTTTAACAAAGCATCGATCAAACGATTTGCAAATAGAGATTAAAATAATGCATAGACATCGTATTTATAGACAAGTAATACAATACATTAATTACCTACCTAATAACGACAAGAGTTGTGGTGGTGAATGAGCTTTAGGAAAAGACCGTATGTGGTTTATAGTAGGTATATTATATAGTCAGTATAATCGTTGCTTTGTATAGACTGTATTGTACAGGGACGAACAGAAACACGTAGTGAGACAGTACGAGTGTGTACTACTTAATTCAGTCGGGGGAGGATTAGGTGTCGATGTCTCATGTAGCAACGCTGAGAATATGATATGGCACGTCTACTCACATAACCAAGACTCTAATAGTTTCCTAGCCAATAAGCTGGAAGAGATTCATTTCAGATAAGTAAATTAATTCCACTTGAAGCAAATATGTGATTACTTAGTAGATATATTAATTAGACATAATAAAACACACTCAGAACAAACTATGTAGGTACTTGATAATTATACGCCACTCGGCAATCATTCATCTGCTATAATGGAAACATAATAATTAATACAAATCATCTCGGAGAAATTAACAAACAACAAATTCAATATGCACTATATTAACTTTAGTGTAGGGTAAACATTAATATGAAAACTCCCAAGCGTGTAACTGAAATTGAAATACAGATGTTTTCTCGCATTAATTTGAAACCAATGCTTACCTGTAAAACTGAAGAAGTAGGTATTTGCAATTTCAGTAAGATAATAGCGAGTCATTTCCATTGTGAATCCAGCAAGTTCATAGAAGTACCTAGTAGATTCAGAAAACCGCATAATGCATCGTTAAAATAAGACAGTAGGTAATAATATATGCAGCAGATATACTTAATATTATGTAGGCAGGTAGACACGCAGAGTATGGGTAATATTATAATTTCATACGTTGTATAATAATGTGGTGTGTGCTGTTAGTACCGTTACACATCGTCACCAGCCACCACTGATCACAAAACCGCAACCGTTATTAAATATGACTGATGGAGCTGAGCTGAAAGACTGCACAGCCTCATATAAGTCATCTCATGATGCACAAATAGTATTGTGTTCGGAACACATTCGATACCAGCAGGGTCGGCCTGTGACACGCGAGTCGTGGTCAAACTTTATTACACATTACAAATACAAACCAAACCACTACCTCAGCTTGTCCTTTTCATCCGACACCCGCACACAGGAGATAGAGAGAGTAGTAAGACTAATTTGCAAAGAGATTCATCATTTGGAAAATGTCATGTCGTCGTTGCATATTCAAAAAGGAACATGTGAATTCATAAACATTTTGACATTACCAGATTAAATTGCTTATAATGACATCATAACCATTTTATAAAGTGATTATTAGTATCAAATATTAAAATTCAATACTTAAAGAATAATATCACATGTCAATAAAAAGTCCAAACTACAATTTTAATGCCTTAATGAACAGTTTTAAAAGAGTATGCCTAAATAAAAATGTGTGCACATGTCTCTTTTTGAATATGCAACGACGATGTGTTATTGTTGTTGTTTCCCTTTGAATGTATTGGTCGACCTGTATTCGCCCGACAGACAAATAACATATTATTCGCTTGACATACGACATTATGGGGGATTAAGTCGTATGAGAAAGCAATTGGTTGCGGAGGTGACAGTTCAGTGATGTGAGAGTCTTCCACAAATAAGCTATAAATAACTTGTACTACTTAGAACACAAGACATATTGAGAAAATTGCAAACAACAATATTTAATCATATTATACAAATGTAGCAAAATCTACATTCTTTTAAACATCCTCAAGTTGGTTAAGTAAACGATATAATAAATAATGTTTGATTAGCAATTTCTTAAACCAATGACAATAAATCACTTCGATATAATTGACAAAAAACTTAAAAACTGCATTAACATGTCAATTAAAATGACAACGGTAGTCAATGGCAGCAATAAATGCACCGCTCTAAAATAAAAAATTTACAGTTGCGAATATTTTTTTTATTTGATTGAACATACCTATCTATAACTTCCACACGAGACATGCATAATTATTCGCTGCGATCATAATAAAAAAAAAAATCTTTTATGTGCCCCCTATAAGTAGGTATACACACCCAAATCAAAATGTAATGTTTCCAGTGAAAGAGAAACACGGACATAACGATAATCCGCGACTATTAACATTGACGATAATTTCGAAAACGTGCAACGTAAAAAATGTAACACGCTGGAAGACAGCGTGTAAATCAAGAAGTAAGACGCAATATCAAAAACACTGTAATGTATACAAACGAGCGGTGTTTGTATACAAGTAAAAATGTTATTATGAAGCCATTAATACGATGTTTATTAGGCACATAAATCATAGGAGAGCGACTTCATAGAATCGGTCCATCAGATAAGAGGATGTTTGAAACGTGAAGTTTGTAGTAGTACCTACTTAGATAATCTGGCGTGTAGGCTGGTTAATATAAAAAAATGATATTGAATACAAACAGTTCAACTAACTAAATCATCTAACGCAATTCATAGAGATCAAGGTTATTTTATTTTATTTTATATTCTTAAGGGACACAAACAGTTCAACCTAACAAATATTAACATTCATATTTCTCCATTAAACAAACCAATCAAGGTCCCGCAAATTACCGAAGCGTATGACGAACACGTTGCTAGTAAATAATAATAATACATACTTTACCCTACTCAAATCAAAAGCAAAAAACAAGACAAAAATCATGAAAATAAGTAGTTAAAAATTACACTAAATTATGAAGGGACAATGGAGAAATTCTTAATATAGAAAGTGGGTAAATAAAATTATCGGAGCAGTAAGATTGGTATAACATTAACACGTTGAAAAAAGTTAAACTATCAAAGTATCACATAAAAGGCAGGCATTCGTGACACATCTCAAACAAGATATTTAAAACAATCAATCAGCGACGATACATGCCACCTACACTGAATGTCTAATTATTTATTGTTATGGAGGGAACAATTTGCGGGAGATGTCGGATGACATAGATAGATGAAAATTGAAATGATAACACAATTAAAAAAAATGAGATATTAACAAAACGTGTGGGTTTTGTTATTAAGGTTAACAAACATAAGGCATTTGTAATGAAAAATTTTACATTTTCCAAATTCAGAATCGTTCAATATTTCGTGAGACATGTTATTTTGGTAATAAATTTCCTTATGGGAGTTTCTGCGTCATTGAAACAAAATAAGGCAAAATAAAAATAGAAATTTATTAATACCCCGTAGAAACTAGGAGGAAAATTTGCATATTGTATAATACTCGAGTTACTTCTGAGGATAAAACGAAATGACGTATTAAAGAAGGCAATAAAAATGAGAAATCTTTTTTCAATATCATTAAAAAATTAATACTCGTTATAAATTGATAGCGTTACATATACATACATTTATATATTCGCTTATATTCCCTACGTAAGTAAATGATTTTAAGGATGTTTAAAATAAGGGTAATTGGGACATTAGAAGCAAACTTTTTTTAAATACCTGCACATATTTATAATAAAATACATGTTGCTTTAATAAATAAACTTACATATTATGCGGGGAAGCTTTTGTACTTGACAGTATTTAGATACGCGTGTAACATCTATATACTAGTTTCAAAGGGTAAAATCGTATGGGTGAATGAATTAAAGTGGCAAAATTTGGGCACATAATTCTATTAAAGCAACCTTCGTAATATTTTTCTTATCACAAAATGTTGGTTATTTAGTAGAAATTGCGCATTTTCATTTGATGAACTCGCCTCTATACAGTATATTGATTGTAATTTATGTTCTTTTTTTCAGTAAAATATTTTTGCACTGAAAATAAGAAATACTCACGTAAAAAAGGATTTTATAAAATTATAGATCCAAACCTGACAAAGAAGCGTGAAATGGATTAGTAACACAATGACAGATGTTAGACAATACGATTCTCTGGTTACTTACTGGGACGGTATGAACAAATTAATGTAATAGATAACTAATTATTTAATGTAGATATGCATGAAAAACACACAATAATCTAATAGTATTAATAATAATGAATTGCGACTTTATATCTAAAGACAATCGAGTCTCACGCTCTGTCCTTGTTATTAAATCAAACCGTTAACACATAAACTTAGCGCGGTAAAGGAGCAAAAAACGAACAATTATATTATTATATATATATATATATATATGGACAATTTGTAAAGCGCCGTTTACTCATAACATGACCTCACGGGCGCTGTATTTCGTATCCATCACCCGAAACTCCCAGCAAAAAGGTGTGTCTTCAGCCCTCTTTTAAAACTCTCTCCATTCACCTCCTCTCGCAGACACAGAGGCAGCTTGTTTCAACATTTATGTAGGTTAATGAAACAAATCTTCCATCGTACATTGTAATCGTATGTATTACAGGGTCTATTACAATACGCAATGATCTGGTCTCGTAAATATAGGTAAGAGATAATATAAATCTGAGAATCAATGTGTCATATCATAGCCTAATATATATTGTTGTTAAATACTTCCACATATTGATAATTTTCATAGTGAAATCATATTCCTATGTACCGGACACAATAAAATAAATATTACTATAAACGGCATATTAGTTTTTGTGTCGCAAAAACTAAGGTAACTACTTTATACTATCAAGGTTCATCCCACAAGTAGGGTTTCTAGCAAGTAGATTTTCCTCTCCGTGCAAACGAAAAAAATATGAGATCTAGAATGCCTCATTCTTGAATTGTAGATGTTAATTGTCTTATACGTATAACTGATGACCAAATACATCCTTCAACGACATAGACATAATTTCAAGTAAGTAAAAACACTTTAATAAAATCAGTCAATGCAGTATTGAGTACGCAACTTAGTACACAGCTTTAGAATAAAATATAATATATGTATCTTATATAAAAATTAAAATAAATAATTATTGTATGCATAGTACTTCATAATAAATTAATTTACTTTTACACAAGTTACTTAGATCTTTGAACAAAAACATTCCCTTCCCTTTTCCTTTCCCCTCAATCCTAAAAATGCTCACTTGTTATTGAATTTATCTCATAGCATTTCTCCTTTATTTTCATATTCTTATACATATACTCCTTTAAATATACATTTATCTAATTATCTTTCATCATAATAATTTAAATAACTGTTTCATATAATTTGTTTTTTTTAACTAACATTTTGTATTATATAACATAAGTTGTATTTGGCTTTAATTTTGCACAATTATTGTTTTGTTTATTATGTTATATAAGCTGTAACTTTAAGTTTGAAATAAATAAAACAAAATAAAATGATTTGAAAATGTTTTAATAAGAGGAAAGACGTCTTCATCGCTAATAAGAATTATATCATAATAAAAACGCGTGATCCTCATTAACAATAGATATAAAAATGTTTACTCATATCGCTATAATAAGTTGAAAACATGTAGGTACAGGGAAAATATTTACATAATTTATTTGTATCTTTACTTGATTCTGAATGAAAACTATTCCTATTTTGTACATGACGGTACTTCATATTACACATTTAGATAATCTTGCAGTTTTATTTTTGCACGATTCCTTTATTTGAAATACTAAGTTCTCGTCCTTCGTAACCGGTCGATATGGTAGAGCAATGATGTGATGCAGAGCATAATGAGTAAGTTACAATAATAATAATACCAGAATTAATGTAATCAATTATCAATATATACCTACATAAATACTGATTGCATACGTATTATTGACTTATGTAATATTATTGGTCACTCAATCACAAGGTTAGCTGCAAATTGATAAAAAAAAAATTCGGCTGTTTATATACAATTATACATACACACAATAGGCATTGTTTCGTGTAAATTTAAGTCAATTATGAGTAACCTGTAAAAGGATATATAATCACGAATAATTCCTAAAATATCTACGATTCAGCTTTGGGGTAAATTATCCTCCTGAATGTCTTAACTTTGTATTGGCATGAAGAAGAAAACTTTCATATTTATTACATGCAGTTAGTTTGCTGACTATCCTACTCCTACTTGTGGGAGATGGTGTACTTGTAGTAAAATTCAAATAAAAAGTAAAAAAAATATATAAAATAGACATAAAATAATTTGTTTTGTATAATTTGTTTTGTACTATATTTATTGACATTCTAATCATCCTAATTGCATATTATCAAATTATTATCTTTCTGATCGGATTTTTTTTTTATTTTGACATATTCATGCTTGTTTGAATTGATATAATTAATGCAATTTTTTTTATCGTTGACATTTTGTTTCCTATTGACTTCTTTTGTTTTGCTTTGTCCTTTTTTTATTATTGACCGTTGCTTCATTAATTTTTCACTTCAAATCTATGTAATAATGTATTCTTGACTATTGTATCTGTTTGTGTTTGTTGTTTGTTATACTGCTTGATTAACATGTAAAAGGCTCACGCCGTGTGTTGTAAAATAAATAAAATAAAAAATAAAATAAATAAAATGTACTCTGCCCATTTGAATGAATTGTGTAAGTATTCAAATTGCTTTACCGATTATTTTGGGTAGATAGCGCTTTTGTAGCTGCCTATAAACTCATAACTTCGGTAAATTATAGAGCAATATAAATAATTCCACACCCTGATCACTAATAATCGTGTGGATGGCCTTTGAAAATAGAATGATTCAATAAAAATAATAATAAAATATATACAAAAATATACATAGTTACATCTATTCAATAATACAGGTATGTGTGAAACGTTAAAAAAAAACCATTTTGATGAAAAATATTCATCAAAAAGAAAAAGGCTAAGTAAATTAAAAACATCAGTGTGACTTTTCTGTCCAGATTTATAAAAAGAATATTTAAGCACTCCAGTGGATATAATGTAGAAGTAGCGAGGCCATTAAAAATTAGAAATTATTTATTAACTCTGAAAAGAAACAGCTGCCTGTGAAGATTAAATTACCTTGGAGCTTGTTTTATAATAATTTGTATAAATGAGTAATACTCCTTAATGTCCTAGACAAGGTCAAAGTAAAAAGCATTTCAGAAAAGCAAAAAATATTACGTAATGTATTAAATGTAATATACCTATACCGTCAGTTCAAAAGTCACTGGGAGCGCTGTGAAAAGTTTTCAATGAATATAGTAAACGTCCAAATGCGTAATTGAAAATTGTTGAATGTAATGGAAACCATAAAAATACACGGAGAAAAGGCTTTGACGCCACAAAAAAAACAAACAAACAAACAAAAGAAAGTAATGAAACACGGAGCGCGGATAAAAACGGAATGAGGTTAATAAATAAACTGGAAAAGTCATAACTACATAATACAATAGTAACCTGCGTCAGTAAGGAAGTGATAGATGTAGGTATGTGCGTATTTACAGTTTCCTAGAAAGAAACCATTTAGATTGAAACTTTGACGATATCATCAAATATTTTCGAACTTACATAAAAATACAAAAATAATACTAAGGGAGAAGGGAAGCGGAACAAAGTACCTACCTATCTGATACAATACTGTCAGTGGCCTGGCCGGAATAGTGGAATTATTCTGGTAACGACAAAATGTCATTTCAAGTTTTTCCTTGTTGACTAATGGAATGGATAATGTCAGAATAGGGTGGCAACTGAATGTCACATACTAAAAAAATAGATCCATATTTGCCAGAATAAATGAAAGCATTCGAGTATGTAATTTGAGACGTTATTAGGTACCTACGTATAAAAATGTCGAAGAGAATATTGCTAATAATAGACACAAAAATGAATGAAAAACATCGAATAAATACGCAACGAAGGAAAAACAGGCTCTTTAATTATTGTGAAACGGTAGTTTAGATGAAAGATAAACGGTTTGAATAAAATTTATTACTACCAACGATCCCATTTATATCTAACATGTGTGAGGGATTTCTTCTAAGGGTTACAAAGAGACAAATCGTACAGTTTATTCTTATTGCGTTGTTTTGGGGGGGTAGAAGCCTAGAGAACAACCAATGTATTATAATAAAGGCAGCTAAGTAATATTACTGGGATGTAATATAATATTATATAACAATATACTTTCTCAACACAATATGGGAATGTATATCTACTACTCACATTTGTTTTTACTATTGCTGTGCACAGTATAAAAATATGTAATATTAGGTAGGCAGTAGCACAACACGTATAGACTTTATCAATATTGAAAATCTAAATAACCACGTGGAGTTGGGAGTTCGTGAGGAAAAAACAAAGTACGGAATATGAAACTAATACGTTCTACTGCTACAGAAGTGAGGAACTATCTGCCATGTTTACTTTATGTTTAATCTAAAAGCTTGTTAAGTTATCAACAAAGTAAATAAAGTTTTTCCGGATATACTGTTATTCACGTAATATAGGTAGGTACCATAGATTATTCGGACAAATCAAAACAGTTGAAAGTAATTATTAAATATAAAAGCATCTTTAAAGATTCAGACACAATAACATGACTCGTTGTAGGTAATGAAGGTTTATAAACAAACATGTTTATTTTTATTTTTTTACAATATTGGCGATGCACCCTTGTTTGGATGATTTCCGCCTTTTAAAATCATTGATTTATTCATCTCACAACTATGATAAAATTAATTAGTTCAATCAAGAGCAAATGTGATCAATTCCTCAAAGTAAAATGATTTTTTTTAGAACTAAATCAAACATCATTCGATGCAAACATTATCAGTTATTTTAGAAGGATTAACTAACTATGTAACAGTTACGAGATATTTTGAATGTTTTTTAAGTATTCTACAATGCACATCCGTTACTTGATTATTTAAATCGCGATCGATTTCGGTAAACCTATACCATTGACGAGCGATATAATACCGAAATCGATCGGGATTTAAATAATCAAGTAACGGATGTGCATTGTAGAATACTTAAAAAACATTCACGATGCAAACATGTATATCTGTATAACGATTGAGGATCAGTAAGTTCCAACATTTTGTCGCGTATCAGAGAATCAGAAAATAAATTTGGACTTATAAATTTTATTTTGTTTGTAGGCTAGTTGGCCACAGCTGTATAATCAAGAATGCTCGTCGTACGTATCCCCTCACAGGGTGCTTTGACGTGAATAATATACAACACGGTTCATATCATAACTTAGAAGTTGTTATGAAAAAGTTAAATTAATACCGAGAGTAAAATTATATTAGTAAAATTACTCGTACGATATACCAACCTAATAATATGTAATACGAACTGACTTTATGGGTATGTAAATACACTTACCAATATAATGTATTAAAATCACAAACACGTAAAGTATTGGTCACAGCCTCGAAATGGAAATTTATAAATTAATGTAAAGGTTGTAAGATTTTACGCTAATTTCTAAACAATCCATGCATCCTGTAATTCATCATATTAAACTGATTACAATCAGTGTTTGTACATAGATTAGTAAAATATTAAAGGAAAATACACAAGATAAAATAATAACACGGCACGGAAGACAAAATATGTATTTGGAATTATATAATATCCGCGCATATTGAAGACACATTGTTTTTAAGAATACATAGTTAGGCGCATAGGTTCTCTTTAGAAAAAACAAGATGATTAATCATTACTTAACTGAAAAGTGTCAACGTAGTAAAATATTATTATTGATGTTTATAATTATGGATCGGTTATTTACTCCGTTGAGTACCTAGATAAAACATACTAAACCATTTTTGAAAATACATCAAAATTAATTTCGACATTTATTATAATAACAGTGTTTAAAAAGAAAAAACAAGAAGTATAAGGTGGGTACGCAATAATAAATCATTTTAATAAAATCTGATAACTGATCGTTTTGACTGCAAACGCTTGGACATTAAACGACCAGTCGCTATCAGATGGCAAGACATTTTTTCCTGCGTACATATTTCCCAAATCAAACTTTATATCCGAGTGGTAAAAAACACCATCAAATGACTATACTATTTATGACCAAATACATTTATAATAAGGAAGAAGACCTTTATACTACGAGGGCGGTCCGATAAGTACTTAGCCTACATAAGAAAAAAAGAAAATTTTGGAAAAGTGGCGATTTATTTTTCAACATAGTTTCCTTTTAGCTCGATACACTTAATCCAACGATGTTCCAACTTCTTTAACCCGTCTTAAGAATGCATTTTCTCGAGGTCTGCAAAATAGGTCTCCGTGGCGGCGATGATCTCCTAATTCGACTAAAATTTCTGCCCTCTGAGTGACTTTTTCAAGTTTGGAAACAAAAAGAAGTAGCACGAGACCAAATCTGGAGAATACAGTAGATGGACCAGCAGTTCGTAACCCAATTCGAACAATTTGGCCGTGACAATGGCGAGGGTGTGAGCCGGTACATTGTCATGGTGGAAGAGCACTTTTTTTTCGTCGAATGGGACCGTTTTCTTCTGCGATTCGGCGCCTAATCGGCCCAATTATTCGGCATAGTAGAGCCCTGTGATCGTTTTATAATTTTCCAGGTGGTGGATGTAGATCACATCTTTTGAATCCCAGAAAACAGTGGCCATCACCTCTCCGGCCGATAATCCAGTCTTCGCCATCTTCGGAGTAGGTTTGCCGGGTAAAGTCCACTGTTTCGACTGTTCCTTGGTCTCTGGTGGGTACCAGTGGATCCATGTTTTGTCAACGGTCACAAAACGACGCAGAAACTCCTTCGGATTGGTCTTACAGAGCGTCAAACACTGCTCTGAAGTGGACTCACGGTTGCGCTTGTTGTCCGGAGTGAGAAAACGCGGCACCCATTGCGCCGAGAGCTTTCTCATGCCCAAAATTTCATGAATGATATAACTCATGTAGTTTTTTGAGATGCCAATTATCTTAACTATCTCACGCACTTCCAATTGGCGGTCTGCCAATACGATATCGTGGATTTTTGTCACGTTATCCGCCGTGGTAGCCATTTTCGGGGCACCTGGGCGTGGCTCGTCAAAAACCGACGTACGACCACGTCGAAACTCGTAAACAATATTTTGACGATCGTTATCGAAGAAGAAGAGTCATCGTACACAGCATCCAAGCGCTCTTTGATTTCACTTCCCGATTTCCCTTCCAAAAACAAGAATCGAATCACCAACCGATATTGCTCTTTTTCCATTTTTCTAAAATCCGTGGACCCGCCCGCTTCCACATGCGGTCAAAACAAAACCATGAGTCCAATTCGGCTGAAATTTTGACAGAAACCATCGTGTACTACAAGAATGTAGTACACGATGGTAAACTTTTCTTACGATAGTGGTGCCGTCGAGCGCTGAGGCTAAGTACTTATCGGACTGCCCTCGTACATACAAGGATACTAGATAATTTCGCATTAACAGGAACACATTTTTATTTAAAATTAATTTATACCTCAAAACAGCCAGCAATCAAGATTGCTGGTATGAGGGGTAAAATAATTTAGAGATAAAGCAAAACAATAGATATTATAGTAGTATATTATTTGACAATACAGAGTAAATATGTAGATATAAAAGAATATATGTAAGTAGGGATATATGACAAAACACTAAATTTTCATAACTTTTCACCAGGATACAATTTTTTAGTATTCTGCACTCTTATAGATGGTAAGGTAAACCTAATTTGTACGGATAATTTACACAGATGAGGATAGTCCCAAATTAAGATAGGAATCTTGTATTTGTGGGTACTAACTAACGCGACGAACTGACGATACACATAAATATACAATGCGCATATAAATGTAACACTCAGACCCAGAACACTTTGAAAAATGAATTTTCATATTCACTGAGTCGGTGTTTGGGTAGTAGAATTCCATAATGAAATTTAAGTCTTACAAGGACATTGTCAATTTCGTTGACGAACGACATCTCTCTCAATAAAAATCATATAGTGGAAAAACATTTGTCTTTTTTTAATTTCATTCGTCATTCTTAATTCATGCAAGCGAAACGTGGACATGGTTGAAGAAGGATGAAAGTGGAATAAATGCTGTAGAGATGAGATCGCTGAGAAGGATGATTGGTAAAACGTTGCGTGATAGAGTGAGGAATGAGGATATTAGAAGAATGAGTGGATGCAAGAGGAGTGTTGTGGATAGAATGCGTGTAAATAAATTGAGATGGTTTGGTCATGTGGAACGAATGGAAGAGGAAAGAATGACAAAGAGGATATACTTGGCTGAAAGGAGGGGTGTGAGGAAACGCGGGCGTCCTAAAACTACATGGCTTGAACATGTAGATCAGATTCTCAAGGACGGCCGTGTTTTGAGTAAAGGAAACCGACGTGCGTGCATGAGAAATTGTATGACTGTGGAGGAAGCGAAAAAAGTATGTAAGGACAGATCTAATTGGCGTTCCGTTCTCTCTGCCTACACCACTGGATAAAAAAGGACTTCTTAATTTGTAGGATAGGTATCTGGTATGTGTATATTATTATTAAAAAATTTATAAAGATAAAAATGCTAAATGAGTAGATTTTTTTTTGATGAGTACCATTGTGTCGAAATGAGTGGCATTTTCATGATTTTATGAAATAACAATTGAGTGTGTGTTTTATTTGCGCAATAATTCATCACTTATTCAAAACATAAATTTTGTCACATAACTTCACTATACTATGTAGTAGGTACCTAGGTACAATAAAATTTACAATGACTCTTAAAAATTACCATCGCAAAAGGGCAGACTACTTTAGAAATAAAAAATGAGCGAGTTTTGCATTCGCGAAATCATTTGTAACGGAGTGAAATTTAGGATGAGAAAATTAAAAATAAGAATGGAAAAGAGTAAAATCACAATGAACACCTTAAATAGTACTTGTCGGTAACAGTAAAAATACAGTTTTCAGTTATGATACATTTTTAGTATTTTTTTATAAAAACTCAATCTGCTGAAAAAAATACGTCTACGATACAATGCCAACACTTTGTAGCGGCTAATAAAACAAGTAGGTATAAGAAAAAAGTATATTGTTCCTAAAATATGTTTACACATGTAATCGAGTGGAAACGCAAATAATAATAAAAGTAGAGAAATTAGTCTCTGGTGAACAAAAAAATATATGATCGATATAAGAAATACTATAATGCTGGTCAAAAAACTGATGAATAATCGCTAAAATATATAGGGTATTCTTCTTCTGTATCTATGACCTTTATACTGAGGGCTATGACACGCCACTCTTTGTGCCTCTATTAGGTATATGAAATATTCGGTTATAATACTTTCTGTTTGCTCAAACATCCTCTTCAAACTGTCACTTCTTCCGATTAGATTTTGAATAATGTTACATTATGTAAATATGGTTCTTCAATCAAGATGTCTTATTGGTTTTTACATAATTATAAGACCATTAGTACTAGGTAAATCTCAAAATGACACTCTATAAAGATACATTTTCACTAATACCTTATTTGTAAGTAAGTACGTTAGCGACAACCTCAAAAACATTTTATACAATGAAGATAAGTATGTAGAGTGTACATAATATTTCGATACCTACAGATATACAATCACATTGACATTGACTTTGAGCAAACAGTATGGAAGTCTATGTAGAAAATAATATGTAAATAATCGGCAGAGCGAATTAGTCAGAAATTAGCATCATCAACGTGTCATTCACATAACGTGATATTTAGCAAAACAATATTATGCAGATGTGTTTGTACAAGACAATAAAGACTTATATAAACTATACTAAAAAATAATATATACAATCCATTTAATACTAAATTTACATTATTTCAAGCGAGAAGTTTTCCATTACTGTTTTTAGTCAGAATATTTCCCAGACAGCGCTTAAAACAAAAACTATTGAGATGCTAAGCTGAGAAGAAAATTCGATCTTTTCAACGAAGACAAAACATACGAAGAAATCGGCAATGTTTACAGACTTTGTTGCCTTTCGAATAACTATTTATTTTAAAAAGGTCAGACGGCACGCTTAATATTTTTCGACTATCTAAACATTAACACGCGACAAAGATTTCGCAAAACATCTCCCTTTTCATCAAAGAAGGAGTTCGAACAATAGAGAGAGAAGAAATTTGCCGCGAAGAAAATTTTGAGATTCTTCAGAATAAACAATTGGAGTAGGTAGTTATGTAAATCTATTAAGCTCAGATAAATTACAGCAATCTTAGCAAAACAAGTGTGTACGTACATGAAAATGCTTTATTGATGTATTATAATACGATATCTACGTTGTTAGGGAATGACGCATTAATTCTCCTTGTGCGAGATATTAGTCTAGTGGGTGTATCCACACAATGCTAATATTGATACACGGGGTGCGGTACCCGGTAGGTATTATTACATACAGTTTACGTTGCATATTTTACTAAATAAACCATTCATTATGATCATTTGTAAGGGGATAAGCACAGAATAAAAGATTGACGTCAAGATATGCCGATCACAGAAACTAAAACCATCAAAACAGGAATAAAGAGGCGGCCCACATCAGAAGGATTTAGTATATAATACAAAACAACTTGTTTCATTCACAAACTGAATTGTGTGTTTATGATTGAAAAACAAATAATTACGTAGTAAACGCCATTGTTCATTTACATCACGCCAAAATTCAATGAACTAGTTGATGACAATATAATGCCATCGTCATACACCTACCTTAAAATCTAGGGATCGTATTGAAATCATACCGAAAAATTTAGTCAATACAGAATACGTAACAACTAAGAGGTTTGACATTTTGCAATTTGGTTGTATTAAAAAATCACACAAAAAATATATTCTTAAAATGAATGAAATGATGTACAAAAAACTACATCCAATATCGCCATTAAAAAACGGAATGCGAATGGGATAGATTATTCGTTGCTATAGGTACATGGCTATATATTACAAAGCGACCTAGCGCGTGTAACACAAAACAAAGAAAAAAACATGTTATATTGTAATCTGACATTTGGAATTAATTTGCAAGGGAAATCACAATCTACTCACACGTCTATTTTCAGGAAAATAATACCTACCTTCAAAATTTCACGATTTATTATTTTCTCACAGCAGGAACAAAGTAATACATATTAAAAAAAAAAAACTATTTTAGGATATTAGTATCAGCACATTAATAGTTCGAATACGAAATTTCGAATAAATATAGATAAAAAAATAAACCCTTTTTTCCTGTGCAAGGTTTTTGCACCTAGGTTATTAAACGTCAGGAAAGCAAAAATATGAACATTTCCACACCTAGATAAATAAATTATTAATACATACGCATTCAATAATAATTATTGTTACAACATTAATTGACATTAATGAAATAAAGCTCCACATTTCGTTATTCATAAAGACGTGGGGACTCCACAACACTACTCTATGTGAGGTTAAGTTAGGTTAGGAAAATATAGTATTAAAAAGAAAATATAATATAAGTTTCAATCGATTTGTAAAAAACATGACTTGCGGCTCATTAATCATGTAACAATATCTATATCAGTAATAAAAAGATCACCTTTATTGTTTTTATGACAATATACCTATAATACATCGTGACTCTATGTGAGTCTAAGATTTCACAGCTGGTGATTTCCATTCAGTGAGACATTCAGCAACAAACCAAATGTAATTACTTCAAAAAACTCTGTTAAATTTACTACAGGGCAGACTACTCACCTACCTCAAGATTTTTCTAGTCACACGTCATGACACTCATGACTGAATATTTTGTGAATTTAAATCATTCGAGTTATAAGCAGCTTCAAAATATGATTTTCTGCTTGTTTGGATTTGAAAACGTGGTCAAAATTTTTAAAGATGAATAGGTATGCCATTTCAATAAATATAAATACACCCAAAACACTTGCCCTAATAAGTTTCTATAACAATTTCAATATGTGTATATTATCAATCGATTAAAAAAACATGTAGATGAACATGAATGTGCATTTTTCAGTATAGATGATAATAAAATAACATTTGTAGATATTATTTGAATAAGTATAAATGGTCGTTGCACCTGATAATTCTTACATTGTCACAGCGCAAATGTGACCTTAACAATGACTAAGTAGTATGTATTGTATGAATATCTATTAATCACACCGAGCGTAGGTGTGTCTGGATAGAGGCAAAACAACAACACAAATAATAATAATCATTAGGTACTACACGATCATGATCACCCATTGCAGGGCAGGTCCTGTGCCATGCATCATCGTAATGTCTAAACAATCTCATAAATATAGATTACATACCTACCTTTTCTATAAATTCAATGGAATAACATTTTCTTAACGAACAAAATACCTAAATATTACAACACATATCTATATACTAATTCATCAAACCACTTCCTTCATTGATCAGAGTAATCCGAGAAAGAGAAGCATGTAAAAATATTGAAGAGATCTACACCCAGCAGTGTTATATGGGTGAAAAGAAGATTAGATACACAGAAATATTTCCTCTAGAGATAGACGTAAATCATCTACAACTACACGATATACTCCTGTCATATTCGGGCGAGATTCTTACGAATTTTGTTAAATTCGCTGTGTTGAAATCCAAACGTATTTACGAAGTATATGATCGAATTTTATTTAGCATAAGACCGTACAACATACATATATAGAGTATTTCAAAGGTCCCAAACATTTAAATACTTTAAACTACCTAGAACGCTTCCCAAGTTTCAAAAAGATATAAGCAAATTTTGTTACCAACAAGAGGAAACCCTTTATCATAATAATATTGCGAATATGCTTCCGGTACAAATAGGAAATACTTGGCCCCAGGTTAATTTTACAATTCCAAATATTAACATGGGTCATGAGGGAAATTGGATAACAGTTTTACATCGTTCCATTAAATATTTTTATGTCAGCAACAGTGTCGACGATTTGTGTCTTTTTTAACAGCAAATAATATAGAATGAAAGACACTGCTAATTTGACATTTCAGTGGGTAATCTTTTGTTTCAAGCTAGTAAAACAAAATAACGAAATGGATTGTTTTTATTTTCTACGTGTTCACATTACGTAACTATTACAACACATATCTATATACTAATTCATCAAACCACTTCCTTCGTTGATCAGAGTAATCCGAGAAAGAGAAGCATGTAAAAATATTGAAGAGATCTACACCCAGCAGTGTTATATGGGTGAAAAGAAGATTAGATACACAGAAATATTTCCTCTAGAGATAGACGTAAATCATCTACAACTACACGATATACTCCTGTCATATTCGGGCGAGATTCTTACGAATTTTGTTAAATTCGCTGTGTTGAAATCCAAACGTATTTACGAAGTATATGATCGAATTTTATTTAGCATAAGACCGTACAACATACATATATAGAGTATTTCAAAGGTCCCAAACATTTAAATACTTTAAACTACCTAGAACGCTTCCCAAGTTTCAAAAAGATATAAGCAAATTTTGTTACCAACAAGAGGAAACCCTTTATCATAATAATATTGCGAATATGCTTCCGGTACAAATAGGAAATACTTGGCCCCAGGTTAATTTTACAATTCCAAATATTAACATGGGTCATGAGGGAAATTGGATAACAGTTTTACATCGTTCCATTAAATATTTTTATGTCAGCAACAGTGTCGACGATTTGTGTCTTTTTTAACAGCAAATAATATAGAATGAAAGACACTGCTAATTTGACATTTCAGTGGGTAATCTTTTGTTTCAAGCTAGTAAAACAAAATAACGAAATGGATTGTTTTTATTTTCTACGTGTTCACATTACGTAACTATTATCACAAATATGTGTTCGAAAACAATTTTGCGGTCGATAACAAGAAGATAATGAAAAAAACAACTTACATTAAAATTTGGCAAAATAAGAAGGTAGGAAATTATTATGTATATCAAAAGAAAAAATAGAGATATTTGATAAACGGAAACGAACAATTTTGCGGTTAAATACAAAACAATCGGTGAATCGCGGGCAATTTGGAAGACAATGCTCTTTGATGATAATATAAATGATATTATGTGATTGTAATAACGAGATGTAACAACATAATAATGAGATATAAAAAACGTATAAAACGTACGAAAGTGATTGATTACAGTAGGTAACTACAAACTACTCTCGGTAGGTAATATTAAAGTAAAATATACAGAGATATGCATTTGATGTAATTTAAATCCAGATATCTACTGGAATACCTTTACATACAATGTCATTGTGAATAATGAAAGGCGTTCACACCAACATAACCAGGATGACATTTACATATTATTATTATATTTATATCATATATTATCTACTACAGATAGATAAGAGAAAGATTACAATAGTTATATCCCTTGGAGGTAAAATTAAAAAAAAAAAACACAATATGTAGTTAACTTCCAAATGACTTTTATTAACTTCGCGTACTAGTAGGTATTCGGTGACTCTCGACTCCATCATCAAGCGATTAGTAAATAGTGAAATAAGGTACAGAGACAAACAGTATTTACAGGATTTGAACAAAAGAATGTTGGGATAAGCCCGTGTTGATAAGAAAGTAATTATAATTCATTGATAAAAACTATTGGAAAGTGATCCGCTTATTTTCAATTTTATCTTGAAATGGACATCCAACAAGTATCTTCGGTCAACAACATCAATATTTTATATATCTCTTGGAGTCCCTGGTATAATAAAGAATAGACCTCTCACTTTTTGAGTGCCCTGTTCGTAAAACATCACGAGTATAAACATGTGTTCATAAAACGCACGTATAAGACATCTAAAAACTTATATTAAACGATGATGTACGCCACCCATTCTGAAAGAGTTATTTTTAATGAACAAAGAGGACAAGTTGTATGTTTATTAAACGCGGTTGGTCAACTGGATGCCGTGATAGCATAGAAAAATGAAATATTTCTATGCTTTATTAATATGTTGTTTGTTGCTCATCATGCTCAGTTACCTAGGTAGATTTTGTGACATTATGTTACCCATGTACGGTGAAGAATAAAATAAATAAATATCTATCAAAATCAGACAAAAATTAAAAGTTAACCTATGAACATGATAGAATAATAATAGGTAATTTGTTTTACTAATTTAGTTTTTACAAAATAGACTAACATAGGTAAATATAATATATTATGTTTACGGTGGATGCTGTATTTTCTGGAGTTTGTGCAAAACACCTGGGTGTGTTCAATTTTTGACTTCCCGTGGGGACATGTGTATGAAATGTCTGTATCGAACAAGTAAATACGTACACGTTAACGTCTAAATTTCTCTTCCTGAGTAAGCAAATAATGTGTATGCACATGACAGGTTATCGATCGTTTCTCTCAGCGAACGGAACTGATGTCTTGTACGACAATCACGGAGAGAAAATAATATCGTTTAAATGAAAATAAAACGACGTAGGCAGAACATATCAAGAGGGATTTGTATAAAACTTGTTTATAAAATGAGATAAAAATGTTTGAGACGCGAAAACCTACAAAACCCCGTCAAAAAGCGTAGCACGATTTAACAGGGTGTAATAATGAAGTTATTAATATCCTCTCGTTGCGCTAACAAGTGATACTCAACGGAGATGAATTGCCAAAAATCTGCCGAGAAAAATTACCCTCAAAGGGTGGGATGAACCCACGCACCGGCGGCGGAGTGATGTATTCCCATAATCATCACACGATATTAGAAACAGACACCGCATCATGAAACGTGTCGATTAATCATTATACTCGTTACACCAGGTGAGAAGTGTCAAGTGTTAAACATTAACTGAATTACACCGACTAAATAACTATATGTATATTATTATGAACATACGTGGAGGAGAACTCGAAAAAACTTGTGCTCAGTTTTAAAAACAAATGGCAATAATATTCTCGAACCAAACATGATGATAATCAGTATTCTTCATTTCATGAAACAAGGAGAACAATTTTAAAGGGTTGGTATAAAGTTTGATTTCGAAGCTGTAAAAATACATTAGATAAAAAAATAATATAAACATATTAGAGTTTTATATATTTATAATAATTGTAATTTTCTCACATAACGTCCCTCGTCTGACTAACTGTCGTAACTGACTTTTTTGACAAAACTGAGTTATGACCGCCACCATGTATTTTGATTTGATACGCATGTTCTCACCGAAGATCACAGCTGTAGCTGCTGCTGTTATCCTGGAACAGCTTTCTGATTTGTTGTCGTATCTACGAATTAATCAAAATAATATCTCACTAACGGACGTAAGTGCAGATACTACAGTTAGTGTGATTTTTTTATAAATGAAAAACATATCCGATGTAGGCCCTACCTTGAAATACGACACTTAATATAGTCATTAACTGGGAATAACTTTTCATTTATTTTCACATAGGATAGCATTTTTCTCTGTTGGAATCATTTTAGTAGAGATTCTCAATATCCCGATCATAATTTAGTATAGCATAAAGTAGGTACTGAAAGAATTAATATGTCAAATATTTACGAAGTGCGGCCACATGATTTTGAAGTTGACGGCTCATTGAGGGAAGTACTAAGGAAAAAATCTTCCAAGGTCAATAAAAATAAACAAAAATAAACAACCAAAAGATCACAGAAAGGAATACATGACCCAAGTATCCAAAAAAATTGTTGCAAAGTGGATGCTAAAACCTGCGTGAAACATTGAAATTTGTTAGGCAGCATCTCGTCAATGTTACCTTTTTAACCAATGTACTCCCGAAATGATTTGAGAAGATTTTTGGGGTCTTGGATCGATACAATTACAACGCGAGTACATCGTTATACACAACAAAAATTGGGACGAAAAAAAACTGCTGGTTTGAATTCTAGAAGAAATTTTACAATTTATTAGCATCTTCTGCTAGACGGACAGCAGATATGCCGAACATTTTTTTTAAATACACTGAGTGTTGGAAAAAAAACGGTTAAACCAGCAATCGATAAAATTACTCCGACGAGGATTTTAGGAAAAGAAAATCGTGGCGGGCGCAAAGCATTTTACATTGAAAGTGATCTGAGAATGAGACGCAATATTGAGGAACAAATTGAGAGATTTCCAAAAGTTGAGTCTCACTATTGTCGTAGACGACATGAAAATACTTGCATAGTGACTTGACATTGAGAAATGCACGCTTTGTTTCTGGATACTTTGAAAAACAATCCTGAAAAACTAAGTTTTGTATCATACAGAAGAGTTTTAATATAAAAAAATCTGTCTTTCCATCTACCGAAAAAGGATCAGTGTAGCTTGTGTACGACATATTGCGAAGGCTCAGAAGATGTTAAAACTAAATTGAAAAATCAATAACTTAAGCATGAAAATAAAATAAAAAAATACTTGTTAGTCCTGCTAGAATGGTTGGCAAAACAAAGGCTCAGCAAGATTCTGCAACACAGTGTGCTACGTTTGATATGCAGCAAGTTATCAACTTACCAATCAGCAATGAAAATGCAGTTTTCAATAAAAGACGTTTATTAGTATATAACTTTACAATATACGATATGTCGTCTGATGAGTGCTATCGTTTCACGTGGCATGAAGGTGCAAGCAAGAAGGGTTCCTCTGAAATTTAATCTACGTTTTTCTTTTCTGAATATGTATGATGAAAAATGTTATAAAAAAATATATTTATTTGCCGACGACTGTAGCGGTCAAAAAAAAATTCAATAATCGCTTCTACCCTAATTAACTTTATAAATAATTCAAGAAATAATAATGAAATAAAATTACGTTTATCTGTTCCATGTCACGGACAAAGTGAAGGTGATTCGGTACACAGTGTCATTAACTATTCGCTTAAGAAAAGTGGTAACATTTTTGTCCCTAGTCAATTAGTTCCTATTTTCAAATTAGCAGGTAGAAACAAACCTTTCACCGTTACACCCCACAACTATTCAGATTTTTTGGATTTTAAGAAATTATCAATTGAGCTACGTCTTCTCTCCCTTCGAATTGACGACACATGGCTAAATGTAAACTGGATAGAGATGACGTAATTTTCAGTAGAAAAACACAGTCTTACTAAGTTTTCTTTTAAAACTAGTGATGGTGAAACGAATTATCGTTCAATATCCTTGAACCGACAAGTATCTAAAATAATATTGCATAACGAGATTTCTCGACTCAAATCCACTCCATCTAAAATTTCCCAGGCAAAATATGCTGACTTGATGTCTTTGACTACTGGCGATACATCGATGATAACATTACTCAAGGAGGCTGAGTTTTATAAGTCCTTCCATCACTAAATTCGTTATTTTGAAAATAATCACGAAATTTAATTTTAGAGTAAAAGAAACTGACGTGCGTGCATGAGAAATTGTATGACTGTGGAGGAAGCGAAAGAAGTATGTAAGGACAGATCTAATTGGCGTTCCGTTCTCTCTGCCTACCCCAATTGGGATACGGCGTGACGGAAAAGATAGAATTTAATTTAATTTATTAATATCTGATGATGAGGATGAGAACTCTCGAACACCATAATCTGTATACTAATTTATTTTCTAGTGATTTACTATCATTTTATTTTCCATAAAACTGCTGTTATTACATTGTAAACACTCTTGTTAATTAATATACTTTCTCATATTATAAAATCGTTTTGTTTTAACCTTTGACTCTTAAAATAGTTAAGTCCTATCTGAGCACAACTAAATATGGCCATGAAAAAAAAATCTCACAAAGAGTCCTATCTACTTTGACGGCGCATAAAAAAAAATCCAATATACTTATGGAAATTAATTTATCATAAAAATGATTCAAAGATACATAAAAATACAAATAAAATAATAAAATACATTTAGAGTCTTTCGTATTGCTGGGAGAGACGAAACTATGCACGCCAAAACACTAAAAATGCTCTCCTGAACAATTTACATTTCACCAGTTACGACAGTTAGTCAGATGAGGGACGATAATTGTAATTTATTTTATAACATTCCAAATTGACATACAAAAAATAAATAAAAGTATGTTACAATTTTTTACTACTTGGTATATTATAGTGACCTAGGTTTCGACAGGCGATGTCCTTTTCAAGAAACCTATGTCAATATAATAAACTAACTAGTAAAACTTTAAAACATATTTTTATTTTGTTATAAATAAATACACTAATTGCAGTTTTACTTGCACTTGCTGAAAGTGAATAAATTATACTAAAATGCTTTATATCTATGGAAATAATTTAATACAAACGATCGAATAATAAATTGAAGTAAAATAAACACAAGTGATCCAGTTTTGCCTTAGCAAATTTAATACAATCAATCATCCGTAATAACACAAATTTACTATCACAGTTGAGAATCCCCGCAAGAATTAGCACGTGTACTAGTATATTATTAGTAAGTCGATGAGATTTAGATAGATATGTACTTACTACATATACGCCTAAGTAAACAGTAAGTAAAACACTAACAATAATACAATGTAGTGTTGTTAATTATAATTAGAGATGGTAAACTGCTATGATTGCAGTTTGCTGATACCATTTTACACATATGCGGTTAATGAATACAGTTTAACTACTGTTAAAATCATCCGAGAATATCACGTAGAGGTTTACAGTGCAAAACAAGCATGTTAAATAATATCTAACTATGTAAAATTTCAGGTAATTTTCAACCTTTTTCTTTCCATAGCTTACTCTTATGAAATACTCCTCCATCTCTCTCAGGATGTTGTCCAATTCTGGTTCTTTAGGATTCACAATTCACAAAGTCGTCACTTTCCTGTAATGGTGATCTTCTGAAACTTTCCTTTCATCACACGAGTTTCTGGTTGCATGACATGTCTGTCACTATTTTGTTAATCAATGAAAATATAAACAAATGATGCATTTCGATAGCGCCAGAGAAAATGGACTATAAAGACGCGGTATAAAAATAATATTCTTAGAAAAACAGATTTTTTAAGAGCATTATACAATATAATTTACATGGTATACAATTGAAGAGTTGATATGAAATACAGTGGCGCATGTGTTTCGTCACTAGTGTTTTTAAATGCTCACAAAGTTACAACATCGAGCATACGATATCTTAATGAATTTTGCTATTACTGTCGTGTTATCTTAAATTCAGCGATGAGGTTTGCCACCCATCCTGAATATCTTGATTTTATATTGGCACGAAGAGGACAGCTTGAATGTTTCTTACATGCAGCTGGTCTGCTGGTTACCCCACTTGTGGGATATGCCGTGATGGTATAGTAGTAGTAGTAGTAGTAAATATCATGTGTACATATGAACATAATATGTATCCACATACATGATAGCATAATACTACGAGTTTTGAGAAATCTCTCTCGTGAATAACTTTAAAGGATTAAGAATCGATTTAAGGATACATTGTGATATTAGCTCCAACTGTTGAAGCTATCACCCGGCTCCGGCTTATTTGTCTTCTTATGGAAAATTATAATTTATGTAATCTTCCAGACACGTTCTACGGCATGAATATGAATGAAAATAGAAATTGTGTTTACACGTGTTTATGTTTTAATACATCAATATTTGTAAACTATTGCTTACATGTATTGAGCGAATGACATAAAAATACCAAGAATACGTCAATTAAATTTTTATTCTTAAACATACTTAAAAATACAATCCTATAATATATCCATAGTCGGCTGGTATGGCGCGGAGATAATGTTTCTGCCTTTGTGTTACCGAGGTCCCGGGATCGTTTCCAAGCTAGGGCAATTTGATAAATGACATATTAATTGTGTATTTGTGTCGGTGTACACGTAGTAAAATTCCATAATTATGTAATTTGAAACAAGTGTTTCTTTCTACTGTAGATTATTGATTCCGAGAGAGACGTCTTTCGACTTATCAGCACATAATAAGTCGAAAGACGTCTCTCTCGGAATCAATAATCTACAGTAGAAAGAAACACTTGTTTCAAATTACATAATTGATAAATGACCTTTTTCAAACGTATGTGTATAGTGCATTGCAGGTATATTTGTGTATCGTCGTGTTAGTACCCATAATACAAAATTGATTCCTACCTTAGTTTGGGACTAGCTCGATTTGTGTGAATTGTTTTTTCATGTTGTGTTATTTATGCCTGAACTATGAACTTATATGGTAAATATTATAGATTTACCAAGTCTGACGTGTAAAGGGTAGGTATAGCTCGTCAACACCTAAGTACATGCATTTAACTTAATAACTAAATCTTTACATAATAATATTGCACTCTTAATATATTCGTTACACTTTCAAGTTTAATAAAACTAATTTCCTACAGTGAGCGAAATATCCAATCAACCCTATTTATTGACTTGTAAATAAAATGGATGGAGATTTTTTACACGCGACCGATGCAAATTACTGAGATATCAAGTAGGTATGTACCTATGTGAAGTACGAGAGATTTTTACGGGAAATTTGAATCAGTTAGTTGTTAGTGGTTGGTCGACCGGACACTCGGGACGAGACATGGCCACAGCTTAATCTCTATTGCGGCAGTAGGTACATGGTGCCGTGCCAATGACGTCTAGAGACCGGAGTATGACGTCAGTACATTCAGTGAGGCAAACAAAATATTAGGTACATCCAGCAAAACGTAACCCGATCTACAATAGTAGGTACCTACTAGAGGCGATCCGAGAAAATACGATATGCTGCAGCCGCCCTCTTACCGACTGATTTTTTCCAAGTCAACGACTTTTATACGTCAAAATATCATAAAAATAGAACTGAAAGAACACTGAGATTTTATTTGTTTGTTTTGGTTTGATTATTATATTACGTGAAAACGAAATAAAGACGTATAGGTACTTACTATTCATCATACGTGACTCAAAGAGTATAAAGCAGTGTTTCTTAACCTTTCTAGCGAGTCGCACCCCTTTGAATCTGAAAATATATCTCCGCACCCCTTTGAAAAATATGTTTTAATTTTTTAGTCTAGAAAAATACATTTTTTGCGAAAGTTATTGTTTATTGAAAAACATTGTACATTTTATATAAATACAAACAGATAGGAGAACCAGCCGGCCCTCGAGGTATTAAGTGGTGATGCGCACTGGCATACATAATTTTTATGAGCTTCAATATTGGGTACACTATAGCAGATTTCAAATATTTTATTACAAGAAATTTAATATATGATATTTAATAATTTTTATGGTTAGGTAGGGGCTTCTCCCGCACCCCCAGGGGTGCGGGCACCACCGGTTAAGAACCACTGGACTATAAAGTATAAAACAATATTATCTCGTGTCTTACTGTACTTACAGCGCATTCCTAATTTTATATTTGCTCCTTATTACTTGATAAGTCTGAGGGAGTGTTCGCATATATTATAATTTATGCGTCTGCGATAAACTGTGATAGTTTATGAATGGATAAGCGCTGTACCGCGTGTGTGTACATAAAATGTACGCGGTGTTAATAGAGGGATGTTTACTGCTACGAAATATTTTCCAAGAAAACGCTCTGGTGTAAAGGTGCAATAAAGTTTTTGAAAAGCTACAAGACAAGCGAGAGACTAATATTTGTATGAGGGTATGAAACCTTTTCATGTTGTTGGTATAATAACGAGTCATAACACAAAACCGAATGACGTAGGCGGGAGACTAGTCGTGAAGTGTTTCAAGGTAGAGGAGAGGATAACGTAGTGTGATATATGGCGCACAAAGAGAAAACAAAAGGGATTTTCAAAGAATCCACTGCTGCTACGTAACGCAGAATGAGAATAAAAACGTGAAACAGCTTTGAACGAGTGTGAGGCACAACAATGGGAAATTGTATTTCATTTAGGAAATTATATTCAAGCTCTAATATTTTATCACACTGTCTTCGTGTTCCTATCCTACACGTTACATATTACCATAATATGTTTTATATAATAGTTATACTCTGTTACACACATCCTCGACATTTCATATTGTTATTTGCGGCTGTGAGCCACGTAATAGCAATTTTGTGTAAACACGGGAGTACAAATAACCACTAACTTCGAATTAATCAGTTTTCTCAGAAACCAACCCATAAGGTTATTTGTGAGTAAATGTTTTGTAATTACACACGCGCAATATAGTACCATGAGATAATATAACATATCGGGTATGTGTTGTATTAATAATTATTATACGAAGCTTAATTGAATATATAATACGAAATCGAAGTACGGCTAGTCTAAAAATACGAATCAATTAAATCCAGAGCCCGTAGACAATTTGTACTTGGCGATCGCCTACAAACGAATTTTCGTCAATAACTGCAACAATAACGCATAATTATACGGTACGTGTAGGTAGATTGTCGAAAAGTTCGCCAGTAGACGATCGCTAAGTACAAATTGTCTACGGACTGTTAATTACCCAGACTTACTTTAATAGAGATTATATTGAAACATACCATATCGAATGAATTGACATTAAATTTGCACACGTCGTTGCTATTGCCTAAAATAGAAAATGTGAAAAAAAAAACAAACAATAATGGGTAACGTTAAATGTTTTACATTTTAAGAGAGAACGGAATAATAAAACTACGGTGACATAATCGAGACTACAAAACTTGAAAGATATGAGTAATAGTATTAAAGGTTCGTTATGTACTTAACACGGGGTTTTCAATACATATTTACGAACGTGACTAAAATACTGTCAATGTAGAAAAAACACGAATAATTCAAACAACGGTTTGTTAACATTCAACCGTGACAACGTACCTCGTCACCATGCCGTGCAATATAATTGTAATAAGCAAATATAGTGATAGCAATATTGTAAAGATAAAATATATGTAACAACAATATCTCATGTCGAATTCTCAGCAACAGAATGTTATCTATATACTGTAATGCAAATTAGTGTTAATGGCCATACACTAATTCATAGCATTATAAAGAATCGAATACTTCAACTATTTATGTAACATAACATATTGTATCCATCGTATATTACGCAGCTGAAGGCAACAAAACGTTCAATGTACGAAAAACACATGAACTTGTTTACATTCGATTGTTTGAAATGTTGCGAAACAAAACAAACACAAGTCCCGAAACATTCGAACACAGTAAATAGCAGAAAAGCGACAAAATAAAGTAATAATGGTGGACAGTAGATTTCCGTATGAAATGAAATTCAATACTAAGTAAATAGCAATTTAACATTCCTTGGTGAAGTAAAAATATGTAATTCTAAAAAAAATATGATGATATTAGCATAAACTAAAGAAAATATACGGACTAGTGTGTGTCGAATGTTGTTCTGAAGTGTTTGTGTAAAATGTGTAAAACTTGAACGGTAGGTAATACTTCTCGCAATAAGCCGTAAATAAAAATGCAATCGCTCAATCCGCTGTCTACAAAGTATCAGAATATTTTCATGGTTAGGTACGCAATTAATCACTGATTTATTCAACAAATAACAAATAATAATATTATATCATTAACAACAAATGATCGATTGAAAGCTTCAACGAATACTTCAAGGTGTATGATAATTTAAAATGAATAATATACACAATACATATTATATGTACCTAACGTATTGCTACAAAGTTTAATTAAAAACAAAACAGGAGTAGGTACTGGTCACGATGCTATGAAGATCAAATCTCACTGCGGGGAGTCATTTCAATAAAATTGATCTGTTTTAAGTATCAATCAATTATATTATATCGATATTACCTGATATGAGCCTATTAATCTTACGAACAAAGTCCTGAGAGGTGACTGCGTGACTCGCAGTCTTAAGACTTAAGGAGGATTAAAATGTTTATAATATAATAACGAAACTATTCTTGCAACATTAACACAATGCATACATTTTAATAAGCGTTGGATTGGTAATAAGGATACGCCAAATTGATTGACTCAGTATGTCTAATGTTACATCTAGTTTTTTTACTAATAAAAATAAATCACCTTGACTAATGATAATTCGAAATCGAACAAATGGACTGGCACACTATAACAGTTTTTGTTATAATATTTTTATTGTTTTATCGGAGTCCTTGAATAGAAATTGATACAATGTTTTACTGAGATAATATAATTAAAATAGTGCAAACATAAAAAAAACAACGGCTCACTAATAATCTAATTTCAATTACGGAATCTGGTGAGATATTGTGAATTTAACAAAGAGTAGGGTAGATACTACATAGATTCAAATTGAACCGATTTAAATATTCAATATACGCGTGAATGTCTAACCGTTGTATTAAGTAGGTATGTGTTACATTC
This sequence comes from Athripsodes cinereus, assembly GCA_947579605.1. Taxonomy (NCBI): domain Eukaryota; kingdom Metazoa; phylum Arthropoda; class Insecta; order Trichoptera; family Leptoceridae; genus Athripsodes; species Athripsodes cinereus. The sequence goes on along the minus strand of OX388317.1, from coordinate 8,224,776 downwards.
CACTTATTAACATCTTGTAAAGTCGATTGTCTGAAAATGGAATTTTCAATTTACTCCAAACCACATCCCATTTTAATGATCACCTTACTGTTTGATATGAGAACGATAAAAAATAAATTCTTCCGCTCCTACAATACAAAAAAGTAGGTATTATTCAACCGATAAACCGCACATTCTATAAATAACCAAAACGTTCTCAAAACTTTATCTATGGACTCTTTGTAATACAATATTGTGACAATAAATGCGATGCTAGGATGAGAAAAAAATATGTAGATCTAATTGATATGTACCAACTTATAATACTCTTGTTGAATCATATTATAATTATATCACCGCTTTATATACAGGAAGGTATTAGTGGTACTACAAACGTCAAGGTAAAGCGACGCCTCGAGGTACAATAGATCCTGTGAAGTAACATTATCGATACAAATATTATTACATGCTTCATACTATAATGTTTCATACGTATAGGAATTGAGATAAGTACGTTAACATCCTGGACAAACAATGTATCCACTAGTTATGCGGTACAATATTTTAAAGTAAATATTTCACGTAAAATAAGTAGAGGTGTGCAAAGGACCTCACAGCGTGACACCGGGGAAACTAAAGTAGTAAGGATTATAGTAAAAACTACTAGTAAAATGCTTAAAAGCTGTCATGTTCCGATATGCAAAGCAATACAAGTTTTAGACAAAAGTGCGAACATCACACAAACAACAATAACAAACAGCGAGGCATGATAATAATAATATATTATTATCACTTATAATACGTGGACATGGATGGGAGAATAATATTTAATATGTGTGGGTGTATTTGGGATTGTGCCATAGAGAGCGTCACTTATTTTTTTATTATTATAGCAGACATTTGCATAATTCAGTTAGGGACTGCGGAGTTGTTGTAACTTGGTTGTAAGTGCTACGCAAATTAGAATATACACGCTGGTATTCTAGTAATTCTCAAAAGAATAGATGCAAAAAAGCGAATTCAAATTTCTTGAAAGGGACTAAATAGTATAAAGTCTACTTAAACTACGAACAAAATAATAAATATATTAAAAACAACCATTCTCCGAGTACAAGTAGGAGCTGTTTCTACTGGCACAGGGCAGAGAGGCCTACGCTAGAGTGATGTTGGGGAGACCCAACGTGATATTGAAAAAATAAATCGTATAATATTCATAAATCTGGATCAAATTAAAAAAGCCACTGCCCGTCGATTTTAAATCAGATAGTTATTTTTCTTTTGAATAGTGGTCGACTATTTGGAAAATTTGACTTATTTTTTTTTATTATTTGTGATGGTTTTTTCATGGTACCACGAATTCGGCAAAAAATAGTTTTATAATAAAGCAGAATACAAAATAACAACTATATTCGGCACATCCATCATAAAGATAGAAGTGTCCGTAGCAAAAGCAAACAGCCATGTTAAGATTTATTTTTCGGCTGGCGACGAGGTTAGTTTGTCGTCATAGCATGTATAGCATAAAATTCAAAGTCAATTTACTAGACAGAGATATATCAAAAGAGAACAAAAAGGAAACCGAAAATCCCATCAATGTTATACAAGACTACTTTTACATTAGCTACATATTTAATTTTCGGAAATATATGAAATACCTACTTTGCTTCAATAATAATGGGCACATCTGCGACGAACGTAGAAAACGATTTTATGTTTTCATACTATCTGAATCTACAAAAAGCCAAACATGTGTTTTTGTAGAAATAAATCAAACAAGAATAACAAATTGATAAAAACTTTTCGAGACGAAATTTCTACCAGCCTTAGAAGAATATGTCTTGTCACACAAAATATGAACAATAAAGTGAAATACTTTCAGGATAAAGTTTAAATGAATAACTATTTTTATATTGTAAAAACAATACAAAAAGACAGTAATTTTCGGATAATATAGTTTCACTTCCTTAACTTTTCAATATCATCGGTTCAAAGATGATTAATACTGTATGTGATCCAGTTTACATATCGTAGCTCCTAGAAACCCATTTCTAATAATGGACTTCTATTTAGACATTCCATCATAATATTGAAATGACATTGCTGACTGGTGTAATAGACAACTACTGTTTGACGTGAATGATTGAGGCCATTGAGGATTATGGCAAAAGGCAGCGTTGTTCGAAAGAGCTTGTTTCATAACTTAAGTTATCTACGTAATAAAATTTTTTTTTTTTTTTTTTAAAAAAGATATATCTGGGTTTTGTTATAAACCCAAATACAACCTTATACACCTTTCACACTAAGCTAAAAGCTTGTGCCGTGAAAGGGAAGTTTGCCGGCACCTGGGATCGAACCACGGACCCCTTGTTCTGAAGGCCGAGACTCTACCCCCAGGCTACCGACGAACCTGTAGATTTACGTAGGAAGAAAGATAATAATAACAGTAGTAAGGAGTCAATACAATATCAGATAATATATTGATTTTATATGCGCTAGGACTATCGAGAATTATTGAGTTGAGTAGTAAAGTACGGGTAGTAGTGGCAGTTGAAACTGTCATGTCACGTCCGGTCAACAAGGAGATAGGCGCAACGTAGCCAACAGTCTTGTGTTGTTTGGATAGAAATTGAGACTGCATAGCGTAGCATGTAGTGCAGTGATATTATGATATAAAGAACTAATAACAATATACAACGTCTTGTTAGGTGCTTGTACGCATGCTAGATGTATGACATATTTATTGATTAGGGAGCACCTTCAACAAATCAACAACAATCACAACAATACATGAGAACAGCTACCTGCAGTAGGCAAACTTAACTACCGTCCGCGGTAAACCGATATCAATGTTGTAACTTACGTACTCTTCTACTACTCGATTCAAGATAATCATGATATAAGGGCCACTAACGAAACACAGGAATATTCATAACATAATAGTAATCCCAATACAATGAACATTACACAATAAATGTTCGTAGACAGAAACCCACGACTGTATCAGATCAAAACAACAATGTTCGACTATTTAAATAGAATTGAATAATTGGATGATACAAAAAATATCCTGTATATTTTGCAAATGCCTACTATCAAAACCAATGAGGCGTTCAATAGAATGTTATTTTATGGAAATTACAAGAAAATGTCTTTTGGCAAGTAATAAAAAATAACATAATACTTGAAAATGAGCCAAGTAATGAAGGAAAAAAATAAAGAAAATTAATTAGGTGTACTACAAATGTCATTAAAGAAAGATAAATAGAGAATGCAGAGAAATACCTACTAATAGAGATGAATACTGATGAAAAATGTTCACCATTTTCTGAATTACTTTCATGATGGATGTAAAATGTATAAATATTTTGAATTAATTATCATATTACATCAACTTTGGTTCAAAACTCATTTACATAATTATGATTCCTTATTACCTTACGTCGTCTGATAAGTCTTAATTTCAATATTCACGAGAGGAGACAAAAAAAAAACACGGGTGCAGAAAAAAAATTAATGGCATCGATTTTATAGGATTATTATTACGACATGCAGGGGAATGAACTGGTTAGTTTATCTTTTCGATTGAATATAGCGCATTATACTAATATATTATTAAATAATAGTCTCATTTCCATGCCTCCACATTTTTTTATTCCGGTCTAGGCAGACATACGGGCAATAGTAGTCTCTCTCTCTCTTTTTTTGGCATTGCACCCAATATATGAGTGATGCTGCCGAGGGCAATAGTAGTCACACACAATATATAATATTCATAAGACTGGTGGTAAATAACGATCTTGAAATCTAAGAAAACATAATGATGAGGCAACGTGGGTGGATCACGATATAGTATAATACAAAGTATGCGTCGTCTTCACTGAGGGTAATACTTTGTAGGTATTATTATTATTGTTCAGCTGTGCCTACATTATTAGATACTTTACTACTACTAGCCTAAAATATCCTAAGGACCTTCGCGAGACTCAAAAGCTTATCATCTGTCACAACAGACAGACTGAGAAACACTTGACATTTTTATATTTAAACACTGTTACACTCGAGTTCCTACCTGTTTTGTTTTCGGAGGATTCGTAATTATTTTCTTCTTCTGCTCCTTTGATTCGTAGAAGTTTAATTTTTTTTGCAATTTTTTTCCGGTTCTTTGTAAAATAAATAAGTGAGAACGTTTTCGATGAAAAATGTCGTGATGGGATTTATTATTATTAGATACTATGCAAAAAATAGATTATTTAACAAGTTATTTAGGGCACAAATAAATTTAGCAAAGTACAAACATAATAGTATGTATATATGAAGATATCATGATATAACCATTTGCGTTAAGACATTGTTAGCAATCCAAAAATGACAAATTTGATATCTCACAAAGGATATTTTGTGCACTCTATATGAAATACATCACACACGTTGAGGTATTCAGACTAAGTAATAGCGCAGTATCTATTTATATCGAAAAGAAGAAGGTGTGGATATCAATTCAAATCCGAATTACACAATATCGATCGAGTTTTTATGAAAATAGAAAAAAAAATACGACACCAGACAGGTTTTTATTGGTTTGCTATGAAATTTCAAGAAATGCGAGACGCTGTTTTTGTCTGCACGATATATTCGTAAATAATTGAAAACGTCTGAAGGAAATCCAAGCTATAAATAGTAGCAGGTAGTGAACCGAATATTACTTCCGTTCGGAATTTTATAGACATGTACTCGGGGACAAAATGCTCAAAAGCACACAGATTTTAAAAAAAAGTCTGGAGGATTTTCAGAATACATACTTTACTACCATGATATATCCCACAACTGAATTAGCCATGAGATTTGAACTAATAAAGATGCAAATTTTCCTTTCCAGGACAATAAAAAATAAGACATTCAAGATGGCTGGCATACCCGATCGCTTAACTGAAGACAAATGCCTGCCTTTAACATGTTACTCGATAACTTACAGAGAAGAGTGGGCGACCTATTATATATCAGGTATCTTCCAAGTACATGATTGTAGATGATGTTACTTTGTACTACGTTGGGGCTCATGTTGTGGCTATACATATTTACCTAATATTCGGTACATAATGTAATAATACGTTGATGACTGAATAATAATGATATTACGTATTAGTATTCATACTATTAATAATAATAATACAATAATATTCTCATAAAAGGGTATATGCGACATTTATGTGTCGTTACACTCGGCTCAAGAAAAACATACTCAAACAGTATCATCATACGAAGACATCGCCTATTGACAATAAAACCTATAAACATATTCGTATTATAAGCTCATATATGTATATTGTATGGCGTGCAAACAATCGATGCAAATTGAATAGTAATAAAAAATATGGAATATTCCGTTCGTATTTGTTTTCAACGTAAAATAAGATGGTACTGGTACTGAAACTCATTTATAAAGTTTATAAAACCAACAAGATGTATTTTTCTTTTTACTTGTAAAACCAATAGCAAGTCGTTAGAATTAGTTACAGGCAAAGGAATGAAGACAGCTTATTTCAATAATATAAAAATGGGAGTTAAACGGAGCCATTACAAAGTTGTGAGTGTTTAAAAGTGCGATATAAAATTAGCAAATCAATTTGAAATTCAATAAAAATATGTATATATCGGATAAAAAATAATTCGGGGAGAAATCTTTCATTTAACTGCATTAAAAAAAATCAGGTATAAAATAAAGAACAAGTAGGAGGGTAGTAAGCAAGAGCGTAGGCGTTCTAGACGCGGGATGGAAGGACGGCACATATTTTCGTAGGCGGTCCCGTATTGGAAAGGGTGGCTCCAGCTGGGAGGCAATGATCCAATAATATTGGCCGCGAGAATAAAGCAATAAAATATACACTATGAAAATATTACTAGTATAAATTCAGTTGTTAAACTGATTGCGGCAAATGCTGAAAAAAGTTGATTAATTCAGAGACGAAGTTTGTGGATATGCATGCATAGAATAAATCTGCCGCCAATAATTGATCAACAATCGGAAGTACAGCCTATTGTACATTCCAAGTCGAATGTACCTAACACGGAGAATGAGCCTGACTCGTATGCGCGTCGTGTTGGTGCACCTGATGGACCTGTTGCTGCTGCAGTCTTCAGATCTGACAGACCCAATAATTTAATAAATAACCGAGTGACCACAGGAGACAGACCTGCCAGATTGCGTCAACCTCGAATAATAATTCGTGGAGTTGGAGGTCCAGACGAAGAATTAATCGCAGCAAGTAGAGAAAGGCATATCCATGCCTTTTATTTTAAGGCAGGTACAACTGAGGAACAAGTTCATAATTATATGCTGAGAAAGCTTCCTGAATGTACATCTATCAAAATTGAGAAGGTCATTACGAAAAGTGAGAACTACGCATCGTTTAAAGTTTCAGTTCCTGAAGGTTATTATGAGCACTGGATGAAGCCTGACATGTGGCCTCCGAATATAGCTATAAACCAGTGGTACTTTCGGAGGTCCAGAGGTCAACGGTCAGAACCAAAGGAAACCAACGCCATATAGAATTGATATCTTATATGCTAACGTGAGAGGACTTAATTCTAAGACAGCACTTTTTTCTAACAATGTTCTTGCTCAAAATATGGATTTAATTTTGCTTACTGAAACTTGGTTGAGCTCTTCTGTAAATGATGCCGAACTTTTCGACTCACGATATGTTGTTTTCCGCAAAGATAGAGAATCTCGTGGTGGAGGTGTAGCTTTAGCTGTTAGAACTACAAATTTATGTTATGCAAAGCGTTTAACGTTTATGGAATCTTCAGGAGAAGATTTATGGGTGAAAGTAGTTTTGAAGCGTTACTCTTTATTAATTTGTGTGGTTTACTTTCCACCACGATCCTCGGAAGATGCTTACAGTATATTTTATGATAAAATTGAAAATCATGCCAATGTTTTAGGGGAAAAAGATGTATTAATTGTAGGTGACTTCAATTTTCATTCATCTCGCTCTTCTAAGAGTGAAAATTCATATTTTGTAAATAGATTTAAGCTCAATCAATATAATTTTATTTTAAATGATAAACAACGTATGTTGGACATGGTTTACTCTAATGCTCAACCTTCTCGGATTTCTGTCAACAGGCATGACGTGCCTTTAGTGCCTGAGGACCCAGCACACCCTACTTTGATTATTAATTTATGCTTAAATAATTGTCATAACGCAATCCTGAATGATGAAATATCTGCCGATGTTGATAGAAGTCCGAGGTGGAATTTTAATTATAAATGTATGCATTTGTTTAATAACTTTTTGGCTGATGCTTGTTGGTCGGATGTTTTCTCTGCTAAAGATGTAAATACTGCACTTGATCTTTTATATGCAAAATTGTACGATATTTTTGATAATTGTTTTAAAGTAAATAATCAAACTAATCGCGGAAAATATCCAATTTGGTTCAACGGTGCTCTGAAAAGAACGATTGAACGGAAGCATTTAATGCATAAATTATGGAAATCCAATGGCTCACCACAAGCTTATGACAAGTTTAAGGAGCTTCGTTCATTGGTAAAAAAGATGATTAATGATGCTCATAATAAGTTCGTTGATGAAGCAGAAAAAAATATTGCTAATGAACCCAAAAAATTTTGGAATTTCATAAAGAGTAAATCAAAAAGTGATTTTGAACCTTTGAGTTATACACTGAATGATGTTTCTTTTATGGGGGGAGAGAATATAGCGGGTGCCTTCGCGAGTTTCTTCTCTTCTGTGTATCGTGACGATGTTCCAGTTTTAAATGTAGATGACGCGTCATCGTCCTCAGTAGCAAATCAGCACTTAAATATAACAAGTTTTACTCTGTCTGATGTAACTGATGCATTCTCTAGGTTAAAGCCTAAATATGCGGCTGGCCCTGACGAGATACCTCCATTTGTGATCAAGGGTGGTCAATTTTATTTGTGCGAAGTGCTACTATTTATTTTTAATTTATCAATCAGTAGTGGTATATTCCCTGAAAAGTGGAAAACCACAAGAGTTAAACCCATTTATAAAAAAGGTGATAGATCTAACATTGAAAATTATAGACCTGTGGCAATTCTTTCGGCTCCAGCAAAATTATTTGAAATAATGTTACATAAAATAATTTATTTTAATTGTAATTCTTATTTGGTCGACGAACAGCATGGTTTCCGTAAGGGTAAATCGACGACAACTAATCAGTTATGCTTTGTTAGTTATATCAGCCAGAGCTTGGATGATTCACAGCAAATAGATGTCATTTATACGGATTTTGAAAAAGCCTTTGACAGGGTGGATCACGATGTACTGTTGATGAAATTGGGCACATTTGGTTTTTCAGGTGGATTATTGAAGTGGTTTGCGTCTTATTTTCAGAATCGTAAACAATTTGTGTCATATAATAGAAGTAGATCTTCGGAGTATTTTGCGAAATCTGGTGTACCTCAGGGGTCAAATCTGGGACCACTGTTATTTACACTTTTTATAAATGACATTGGCCAGTTTATTGAGCATTCTAAATATTTAATGTTTGCCGATGACCTGAAACTATTCAGATGCATTGCTGATGTTGATGATGCACATTTGCTGCAGAAGGATGTTGATTCGATAATGCAGTGATCAAATACAAATAAACTGGGTTTTAGTATTAAAAAGTGCAACGCAATGTCGTATACGAGAAATCACAACAAGGTTATTTTCAATTATCATATGGCTGGTAGTATACTACTCAGAATACAGGATACAAAAGACCTTGGGGTAACATATACTACAGATTTGAATTTTTCTGTACATATCAACAATATAACTGAGAAAGCATTTAGAACATTAGGATTTGTGTTGCGAAATTCGAAGTACTTTCAAAATGAATCTACTTTGAGAACATTGTACGATTCCATGGTTAGGAGTATTCTCGAGTCGAATTCAATTGTGTGGAATCCGCATGAAAGCAGATATACTCTAATGCTTGAAAAGGTTCAAAAGAAATTTTTAAGACATCTGTATTATCGAACGTATGGATGTTACCCATTTCTGTATCCTTCATTGTTTGTCGCTGGATGTTTGAGTTATGATACACTTGAGAGGAGAAGAACATTTTTCTTACTAAAACATTTTTTTAAATTGTTGAATGGAATAATTCATAATCCAATGATTTTGACAGAGCTGTCATTTTACGTACCACACTCCTACAATAGATCGCGGGGGCATTTGTAGTTCTATCCTACCCATGGAAGAACGAATTTGGCGATGAATTCTCCGGCCAACAGAGCAATGGTATTTTTTAATTTGTTGGCTCAGAACTGTGACATATTTTTTCTGTCCTACAGAGAGTTCGTTGCCTTAATTGAGGCAACGAACATTCTGTGGTGATCTTTTGTTTGCTTGTTTGTTTTTGTTTTAAATATTGTGTTGCTATGTATAAATTGTATCTCTTTGCACATCGCATTGGCCTAAAGCTGTAATGATGTGCAAAGGAAATTTAAAGAGAATAATAATAATAATAATAATATACATATTTTTTTAAATGCTCGAATAGAACACTAATAAATTGATGGAATTAGAGCAAGGAGTTTTCAACATGTTCATTTTATTTAAAATCAAAAAGCAGTATACTACATGTGATGACGAAATTAATAAACATTCAGAATTTCATAAAAATGTAATACGAACTTCTAAAATTAAATACAAATTAAGTACACAGAATAAAATAATATTCACAAAAATTGTACGTCCTTGTCACGTAGTAAGGTCACAGTGATAATAATTTAGGTAAGTATGCACATAGGTAGGTACTTTTAGAGACGAAATTATTTCTTTTATGAAAAATTTATAAAGTACCAGAAAAGTCCACAAGACGGTCTCTCAATAAATTATAATGGAATCATTTTACCTCTGACCTTCAAGGATATCTCCTTCGTAGTACGAGTCCACGGGCAAATATTTGAGTTCGTTTGTTAAAATGTATGTTCAATGACTGTTTCAACTTGGTAAGTAACGGGAAAACCAACTTTGTGCGCATTTCTGGATAATAAATTTTCATAAGTTAACAGATGTCCTGGCTGCGAAACATAAGGGAGTGGACCGGCATCCGAAGTGTGGAAGAGCTGTTCCGAGCAGCGCAGGACAGGGACAAGTTCGCCGAGGTGATCGCCAACGTTGGGGGGACCCGACAAGGCACTTGAAGAAGAAGAAGATAAGTTAACAAAGACATTATCAATAACGCGAAAGCATTTTATAAAACTGTCATTTAAAATATAGGTAATATTATTTGTACTCTACGTTTCGCGTATCTAATTGCGGTTTTTAAGAAAAATCTAAAACTAATATCACAGTTAAGCTTTCAAGAAGAGTTAAAAGATAGCAATCTTATAAATACCTACATATTCAACATTATTTTTTATTTATATTTTGCATTACTTATTAATTATTATTATAGGTATATGATATTGCAGTCATTTTTTTCTATTTTGATTATTTGAAGTTTATAATTAATTTCATATCACATGTCTATTATGAAAATATATAATTTAAGGGCCTTATATACAAAAATATTTGTATCAGCGAGCTGTCATAGTAATCGACATTTATTTTGCATTTATAGTGTAGATATCAACAGCTGTAGTATGCCTGTTTATGGTACCTACATATCTACTGTATTATTTCTCAATTTTACGATTATTTCATGTGCGAAGCCGGGTTTAAGGCTTCCCATTTAATAATATTGTACAAGGACCGCTGTAGTAGCTTACATAAAAGGATAAAAGTTGAAGAAGATGACGAGTATAATATTGATGTACATAAGTAAATATGGACAGATGTATTAAGATTATTAAGATGATTAAAATATAATAATAAGAATATATGTATTGAGTTAATATTACTAATGCCCTAGGTAGTTATACAATCAGATAATGCCGATAATTCAATATTATTAAAGATAATAATAAGCAAAATGTCCAACTCCAATAAACGTGTAACTTAACATTTTTTTTTACACGTGTAGACAATTCACACAGACCGAGCTAGTCCCAAACTAAGATATGAATCTTGTATTATGGGTACTAACACGGCGATACACATATACAATGCACTAAACACATATGGATGGTGTTATGCAAAAATGTGTTAACCCACCAAATTAAAAAAAATGAGTTAGTGTCAGAATCCTAGCCCAAAAGTGATATTCTTGTATTGAAAAAATAGTGTAAGCAGCTTAAACTTAAACAAACTCTGTAATACCTCCATGTGTTAACCAAAAACCATGAAATTGGACTAAAAATAATGTAATATTGCTTTAAGATGCTTGAAGTATTGTTGCAAATTGAGATCAATATGTGGCTAATATGACAACAATATTGCAAAAATATGTTAACCCGCGTGACACATTATGGCAATATTATGATTTTTTTTTTGTAATATTATGATGACGCTTCTTTAGAAGTTATAACATTTGATATGCAAAAGACACTTTCATTGCCAAAATTACCGACAAATATAGTTTACTACAAACGGCAACTTAATTTTTATAATTTGGGGATTCATGTCGGAAGTACATCCCAAGGTATTTTTAACGTCTGGCTAGAACATGAAGCTGGGCGTGGAACGCAAGAAATTAGTTCATGCCTAAGAAAATACATCAATCACCATATTATCACTCAGAGGAAATTAATTTTGTGGTCAGATTCCTGCGGTGGACAGAACCGTAGCATTAAAACAGTTTTAATGCTCATGCATACACTTCAAAATCATCCAACTTTAGGATAAATAACTTTAAGATTTTTGCAAAGCGGTCACAGTTACTTGCCAAATGACTCTGAATTTGGTGATATGGAAAAGCTCCTGAAAAATGTTGAACGAGTATACACTGATCAAGAATATATTAATATTATGAGAAATTGCAGAAGAAAGAATAAATTCATTGTGAATAGGATAAAATCTGAAGACATATTTTCTGTGGAACCTTTACAAAAAATTATTACAAATCGAAAACTAGACATTAGAGGAAAGTCACCAAATATGGAATACCATTTTGTTTTTGGGATATAAAAAAAAAACTTCATATAAATTAAATCAGTTTAATGTTTTTACTAATCAGTCATACATTTATATGTAGTAATTAACAGCCTTTAATCAAATATATTAGTTATCAAATTAAAATCTAACACAAAAAACAATCTCACAAATTAGTAACCAAATATGGAATAGGTACCCATATATAGAATACAAGCATAAATCAACATAACAATAACAAAAATGGACATTAATATCTTTGAGATCAATTAAATGAATATAACATATTGTGATCAATGAAATAAGTTACATAATTACTTGCAAAAGTCACAGATCCAAGTATCAAACTCTGGACCAGCACAATCATAATGTGCCCAGAGCCCACACATCAAGCATTTAATCCAGCTTTCTCCACTTTTATCCATGGAAAAAAGTCTTGAACAGAACATACATTCTGCATCAGCAGAGTCAGGAGGTACTTGGTCCATCAACTCATCATGTTCACTACCTTCATCAAACTGGATAACGTCTAGTTCCTCAGAGTCTTCTTCTTCACTATCATCCTTATTTTTCTTCGTTTGTTTGTTTCTCTTCGCAGTTTTCTTCTTATTCTTTGTCTTGACTAGTTTACTTTCTTTTTCTTGTCTCTTCATATTTTTATTTTCTAAATCATTTTTGTAGGGAGAAGATGTTATGACTGCTGCTACAGCAGCTTTTCTTCCTCTGCTAGATACTTTTCTTCGTTTCTCTGGCACTGGACTTATGGCATGCGGAGACACCAGACCCAAACTGCTGCGATTAAGCCCAGAAGTCGAAGGTGCAGGTTCAGGTTGTAAATTAGCAGTTGTTTGTGGTGCACGTATTTCTACCAGAACTTGACCAGTTTCAGATCTTGATTCCAGCGGAGGGATATTGGTTGTACAACCATCTATTACAGCATTTTGTTGCGCAGCAATAAAGTCCACATCACTGAAGACATTTTTATTTAAAGGCCACAATCCAGTGACTTTGAACCCGTTGGCTGCAATTTCGCCTGTTTGTACTTTCAAATAGGATTTGCCAAACAGCTCCACAATATCATATGGACTTAGAGGTCTGTTGTTGTCTCTAATCCACATGCGTATTTCCTCACTATAGTATGTTTTTAAAGGCCCCATGAAAGTCTTATCTAACGGCTGCAATTTATGAGTCGTATGAGGAGGTAACGAAACTATGTCCACGTTATTTTCCCTAGCAATATCTATTATATCGATATTGTGAGTATGACTATAGTGTCCATCTAGTATCAGTAAAACCCTCGATTCAGGAGTCGGGTTGGTGTGTTGAATAAAGTGCTTGAACCAGTCTGTAAAGATGTTCATTTGTATCCACCCTGATGGATGCGCAACTCCGACTGATCCTGGAGGACAGCCTCTCATTAGCTGAGCACTCATATTTTTTCTGGGAAAAATAATGAATGGTGGCACAAAATGACCAGTAGCATTCATGCAAACAACTATTGTCATCAGAGATCCTCTTTCTGCTGAAGTCAGTGCAGCTACCTGGCGTTTACCTTTGTGGCCGATTATTTGTGGTATCTTACTTTGTACTATTGTGAGGCCTGATTCATCCACGTTGTAAATACGATTTGGTGGATAGTTATTTTTAGTGTAAAGCTCTTCAAGGAGGTTGAAAAAGGCTTCCACTTTTTCTTTATCAAATCCAAATGCTCTGGCAAATGATGTACCAGTTGGTCTTCTTATCGAAAGTTTATCTTTATGACGATTTAAAAATAACTTCAACCACTTTTTTCCAGCCATACCAGATTCACCGAAGGGATTCTGCAAATTGTTTCGCTTTGCTAGCATGAACGCCATACGGCGAAGATCAGTTCTTGTTAAACCGTGAAACTTGCTCTCCATTATTAGTATGTATTCTACAAGCTGACGTTCAAGTTCGGAGCCCAAGATAGTTTTTCGTCCTAATGTAGTAGCTGCTGCCACTTCTGGAGACTGTTCATCTTTTTGGCAGAGACGAAATAAAGTTGTCCTAGGCACTTGAAAATGCTGTGCCGCTTTCAAATACCCCATTTTCTTTGCCCGGACGATTTTTATAGCTTGTGCCATTTTTTCTTCATCCCAGGTTTTTCGTTTGGTTGATTGCGAATCGGACATTCTAAAAACAAACATTACATATATTTTTAAAGAAATAATAGCAAGTATCTATCATATGAAAAATTAAGACCTAATTATGGAATATTCCATAATTAGATACCGACGACTGTCCATATTTGGATTTTTATACTAGTTCATACTCTTCTAAATATTTTTTCAAGTCACAATATTTTAATGACAAAAGATCACAAAATGGTGAAATAAACATAATACCGATATACTAAATAGTATAAAACTTATGTATACAAACATAACAGCTGGTAATACTCATTTATTACTTACCTTTAAAATTTTCTACACGACAACAAAACAAAACACGCCTGCCACACATGAAGCGTTCGCGCAACTGACTCGATGGTGTGAGTGCGATAGTTAGTAGACCGAATGAAACAGAAGATGGTCGAGTGTTGCGTTTCATACTTATAGTCTTAGAGAAATGAAGGTATTCCATATTAGGATACTATTTCATATTTGGTGACTTTCCTCTAATAAACAAAAGGTTTCTTGGTTAAAAACTCACGAAATTAAATGAGAAAGGATAACCCTAATGTCTTGTATTGAAGACAAATCTAGATGATAATGGGCAAACTGTTGATCTTAAGAAATTAAGAAGAGGAAGAAACAAGGATTTTAAAGATGTAGAATTCTCTTTATTGTGGCCAGAAGGAAAGCCTTTGTCAGTAGAAAAACTTAAAGATCTCAAGGAAATTTTAGAGCTCGTACCCAAAGATGTAAACAGTTTTTATAATTTTCTAGACTCTGTTTGTACTGAAAACTTTATTGACGATATAGATGGATTCGGAAACATTGTATTAGATCTTGAGGATGATGTTGAACATCAAAATATTCCTATTTGATTTTTTTTCACTGAAAATATAACATCACAATAAAATATTTACAATTATTAATTTTACATTCATACCAATAGTAAAACCATAATGCTTTACTATATTTTTTATATTTTATGAGAAGTAATTACACTTGACACATTTTTGCTTTTTAGTTATTGCATAAGAAATAGTTTTTAAAGTGTTCTGTAAAAATGTGTTATCCCACTTTTTCATTAAATTTTTGTATTAATAAATAATAAATATGAAAATTTTACAACATTGTTTCATTACTATAACTATTTTTTACATATTAAACAAAACAGCAAAGCTAAATATTTAACCACAATTTTATAACACGCGTCGGAATATGTCTGATTTTTAACGTCAATTATCTCAGTTTGTAGTTAGTGTGGCTTAACGCATTTTTGCATAACACCAGCCATATACATGTAACACCCAGACCCAGAACAATCTGAAAAAGGTCATTCTTCATTTTGCCCTGGCCGGGAATCGAACCCGGGACCTCGCGACTCAAAGGCAAGTGCGTTAGCCTCCGCGCCACACCGGTCGCCATTATTATTATCTGTTAACAGAATAAAGAGTTGAAAATAATCTATACAATAAAATAGTTTAACACATCGGAGGAATTTGTTTCAACCTTTCATTACAACTGAAAGTATTATATTTATACCTAACCTCGTGATTTTTTTATTTCCACATAGATTAAGTAATTTTTTTTAAATATATCGACTGTGCTCAGGACAAAGGCATCAAACCACAATTTTGACAAAAGTCATTTTATGTTTTAAAGTCAATCATTTGTGTCTTTTACACATTCTGGCAAAAGCATTCAATTCCCAAATGTCTAGTTTTTATAAAAATGCAAAATATTTTTTTTTAGCTAGGGCTTAATTGCAAATATCCAATAGGACAAAGGACTCAAACAGCATGAGTTTCATTATTAACACCAAAAAAATTCATTCAGACATAATTTTACGGCGAGGTAAAAGGCATCAAACCACATAACCCCAAACATGCGACATACATATTTCTTTAACATGTTGCTAAAGTTTGTCAGGACAAAGGATTTAATCCACATTTTTATTAATTTTTTGCATATAACTTGGTAATTTCTGAATATTTTCTCTTAAATTTTTATGACATAATAAAAAAACTACATTACAAAAAGTTGGTAAAATAATAATTGCAATAATTTGAAATTTTCTTTATCCTACAGTTTTTTGCTTCTCCTATAAAATTTGACCAATGTGGTTTGAATCCTTTGTCCTGAGCACAGTCGATATATTTATCCTACCTACTTCAGACTTTCTTGTTCACTGTTGCATTAAGAACTCTAGATCATTTCAAATCAAGTCTTCTAGTACACATGTTTGACGGGATCGATTTTCGTGAAAAAATATATTTAATCCAAGATTTTGAATCAACATTGAAGTAAAGAGATAATATTGTCGACGGGCATTTAAACATAGTATTTTTAGGAATGTATACCACTGTGAAACACTTGAAATTTAAAGAACAGGAATGCTGAGATTACCGATCGCACAGTTTTGCGAAATTATAGAAAATTGACTTGGAAAATTTCCATACGAGGTCGTTGTTGTTAAAACTTATGTGGAATCCTGAATGCGACCTCTGTGGGCGGAATATTATATGATGGTTTTACACAAAGAGAAGTATAATAGTACGAAATATTAGCGTAATATTATTAGATTCCTTGACATTGTCACTCGCCCACAGTCGCTGTGTGATTTTACTAATGTCACTCTATATTACATGTCGCGAAGTACATAATTATCTATATTAGTGTGTATTTATGTATGCAGTAGGCAGTATTGAGATGGAGCTGAACGAAGCCTTACGAAAAATGGAAAGTATACTGCTGTCAAAGTACAACATGAAAATAAATAAAGACAAAACAAAATGTATGGTCGTTGGAAGGGAGGAAGCGTTGTGAGACGTGGACCATCAGCAAGAGTGAAAGCGGACGGTTGGCGGCCTTTGAGATGTGGTGCTACAGACGCATGCTGAAGATCCATTGGTCGGCACACGTCGAAAACGAAGAAGTATTAACCAGGGTAGGCGAAAAAGGGCAACTTCTTAAGAGAATCAGCCAACAACGAACTAACTGGATTGGCCACAACATCAGGCACCCAGGACTTCTCATCGCCATCGCGGAGGGTAAGACCGAGGGGACAAGTGGCAGAGGCCGACAAAGAGATGCGTATATGGACCAACTGAAGAGGGATATGAACTGTGGCTCATACGTAGAGCTGAAAAGACTGGCTGAGAATAGGGAGGAATGGAGGAGAAAATCCAAACTCGTTGCAGACCAATCCAATGGATTGTAACTCATTATATTATATAGGCAGTATTAAGCTGATTTAAAACAGGGTTCTGGATAATTTTGAATTTTATATTCATAGAACTAAGTATATTTATGACTATTCTAACTTATTAATTGTTTCGGTGCACACGTAGTAGAATTCCATAGTTATGTAATTTGAAACAAGTGTTTCTTTCTAGACGTCTCTCTCGGAATCAATAATCTATAGTAGAAAGAAACACTTGTTTCAAATTACATAACTATTGTAACTAATGAAAATTGACCAATTGTCACATTTTTTTACATTCGTTCCCATTTCTTGTATACTATTGATTTTCTAAACACTAGCAAATAAACAAAGATGATTTTTTGCGTAATTTACAAATTATTTATTTGACGTCGTATTCCACTTTTTTTCAAAAAATCATAGATTCTAGGGATTATTTCGTCAAGCATTCAACAGAATCTTTAATCTAAAGCAGTTCACCCTTTTAGAGGGCAATTACATTTGCCATTACACATTTATATATAACAATATGATAATAACAAAGTGTCTCATGACTTGCAATGTTGAATGTCACCGAAAAGTACTATTTATAACTTTTAATATTGCAAAATAAAAAAGAACGCGAAACAACGTCAAGATAAATAACATTTTAAAATAATTGCGTTACGTCACACAACAAATGGAGTGGCAGAAATATTTTAAATAATAATTGAAATGTATTAAAGCACGTTTAAACATAATTTATTTAAGATTTTTCAGTACAGAAAGGAGACAATCGTTTTAAATTAGTAAGATATATCATGACAACGAATTGTATTTCACTAAATATCTATAGACTATTTATTAATTTTGTATCGTCATAAGACACAGTGCATACCTGCTCCTTGCCTAATAGAAATTTCACACTAGGTTAATTGTGTTCCCCAATAATAATAGCAATACTTTATTCTAAATATGTAATATCATTTACAATGTTGCAATAAAATTTTATAATGAAAAGAGACAAGATTATTTATATTATACTAAGGGTACCTTTTGTATGTTTTTACATAATACATAATACTGTAGTCAACTTCAATCGTGAGAAAAAACAACACCCGAAATAAAACCAAAATTGTAACAAAATTTTCTCAAGCGCAACAATCTCATAGAAGTAAATCAAAAGTAAGTATGTAACGAAGCAAGGACGAAAATAACAAACAGACTAACTATATAATAAAAATAATATAAACTGTGTTATTCCCTAGCGCAATGAAGCGGAAAAAATAATGGACGAAGAACAACGAAAGAACGAACAACGCGCCCCGCATCTGCTTCTATCAAGATCACCATAGTCGGCTACGCACGATTTTCAATTAATTATTGTCCTCGAATCGTCTTTACATAAAAATCTGGCGCCGACACACTTCAGAGATAATCAAATCACCACAGTTTGTTGTCGACGCTGTAATGAACAAAATACCAAAGAATAAAGACTTAAACCATACACTGAAACATGATACACAAAAGCTTCTTACAACAAAATCTTTGTGTCGAACAAAATCGACGTGTCAATTCAAAAGGAGACTTTATTGATTGAGTTGACGTGTATTTTGTAAAACTCCAAATTAATTTATGTAAAGAAACTAGAATAGTTTAATTTTCACTAATTTTAATAATATTGTTTCACAATGGCTTTGTAAGTCGAAACAAAGTCGCTATATTACAAACAGTAAAACTTAAACAATTTGTGTTTCTTTGCACAAATCTACAGAAGACGTTACGATACAAAATCGTTAATGGTTTAACCACAAAGTAAAACATGAAATATGTAGTAATATTGGGGGATATCGGAGATTCAAGACATTGGATGATTTTAATTTGCAATGTACGTAGGCAAGAGAGTACACGCATTCTTATAATATGCAAATAGAGATGTACCGTACAGGTCGGACTCTACTTACTAGTTTTTCCTTTAAATTATGATTATGTCAGTATTGTGATACTGCATTCTATTGTACTATTATAATAAACATATTATTACGACGCAAGACAGGTACCTACTTGTAAAGTTGGTCGGTGTCTATTTAACATAATACTACAAGTACGTACTTTCTGGGCGAAAGATAGTAAGAAGTTTTGCATTATGTAGATTAAAGTATCTACCAGTCGTCACTTCCACAGCGTTATCTACGCATTAATACATGAATAACATTACATACATTCTACCGTACTGTGAAAATGTGGTTCTACATAGCAAAAATTCAAACGATCGTAATATGGAGAAACCTTGCTATGAACATAACTGAATTCACATTACACCATGCGGGCAGTCTTCATTGAGCTAGGAAAATCGTCTGTGTTATCTTAATAGCCTCAAACATCGATAATACACTGACTTAGATCGTCGCAAAACAGCGTATTTTGAAAGTATACAATGCCAGTACGCATTCTTAGTGTTCTTGCACTGTATGTTTTCAAAATGTGTAACAAAATCAAAAAATATACACGTTTTCTGCGTAATTGTCGTGTATACTTTCTGACGCTGATTCAGTGAATTCATTATGAAACTATACAAGGTTAGAAACAACATGTTTTGAATGATATAGAGTTTATGTGTTCACAGTGTTTTGTTAATATCAAATATGTTTAACATGTTTTGACATTGGATAGATTTAGGTATTTAGGGTTTAGATATTTGTGAAGTATACAAACTCAGAAAGTTAGATAATGTCATAATGTAAAAAAATACATATAAAGCAATTAGTAATCGACTAATCACGTGGTTATTATTTTAACTGGTAATTTAAAGATAACTATTAAAATAATTTATTCCTTCGTTAGAGACAAAAATATTTTTATCAAACACAAATTTTAAGTACTTGAGTGCTACTATAAAAAGGTGCCAGTCAAATAATAATAAAAATATTTATTTATTTAAATATATTTATAATTTACGTATTTTACAAGTTGACAAATTTAAGAAATTATAACAACAACAAGTAAATCCAAAATAACAAAAATAATTATAAAAATAATGAAAGCAAGACGTAAAAAATAATAATTACAATTACACATGAAAAAAAGAGAAAGCAATAAATCCAAATGGCTACTTTGAAACTTGTCGCGTATAGATTCTGAGAACGTTGCCTTGTGTAGTGCTTAGAAAATGTACACGATTAGTTTGCAATGGAAACCTGTGCAGTATGTTTTTTGCACAAATTTTAGTGTATGTACGTTATTGGAAAATATACACGATAAGAGCGTGTAGAGTTTGTATAGTTTCTGAAATATTTACGCTTATTACAACTTGAAACTATACGCGAGCATTCCCAACCTGTGCGTACTGGCATTGTATACTTTCAAAATACGCCGCAGAACATGTAGGTATAATAAGATATAACCACATAAAAAAATTCTGAGATACCTATGATATCGTTTGTTACTAAGTCCATTTACAAAAAAAAAATAACTTACAAAGAATATAGATACGAATAGTAGACAGATAAATTTGAAATTTGACCAAAAAGAGCACTGTTCTTTCGTTCGCAAAGGCTCCGACGGCCCGCGCGTCCCTTTTCACAATACACCGTTTCTATGACAACATCCAGCGCTATGGCTGGGAATGTTGCGGAAAGAGGAGACTCAATTGGCGCAGAGATGCTCTGAGTGGTAGGGGTTAATTTCTGCGCTCTGCTGAAATAGCATCAAATAGAGGTAGTAAGACACGTGAAAAGCGAGAAATTTATTTGTTTCTTTTGTCACCAATAACAAATCGTATTTCGCATCTTAAAAATACAGTTTTTCATACATTTTATACAATAATAAAGCGAAAGGGAAGTCAATAGTTCTCTAGTACTTTTACAAGGGGACATAAAATGAAAGGATCAAAGTGTTTGTGAAAATAGTCGACTTAAATGATAAAATCTACACCAAATACAACAACCTTTGTGTAATAAAATGTCAGTATCAAACGTATTAATGTAATGGGAACATAATATATTTCATTACGTACATATATATTACACACGTAATTCAAACAAACCGTTACAATAAATGAAAATCCCATTTTAGATTTCCATGAAGGCAGAACAAAACGTTTTCATTTTCTAAATATGTGTTCTAACAAATCTTAGAGATCTACAAATAAATAAATTTATAAACTGTGAATAATTCCGTATTCAGAAATGATTTTACAGCACAAAAGTAAGGATTATTTGAAGACACTATATGCGAAAATAAATTGAATTCACATAAGACGTGAATAATTATATGGAAGATATCAAAATTTTGAAGAATAATTTTAAAATATACAAACAATTTACTGTTTTTTGTTTCACAAATTTGCGTACAACGTATACCACGACGAAATCACATCACAAGGGCTGAATAAAATACTCAAATTAAAATGGGTATACATTTGAAAACTGAAAATTATAGAAATGTAGTGAACACATCT
Source organism: Athripsodes cinereus (assembly GCA_947579605.1). Taxonomy (NCBI): domain Eukaryota; kingdom Metazoa; phylum Arthropoda; class Insecta; order Trichoptera; family Leptoceridae; genus Athripsodes; species Athripsodes cinereus. The sequence continues at coordinate 8,203,014 of OX388317.1, read as the reverse complement.
ATTAGAAATGCAAAATTTTCGTATTTTAATAATAGATTTACAAAAAATTTTGGAAATGTTAAAAAAACATGGGACTGTCTGAATGGTATATTGGGTCGTAAACCTAAAAACGATTGTGATCAGATCATTCAAAAATATTTTACCGGTGTATGTGAGGTTGATGAAATTGCCAATAATTTTTTGAATTATTTTACAGACAGTGTTTCTCAGATGTTACATGAGTGTAGTTATACAGCGATAAATATCGTGGAACCAAGTGCGTTGCACAGTTTGTACCTACCTAGGGCTACGGTGTCTGATATAGCTGGAATTGTAACAAAACTAAAAAATACATCAGCAGGGATAGACAATATTCGGGTTTGTGATTTGAAAAATAACGTTAATATTTTGGCACCGATTTTAACGCATTTAATAAATTTAATTATAAAACAGGGAATAGTGCCAAATGAATTAAAGTGTAGCATTGTTAGACCGATTTATAAAGGTGATAAACATACGGAACTAAAAAATTATAGACCTATTAGTATTCTTCCGGTTATTGAAAAGATTATGGAAAAATATTTGTTGCAGAGGCTTGGTTCATATTTAAAGGAACATGATCTAATGGATCCTTCACAACATGGATTCCAGGAAAACAAAAGCACTGAAACCTTACTCGGTCAGTTTTCAAGTTGCATTAATTCAGAATTGAATAATAGAAAACATGTTCTGGTGCTTTTCGTTGACAATTCGAAAGCTTTTGATACAATAAACCATGATAAAATGTCTAATATTTTAGAACGCATTGGAATAAGAGGTACTGTCCTGCAGCTTTTCCGGGATTACCTAAATAATAGAAAAATGAGTATTAAAATATGTAATTATCTTAGTGACAGGAAAAGTATTTTGACAGGTGTACCACAGGGCTCAATTTTGGGACCTACACTGTACATAATTTTTGTCTCATGTATGAAGACATTATTCCGATACTGTAAATATTTTGTTTATGCGGATGATACGGCTCTTGTGGTGTCACATCATGACGAAATGGAGGCTCGCAGATTATTGCAGTACGACTACGATAGATTAGTTAGGTGGTCACATGACTATGGTTTAATTATCAACGCAAAAAAGACCAAACTAATGCATGTCAGATCTCCAAGTATTGCGACGGCTGGTGTGGCACCGAAGATCGTTTCGCATAGTTATGTGTGTATACATAAAAATGTTGAGCTCCCCATATCTTGTGATTGTCCATGTCTTGATAATGTAAATAAATTTGTATATCTAGGTGTAACTATAGACGATAGATTTAAGTGGGATCAGCATGTAAATATTATTTGTAAGCGATTAAGATCTATAGCATGTATGTTATTTAAGATAAAATATTTTGTACCGAGGTCCACACTTGTTACTGTGTACAAGTCTTTGGCAGAATCTTTAATCAGATATGGTATTGGTAGCTGGGGCAATTGTACTAATTCTAATTTGAAAAGGGTAATGTTCGCACAAAAATCGATATTAAATCTTATAGTAAAAAAAGAAATTTGCAACGCGGCGCGAAATAATATTTCTCTGTATTTCAAAAAGTTAAATGTATTATCTGCTAAAGGCTTGTTTTGGCAGAGAGTTGTCCTTGACCAGTTTTCAAAAACCGAATATAAAGAAAAACCTCGACATATGCATCACACAAGATTTAAATTTAATGAAGGATATGTAGTCCCTAAATTCAATAATAAATACGGAAAAAGAACATTTGAATATAACGTGCCAAAAATACTTAATATGATGCCGGTATCTATTAAGAAATGCAAGAGTAAAAATATTGCAAAAAAATTAGTCAAGGAATGGTTAATAAAGTGTGGATTTATATATAACTAATAATTATTTTTGTATTTAGGTTAATGTCGTATTAGGTCAATATATGTATAAAGTATGTTATAAGAGAACACGCCGACAAATCTTTTAGATTTGGCGTGACTCATTATCATAAGATGTATATATTTATTATTCAATGTACTATTTTCATTAAATAAAAAAAAAAAAAAAAGTTCTAATCTAAAAAATCTAAGTGAGTGTGAATTGTGTATTGTATAAAATGAAAAGTTAATCGTTTAATAAAACTCAATGTCATAACAAGACGAGTCTGGATTTGATTCGGCGTAAAACTTCAAAATTAACGCATTGTTTATCAAATTAAAGGACTACAAAAGTTTGCAAACACTTGATCTTGTTCGTCTTAAAGTTTCACAAGATCCTTGACTTTGTTCTTAGTAAGAAAATAAGCGAAATTAATTTAATACTGCGCATATTTTTTCTACTTGGCTTTATTCTAGCTAGTTGAAGTGGGAGAAAATCGTGGAGGAGACGGAGAAAAGATCAACCAGTGCCGATTAAAAAACTAATCAAACAAACATCTCGAGAATTGCTTACAAGGCGATGATACTTAAAGAGAACTCAATCAATAAAATCCGCAAGCTTGACTAAATTACTAACGAGATACCAAATGGCGTACAACGAAGGTAACTAACCTAATTAAGAGGTTCATTACAACGTTGTTTCAGTTGCACAATGATGCGGAAATACATATAGTATGTAGAGTATCAGGTGTTTTTTTTTTTTTCATAATTTAACTTTATGTGGTATCGCAACTTGTAGTAAGTACAAAGTTGTGAACCTACGTAAAAAGGAAACTCGTAGAAGTTCAAGTTTCAAAAACGCATCTTATAATAAATTCAATGTTAACTACGTGATTCTATTCATTGTAATACTAATAAAACAAATAGTTCGGATCATTTTGAAATATCTCATACTATAAGGGTTGTTCTCAGACTAGGTAGAGTATTGAACTACAAATGTACTTTTAATATCGTATTGAGTATATATAAACGTATTGAGAGGCAATTTTAATAAAAATACAATCAACTATTTAAGCCTTTTTGAGAGAATGTTTAATAGTGATATAAGAATTGAAGTTATTTCACACATACAGGGGCAACGTCTATATTTATTTTAACACAAGATAATGTACCGATTCCACTGATGCTAATATTAATAACTTAAATCATCAACATCAACAACATACTTGTTGAATGTATTCTGTCCATCTTCAGAGGTTTGTTTGCCAATTATAATCGAATTAGCACCGTGAAAAGACAAACATAAAGTCCTACGTACAAAACAAATACATGATATTGGTGCTAGAGGTAGTATTGCTTCTTCGCACACACTAGTACAAATCAAGTAATATGTACCTACTTTGAAGATGTTTCTTTGTCGTAAACAAAATTATTATAAAACATCTAACCTTGAACCTGAACGAACGCTCAATATAATAATATGTGCGGTTAATGTTCCATAAGTTATATAACACTAGTATTATTATTATAATCATCTACTGTATAATTAAGAGGTAATTTTATATAAAATACCCACCAGAGAATACGATGAATCGATATGTAACCAGGATAACATTGACAAAGTCACAGACGACAAAATACCCAATATGCGCACTAGCGACATTGAACATACTAAACAGACGCGATACTCACAGGTAATGAGCGTCCGAAAATTAAATAGGAAGATCATATAAACCAGGTCATACTGTAATAATCAGAACGGCGAGCCTCTATTAAGTGCATTGAATAGGAGGTTTTCTGCCTACCCCGCAAGGGAAACGACGTGACAAAGATGATGGCGATATTATCAACTCGATATCATATAATATAACATCCTTATTCGAAAACTGGGATACAAAATGCTCAGTGGCAAAAAAAAACACATCAAAGATATACACTGAATCTTTCCATTCAACGAAAACTAAGGTTGTGAGTGTGGAATTGGCACACATTCAAGAGTTTTGTTCTAGCAACCAGGTTTCATTCATAAACATCACAGGAAAACGATTAGATACATGATTATATAGGATTGGACAAAACAGGAAAAATAATACATTCTAAAAGAGGTCCGATCCTTTGGGTAAGTTTCAGACTTAAAATTTTGTAAACATATATGCGAATTGAATATATTGAATAATATTGTCTGTACACAAAACTTTTATTTTATTGATTAATGATATATTAAGATGGAGATAAATACTAGGTTACTGTAAATCGTATTGTATCTTGGTGTATAACGTCCAGAATTTGTATGTGCATAAAAACATTACATATAAAACTAAACTACTAAGCAAAAATAAATTGCCAATATTTTACACCAAATCATGAATAAAACTGTCAAAAATATTCGAATCACAGTCCCTGTTTCCAAATATTCGTGTTGCCAGTTTTGAAATAATTTGCAATTTTTCGCAACAATTTTTTCCAATTTTTGTCGTTTCTTAGGAAAGTAGATACGCTATTTGCCAGTGTTAATTTTTCAATTAAATTAGTGAAACTACTCTACATCAAATAAAAGAACAAATCCTATAGGTAATCGATGAAAGACCTTTTTTAGATAAGTAACAAACTTATTGAACATATACTTTTTCAACAGCAAGTATTATAAAGGAATAAACAAAAAAGTTAAAAGTCAATCAATCATTTTACAAAAGTAAATTTATAATAACGGATTCATATGTGAATGCCCACTTATGGTAATAAATATATTTATGTTCCTACTAACTACTGATAGGTACGTATGATGAGAGTGGCAGCAGCGACCTCAACGTGTCTACTAATCATGGAGGCTGGAGGAGTTGTATGTTGGTGACACAGCAGGACAAAGTAATAAATCTAAACGGTTGAAGCAGCTAATAAATGGGCTCCAGAACCTCGCCCCTATGCGCCCACGCTCTCCAACTGTCCGCCCTCGTCGTTAGTAAAGAAAGTGTACTTTATTTACGATACTAAAAGCATTGATGAAGTTCAATCAATAATAATTCTAATTATTGCCGAGTGGATCTATAAATCTTTCACATTGCAAATTTATTAAAGATTTATTTAATATCACATTAAAAACATGGAATAAATAATTCATTTTGTACATGAAGCACAATAAAACTTTAAAATTAAATTCCTTCAAAAAATAATAAGTTCCATGGAATATTAACTCAGCGAGCGTTATTAGTTGACATTATTAAAACAAAGTGACTGCGGAATAAGCTCCTTACGTTGTATGTACTTAAAATCGGCTTTATAGTAAAATACTTTTAATAATCATATTACAAAACAAAAAGGAAGCATTTTAAACAAAGTGGAATTATAATGCCGAGATTTAAACTTCATAAATGTTTACAAATACAGAAATAAAAATTGTCTTTGTAAGATAACAACAGGACAAAGACGTTTAAAACTAATTTAATGATGAAAATTTTGCTCGTAAGTACATTACGGGCAATGAAAATCATCATCAACGCAAAATCCGATAGAGATAAAGGACTAGAATCTATCAGTGTTTAACTAAAATTGTAAAAGAAGAGAAATCTGTCGTAATAGTGAAAAACTAGGAAAAGTGATGATGAAAAAAGACTAATGCGATGGTACTTAACTAAATGAAATATTAGATGATTCAACACATGGAAAGCAAAAAAACTATGAATCACGCGACAAAGCATACCGGGCAGTGATTCACAAAAATGAGCCTATGTGTCACGGAGTTAACAATCAATAATGCTAAAATAAAATACATTAACATACCTAGTGTAGAACAAAATAAATTTCACTTATGGGGATTGATTAGAATTATTTACAGGTTTATCTAAAGATTATAATTAAAGCTCTTAATTTATCACAAAGTAAAATATATTTTGAGGACGCGATAATGCGACATGTACTGAATTTTGAATCTGATACTAATTTATTTATTTATTTATTTCACATCAACAGTACACTACAGACAATATATATATGCATAAAAACAAACAATGCAAACAAAAAATAGTATCAATATATCGCCCTATTTATAAGTGCACACTAATTAAAAATTCATATTAAGTTTGAAGCCCATAAGGTTGTCAGATTTAAATAAAAGAATAGTAGTAGAATTATATTCACTGTGTCGGTGTTTAGGTAGTAGAATTCCATATCGAAAAAATAAAACAGGTGTTTTATTCTACTAAAGAAGTAGTAGAATAGTAGAATAGTCTTTAGTAGAATAAAACACCTGTTTTATTTTTTCGAGTAGAATTATAATTGATAAAGAATAATTAATCACTTTAAAATGTTTAGACAAACATAATTATACCTTTATAGGTACCTACGATTCACACACAGTATAGAGAAGTATCTGGTGGTATTTCAATATGCCTACGCATGGATTTTCTATTGTTTTCTATTAAATTAGAATCCATTGGCAGACTGGGAGGGAGGGAGGGAAGTTGTACGTAAAAAAACTTGGCCAACTAATCAAAAGCGGACCGTAATAAATGCCAAGCTAAGGGAATTGTCATAATAATAATAATAATAATGGATAGATATTATTATTATTATTCTATGGCTGAACATTATGGAAATGTGGTAATCGAATTTGACAATCATTATCAAAACTTCAGAATTCGGAAAGGAATAATAATAATTAGAGATGTAATAATATATACGCCAACTATCCCGTTTCCAACCTATACAGTTAAATTTTCTATCCGGTCGGATACACGATATCATCACAATATCCAATAGGAACTAGGTAGTGGAATGATTTAAGCTCGTAACACAAATCGATATAAATATCTAAATAGTCGGAAAATTTGTGAAATTACTTTGTCAGAGATTTTTATTCAATAGTTAGTAGTTAAAATATAGCTCCTTTTGCGCTAAAAAGGCAAGAAAAACTCGTAATGAAGATCGTCGTAGTCGCGACCGTGGCCAAATATCCGGCGATCTTATCGGACATGCATAATCGAGTATCCGACAAAATCACCATCCATTACATCCTAATAATAACAATCATTATTATTATTTATGTAAATCAATAATCTACGGAATAATTATATTATTATTGTATTTCTTCCCCGACATCGTTCTTCTAGTGAAAGTAAAACTTTAAAGATTTCGTTTACCACGATAGGTATATTGTAATTGGATAACTTCGTTGCGTTGTTACAGTTTACGGTTTACGGCAAGATCGAAGAATAAATAACGAGACATAAACGATACTTTACCCAAGAGAAACTCTTCTCGAAACGATGTTCTCAACTTCGACGTCGACGAGTAACATACGGATATGTTATTGTACGTCTACTATCTTACATTATAATCGTAAAAGAATACTAACGAAGTCACAACATGGAAAAGTCTCAAACAGCATACCTAACATACGTCTCAATTCACGACATGACCAAAGCAAACAAGATATAAGAAGCTTACCGAGTTAAGTTAAGATCTGATGTAGTAGATAAGGATACACAAGCAAACAAATAATACCTAGTTCATTCTTGTGTTTTGAGTGCCTCTCTGCGTTTCAACCACTCTTTATGTGTGACTAGGATTATACTATTTATTATTTATAAAACCGTCTTATTTTATTTTCAATGTTCGTATTTGTATACTGAAACTCTAGTTGAAGATGAAGAACTTGAAAATATATATTTATGATAAAATACTTATGTTTTCGCTCTTTATATCACTCTTGTTTTATTCGTCGGCCAGAAACCAGATTCCTCTATTTACACCGATTCTACGTCAATCGAGTCTCCTTTTTTACTATGATATTCCCAACAATTTAATATTGTTACAGGAATAGTATATTGTGAAAAACGCTCGCTCCTGCCGTTAGAAACCTTCTGGACGAAACTATAGCGCTCTTGCTGACATTATATATTTTTTACATTAAATTGTGATATTTTTATCGTTACTGAGTGCGGTATGATATTACGTTAGTATCTAGTAATTACAGCTTATAGATCACAGATTGAGAGTGTTTACTATTGAAAAGCGCAGCACGCAAAGAATGATATGCATTTACGGGTCAATCAGATGGATCAGTATCTCCAAGACCACACAGAAACGACTCAATATTGTAAAGGACAGACTCACACGATGTTAACGTGAGGGAATGCCATGAAGATATTAAAATATTACAAACTCGACAATTAACTGACTCACTCGTATTATGCAAACATATGATTTTGATAGAGTGTGAGATTGAAAAATAAAAATATGGTACGCCGCACCTCATGCTCAAGTAGAAGATTGAGACACGAAGTGTTGATAGAAGGCGAGCGTTAACAAAGTTTGGTTGGAGAGTTTTTTTTTATCATAAGGGACATAAAGGTATTCGCTCAAGTGGTCGATGATATTCACAGAGATTCAGTAGCTGTTGAACTTGTGGGAGGTGTCGTGATTATATGGATATATAAGATATAGATAAGTAGCGATAAATCCCATTCTCCTATTCAAGTGGTTACAGCGATTACTCTTCAGTTCCAATAAAATAATATTTAATTAAATAAACCCGGCCAGGGCAAAATGAAGAATGACCTTTTTCAGATTGTCCTGGGTCTGGGTGTTACATGTATATGTGTTTAGTGCATTGTATATGTGTATCGCCGTGTTAGTACCCATAATACAAGATTCATATCTTAGTTTGGGACTAGCTCGGTCTGTGTGAATTGTAAAAAAAAAATCTACTAGAAAAATCCTTTTTATTGTATATTAGATTTTTTGAAAAAAAGTATTGTTATTGTTGATGATATTTTATCCAATAAAATAAGATTTTAACTGATGGTAAAGGATAGAGGGATAACTGGTACCGACTGTAAGTAGTGGTTGGTTCGTTGGAAATTATTATTTTTCTCTATCATGTCAAGCCCTCCTAACGCCGGCGATTACTTAAGTAAACGCCTCAATGTCTCCCGCGGAGCTAAAAAGCCCTTCTACTCCTCGGACACCAGATAAATGTCGGATGTAACAACATTGAAAGGTATAACGTTACATAATAATTATTACAGGCTTCAGTGATCTGGAGATGACGATAAGTGTGGGTAGAGTTGTCGTTTCCCCCTAAAGATTAACAAGACATATTTACATTGCTACTACTGACAATAGACCCTTAGATAATAATTTATTCCTTCACAAACATACCTACTCCAGACAACGTTTACAACGACTACAATACAGCTAAGTAATGTTTGCGTACGATAATATTAATAATAATAATAATAGGAAGGTGACATTGAAAACATCTTGAAGGTTAAACGAAACGAAACGCTAGCAGAAATAATAATTTGCGACAAAACGGATTTAATGCTTTCGCCGGATAACGGATATCTGACAAGATCCTAAACCGGACAATCGGATATCCGACTACTGTCATGACTAGATTAGTCTAGAGCGAGTTACTAAATAGGGATGTTCTATTACAATAAGTAAGCTTTCATAATTATTATGTATGAATATAGATGCGCATTGGTATGAACTAACCAACTGTAATGAATCTTTTAAAATAGTAAAAAGGTGAGTAGTTAAATAGTCTTTGTAGGTGACGTCCAATAGGCAGAAATTTAATATGTCGTGTGGTATCTTTTGTACATTTGGGAAGAAAATAATTTCGTGATTTGTGCCACCCATCCCAGTCTTATTTAAAAAAAAAAACACGGGAAGGACGACCTTTGTTTACCATTACGACAAAAACTTGATTCTAAGAAGTAACAAGACGATGTCTGTGGCCACCTACTGGAGTGAAAAGATTTAGGACGGACACGGGTAGCGCAACTTACGACAGTGATGGTATAGATACATATAGGAGATTGAGTTCATGAAGTTTTATGAACGAGTTTAGGATTAATTGGTACCCGGCGGGATGGTAAGTAAATTTTGGCCAGAAAAGTCAGATAATAAAAATAATAAATACAATAATAATAATAAACATGTAGAACAAATGGATCAGGAAAGGATGAACAAGAGGGTATACTGAAAAAAGGGGTGTGAGGAAGCGTAGGCGTTCGAGAGCTACGTAGCTTGATCACGTGTAACAAGATCTCAAAGATTGCCGTGTGTGTTAAGTAAGAGATATTGACGCGCGTGTATGAGATATTGTATGAATGTAGAAGTAGCGGAGGCAGTATGTAAGGATATATCTATACGGGCATTTTGTTCTCTCTGCCTACTCCACCTGGGATACGTGAGTGAGGATATAGCATAGTATAGAAAGTAATAATAATAATAAACTAAATATAACGGATAAATGCAGAGCAACTTGTCAGGAGTGAGTAATATTGAAACGTAATTTGTCTGGATGTTCTCTTCTTTCTGGTAAAATATTAGTATTTGTAGAATACAATATTATTCTTTAAATAAATGTGCCATGGAATAATAGTAATATGGACAATTTTTGTATCATGCCGTTTGACGTTAGGTGCCGTGACTTCTCCTGAACAAAAGCGATTTCAATTTGCTCCTGAATGAGGTGGTTGGTTCTGTTTCAGGCATTTGGTGGGACGATTTTGAAACTCCTTACTGCGGATTCTGAGGATACCGGATAGTTGTCGGATTTTGATTCATGTATAATAACAATCGTTCTGATTTCTCGTACATTTAGAGTTACTTAACGCGACTAATTATTATTTTCACTATTATCAATCGTCACAGGAACAAACAACCATTTTTATTTCGTAAGTGTTCGCTGTTGTTGCTAATGACTAACAACAACATGCACGTAAGGATAAAAATAATATAAGTAATTCTAACACAGCGAGAAGTTAAATAAGAAAGAATAATACTATTATGTATAGTGATGTTATACAAATAAGCTCGTTAACTCGTTTATCTAAATTATATATCGAACTATGACAACTAAACAACATAATTATTCCCTAAGTAATGTGTAAACATGTTACAATACAATGAAAAAAATAGAGGAAAATCCTAATATTGTACCTAAACCTGATTCTTCCTTGATATTAAATTTCAATTTTTTAGATAAAAACTTAACAATTTCACTGAATTATTTTGTAAAATGAATCTGATTTTGAAAAAGGCAAATACACTCTCAAAATCCCTAAAACTAATCATATTTATTACGTCGCGAATACAGCAGGAAGATATGGGACCCGGATCTCTTAAAAATTTGAAACTTATTAACAGACATCATGGTGGCGACGACCTTCATTTATTCTTCTAAGACATCTGTAATTTTCATACAATTTCTTTCAAAATAGGTATGAGAAAATATGTAGAATCCGGTACCTACTTACTCGTGTACCATAAAATAATGGAGAGATTTAACTTACACAATATAATATATGACTCCAGTATTTCACAGGGTGAAAAGGCGATCAAGTTATCTCAAGGATGGTAATCATTTATCAACGAGGCTTCACAAGAAGAAAGAAAAAGGAGACGATGGATGGATTGCTTTCAAAAAGGAAAATGTGACAATGAACCTTTTTCGATGAAATATTATTTCCCCATAATAAAATGAACTATATAACAACCACCTTTTACCACAGTGATTGATAAAATGTAATATTATTACTATCTCAGTATCCATAAATAAAGTCTTAAATATTAAAAAAAATAACTCAGCCCTCTTGTAAACGAAATACCAACAGGCGTTTTAATAATTGCCTAATTAAAATATATCAATTATAATAATCCCTTTTTAATTAAGTTTGTTGGCTTCACAAATAATTATGTAAATAGGTACAAGAATAGAATCGTACAAGGGAGAAGACACAGCATAGTACCTAGTGCTGTAGGTATATGTATTTATAGATTTTCTAAAGGTTCGAATCGAAGCACGGCTATTGTTGTGGCATGACTTAAGTTAATAACGACAGAATATAATTATTTATCGCGACTTATATACAATTCTACTTGACTATTTATAAAATATAGACACGACTAAAAAAAACGATTGTTTTGATAATAATAGTTGCTGCATCGTGCTTGAATGACATCTGAAATAATTAATTTTAATAAAATGTATTCATTCATGTGATTTATGTCGAGCCGTGGCAGTAAAAAAATAATCAAACAGACATTCTACATGACTTTTTTGTTGCTTTGGATTAACTTCTACGAATTTACTAAAATAGACATCCCCATATAATCTACAATGATATGGATAAAGATTGTTGTACAGGGGCGCATCAATTCAAACAAAACAATCCAAGGAACAGCAGTTGGAATACATTTCAATTTCGATTGATTATTAGATGTATGTATATAAATAAAAAAGAACCTGATTATCAATGAAAAATCAATAATGCAATTCACTGGATGAGGAGATTATTTTTTGCATGTTGTACTCTCCAAAAGAATAATAAGAAAACGTAAAGAGAATATTGTGGGAAAATGGTACAAAATTGGAACAAAATCTCTGCGAACGTCATAATAAGTCAATGATTAAAAAAAATGTGTTAGAGAAATACGACCACGTGTGGTGTCTTGACAATAATAAATATATGCGTGACGGATTAAGAGATAACTAAAAATAAAATAATACAACAGATAGATGGTTTGCTTCGGAATACAATAGGTTCGTTCGAATTCACAAATGTTATCTTAACACACATCTTTTTTAGTATCAAAGTATAGGGAAAAAGATTTCGATGTGGTTTCGCACGCCAAAGCCTCTATAGTCACACGAGATTTTACTACTATCCTTGGTTGGTGTGTTTAGACTTGACGTGAACAAAAGGGTGGATCAGAAATAAAACAAATGGTGTGGTGAACGATAAGGGAACAAAGCGGTGCCAGTCACTCTGTAGCGTGTCTTTGAAATGACAAACTACTGACTATACTAACTATATTACCACTACTGCTTGCCTTGTCTCCATATTCTCCACCCTCACCCGCAGGTTTGCCCGGGTTTCTACTACCGGGTACTAAAACTACAATATACTCTTAAAGGTAGTAATATCGTTCCTATGGCGTAATGTATGAGGAGGACTTTGAAAAGTGCACACAAAGTAAAAATACGAACATAAGAAAAAACATTATTTTTCTTTCTAAGATATATTATTATAACGGCCACAAGGAACTGACACGGTGTCCTTGTGATGCCAACGTCGTCAAAATACTGAAAAGTGCATGAAAGAAATACAGAAATTTAGCGAATTGTTACAAAGACTACATTTTGACAGTATAAAGATAGGACTATACTGTCACCAAACATCATGAAAATAGTTTAGACAAGTGGGTGCATATAAGTTATGTTCTGAGGTTTGGTCTATTTGTATCTCTTCACAATGAGAAATGTTAATATTAGTAAAGTTTCTAGTTGTTCCCGGAATAAAATATTAATTAATAATCATGCAATAGTTTCATCATATTCATAATATCTAGGTAGTACCTTTACTCTGAATTTCATCGGTAGCATTCAAACTTTGTAGACACATCCCATTGCTCAACAAATACTGAGGTTTTGTTACGCTCTTGGCGTTTTAATATTTTGCAGACAAAATAGTAAAAGTCGATAATCAATTAAATACCATTATTTAAACAAAGCGGATTTAAAAATATATGCATCACTCATATATACGTCTAAATTTGATACAAATCAAAATTTTTAACGTGATTTTACATCTTACGTCTATAGTTCAATAGGGAAACAGGCGTTTTTTTTTACATTTATGGCCAGTAGGTATATTGAAATCTAAGGTTGCATCAACCAATTTATAGATCAATATAACTAGTTTCGGATGTATCATAATTATATTTGTCAACCAGATTCTTTGATTGAATTATGTGCGAGACATACAGAAAAAAACGACTAGTTTTGTCATCATAATTTTCTGCAAGAAATTTTATTCAGACATTTTTTATTTAAGACATTCGTAGCAAACGCATTCAATTTCAATAGGACCGTGTAATATTATTATTGCACTATGTATTTATAACAAAGTATGATGGTACAAAATAAGTTATGTTTGTGTACAATTTATTTGATACTTGATGGAAATATGGAATACAATCAGCAAGTTTTTGTGCTTTGAAGATAAAATATGTATGTAATAAACAATATTGAGGAAATTATTGAAATAAAATACGAGAAGAGAAGCTATAGTAATATTTTCAATACACGATACGTACTCCGAGGAAGTTTTAGTAATGTTATGTCGTAGGTTGAATTTCATAACTACTATTATTATATTGGAAATTTCCCAGAGAACTCCTACAATAACGATTTCAAAAGAGAATAATGAAACGCTTCAGAGAGTGTGTAACAGAGTTGCTATTATTAAAAAGAAAATAAATATAAAAAAAGGAATCCAGAAAAAGAAAAAAGAAACGAAGCAACGCAAACTTGCCGATAAGAAACTGAAAGTTTCATTGTTATCGCGGAAGGGTTCAGATACATAGATATCGTCCTTATTGCAGGAGAATAATACATTATGATGGAACGAGAAGACATACAAAAAGTTAGCAAGAAAATCAGTGAAACGATAATAATATGATAATTTCTACAAACTGTAGAATGACCGCGGGGAAGGAAAATGTGAAGATCTGAGAAGTTACTCCATAGTCAAGTCAAGACGATAAAATATAAGTATTCGTTAAAAATGTTTCTTTTGAAACTGCAAAACGATTGGTTCTGCACAAACTGTCGAGACGGTTGAATTTTTATAACTGCACTGTAGGTAACAGTAGAAAAAAGGTATATAGATATATATCTGGTGCATAGTATAATCTCGAAACTAATGAACATAAAAACTGTTCATTATGGATGATAAAATATTACCTATTTCATGTATCCAAAAGAAAATAATTTAATGAGGTTTAGAAAGATGAGCCAATTTATTGCGTATATTATAATATAAGTGTCGCAACTTCATATTTAAATAAAAAAAAACAATGACAGATTAACTTTACTAATAGGACTGAAAGATGTAAAAAGCAAAGCTTTTATGTTGGAAGTTACATAATACATAGCAACAAATTGATTTTATTAATAATAATAATATGAATAACAGCTCCTGTCGCTTATAGAACTCTTGGAATATTGGAAAATATTAGCATGAAACCATTGAAGTGAGTCAATTTGTATAAAATCATTGTAAAAAGTCAATTGAGAATGTATCAAATTATGTATTATAATAAATTTCTAAAAAAATAAAAACATTCTTTGAGTAACGTTATTTCAAATAATACTAATACTAAAATAATTATTATGATGTAAATTAAATAAAAGCACAACTTCTTTGAAAAAGTTTATGTTCGATGCTTTGGATTAGGTTGAAATAAATTATGTATATATTGTTATTTTGTAAGGAACGCGCCGACAAATCTATTTTAATGGATTTGGCGCGACTGTATATTTGTATTTAATGTTTATACTACATGAAATTAAAAAAAAAATCTATAGACAGACGAATGATGTCTCAACACGTAAAGAAAAAAAAATATAATCAATGGCCAGACAGATTGATTAGAAAATAAGGCGTGCGCCTTCATCTTAAAATTCATTACACGTAGAACGCATCTGTAAATAGTGAGCGTAAAAATAATGTAGGTACTTAAAAACTATGGTGTCGGTTTTACTTTTGAAACAAAATGTAATGCCGTTCGAGGAAGCGGACAGAGTCGCCTTTTATTGACTAGTTTTATGTTTAAGTAACATGTAAAGTGGCAATGAGACGAACGATACAAAAAAAAATCATCAAGGAACAAGAAATCTATGAATTGACAATTATTAACCTTTATATTATACAACAAAATAGAGGACAATATCAAATGATGAAAAGCGACAACAATGTCGGGCTCATATTTAGTTTGCCAAGTGTTCCGAGAAAAAAAATAGCTTTGTCAATATATTTTTTGTCGCCGATGTTGCTAAACAGTTGTGAAAAATATAAAGAAGCCTACATCTAAACACTACAATTATGTTAAAAATATAAAAAAATAGCTCTGTTTTCTGACAATGCAAAACAGAATAATACTTGAGTGCTAATTCATGGAAATGGTTTCAGAGAGTCTTGAAATAAATCCAATTACAAAATGAAACTGTATAATAGAAAACAATGAGGTGAAAAGAAAATTGTTTTAAAACAAATAACATTAATAAAGAAAATAATATTATATTACACGTATACAGTTTATTAAGTAATACGTTATAAATTGAAGTTTTTCCGACATGGAAAAACTTTTATTTCGTAATACGAAAAATTTCACAAGATCCGCAAACTAGAGAAAATAAGATTACAAAAAACGAAAATCAAATCCCGCAAAATAAAGATACTTTAGATTAACTTACGAAACTTGGAAAGGAAAAAGTAAATAAATTATTGTATAAGCATCACTGTTCGTCGGTGATATAAAATGTTGTGTATGTGAGATTTCGACGAAACAAAATTATACATATACTACAACAAGTCAATCAAGTTCTGTAGCCCCGTAACATACCTACATATGAAAATAAAACAAAAAGTGCAAAGGACAACACGTAATGAACACGTCGAGGAACAAATACGGAAAGAGGAACAAACAAAACACTTCCCCTTGGTTAACCTTTAAATCAATATAAATGCCTAAAGAAAAAATAGAATCGTGACAAGAAATATAATATATTATTATCAAACCAATTTTTATCCTATCCCAAAAGTGGGATAGCCAGCAGAATAACCGCATGTGACAAAAATACAGACTGTCCTCCCCGTACCAATAAAAAAATAAAACACTTTCAGGACATGCCTCATCGCTCAATTGCAGATGTTAATCGTCGATTTCACGAATACCAAGCTTTTACAGGACACTTGAAAACTTACAGAAAAGAGTGGAAGACCACTTGAAATTCGATTATATCAGCTGTGTTATTGAAGATACCATCTGTGAGCTCATAAAATACGTCTAAGAATTATTTTGAATAGTGTTGAATTTACTTTGTTGAAATAGTAGCATTGAAATAAACTCGATACGAATTAAAAGCAGAGAACGTATGTTTGATAATCAAGTTACATAGATACTAAGGAGTAAACTAAAATTAAGTTTAGTTTAGTGTCAGGGATACGGGGCGGCGGCACGAGTTCAGCCTGTGACGGGGTATACAAGTTCTGCCTAGATACAAGTAACAACGAGTTGAAAGAAAACCTTTAGATGTGAATGGTTCGATATCTGATCTTGAGAAATAGAGTTGTGGAGAACAGTAGAATAAGCTATAAACGCACCTATTGTCTTTGATGGGAACACCATAATAACAATAATGATAATATTAATCCATAACAGATGAACACGTACGAGAGACGAATGATAAGGATACCAATCACCATTGTTGTTCTTGCAAGATGAATTCACATATTATAATACCTATCTATAATAATTAATATCGAATGCCATACCATAACGAACATAAATGGCATAACAACGACACTTTGCAATCCACGTTTGGATAAAGTACCGATATATAATTTTGTCTCAATTATTGATATTGTTGTTCTGATAGAGACGAGACGACTAATTTAGGTTTGCATGCAGCACAACAATCATACGAGTATATGAATAATAATATGTAATTGAGCATGACAATGACGTCAATATAATATGGTGTGAATTCTCCAACCAATTTCAAAGTACAAAAAATAAAATGCAACGAGTTTTCCAATGAGGATTGTTGTGATGGACGCATCCAATCCAAAATAAATTGAACTTCGTCAATATTGACAACACGATGAAACTATTAAAAATTAAATCTGAATGCAGTTTCCACACCACAAAAATTGCCTGAATGTTTGCATTCAATTCCCGAGTACCCGATTTTATTATCTTGCAAAGAATTATATTATTACAGTCGAGTGAATTTGAAGCCAGGAATGTACTTATATTATTATTTGGACAACCAAAAACTACCAGACGGTGACGGAAAAAGTGAAATGTGCGAATGAAGAAAACAAAAGTTCCAAAGGTACAACGGGTTGTTATTTAGGTCACGGGTCGGAACATCCGTGAAGATAATGGCGGCAATAGGTAGCTGTAAGTATTGCAAACACATTACATACAACGTCAAGACATATTATCGTCCTTTGTAAACTATTAAGTTACAATACGTATACATACATACTTCTAAGGTTTACGTCCGTTTGGTTCATTTTTCACTTTTTATGGACTAATTTCAGTTTATTGAGATAGTTTTTGTTTTCTTTTAGACAGCTTGATTGGAACAACGTACCTACTAATAAAAGTATAGAATGAAAGTAATTAGCTAAAATTTGAGATAAATGTGGAATTCATCCAGTCATTTGAGAAATTATAACAATACGGTTCAAATACATATGAATATAAAAATTTGGTGACAAAGTATAATGAATTTAAAAGAGTTCTTATTGTGGCAAGATGTCAGATATGTAAGATACAATATAAAATGTGTACCGAAAACTAACACGATTGTCCATACCATAATATAAGGTGTGAAGTGAAGTTTGAAAGTACTCACCGTAATAAGGAAGTCGCTCTAACACTTAAGGTAAGAAGATATACTATGGAGAAATCATCTTTTATAGCCTTACATCAAAGCTGTATATAAAAATAAAGACATGGAAACAACACGAGTAAACGAAGAAAGTTTAGAAAGAAAGCATTAAATACTCTACCTATATTACTAATGCTTCAGTAAAATCCGACTTTTAATTAAACTGTCAAAAGTCCCGACTAAACGACGACGAAAATGAAAAACTCACCGCACTCCTTGGAATGGGTTAATCAGCATAGCCTTACCTGAAACCAAACAAAAGAGAAATTCATTAAACTTTTGAATAATTATACAACACACAAGTACGAAGTTATGATAGATGGACCACTTTTCAAACATGTCAAGTGGTTTGTGTTTTTCAAGACAATTATTTCGCAAACTTTCATACACGAAGAATCTTGAAAAGGCAAATTACAGATATTTAAAGCATTGCTATAAACATATCAAAAAGCATACAAAACATAAAGGATGGTAATAGGATGTAGGTTTATATACAATATAGGAAGAAATAAGAATTTTATTAATTCACAAAGTCGTGGATATACGTAAAAAACTCTCTAACCCTGTTAAGTTTAATTCAAACATGAAGCAAAATGAGACGACTACATTGACGACACAAAACTTTGCCGCCTCCGTGTCTACGAACCAAGTATCTACAAAGGTAAAGAACTTTTTGAAATCATCACATGGAAAGTAATACAAAAACATTACGCTCAAGAATATTTATATAGTACCTACAACTTTGAAAATGAAAATAATTCAACAAAATATAAAATACAATCTATTCATATGTTCATAGTAAGATAATATGTCAAACTTATAGCATTTTACATCCGTGTGAAAATTAAGAAAAAATATACAAATAATACTTTATTCAACTATCCTGGTATCACACTTATTATTAACATTACGCTGACGAGTGGAAGGTCTAAAATGCTCTCATTTTGATTTCATTTTCTATTTGTATATAGAAGGGTAAAGTATACGTGTGTACGTGCTCTACGAGATGGAAAACTAATCACGTACCAATTTAAGACAAGAAATAATTTATATTATTGTAAGTACATATTTAATTCATTTATTTTATAATTAGGTATGGTAATAAAAATCCGCTTTATCATTTTGACATTCTAAAATAAGTAATTAGTATTCAGACAAGTAAAAATAATATTGAAAATTAAAGGAAATCATAGTTAGTTCAAAAATCAGTTTGATTAAATACGTGAAATACAATTATTCCAATAAAATAAGTTTACACTAGGCATCGAGGCAATATGAAAAGATATCTAAATTTGGTAAAATTTATGTGTCTTTAAGAACAGTCCATAGATAACGTACACAATACAAAGTTCAGCTACTCATAGACAATAGAAATATCTATTTATTAGATATCATAATGAAAACCCAAAACTGGGAAAATTATTAATGGAAGTTTACCCTATTAACGATAAGTTCAACGCCGGCAGCGTACCGGAATACAATAATTGCGGAAATGGGCTGGCATCTTCATGAATATTGACTTTCCTCAAAAACATAGATACATAAATACTGTGTTTGCAAAATTAATGATTATGTAACACCTTCAATAATTAGTAATAATAATTTAAAACCAACTAAATTCTGTAACAAATAATTCGTCAAAATATTATTGCTACAATAATATATTAGAATTGAGTGATTTTCGTTAGTAAAAATATATTTATGTTTCACTGAATCTACATTTTATATTATAACCAATTATAGTTGGTCATTTGCATTAAAACATGACACAGAAGATACAATAATAACACAACAAATAAACATATATTACTGATTGTACTGTCCGCCTCGACCTAGGCTTTACCCTAGTGAGGTGGCAAAGTAGAATTGATTATATTACCATATGGATATTTGAACTGTATCGGTTTGTATGAGCTTATTTGAGGAAATAAATAAAATAATTAATGTGTAGAGAAACAATGGAATCTACTTCAACAACTTCCATCGCTGATGCCTAAACCGACTGGTAAAGATTATTGGAAGAAATGAAAATCTCTATCCACCATTATCAATAACTTCACATTACTGTTCTAATTGAAGTTTGCGAGAAACCCAAACCAAATTACATTGAATGCCTTCACAAAATTAGAGTAAATAGTTTCCTCACACCTATCCCAAAGCAATTTACGCAACGTCAGAGCAACGTTAATAACTTGTTAGATAATTTTATTATGTGCAAACAATAGTTAACACCGAAACCTGAGATCCCAATATGAGTTGGGGTAAACTGAATCTAATTCATATGACAATATTATGAGATCAGTAGATAGCCTGTCGCATTGTGTTCCTAAACAAATATCATAATATTATACAAGATAAAAAGTTATTGGGAAGCTAATCATGTTAAATGGAACATTCATACTGTTGAAAAAAAATAGCAAAATAAAATGAGTAGTCGAATTCCTCTGCCGTATTCTGCGAATAAATTAATTCAATCAATACAATAATATTTAGAGAGAAATAGGGATTATTATAAATGGAATTCACATCGCCTGCGGGAGGGATCATCACGATAATCCCGAGAGAGTTCGGCAAGAGACAAGTTATCTCTAAATTAAATATAAGCATTTTATAAATTTACAATGAAAGACCGAGTTCCAATAAAAGGATGGCATAATAATATAAAGGAATGTGTATCATATTACGATCTAATAAATTCACAAAATGGAATAACAAAGTTATTGGTCTTAGCCAAAATAGAACTGGACCCCGAAGGGATCGGAATATTTTACTTACACATGCTTCTATTTCGTCACGATGAAAAAATATTCGTTGTAAAAAACGGTCAATAATTGACATTATAAAATACGCAATAAGATGAAAACTATATTGGGCAATGTTATTAAATATCAATAAAGTAATTTTCAATGTATACTCCATCACGTAACTTTGTTCATGAATTTAATAATATCGAGTAATACTTGATTCACCAAATCCTTGGTAATATAAGCATCCTTGAAAATATGAAAAAGTTTGTTGTTGGCAAACAGTTGTTCGGATGTTGGATGTGCACAACAAAGAAAAAATGGATTTTGCTCTCAACAAAAGGGGGAAACTTTTTTCATTACAGTCCCCCCGCAGTTCCCGGGGCGATTGGAAACTTTTCTCGTGGCGCCCGAGTTTTTCCGTTGCATTGCGAAAAGGAGAAAATATCGGAACAGACTTGAATATTTTATAGGAAGTTATTGTACACCGTGGCACTCCAAAGAACTGCTACTAGGAATCAAATTAATAAGTCATATTATGCATAGGTACTCAAATGGAACATCGCCCCTTTTCGATCAATTCATTTCGAAAAGGATATTATTTGAACGAGTGACAGAAAATTCAAATTATAGGCTGTAAATTATACGGAAATGAGCATTAAAATTAACTATTACGTTTTTTTCTCAAGACTAATGAGACTGAAAGACTAATTTCTAATGTTTTGGGATTTGTCACTTTTGTATTTTTGTATTATTTTTAAGTATTGTATTATCGTTGTTTTTAAATTTACTTTGACTTTTTTAGAGAATTTTAACTTTTGCTTTTTTTCATCAAGACTAAGACATTTCTGGTAAGAGTGGAATCTTCGCTGGTCCACATGTTAAATGTATTAATTGTCAACATATTGTGTAACGACTGTTTGATTCTAAATATTGTAAAAATAAAATAAAAATAAAATAAAAATACTAACTGGGCGACTAAGTGTAAGCGACGACATAAAACCGAATTAGCTATTTTTTACAGTTTTTGTGAAGACATAACTATTTTATATGTGACAGAATTGTGGCGAACAAATAAATCAAAAATTGTCAGAAAACATATTTAAAACGAGCTGAATTTTATTTAAAATGACGTGAATAACGTGAAACATAAGTGGCCGGAAGCCGGATTTTCAATCGAGAGAATCCCGCTGACGACTATCTCCACCATTGCGATATAAACATACAGTTTTATTTGAGGATAAACTAACTTTTAAAAATAAGAGCAAGCAAAACAAATACGAGCATATGATATTATTTATTAAAATAAAAAAAAGAACATACCAATACACAAGTATTTCTATCGTTCATTCGATATAGATACATAACCGCTCGCTCAGTTAGTATTTTTCGTCTCTCGTTTAATATTTTTAGTCACCAAGTAGTCGTCAAGTAAGTTTTTTGTCGCATTATTGTAATAGTCAGTCAGTCCATTTGTTTTTTCGGTCGCTCATTTAATTATTTCCCTTTCAAAACCTATCTACCCCTTTATAAAAGGGACGTTATGTACATTTCGATTTCGCTTCAAACGTTAAACGTATCATTTGTCTTGATTACTGACATCACTTCTCGCTTTGAAATACTTACATAGGTGGAACAAAATATATAAAAACTAACACAACGATTTAAGCGTAGCATATTAGTCTATGACTATACAGAATACCACAGTGATTTGTCGCAAAACTTAAAAAAAGCTCTGGAAAAATTATAGCACACAAAAAAGGATTAAGCGTTTTACATACCTTTAATACCGTAATGGTAAATGAGTAAATACAAAATGAGAAGGACTTTTTTTATAGAAAATCAAATAGGTACAACCAAAAAGTTTTCTAATATCGGTAATATTCGAATTAACTATTTTTATTAAGTATAAGAAGGTAAAATACACGTTAAAATATACCAACGGACTGTAATAATAATAATAATAATAGGAAACCGCAGATGAATGACTGAATGAAAATACAATCATAGAATCGACTTTAAAAAAATAAAGTCGTGCCTTTCAGATAAGCAAATGTTAAAATACGATGCGATGATTAATCGTCTTTCTTACACACACCTACCTAAATGAATTCAAGAAACGTTATGTCGAAGTGAACATCACCGTATTAAGCATTAAAAACTGAATACATTTGAATATTAATAATAAGCTAACAGGTAAAAAGCTCGCAAATCTTTCATACTTATATTCATTAGGTATCAACGCGAGGTTGTTAATTGAAAATCACGATCACGATAGTTAAAACAAAACAAAACATACAAACGTTTGATACAGTTTTAAATAAGTTAAAACTGTTGTATTAGTAGTTATAATATATTTACATGTATAGGATAAGTGGTAACAATAATGCATTATACTGAGATGTAATAATATATTTAACCAATGTGAGAATAAAGTCACTTGAAAACTGGAATCCCATGTTTTAATACACAACATGGTGTCAGGTGTGGGGTTTTAATTCATAATTTGGTTTTGATTAATTATAATATAAAAATAAAGAATAACATAAAAATAAAAAGTATGAATACATTTATTAATAATAAAATAAGATAAATAGTGATTTTTAAAATAAAAGTGAGTTTGAAAAAATGGCTGGCTCAGAGTTATTGAGGATGGAAAACTTTCAACAATACAACAACATTAACACATTGAGTTTCAAATCATGGATGGATAGATTTGAGTTGTATTTACAAGCCACGGACCAAGATGCAGTAGGTGATCAAAGAAAAGTAGCATTGTTGTTATTTTGCATGGGTGAGAAAGGAATTGAGGTTTATAACACATGGGATGAACCTCAAAAGGAGTTGAAATATTCTAAAATAGTAAGTAAATTTAAAGAACATTTCATACCTAAACAGAATGTTACATTCAATAGATACAAATTATTCAATAGAAAACAAAAAGAGGAGGAAACTTTTCAAGAATATTTAATTAACCTTAAAGAAATTATAACAACTTGCGAATTTGGTGATTTGAAAGAAAACATTTTAAGAGATATCTTCATTATATGTAAATATACATCAAAATTATAAGGATTTGCAATTATTATTATTAAAAAAAATGAGTTAAGATTTCGATGAAGCAATGGAAATTGTTACAAAATATTTATCCACAAGAAAAATGGAAGAGTTGCAAGCAAGCAAAAATATATATAAAATAAATACGGGTCAATCGAGAGAATTTCATCCAGCAATTCGTAATAAGAAGACATTGGAATATCAAAAACATAATAAGGAGCACAATATTAACAAAGGAAATATGATACAAAAATACAACAAAAACAACATATCATTTTTAATTTCTCAAGTTCACATTGCATACACAATTATATGTATGTATACTTCGAAACCTCAGTAACATCTGCGATACATTTTTTCACGGACAACCCATAATGCTACTACTAATACTACTACACCATCACGGCATATCCCACTTGTGGGATAGCCAGCAGACCAGCTGCATGTAATATACATGCAAACCGTCTTCTCTGTGCCAACAAAAGATTAAGACATTCAGGATAAGAGGAAAATCTCATCGCTGAATTTGAGATGTAAAATGTCTTTATTTTTTCGAACACTTGCCTTTTACAGGACACTTGAAAACTTACAGACAAGAGTGAGAGACCAATACTTTGCGGGTGCTCCACGGCTTCTATATATAATGCCGATATTGTAAAAAGAATATTTCATTATTAAGTAAAGATATTTATTAATAAATATGCCACAAGATTATGATGGGAGCGTGAGGGGCCTATAACAATAAACTTTTGAGTTAATCACCAAATATAAAATTTGATTATGTGACCAATGAATGCACTCGCAAATACGTGGTATTTACGGCGGGTTAAAAGTTAATGGTGCCGGGGAGACCGCAGGTAGATAGTACTCGATCAGAATACCTTAGTAGTGAAGCTATTGATAGAAATAATGCGTATAATGGGGTATTTAATACGAGAATATTACTACATATACGTAGAAATTTACGGGTGACGTAAGCACTGTGTTCGAGACTGGGGGAAGGGGGTTGGCGATCAATAGTAATATTAATTCAAAAGTTTCCATAAAAACAGGAGTTTGCTCAACATTGACATTACATTACACTGAAAAAAAAACGGATGATAAAATAATTCGAAAACAAGTCAGAAAGATGTTGATCAATTTTGCATTGCTGAGTAATTCCAACGTCTTATATTTGTGTATGTTGTAATAAAAATAAATAAAGAGAATGTCAAATCCAGAGACTTTTCTGTTTTCAAACACTGGCATTAAAAATGCGACCAAAGTTGCTAACGTAGTAATTTTGATTTTTCAACGATAGAATCAAAGAACTGTTTAAATGCATCATTAATCAAAACTGTTTTATGTAAAATGAATTGGGGAGTGTAAAAAATAAATTGCGTGCGAGTAATTGCGCTCAATTAAAAATATTTAAGTACCTAAATGATTTTCTCTGGTATTCATCATAATATCAACAAACATGTCAAGAGTGTAGGTATGTTATTTCGAGCCCATAAATTATAAAACTCTACACCGCACGGCAGTAGTAGCAAATCACCAATTATATTATTCATGTAACGAGAGCATAGAAAATTACGTATAAAAAGCTTTTAATATAAGTAGGTACCCTTTACAACAGTTGTTGACGTGAAGCCCTTGTGAATAAATTACTCGACAAACTACTACGAGCTGTAGTTCCGTTCTTTACAGCAGCTATATATCTATCTAGATAATGTAAAAAATATAAAAATAAAATAATGAAAGATACAAATCGATTCGACAAAGTATACACAGAGCGACACATTCCAAACAATTACACAAGTGTTACTTTTAATGGAGGGTTATACGAAATAGTATATATGTACCAGGTAAGAGATTTATTATCGTATAGAAAAATATTGTACATTATATATTGAAGAAAATATATATATAAACAATACAATACTTTATTATTATGAAGAATCGCGAAAACAATGTTTTTAAGACAATTAATTAGATAGTACCTCAAACAACCAAACCAAACAGTAACCATACATCGGATGTCACGTAGGTACATCGAACACATCGATGATCTGGAAGTCGCAATAATTTACTTTATCTATTTGTGTTTTCCCTTAGAGATGTTTTTTTTTATCGGTAATCCCTCTCTCTTTGATCGTACACTTGATACTATGTATTAAAAGGAAATAACGATTTTGTTAATACACGATATTCCTTCATTCCTACCAAGGATCTCACTATTCCACTAACACAGCACATAATGTAATTCATAATAATAAAAAACATTGATACATAAATAGTAGAAGAAGTAGCAATGTTATCAAACATGAAAGAAAGGGTGGGTTCATATTAAAGATGCACATTAATTTTAAAAATAGGCGAATATTTACGAATATTGGCACGGAGAGGACAGCTTGCGAGGACAGTTTCTCACATGCAGCTGGTCTGCTGGCTACCCCACTTGTGGGATATGCCGTGATGGTATAGTAGTAGTAGTAGTAGTAGTAATATTTACGATAAGTAGTCGTGAACCAACGAAGCGCGGCTACTTTTGAAGATTCTCAAATATCCGAAGTAAAAGATTTCAGAACGGTTATTTAAGATAGAGGTTGCTTGTTACGTTGATCATATTATATATTTATGCTCCAGTTAAAGGAAAAAAAGAGGACTCCACTTATCTCAAATGAATACGAATTACTTCCATTATTATTCCTTAACGTACAGAGATCTCTGCGACAATAAATAATGAGATGAATTACAATTTCAAATTGACTGTAAAACGCGTAGGATATTCAAAACACACCTTCCCCATCAAAGAAGTAATATATTTGTTGCCTGTTTATTAGTGTACAAAAATTTGAAGAAAATAAAATGTTTCACAAAATAATAAAAATAACGACAGATTTCTGTCTGCGTATTAGGTATTATTTGATTTTCCACGAATCAGTTGATAGGCATTTAGGGGACAATTTAGGTGATACCTATTAATAATGTATGAATATATTATATTGTCATGAAAGAGAGGTGTATGTGTGTATATATTATACGTACATATCCCTGGAAATCTCATGAGAATTTTAGCGTTAGTACCTAGTAGGTTAGATACGGTATCCTCTTCTATGTCTATAATTTATTAACATAAATTGGTACGATAATACGGTTTTGCACACAAAGGTTTTGTATTCGATTCGATTCGAACATTTAAATCAAGTAAACTGAATTGACAGAAAGAATAAATTGTAGAATGTCTACCTTTCTCTGGTTTCAATCCCCGTGTGGATTGGTTTATAGCAAAATATTTTTTTCACTCTGATTTGTCTTGTACGTAAGATTTGCAGCTCATGTGTTCACAAAGATCATCGAGGTATTCTCGGCGAGCATTCTCTTAAATGGAATAAATAGGATATCAAGTGAATTTCTTAATTTACTTTCCTCTGTGGGAAGTCTTTTCTGTAAGTTTTCGTGAGCCATGTAAAAGACAGGTGTTCGTAAAACATCACGCATAACAGATGTAACATATTCAATTCAGCGATGAGGTATGCCACCCATTCTACCCACGAAAAAGGAAAGGGAAAATTTACTATATGATTCAATTTACTTTTAATACAGCTTTGTTCTGTGAAATTTTTGATGAACCTTCTGACGAAAAGCGGCTGACGTATATGCGCCCTTGAGGTCAAGTTTTGAGTAAACGACGCATTATAAATTGAAAATATAAATATTTCTATCGAAATGTAAAAATAAAAACCAAACTACTTAATAACAAAATTACAAGTAATATCGTCCCGATATTGAATCCTTCTCTCTCGAGTGTTGAAAAGGTATAAACTCTCTATATTGGAAAAGTTTGAAACAATTCTCAAGACTTAAAATATTTAACGCGTCGTAAAACTGTTTCAGGTAAGTATTGCAAAGAAAATGCCGACGTCGGGAAAAATCATTTCGAAACTTTATTTCGCCCATTACATTATCAGTATGAAGTCGAGTCACTACTACTAAAATACTAAAAAAGAGAAAATTTACCTAATAGTTATCAAAACATTGAAATTCTACCGTCTAGAATAGAATAAAATGTAAGAGAACTAAAAAATTACCATGTTTTCACTCTTTTTATGATTACTGAGAGCAAAGCGTCTTAAGTATTATGATTTATGGTGTATTTTGCATGGCATGGTATGATTAAAATTCTAACGAAAAGGCATTGCTAAGTTTCAATTTATTATTTCAAATATTTCTTGGATATTAAATTTGGTAAGGATTTAAATACGCCATGACTGTATTTTTGTAGAATATAAAGATAACGTTTTATGATTGGATAGGATGTCGTCAGAAAAACAGAAATAATTCAAATTAATTTACATTTTATTTCTGAATCCCTGAAAGATTCATAACCAACAGAATTCAAATGATGAAAGAGGAATACATTTCACCATAAATTAGAAAAAAAATGTGCAGTATGAATGAAAAATCGTAATGAAAATTACGAAAGAAAATCAATCAGTCATTGATTTCAATTCAAAGAATCAGTACATAAAGAAATGTGACTTATACAATATAATAAGACAAAGATTATAAAAACATAATATAGCCAAACTACAGAGTGAGGGAAAAGGGGACTCAAAATGTATAAAGAAAAATTAAAAGGAAGGAATTAAAATCGCACGAAGCACTTGAACATCTGCAGTGAAGTATGTATAAAAAATTAATGATAATACAAAATAAGTCGCAGGACGATGAAAAAGCAAAGAGATTTAAATATTTTTTGTATGTACTTACAGGAGCATCATTTGTGTTCCTGGATATTTAATAGTATCCTTCTAATGTTTATACTACATGGAATAATTGCCTTTACGCTTTTGTATGTTTGTATGTAGTTCATATTGGTTCAATATTATATGCGTCAATATTTTAAACGTTTCGTTGATTGATTATGGTTTTCTTTTTGTTATTTTTATTTATTTAAGAAAGTCATAAATGTTCATTTAAATTTACGACTTATAATAACCTTAAAACTAATTACAATTTATAATACTGGCGGGTGCTATAGTTTTATATTGCTGCATTGTATAGTTATGTGTATGTGTGTGTGTGTGTGATAAGTAAATGTGACTGCGTTTGAAATAATAATTGTTGTATTGCATCGAACTAGATATGATTTTTTGTATATGTTTAATGGCCTTGTGCCGTATATGTTGTTAAATAAATAAATAAATAAATAAATAAATAATATTATTTTCAATCATTTATTTTCGATCAAAGTTTTTTAAAAAAAAATTGAACTTTTTTTTTTAATTCAAAAAGTTTTTTGTTTTTTTTTTGTTTTTTGAACTAACAGATCGATGATCTACATCACGAAGAAGTAGAAGAAGATAATATACAATGCAATTGCACTCCAATAAGACAACAGACACATTCCAATAAATAGGAAATAAAATCAGTCTGCAGACTAAATCATCTAATAACAAAAGAACAGTAACTATACATAATACCATCTAATAAGAAAAAAAATATGCTACGATAAGAAATAAATAAAATAAGTTTGTAAACTTATTCATCGTATAACTACATAAGCTCGTTCTGTCAAATTTAAAAAAACTACAGGAAGTATAGAAAAATCCATTTAAAAATATTATTCAAAATGAGTAAAAAAGGAAACATCTCTAAGTACGAATACATACAATCCACTTGTACACAATATATCAAAGTCAAAGATTATTCATGTTTTTTGTACGTCGTCGTGTTAGTACCCATAATACAAGATTCATATCTTAGTGTGGGACTAGCTCGGTCTGTGTGAATTGTCTATGCATGTTATGTTATGTTATCTCCTTCGGAAAATGAATTAATTGTTGTTAAAAATATGTGTGAACCAATTATGTAAACGACTTATAGCCATAGATGAGAGGAATAAATATTATTTAAAGCTATACAATAAATTCATAAACAGGTTAATTAAATTTTAAAACCTACAGGCGATTTAATTTTAATACATAAACAATAGTTTGATATATCGTAAAAGAAAATCTAAATTGATACTTGACTTGATACTTGGAACAACGTTCATATGTAATGCTTCTAACTAAAGCGGCAGATAATTACAAGGAAGATGTACCTCAATTTAATTTATAATAGTTGTTTCGAAAATAAAATTATATCCACAAAGTATTCAACAGTTGCCATGTACAACGATGATTATAAAAATATTACATGTTAGATTTTCGCACATAGCAATTTCTGGCTCATACCAAGCTATCATCAAATTCATATCGGAATTTTACTTTTAGGTGCGCGAGAGTCTCCATGCATAGTCACTAAATTATACCTGACTCACATATGGGCAATAAATATCGCACAGAGGTGATTAACTCAATCCCTGGTACAATTTATCTTTATCTTATTACATTTTGCAGTGTACAATATTTATTACTGAATAGAACGCATAGTGAATTCATGGAAAAAAATCATGACCGGTATCATCTAATAACCGCAAACAAAAAAAATAATAATGAAAAAAAAAACAATTGAAAACAAGTAAATATGTAACAATATGGAATGGTAGGTACTTTGAATCAATTTACCAACGTTTTGATGGTAGCGTATATAAGAATCCCTATACAAGAGTACATAATGAATTTACATAGTGTGTTTCATTTGTTATGGTAGCGATGTACGTCGCCTGGGGATATGGCATATATTTTTTTTACACATTACGTTTTGTAGTATGTACCATGTTTGTAAATAGAAATAAAACCGCATCGTACATATTATTATCATACAATAATGGAACGAGCGAGCGATACATTTATATAACATACTTTTGGATCAACAAATGAGATTACCGACAAACACTGTTTTTATAACTCAATTTAGATAAGTTGAAGAAAGACGCAAATTTTGACGATCCAGTAGAAAGTTATTACCTTATGTAGATTAGGGATTCAAATTTAAGTACTTTAATAATCAGCAGATAGTATAGTATTATGTAGGTAATAAGGAAGATAATTAAACATAATACAAACCCATAACACGAATCAGCAAGAGAACTTAATGCGAACAACGCTGTTAGTAGGCAGATACATTATAAGTTTGTACAAGAAACTTTGTGAAGAAATGTACCTTGTTATAATAATAATATAATAAACATATCTAAACAATTCTCATTATCAGCAATAATATACACATTAAAGGAGCTACATAATGACAACATCCTTAACGTTATCTTATAAGATACAACGCGAGTAAGATACAATATATTATATAAGTATGAAATCTGAAATAATACGTTCATTATACGTAATATTCCCCACAATTATTAAGTAGGTACAACATAAAGAAGTAAATGGTAATAGTAATACAATATTATTATTACTTTTCATAGATTATGTAGGCGAGGTGTGAGGAATCACGCGCAAATGCTGTGAAACAATAATGATATTACGGAGTATGGAAGATTGATTCAACGTCATACATCTCTCTAATGATGGCAATCTATAAGCAATACGTCCGCAGATAAGTGGTGATAGGATCATCGCGTGTCCTGCCGCGTGTGGGTCGGTCAGTACTAGGACTACATAACATCCTCATACTAAAGTAATGTAATCACTGTCGGCAGTGGAAGTAGGTAATGTCGATTCGGAACAAAAACTACTCCACTGCAGAAGGGAAAATAATACGAATAATGAGCTACATTCTATTGATTGATGGGATTTGTTTCGGGTAAAAACCTCCAGTACTTAAAAACTGTATTGGTTTTTTCATACACTAATAAAATATTCTGCGCCTACGCGTACGAACTTATTTGTTTTACTGTTGAACGTAGTAACAACATTAAAACAAATAAGTAGTATCTACATATGTACCAGTTTTCTCCCAAGAGAAGATAACTAGTGGAATACCTACAATACACATACCTACTCTTTCCAGAAATTTATATACTGAAATTAAGTTAGTTCTTGTATGTGTTTCAAATTTTAATACAATAGGTATTTGTTAATTTTTCAAGGGGAATAAAAAATACTTTTCATTGCGTACTTACAATAAATTTGAATAATGTAGCACATTAAATACTTTCAACAAATACCTAATAAACAAGCATCGTTTGAATAAAATGTAATATAATAAATTTTTCATTAAAATTGCGGTGAACAGAAGGCATAGGTATAATAATCCTGAATTTTATTACACACGAAGATTACCATTAGAATGTTATAAACTTGGATTTTATTCAAAACAGGGATTAAAATTGTAATAAAAATATTTTCCATTTATAATATTCAATGAAGTACATGTCATTAACGAGACACTGTACAAAGATTATGAGCATACTCTAAAATAAATGAAGAATTCTTAAGCTGATGAACACTTGAAAAAACGTAGGCGTGTCAATGGCTTGTCAAGGTTTTTATACTGGGTAGGCAAAACTCCAACAATCAATAGGTAGGTATAAATACGCTTTTTACTAAAAATAAAGTTTTAAGTGTGAAAACAAGTACTATTTCAGTATGAATGTTTTATTACAACAATAAAAAAGTACGTAAACTGTGACTCTGACTGTGAAATGGTCACCAATCCAAGAACTGACAGTCACCAATTTCGCCTAACTCCATTGATTGGACTAGCCTAGTCCTTACAATAGGCTGTGATCTACGGAAAATTTCAGGGAATTCTTATCCCCGCTCTATGACATGCACCTCTAGTTAGAGCATCATATTATTGTCTGTCAAATGTTACGCCATGATGGATTTTCTTCTTGTTTTATTTCATAGCAATACACCCGCTATCGAATGAATTATGCTATGATGGATTTAAGCGAGACAAAAATATAAGCCTCGTAAGAAACAACGCGTTAAGTGAAAGAAACTAGTTCGGTTCGATTGCACATAGCGCGTGTTGCTTGATGGCTTCAACGTCATCACATCGAATTTACCAATGCAATTCACTCACTTGTATGGTGCGCGACTGCGCGTGATATTTAATAGGATTGGTTTATCAACTTTTTTATTTTTGATTTTCTTTTAAAACCCTGGAAACTTCAGATAAAGCCCGGTTTTCAGGTTATATGGAAGACACGCTACTGAGACGCATGTAGAAATATTCTATTGAAACTTGACGATTCTCACCGAGAAGATGAGAGTATATTATGTCAATAAAATTCTAATTATACGACCTTGTTATTCTGGATTAACTTTAAAGCTAATATTACAAGCTACTACTATGATAATATTATGAGGGTGGCTATCCTTGATAATAATAATGAATCAGAACTTCACGTACATTATAATATTATACGTCTTTAGATATGATTACGTGACTCTCATTCGAACTACATACATAGTACATACTACATATGTTGGCATACACTATTCAAAATACTGGGATGGTTTACAAGTGTAAATCTATCTATTATTATTGGATCACTTATATTGCGCTGTTTTTGTAATCAAATCACCTCAAGAGCGCATTTACAATATTATTTGTCACTTTAATTTATTTTTACTACTTTTAAAATACAAATCATGTAAACTATTTTTATTGTCACAAATTGTAGGTACATATTAGATTTGATTTTATTAAAATTTATCACTTAATTTTAAGAAACAAACACAAAAAACAAAATTATCAAACAACAAAAAAAACACTTTATTTTAGTCGGAAAATAAAAAAAAAACATAATCAATAAACTATTATATTTAATAAAAAATTGGAGAAGTTATGGGTTCAGTCAGCTACAAGAGCGCCATCTACCCAAAAACTATCTATCTATACCAGGGGTGGCCAACTTGATTAGATCCAAGATCTACTGTTTACTGAGGAAGCTCTGTGCGATCTATCAATTATTTTATTTATTTATTTATATTTATACATCTTCTTGTACATACTATAAACAAATATAACTGTACACTGGCGGGCTTATTGCCACTAGGCAATTTCTTCCAACCAACCAGAATTACATACATCTTGAAATTTTAAATGAAACAGCATAGTTCAGTACACAATTAAGTAGTATTTTTATTTTATTAAGAGGGAAAACATAAAACTGAAAATGATTCTTAGTAACTACTTATGTAACGTTGCGCAGTCTGTTCTACGTATTTATGTATGTTAATATTTTTTGCTTTGCCACGATCGACTGGATTAATTGTCGCGATCGACCGGTCGATCGCGATCGACCGGTTGGCCACCCCTGATCTATACCATTACCGCATCTCTCACAAGTGAGGAAGACATTGCATGTAATAAATATGCAAATATTCTTCTATGCGCCAGTAAAAAAAGAAATTCAGAATGGGTGGCACACTTCATAGCTGAATCGAAAAATTTTAATGTCTTATATTCGTAACGTTCAACTATCACCTGTCTTATACTGTAGAATATTGACACGTACATGACAGGGTAAATTGATTTTTTATTTTGTTATGTAACTGATGATCAAAAAGAATAAAGTCAATAAATATAAGTAAACTTATGGTGAAAGATCAACTTTTACAATATAGGCAGATGTTTGTTACGAACAATTTACAAAAGTACCTATAACATAGTTTAGCGCACGTGGATAGAGATTTTACAATTAATTATAATTTCAAAATTACTATTGATTATTATATAAGAACAGTGTGTTAACTTCAGCTTGTTAGTCAAATGTAGAAACTTGTATTGCTTCGTAAAGTGAATTAAATTAATTGCCTAAAGTCGTATTTTCACACTGTTTCACAAAGGTGGACGTCCATAATAGCGTATAATCGGATAATCGGTGACAATGGTAGTATTGTACACCAGAGCTGGGCACAGTTAATTAACCAAAAACTCAATTTCGTTTTGGTTCGTCATTTAACAAAAAAAAAAAAAATAGTTAAAAATTCGTCATTTGAATTTAGTATTTTTATGAATCGAAAGTTACAGTTGTTTTAAGTGAGCCGGAAGTGGGGTGAAAATTTCCCAGGAATTAAATAATGTATGAAATTTATTTTTAATTCTTTAACGTTAACAATTTCAGAGGCAAACATAAAAATTAACATCTTTTTAGTTACTTAAATTGTGTTTCGTTTATTGTGATTTTTCAGCAACAGAAAACACTGTGCACAATACAAACAAATGAGAGGGCTTCAGAAGGAAGTTGAAAAGCTGGGAGCTTCGGATGATAGACACACAACATGGCGTCGTTAAGGTTGTGTTATGATTAACTGCGCTTTATGAATTGTCCATATGATTATTTTTTAAATAAACGGATATCGCCTTATGCAATATTAAAATTGTAAACATTATAAATATGTAAACATAAAGAACAAAGTTTGTTTAATCTGGCGATGAATATGATATGTGACTTGCTGAATGTTTTGTTCTGTTTTATTTATTGTAATGACGCAAGACACCATTACAAAAAAGACATTTCCAGCAATAATATATACATAATAATAACAAACTGGACTTCATACTCGTAGGTACATTTCGAATCGGATTGAAATAATGAAACAATATAACACTTCGAGATAACAACGAAAATGAA
Source organism: Athripsodes cinereus (assembly GCA_947579605.1). NCBI lineage: Eukaryota > Metazoa > Arthropoda > Insecta > Trichoptera > Leptoceridae > Athripsodes > Athripsodes cinereus. The sequence goes on along the minus strand of OX388317.1, from coordinate 8,167,413 downwards.
CTTGTGTCAAAATCATGCCAATAAAATACCTGGATTATCAAATGATAAACGGTGTAATAAGACGTGAAACGGTTGGAATATTGAAATTTGCGTAGAGCGTTCATTGCTATATTTTAGTAAGTTGTAACAACGCAACCGTGTGAAATATTATGTTTTTATCACTTATGCCTTACGAAGTTTGCAAAGTTAATAAATTATGAGGAATGATCCAAGTAACCAAAAGAAACGTGGGCGAAACTTAAATAATAGGTATGTAATAACGAAATAATTTATTATTTCAAACAAAACGTTTAGCCATCGCACGCGATTATCGTAGAAAGAGACGAACCACGAAAGACATAGATGGAGAATCTACAAAAACTTTTTTATGAGTAAATTATGTTGTCGATGAACACGAAGCACGATAAGAAATGTGATTACTGTGAGTCTTAATGAAAAAATATCCCATCCCACTGAATCGAAAATTATTAAAAGATGATGAATTACTATTTTCTTTACACAAAAAATGAAGTATACGTCGGTTCTATATTTATAGAAAAACACGAAATACATTTGGTAAGTTCCTATTGGGAATGAACTTAAAACTAATGATACATTAGTTTATGACCAAGGATAGATACGCATTTTTTTTAAGAACTTACTATACATATTGCCATGCATAGGAAAACCAGACTTGTTCTAGGCAAATCCAGTCGATTGTGACTCAGAAGGAGAAGTGCTTCTAAAGTTATAAGATTTAATTACATGTAGAGTTGAACGATACCAATGTTTGTTGAATAAATATTTTCGAAAGAAGTCTATGGTGGGAGATACCTCTTTACTAATAAAACAAGATAAATGCGAGTGAGGGAGAACGCCGAACACCATAAAAAAACTTAAAACGATGATGAATGTGAAAAATAATCCGTGACGAAAAGATAATCACTAGTTGGATGTAGTAATCGTATAGATTATTATTTAAAACAATATTTTAGGGATTAGCATTATAATTCGGCCGTTGCCATATTTGTAAAACAAACTAGAGACGAGAATCGCCACAATGGTGGGTAATTATTGATGGATTCGAAAAACGTGCCGCGTGCAAGAACGTGTTTGATGATCTAAGCTGATATTTTTTCGATCGGATAATTTCTTTCATATCGATCAATACGTGGTAAATTCGCCGTAAATAATATTCCAACATGTCAATGGCATTCGAAATATTCAAATAGAAAAGTTCAAGTAAATAGAAAACAACTGCCAAAATCAGTTTGGTGAGATTATGCAAAACTCAACTATTTTTCATAAGTCGTATCGGAGAATAATTGGCAAAATAAATATTCGTTATAATATATATAATATAATATAATATAATATAACGGAGAGTATTTAAAGCGTCATCTTTGTGCCATAGCACCTCGAGGACGCTGTACATGATAATGTTCTATCTTCAACAATGTTGTCTGTGTCAAGAATTCAAATTAAATACAAAAACCTTATAACACATAATCTCAAATACATACATAATATGTATCCGCGTCAGAAATAAAAAATAAAATAATGCAATATACACAACAGTCACAGTTCATAATAAAGTTTGAAAAAGTAGGTCTTGAGGTCCCTCTTAAAAGCCTGGAAGTCGGCAGCACACCTGAGCCCCAGAGGCAGTCTGTTCCACAGATTAGGGGCAGAAACAGAAAAAGCGCGTTATAAATTAATATATTATTTTGTTCGCTATGAATAATAAAAAATATATATATGATAAGCATTTTAACGTCGTCATAATCCATATATTCATTTTGAGTGTACCAATAATATGTAAAATTTAGCCATTTCAACCGCCTGTTAAAGTTTTATATTCCATTTTTCGAAAAGAATAATCGTTTTATTACCGTAGGTATCTAATAAAACGACACATACTCGTGTGTGTGCAATATCAGCAAACTTTTCCAATGTTATCAAACGACATCATAAATAATGTATACTAAAAGTTCCATTTTACTCACGCGTTGCACATCGTGATAGAAAGATACGTAATATATATGTTACATTCAAATAACTGCAATGTAAACTTGCATGATGAAAAAAGCTAATTGGTCTAGTATTCCTTTACAATCTACTAGCATACTAGTTAATTTGATCGGCCTATAACATCCACACTGTTTCCATATCGTTTTCAATATAATGATTTACTTAAAAATTGATCTTCATTGCGTACGCCATAATGAAATTTAATATTACCTACATTAATGTTAAGACATCTGAAAATGTATTATTCCCACAACATTATTAACTATTTCAATAGTAAGAAACAATAATATACCCTTGGCTTTTCTTGTAGGTAAAATGATTGTAAAACAAAACAGTTCGGTGACAGTAAATAATAATATTTAATACTGCATTACGATACAGTCCCGTAGGTGTTAACGGTGACAGTAATAAAGTAACGAATTGTGCACGGCACATGTAGATGTCAAAAAAAGAATGATATAGAATATTAGTTCAAATAACCACAGACAATAACAGGTTTAAATACATTTTTTTTTGATGTGACAGAACAATTGAATCACCGTTATTAATTACGATTACATACAATATGTACCAATATGATTTGATATTGTTTTGAACAGTGAGGCAGGTACATATCTCGGATACAATAATCTAGATGTGATAATTCGGCAGGTAGGTATGTGAATTTTGTGAATGTCAATACAATAGAATATAATGATAATAAAATGGTATGATCGCATTAGCAGAACTACAGTGTTGTGGTTAAAATAAAACAATAAAGTGTTTACAATATAATTAGAAAACAAAACAAAATCCCACATATTAGGAATGATGGCTACATTATAATTTAAATAAGTGAAAACAGCAATAATCCACATCACGTTAACCGTAAAAACGTTGACAAGAGTAAGATTTCAACATAGCGAAGTTACTTCTATAATAAATAAAATATGTTGCGGACGTATAAAATCAAACGTAAGTCCATTTTATAATTTCTTTACATAAAGATCCGTAGGTACAATAAATTATAACTTCAAACAGTTATTTTATGATCGATTCAACTTGACGATTAAAATCAATAACATTAAAACACTTATGAATAGGAATACCTTTTTGATATATAAACAAATCTTTGAATCGGCTAGTCAATATTATGGATTCAAAACAATATTAACGAATTTCATAAATAAAATCGAGATCTCCGGAATGATCACCTCTTTGATATCGTAAGCTGAAACTAAAAATGTATTTATCTTTCTCGAATGTGAAGGAACATATGACAAGAATGTAGATTATAAGACTTTAGTAACAAAGTAGTATTCTTATTACGACTCTTGTAGTAGAAGAAGTAGGTACTTAGAATAATAGACATTCCCTAGAGAACAGAACGTGAATAAAAAAAAACAACAACTGCCTTGTGATGAGATAAAACGAGTTAAATTATTGCTAATTGAAAAGGAACGCACAATCATAAAGGGAACAATAAAAAGGCATCCTCCACATAATGTTACGGATAATAACATCATTCCACACACAGAGAAAACATACATAGAAAATAAACACATCGCAAATATCCCTGAATCGTTTGAATAAAAAAATATATTCGGAAATTACGGGACTCGTGAAAGGCATTCATGAAAATATGAACGTGAAAGAGTAGCAGTTGTAGTAGCAGAAAAATTTCACCCTCAATAACTTCTCGTATCTATTGTGAAACGAATACCTATTTCTTTTTAAATCCGAATATCATCAGAGGGTGGTGTATTTATTTACATTTGTTGGGTTGTTTGTTGTACGTAGGTAGGTACACACTGAAAATGAAAGGTCTTTGATAAGGATGTAGCTGCTATTGAAAAGTCTCACAAATAAAAACATAAATAACGTATTATTATAAAGGTTACCACTATACCTACCTATACAAAAGATTTTACGACAAGCTAGGTAGGTGAACATTTATTCAAATCAAATCATGAAAGACTAAGTTAGTGGAATCAGTGGGAGGAAATTGTGTTACAAAGTAAGTAAATACGATATAAATAGAGATCGCTCGATACAAAATTATAATATATGTATTGCCTTAACAATATCAGAAATTCAAATCCTCACAATACGGTGTCCTTTAGAAATAATGATATAAGACAAAACTTGATAAACAGAAATCTTAAAGTAACATTTTAATTAAAGTAAAGTAAAGGAATAGTACCATTGATTAATAAATTGCACATTCAAAAAAATACGTAAGCGATCAAAATGAACATTGAAGAAAGAAATCGAATAAATAATGCTTTATTATCTGGTTCAGAAACACCACAACTCGGTGTGGGAATGACAATGTATGAAACACGCATTAGTACAAAGACTAATGGCCTGTCTAAGACATAATATTCAACTTACAACGATAATACGAGTAATATCCCTAAAGAAAACTTAGTATTTGAGAATATCATAATCGTGGGCGCGCTGCGTTATTGTTGAAAGATAATATAATGTCAATTCACAAATGAGGACACATTATTAACATTACACCTAGAACTCCAGCAGTGGCAACCAAACATCGAAAGTAGAATTATTTTAATATAAAAACACTAGTCGGTGAACAGAATCATGTTCGATTAATAATTATAAAGTGATGTTTTGATTGATTCCAATCCAACAAAACTCCTCTTCAACGATCCTCCCGTGGACACAGAGCAGAAATCACCCATCTCCACCCAGAGCGCGTTTGCATGAATTGACCTCTTCCGACGAGACTTCTAACACTTTGATGTCGTAATGATTATGAAAGAGTGAATTCCAAGCCGTCGGAAACCTTGTGAACTCTTTATGGCCAACTATTATTGGATATTTTCTTAGCGAAGCATTTCTGGCCAGGACCATCGTCTCTCCTGTATTAGAGACAACAAATTTCTGCGATTGCGCACAGTATCATTCGTGATATGCTCATACTATACAAAACATCATTAGCTTGATTGACTGATATTGAATATTATGATAGCTGCCTTGGTTTTAACGATAATTGCAAAAAAACTATGTTTGGACGAAAGTAATTCTTATTAGTGATGTATCGAATGTGTGATTTTGGATATTCGCGAATGCGAATAGCGAATACCTACTGACTTGCTTAGATTTCTACAATATTGCTCAATCATTAAAATTTCACCCCCCCGTCGCCGAATTTTCAAAATGGTATAGGAATATAATTATTTCAAAACTCTTCAGTTTTCTTAGAGAACATTTTCTTGCAGTACCTTTTTCTACAATGTACCAGGTAAGTATCCGGTACTTTTACCGAATATCCGATACTTTATTACCGAAATAATATTCGCAAAACATTCGCATATTTTTTGCAAATACTTTGAAATATGCGAATATTCGCGAATGCGAATACGAATATTCGTTACATCACTAATTCTTATGAATTATATTGTATGTAATAAATTATGCCCATATAAGGAATGATTAACGACAACTGAAGGTTGTATATTATTTTAATTTGAATGAAATTTAATTGAAGGACGAGATAATGAATTCAACAAAAAATTAGCAAATCTGTATTCGCTGTAAATCCCTACACATGTTCCTAACAAGTTATTGATGGTTTCGTACTTCAAATCTCTATTACTGAAAGTTTCGAGACTAGCAACAACAAGCAATTATGAAATATATTTAATTTATTCGGATTCCATAATCTCTCCTTACATAATAATACTATGTAAATTGTACCTACTCTTATCATATTAAATTATAATGGAATACAGTCATGAATCTGTAGGGTTATTGAGACACCCTCGACCATAGAATTATTATGCTAAAAATATTTTTGAATTTCAACATTGATGTTAACATTTTAATTTTGCAATATTCGTACAGAATATTTATTTTCCAGTGTCGCTACATGTAGATTATATAGAAAGAAGCATGAGTTTATACTATATAAATTACAAAGTTCATTTACATGAAAGCTCAGGTTTCTTATTAGTTTGGATTCAATTTCACTGTTCTTTGTGAATCTACGTTTCTAAAAGATATTCAGTCAACCCCGTAAATATGAAATAATATTTCCTATAAAGTTTTATTTTTCATTTTATCTTACGTGGGACACTTACGTGAAGGATGATTTCATATAAAGTAAAACGTCACTTTTAATAGCACTGTCTTCTATACGCTCTTTTTCATTTTCTCGCTCTACAGTTTGTTGTGTACAACATGATCATAAAATATAATAAGTGATACATGTAGTAATATAATGTTGTATATACATAGTAGCAAGTTAAGTTTGTACGTGTAACAACCCAACATTCTCACAGTGAGTGAGCTAGCTACCAAAGTAAGTAGACCGCATTAGGGTTGGACGTCAGGTATAAAAATATACCATTAGTTTGATTAGCCTGTATCATACCTACAATACATACACATACCAGAGATTCACAAACAGAGATACTCCGGAGAAACAAAAATAATAATAATAATGCGAGGATTATGTTAAACGACTATGAAATTGAAACGCGGAACAAGAAGAATGATAACCTTAAAAAACTATTAATAATAACAGAGATAAATAACACTCACAAAAATGAAGCTCTTGAGAAGTACCTACTTAACTGAACAAGAATAATTTATTACATATGTACCTAATTATGAAAATTATAAAAACGGCATACGGCCTATAAGAAATCGGATATACAATAATTCTCCCAGTGCAATAAATACGAGTAGGATCCCATTTCTCTAGGTTGTATTACATACATTCGATTTCACAAGTATTCGATTATATTTGATTACAGCTTCAATTAGATAGATCAATGTCCAATATTTTACGAAGTTCTGGATTTAAGAAAACACAAGAGTACATAATCCAGTTTGCTTCTGATACAACTACAAACTTCAGCACAGAATGAGGAATAATAAAAACAAAGACATCACAATATCTAAGAGATGTTTAATAATATCTTCTTTCGTGCTCTTCAAATATCTTGTAACATAAAACAACATAGTGGAATTACTATTAGTTGAGAGTATTAAACTGACATTAAGCTTGAATTAAATTATATCGACTGTGATCAGGACAAAGGGTTTAAACCACATCGGTAAAATTTCATAGGAGAAGCAAAAAAACTGTGGGATAAAGAAAATGACAAAAATTATTGTCATTATTATTTTACCATCTTATTGTAATGTAGTTCTTTTATTATGTCATAAAAATTGAAGAGAAAATATTCAGGAACTATCAAGTTATAAGCAAAAAAAAACAGAAAACGACTTTTGCCTAAATTGTGGTTTAATGCCTTTGTCCTGAGCACAGTCGATATATTTCTACGTGATATATACGTATGGAAGAAATGTCTAGGATGTATTTCAGAAAGACTCACCTTCATATTATTATTAGTGGTCTGTGCCGTGGATTTCCCGGTAAAAAATATGTCTCCCACTATATATTTTCCCCAAAGTTTTCAAGTCTGTAGTAAAATACATGCATTCGTAAAAAAATCCGCATAAGAAATTGAATATCTTCAATTCAGCGATGAAGTATAACGTATAACTTTTATTTGCATGGCTTGCATGCTTATTACGTGCAGTTTGTCCGCTGGTAATTCCACTTCCGGAAAATGTTGTGACTCGATGAATGAATGAATATTTTAAGTGCGTGTATTTAGTTAAATTCTTGAACATTGTAGTAAGCACCGTAGGTACGTCTTGAAAACGTTCACAAAATACGCTAGTAGAAGCATGTGCTTTGTACGTATTGGCAGCGGTAAAAAAGCATTTGGGAATTGAATACAGATCATAAAAATATGATAGATAATGGATACATAATATTCGTAATAATAATAATGATGTACTAGAACCTAAGACTAAAGTATCCTAAGTAAACTGAAGTATCGCGATAAAGTATATTATAAAATTCCGACCCACCCTGAAACGAATGAAGTATTGAAGTAGAGAACATCATAATATGCGTCTTGCTATGTACTATATAATATCCGCAAATAATTAAAATGCAGTAATTTTCAATCGATTACATATTTTATTGTCAAAGTTTCTCAATCGAATTGCGAATCAGAAAATTTACAGTCGCTAATTGTTCAAAGAATGTTGATTGATTCGAACAGATACGCTGTGAGGTAAAACCATAAAAAGGATTAATTTGAAAAAGTACGCAGTGAAATTAAACTCGTCCGTTGTTTAAAGTAACGGAATATAAATGTGGCTTCAAGAATAAATATGTACATAAGTATATGGCTATGTATTTTAATATAATATGTATTGTCAAAATAACACTTTTACAACAAAGTTTGTTCATTTTTGACTTAGATTTTTATTATTCCATTTCTTTATTTAAAATTTAGATTATTTAAAGTTATTTAGCCAATTGCGAATTTTATTGATCAATTTTGAATACTTTTACCACAATTTATAATTTGAAGATTACTTTGATTATTCGAAACAATATTCTTTTTGTGATATTGCTGGGTATATTTTTTGAGTATGAGCGATGTAAATTGTTAGTTTGATATCTGTAAGACTGAGCAAATAAATAAGTAAACAATCTCCCTTACATTCTCCGTCTAGGTGTGTATTTAGTTATTACAAGTGATTAATTCAACAAAACAACCTGATTCAAATTACATCACTGCCGTAGTATTCGCGCGGCGTATTCTAGTTTATCAACTAAATACTATCATACAGCCTTGAAAGCGAAACCTTTAAAAAGATGCATATTACTCCATTCTAAACAGTTAAACACTAACATATTTTATTCTAGGAATGTGGTTTCCTACTACCTACTTACCTACCTACAAATGTTTAAACACGGCCGATATTTTAGATGTTTTTAGTAGCGAATTTATTTGGAACGTAGGTATACTTTATGTGGTTTAATGAAACCCCGTATTCGGAGCCTCTAAAAGAAAATTAACGAAAAAAAATTATAAACATAAATATTCCCAGCAAGCAATGATATTTAATAAGATGCAAAAACCGAAATAGTTTTTATCATCTCTATCTGATTTCATTTACTGGTTAGGTTATTTTCTATCGCGTGCATCAACATTCCTATATCAATATCACCATTATCTGCTTCATTTCTATAAAAAATGACAGTGTCAATATACCTAACTAATATTACTCGGATCGTATGACTTTTCCTAACAAATTCTTTATTGTTATATAATAATAATAATAATAATGCCTAGAGCCCGTTGCCGAGCATATTTATGAAGCATCCGGAGAATCGTTGCTACGTAGTTGTTCCTGCCGGTGATGCCATCGAAGGTGACTGTGGAGGCCGATTCTGGACAAGCACACTTTGTCGCACTTTGGACAGGGCTGCTCTTCATTTGTGATGGGTCTGCGGGTGGTTCTATTCTGCGGGCCGCTGTAGTTATTTATGGTCTTCCGCCAATTTTTCCGATCACCCGCCAAGCTTTCCCAGTCATTTTGGCAGTTTGTGTCCTTCAGCGTGTTGTGCAGAACGTCCTTGTATCTTTTCCGTTGCCCGCCATGCTTTCTTCTACCTTCAGCCAACTCGGAGTACATGAGCTTCTTTGGAAGTCTATTGTCCGACATACGGACATATATAATTAATTAACTGATAAAGTGCAGAAAATTATTATGGGAATCTTACTTATTTGATATACAAAATAATGTGATATTGGCTCTGGTGAACTACTACCTACTACTACCGTAATCAACTCAGCGTAGTAAAAAACGCCCCACGCTGTCATTCACACGACTCTGCGCAAAAAAATAAAAGTGATATAGGATTAGAGCTCCCGAGTTGGAGGCATACTAATTTATGGAAAATACGACAAATAATTCCAAGAAAAAAAATACACGATGATAAATTGAAAGTTTCATGATTTCGTTTCGGGGAAAATGTTGTCGCCGTCGCAGTGTACCTACATAATATCTACTCGAGTAGTAAAAACAAACACATCGCCGTAAAAGCAGCAGATAAGCATCGGTCTTTTATATTGTTACGCTTCAAATGGAGTATGAAAATTATTATCATTGCTTATATGACTGTGAGAGCTGGGTACGTACAAAGGCAGTGGAGTAATAACAATATTAAATATATCTACAAAGTTAGACACATATTGTACAGATGACGACAGGAAACTGCGCCGTTTCCAAAAGGTGTAATTTACATAAACACCGAAATCACGTTTAAACATTATGTTGTTGTAGCAAGTAAGCAAGCAAGCAGTACCCACCAACATACGTACATTGTATACATTGTGATAGTTCCCTTGTAGGATATGTGCGATATCAGATCGACAATTCAGCCTGCCTATGAAGAGCTTAACGCGCTACACGAATTTCAGATACGTGTACAGTACCTAAATTTAGATAAAAACATATTTAGATACTAAAACACCCACACGAAATCTCGTACGAATTGTGATGTAAATTGTTGAAGTGTTTCTATAACCTAAAGGTATTTTACTGGCAAAAAAGATAATCTACCTCTACGTTTCAAACATACAAACAAAAAAAAATAGGAAAAAAGTTTTCATGGGTAATTCAATCAACAAATGACGATCAAATGATTGATGATAATAATTTCCATACAATACCAAGTAAACACTTTTTCTATTTCCAGAATATTAAAAATGAAGATATTCTTTATACAAAAATATATAGGTATAAAAAGTCATTCTTACATTCAGGCTCTGCCTGATTGAATCTATTAGAGGAATAAATATCTGTATTATTCGTCTAACTAATTATTATTGTATGAAAATTAAACATTTTTTCATTTCTTTTGTGAAATATAGAAGAGATTTTGTATTATGTTAATATTGCATTTAACCGAGAGATTAATAAAACTAAATAAATAAATAACTTTATGTTGAAATCCAAGTGGGGTAGGCGGAGATTTCGTAACGCCATATTCATATATTTTTACATTAATTCGATTTCTCATACACAAACACCGATTTCACTTTCTCCAATTCGCGGCCATCCTGGAGTATTTGAACCACGTGGTCAAGCCATGTAGTTCTCAGACATCTGAGATTTCTCATACCCCCTCTTTCAGATAAATAGACTCTTCGTCAATCTTTCATCAGCCATTCGCTCCATATATCCAAACCATCGCATCTTATTTACAATAATTAGTATTCTATCCATACAAACAATATGTGACGTACAATTGTGAGTAGAATAAACCAGGCAAGGATTGCTTTTAACAAAAAATCTAAGATATTGGAATCCCCAAACATTGATTTAAGCGTAAGGAAGAACCTTACTAAAGCCTTTGTATGGAGCATTCTACTTTATGGTTGCGAGACGTGGACCATCAGCAAGAGGGAAAGCGGACGGTTGGCGGCCTTTGAAATGTGGTGCTACAGACGCATGCTGAAGATCCATTGGTCGGAACACATCGAAAACAAAGAAGTATTAACCAGGGTAGGCGAAAAAGGCAACTTCTTAAGAGAATCAGCCAACAACGAGCTAACTGGATTGGCCACAACATCAGGCACTCAGGACTACTCATCGCCATTGCGGAGGGTAAGACCGAGGGGACAAATGGCAGAGGCCGACTAAGAGATGCGTATATGGACCAACTGAAGAGGGACATGAATTGTGGCTCATACGTAGAGCTGAAAAGACTGGCTGAGAATAGGGAGGAATGGAGAAGAAAGCAAAACTCGTTGCAGACCAATCCAGTGGATTGTAACTCATTATATACAAACAATAGGAATGAAAAACAGCTAGGCACATTAAATTTATTTCTTTACATCCATCACATTTATACAATATATACCTGAATACAGCCCTTCACACTAAAACGTACGTTTATATTTATAAAACTTTACAGTAAGATGTAAGTACTTTAGGAGTTAATCGTTTCAAAGGACGGTTAATTATCGTCCATCAAATGATTTAATTACTAACTTTAAGAAGAATAAATTAATCATCAAACAAAGGACGGGGAGGATTTTGTCCAAGTCAAATTATTACGAAATAGTCGGTGGAAGCAAACTAAGAACAAATATTCTTTGAGCAACGAGACTCGCCAAGTAGGTACCTTCACAACATGAAATGATAAAATAATGGGAAATCTTAAAAGATTATTTCATCACGTTGTACAAAACGTGCTGTTTTGAATGATATTAATTGCAAAACAAGTAAAACTATGCGCATTGCAAAACAGTGATGAATATTATTTGAACGTTACCAAACAGTAATAAATTTAATATAATCAACGGACATTTATATTAAAATGTAGCGAGAATACAACACATACAAGTTTTCTAAAAATTCATAGATAATCTTAACAATGAAATAGTATAAAAGAGCAGTGATAAAAGAACATGACAGATTTCAGCGAGTACTCAAGGTTACGGAATATATAAGATGCTGAAACGTACGTGTGCCTCAGCAGTGTTCTGCTTACACAGACATATCATATACTTACTCAAATAAAGGTAAAATCAATAATACAAGGGACCAAACGATATGGAATCAGATTACATACAGCATAGATATGAAACCTCTATAGATTTGACGAAATGAAACGTGTGGTGATATAAAAAAAATATTAGACGGATATATTTTCTCAAAAATACAACCAATTGGCTTCTTAATTATTTACGAGTAACACACCTTGCGTAATCGCAAAATTACGTTAAATGGTACAAGAACACAAGAATATTGCGAAATAGAAAAAAGGGGGTCCGTGAAAAAATGCGCGGAGAATTCCCGAAAGAAGAATTCCAGCAGTTAGCTTATTGAAATAATAAATTTTCAAAATGAAGCAAGGTTCACGTAAAGAAAGCACAACTGGAAAACTTTATTAAAAATTAACCCAACTTTATTTTCTAAAATATTTTAAACTTAAAATAAACTGGAGGTAGATTCGTAAAATAATAAAAACACAAACAGTAAGCATATGCTTCACAGCGATGTTCGGGTTTTTTTTTATGTTTTGCTATAAAACATCTCCGCAGAATTAATTATTCACTTGACCACAGATGTGAATACAGAGAGAAGGTTCAAATCAGAGTTCTTTTGATGACTCCCATTGGTAGCATAATATACAGAGCTTCTTTATATTTCTCCTGTATATTAGCTATTTCGAAATTTATTTACAAAAGGTGTAATTTTATTCAAATTAATATTTCTACAATGTGAAATAAAAAAGACGAATATATCTAAAACGCGAACATGCAGAAGTGTTGAATAACGTCAGGCTAGAAGGAAGTTCTGACGATGTCCCTAATGAATATCTCAACAAAGGAGTGGATGTAGTATATAAAAAAATAGTAGAAAGTTAACAGGGAGGGCTAAATCTAAAAATTTACGCATAGTCTGAAAAGGGATGAGAAGAAGATAATCTCTAAAATAGCCCACTGCTAAACTTATTACATTCCTTAATCTTGGTAATATGATGCAAACTTGAATACAAAATAGTCACGGTAATATTGATGTCCTTGACAGCCCTATCACAAGAGTAAAGCTATAGAAAAATAAGAGGGACGTGACACGGTAAGGGTGGCATAAATCAAACCAAAAGATAATCCCTTAAGCTACGGTGAATGGCTTCTGGGACGTAGTAGTAGGTATATCAATATTTCATAAAAATGTTGATGTATATTTATACTCAATATACATATCAATTCTCAAACGTGTTCAATCAAATGACGCACCCATTATAAATAAAATACGCATACTCATAATGTATAGGTAATGCTACTTTATGATAATAAAAATAAACTTTAGTGCACACAATAAACCAAACGATCTAGAGTTAATATCAAATATGTTTAAAATATAACAAATTAAAACAATAAACAGGTTCAATTAGGGGTGCGCGGTTCGATCCCAGGTGCCGGCAAACACCCCTTTCACGACACAAGCTTCTAGCTTACTGTGAAAGGCGTATAAGTGTGTATTTGGGTTTATAACAAAATCCCAGATACATCTTTAAAAAAATTGATACGTGTAAACGTTTGCAATAATAACTGCAAATTTTAAATGATGTATGCAAAGTGTTTATCTAAGATAACTATTTATTAACTCATCAACGGTCCACTGGCCTTTCAAAAGTAAGGTTTACGTATTGTTATAACAAACTATATTGTTGTAATAAAACATACATACAAAATATGTGTTAATTGCCTGGAGGCGATCTCTTCGAGATAGATGATGACAGTAATGTATTTGATAATGATAATTAGAGGTGGACGGTATTATGTTGGTAGTCTTGAACTTTCAGTTAAGATATTCTGGGTTTGATTCCTCCTGTTGCCGAGTTGTGAATTTTAGGGTGAAATAAAAACAAATTTTGTACAAATATTATTTGGTATTCTAAGACCGAAATCGTATTTTCAATACACCTCTTCTCAAGTTTCGAAGCAACGATTTAATTAATTGAATAGGGGCATGCTGCTGATAACAGTTTTCATTGAAGAATATCAAAACGACTAGGTACTGAAAATAATAATAATACAAAAAAAAAACAGATTCAACCGAAGTGGCCATTGAACGCACTAAACGTGTACCCGTACCAATAATAATAATAGTATGAAGATACGTGGGTCGATTACAAAATGCGAACGTTAGAAAATAATATCTGATTGCTATCAAAGAATATTTTCAAGAAATCTCGTGATATACGTAGTAGGTAGTATTGGCGGTGTCTTATTCGCAGTATGTATACGCGATGCGTACAAAATGACGTCAGTTATATAAAATATAGATTGGCGGGTTTTCGGACTCGGCAGTGATTCTTTAAAATTATCATGTTCTTTTTTCTTTCATTGTAGTATGTTTGGTAAGATTTATTTTGTAATGTGTTAGCAAACTTTGCTGGTTTATGTGCCGAATTTTTTTATCTATTTGTATTACCTATGTATTGTAATAACTGTATGTTTGCGTAAACTATAAAAAAAAAACAAAAAAAAAAAAAATATTGGTAATAATAATATGTACGACAGATACTTCACAATGGAAAAAGTATTTGTATGGAGAGGTATGGTAAATAAAACTATTAAGATAAACATGTCTAAATGTCATTGGACAATATAATTTAGTACAAATGAACCTAATCGTACAAGTAAATGGTCGATTGAAGGTAAAATAGAACGTTCGTTGTTATTGTATTTGGAAAAACAAAATAAAAACGAATACAGTCAATGATAACACTTTTTGTAATAATATTGTCCTTAAGCTCTTCAATGCTTTCCTCTGGCACATTGGATGAAAATGAGCCTCCTCCAATTTGAAATGTTTAAAATATTATTTCAAAACTAACAGCAATTGGAATTGTAGACACTAACCAAGAAACGCCAGCATGGATGGAAGTTGTGAGGACATGCACTGTAGCACATACGTAAAACAAAAATGACTAAGGGAAGACAAACAAGAGTGGAAAAGAAAAACCAGGCTTGCTGCCAATCAAGTGAGTTGTGACTCAGATGAAAACAGGAACATATAAAGTTTATTTAGTATTATGTCTATGTAACAATGTTCCCTCGTAATAATGAATGTAATTTATCAAATAAAATGTCATGTGTAGTATTATAATGTGATAGGTATTTCGACATGAGTATAATTTCACTCGAGTTCAAACAATGACCGCTTAATTCCTACCTCTGACTGACACGTCGGCTGACGGACATTAGCTCTTCAGAAGGCGGTGGATAGTAATCATATAATTAACACACCATCGTCATCTTACCTGAAACAAAGAGAATAACAAAAATATTAAAAACTACGCCCAATATAAGCAGGTGTGTTCAATAAGAATGGAATAGGAAAAAATTAATATAATACCTGATAGAAATATTTGTTTAAAAAACTGATGTTCGTTGGGAAATAATATTATTTTATTGATGAAGGTCTTTAGTGGGAGAATGATACAGTATAATAAAAAATTACTGAAAAAATAAACATAATCATTATGTTTAACTTAAAAATTCAGATGAACTTTGGCACTACGCAATATATATTTTTTCAATATATTAATGATATAAACAACTGATTTGTGGTAATATTTGCGCTGTTTCTAGTTTCCAGTAAAGGTGTCAAAATTACCGAAGTCGGAAAAAGAGATGATGGTCGCGAATATAATCCTTCTACTATAAAACAGGATTGAAAAATACTGCCGAGTGCTTCAACCCTGCTGCCATTGCTTTTTGTCATTGGATAAAATTAATTTGATTTACATGTAATCTTATATTAGAAAGCGAAAGAAGCATGTCAGGATAAATCAATATGGTGTTTCGATCTTAATGTCTAACCCATTTGGGATACGGCGTGTGTGTATAGACAAATATATATATATAACGTTATCTCGTAGAATAAATTAAATCAATATAATAATATTCTGTCTGCCATTGAACAACCTCAGCAAGTTTGACAAATGACATGAGAAATAAGTTAGGAGTAAATATTATTGTGTAGCAGAGGGCAAGACGACAACCAAACACGAGAATCAAATTACATATAATTTCAGATGCCGGATGCACCAACGAAACATTTAATAAGAATAATCATACGTAATTGCTTCAATTACAGACATAATAGGTACGTTATAAGTTACCCTGTAGGTACATTTACGTCACATTCGACAATTTTTAAATAACTATTTTATTACTGTACTTCATTCATTCATACCATCCAGGAATTATTCGCTAGTGGGATAGCCAGTACGGCGTGTAAAGAATATGCAAGTCATCCTCCTAAGAGGTGTCACCTATTCCTATGTTGAATGAATGTCTATGTTAAAGCCATTCGGGATGGGTGGTATACCTGTTTGTTGAATGCCTTTACGGGATTTGATACGAATCCCGGCCTTACACAGGACACGCGAAAACTCATAGAAGTTGGAGACCTATTCTTTACCAGGGACTCCACGTTTAATGGGAATAATATTTAATTTCAATATTGCATGTTGATACAAATTTCACCAGAGCTATGTAAATAAATGGATAGCGATTACTATAAGAAACTGTTTTCAAACCCGTTTCGTGTCGTTGAAATTCGAGGATATCAGGGATTACAATTGAAGGGTCCACTGCAATAATGATGAATGTCCAAAAATATAAAATTTTAAATTAGTAATGCCATTCGATCACTTGACAAAGTAGTAAGAAATCTTGCTTACAAACTCAGCAATATCGCATGCAGTCCCGAAATAAAAACGTTTTTAATATTTTGGCTACACGGCTAGAACGCTCAACGTCACAGGTATTCACGGCAATAATGATAAATGTCCATCGCCTAGCACTGAACGCCATAATAATTTCAAACTAGCGGCGATCCCGCCAATTTATTTGTTAGGCTTTATGAGAGTGGCGTTTTGTAAGGTTTTGTTATTCGGTTATTCGGTTTTCTTTTTTTAAAATTATGGCTGAGAACAACGAAATGATCGGAAATACGAAAAAAAGAAGACAGACAGGAAGTGATGTTTTTAAGAATCTACGATTCCAGGAACATGAATTTAGAGTTCAGAAAGAACACCCACGGCTCATGTTTCACAAAAAAATTAATAATTGTCCATGGGAATCAAGTGTGGTTAACACACCAGTTTCTTTTCGGTCTATGAAGGCAGTTAATGAAGGTGAATTCAAATTACCTGGTTTAGCTTATAAAGATAAGCTGCCTATATCAACAGCAAAATATAACAACCTGCAGTTCCTGAAAAAGTTCTGTAGGTCTGAAACGAGACGTTATTACGATGAACTTCCTCACGCTGCAAATGTTAAAGAATCAGAAGTTAAATAAAACAGTCATTTGGACACTTATCATTATTGACGGTTAACGTAGTGTGGACAATGATCATTATAGTCCTGATTTTTAAAGACTTACTAAAGATTACATTATTTTTACTTAGTTTATAATACTTAAAGAATGGTTATTTTCCAAAGAAATATTACTATGATGTATCATTATTTAATTTTAATAAATAACATTTTATTATCTTGAGGTCTGAGTTTTTTTACACCGTTTATAACTTTAAAACCCAATTATCTTAAAACAAAGGACAATGGACATTAATCATTATTGCAGTGGACCCTTCAATTATAATTGAGACATAGTACAAAAAGGGTTGAAAGGTTGATCTTTCTGTCACACAGGTTAATCTAATGAATGGGTACAAAAACCTAGTGTCAACACCTCGACATATAACAATAATAATAATAACGTAATGAATGTCACAACTTAAAAAAAGTGTATCTACTCAAGATGTAGATGGTATAATTTAAGTAGAACTCGTAGACAACATACGAGGCCCGTCAAGATGACAAGAACGTGCAGAAAATAATAACGAATTGCTATATAATACCTATAGGTACTATATCTACTTACTGGTGTCCTGTAAACAAAATTTCGTGACAGCAAAAAAGCGACACTCGATGAATGCGTGCGTGATCGTAATATTATGGATACTTAAATCTAGGGATTTCCACGGATTCCACCAGATTAAATAATAAACTGAATTAAAAGTGCATGAACAATCCAATTCATCGAAATGAATGTGCAAAATGGAATAAGAAATATCGATTTATAATTATTGAAAATATACAAGGATTTAATGAAAAATGAACGAATATTATTGAAATGATCTAGAGTTTGTGTGTTCACATTGTGAAAAGATATTTTAAACATATTTGTTATCAATAAAACACTGTTTTACTTTTCACTATTAATTTATTATTACTCAAGCGCTTTCGTCAAGTTAGCTTGACATTTTCAAGAGAACTAATTACAAGAAAATTTTTTTTTTTTTTTTCTCAAAGTCACATGCAACAACAATAATTTTTATATGTAGGTACCTAAAAACAGAAAAGAAGGGGTAAGGAAGTAGGAGTAGTTAAGACAATGGTGGATGAACAATTGGTTTCAACAATGGTGATGAATGGGGTATTTGAATATTTACTATATTTTTAATATTTCTATGTATTTCCAATGTTTCCAAAGCAATTAATTTTCTATACCGGTTTTCTGAATGTAGGACCCTTACACTATTCACATCAAAATTGTGATTATGACTAGGGAATCCAATCCCGCATCAAAATCGCGATCCCGCAAGCCTGCGGGATTGAGGTCATCAGTCCCGCGGATCCCGCGGGATTTGCGGGATTGAGATTTTTTAATAAAAAAACCTGTTTCAAGTAGATACTTAGTTATTTAAAAAATATATTGAATAAAGACGAGTATATTTTAATATTTTTTTTATTATTATGCAGATTTATTACTCATATTACTAATTAACAAGTGGAAATAATGATGTTTTAGAGGTATAAATAATCAGCTTCTTATAAGGAACGATATAATACAACATTTCACCTTATAGATTTGTAATTTGTATGAAAAATTGAACATATTTATTAGTTTCGACTTTTAGAGGCATAAAATATAGCTTTTTTCTGATAATACTTTCGAAGAAATGATATTAAGTACCTAAAGTTTCATCTTATAGATTTGATCTTATCTTGTTGCATAAATAGCCAGCGGCGGAAAAAGCACGTTCAGCTTCCATGCTATTAGGTGGAGTTGACTTCATATTACTTGACTATCCATTCTGTACGGAGACTGCTCTAATTCATCTTCTAGTATAGACGAAGGCTCATCATTTAATAGATTCGATAAAGGCGTGTCTTCTTCATCGCCATTGTCATCAACTTGTTGGTTTTGAGTTTCCGGTTGTACCTGCGTGTCTGACAACAGTCTCTCGATTGAACACTTCATTTCAGTTCGAAATGTAACTTTGCTTGGATGAAAGAATGGAACGTCCACCACATTTGTAGATCCTGAATCTTTTTCTAGATATTTGTTAGGATTTTCTAAGCACAGTCATTGATGTGCGGCGTTATTTTATCCGGCGAGATAGCGACCCTTCAAGTTCCTGGCTTGAAGGTATTTTCTGGCTGGTATTTTGTCGATCCAGTTTGTTTATTATGAAACGCAATGTGGTTTCTGCAGAAACTAATGTTGCATCCTCGCGGCATAAGACATTTACAGCAAGCTTCACTGGCTGTAAAGCTCGTTCAATATTACTCAATGTTATAAATTCTTCATCAGTGAATGAAAATGAAGATGATGTCAGTTTATGTAAGATCAATAAGTGCTTTAAGTATGTACTGTTTGACTTGGTTGAACCTCGATAACATTGATGCGAGACTGTTCCAGCGCGTTCGGCAATCTAGGATCAGCTGTAATTCTTTGCAGCATTCTGCTTTAATATATATATTTGCAGAAGATCATTTGTTACTGGAGATTTCGAACTAAAAAGCTTGACAATTTTCCTGACTTTTTGAAAAAGTAAAAACAAAAAATGGAATAAGTTATAATGATTTTCATTGAAAAATCTATTGGTCTGACAATACTTATATTGTGGTAGCAAATCTCCTTCTTGAATGTCTTCCTCTACCGACACTTGCTCGTCATCATTTTCATTATCACTCCCACCATCCGGTCTATTTTCGAGTACTTCAACTTGACTTTATTTCTTCTTCTTGTCTCTGATTGCATAGAACTTCAAGAACAGCGAGTTGCATTGCAACCCATGTGCAAAGAATAACTTGTGGTGCGCTGATAATAATCTCCCAACTTTCTTCATGACTGCTGCACCATCGGTTGTTGCTGCGATCACATTTTAGGAAATTTTTTTCGACACACGATTTAGGAAACTCTAATTATTTTCCATACAAATTCTATAGAAAAGTCACGAGATCCAAGGCAAAATAGTTAACTAACTTATCATTGAGGCTGTGCTGGGTTTAATAAATAATCAGAATGTCGTCTGAGCCCATTCTTAAATATTTTTTTCAGTCCCGCACGCGTGCGGGATCCCGCATGAGTAATCCCGCATTTCTGATCCCGCAAAAAAGGTGCGGGATCCCGCATTTACGGGATCCCGCTTTTGCGGGATTGGATTCCCTAATTATGACTAATGCAATGATCCGCCATCTCCGAACAATTAGATAAACCCCTAAGTGCTCTGGAATGTTCTTTGATACGAGTGTATGTCGGACAGACCAGTCGATCGATAGACACTCGTATCAAAGAACATTCCAGAGCACTTAGGGGTTTATCTAATTGTTCGGAGATGGCGGATCATTGCATTAGTCATAATCACAATTTTGATGTGAATAGTGTAAGGGTCCTACATTCAGAAAACCGGTATAGAAAATTAATTGCTTTGGAAACATTGGAAATACATAGAAATATTAAAAATATAGTAAATATTCAAATACCCCATTCATCACCATTGTTGAAACCAATTGTTCATCCACCATTGTCTTAACTACTCCTACTTCCTTACCCCTTCTTTTCTGTTTTTAGGTACCTACATATAAAAATTATTGTTGTTGCATGTGACTTTGAGAAAAAAAAAAAAAATTTTTCTTGTAATTAGTTCTCTTGAAAATGTCAAGCTAACTTGACGAAAGCGCTTGAGTAATAATAAATTAATAGTGAAAAGTAAAACAGTGTTTTATTGATAACAAAAAGAATATTATTGAAAGTACGCAGTGACTAGAGTAAGAACGAGTTTTGTAAAAATACTGTATAAAATAAAAATCTGAAAAATGAAGAACGTCGAGAGAGATATTTGAACATCGTGTTCACGTCTAGTATAAGTATTTTACATGGATTTGTACTTCACTTCATAGGACGAAAGCTTTATTTGTCTCTCATGCCCACCCTGTAGGCATGTAGAATTAAAGAGTAGATGTTATAATCAATATTATATACCGTGCTTCACTCTTTCCAAGGACTGCTCCGGATGTGTAAATATGTACATACCTATGTTGTCTGAGAATAAAGATAATACCTACATAAAATAATACCGAGAGAAAGTAAAAACAAAAATGGTAGTTAGTGTAATGAAACATTCTATGATCTAGATAAAAGGTTTTTCCTTCAAGTTACACACCTTAAACCATTAAACAAATATCATACTATAATCTCCAGCAACTGCAAAATATCTAAATTGCTTAATGATACTTGAAATTAATATTTTTAATATGCATCATTCGATATAACACGTTTGAGGGCTTAAAGGTCAAACCATGTAAATAACCTTACCTACGGCGCATTACGAAATACTAACAGGTAGAATAGTATTACCAGAAGAACACTAAGTAATAAACTGTATTAGATCTGAAATCATTGCACAACATAAGAACCATAACACGAACAAACTAACAATAGGCTTTACAAGTCAAAGTATAACTGCACAAAAGTTTAAAGTAACAGCGCGTGCAAGAAGATTTATCAAGCTAAAAATAAATATCTATTTTAGGCAGACATCTTTCAAATTGACACAGCGTGAATAATCGAGTGAATTAATGAATTATCTCACTTCATTAATAATAAGTAAAAGTTAAGAAGTATCATCGTGTGATGTTAACATACCTATCTAAAATCAACATTACGATCATCTTGAGACGAAAGGTTTTTCTATATATCATAAATGTTATAAATACTTATCTAGACATGAGACAAAAAGTCATACAATTTGCTCAGCTCTCTACGCATCAAACAATTTCATCTAGGTCAAGTTATGCAGTTATCTTACCAATGTAAAACATTGATATCAGAGAGCACAAAAGTTTGGCTAATTTGAAAATTGAATTAAAAAAATATTCGGAATATCTCAAATACAAAGCAAGTTGTTTAATAATTGCTATGAGGAAGGCAAATACTTGTTTTATGAATAAATAAATAAATGAAAAAGTTTTCCAATGATCGCATATTCAGGATAATGCGTAATGAAGAAGGCAATTCTATGGAAAGCCAATGAATAAATAATACAAATCTTTAACAGCTCTAGCAGATAGATAGCAAAGAAATAAAAGCTATAAAAATTGGAGTAAACTCGAATATGTTTCCCTTTCACATTTTCTCTTTTATCAAATAGCCCGAAGAGGGATTAAATATTAAATTGACAATATGGAATTGAAACATTAAATATTTTGTATCGCTGATCCCTTGAGGATATTCGTTGATTCTAAAGATATCTTAAGTGGAAAAACACGTACATTTCACTATACATGATACGATTTAAATCGTATCCCGATTGTTGTGATAACGAAACGCTTAAAATTTTATACTGAAACCGTATGTGTTTGGTTTTCTCCTACGACAGTTAAGTATAAGTACTTACGACGATGTATGTTGTATCCAACTAAATCATGCTTCCAATAAAATATAAATATTGTTTTAGCCTTAGGAGTTACTTACTATAGACCATTTGAAGACATGAACGTTACACAAGAAACGGTAATGCTATGTGATTCTTAATAAGAGACACGATTTCCTACAGTTGCACAATGAGTCTCGTGTTGATATTATTAGGTGTATTTCTTAGTTGCAACGAATTATAGTCGGAGATAAATTGCGAAATAATGCAGAATCTTAGGCAGGTGTTGCCGCCACAGAAAATACAATCATTATGCTGGTATTATCACGTAATGACTCACAAACAAAATTTGACGCTTAATCAAAAAACAATAATATTGAAAACCTACATACAATTCCAGAACACCAACAGTGGAAGAATCAAATAACGATTTTGCATTGCGATACTCAGTACCAAATATTACTGAAGTGCTTAATATTTATAAGTATAAATATTCACGACATTAGCATTAAGTGGATAAAACTACTTATATTACGAACGAAAATAATATCTAATATATAAAAAAAAAAACATGTATATCGCTACGGGGTAATTTAATTTTGCTGGTTCACGTTGAAAACGTTATAAATTTGTACATAAAAAATATGAAAAGATTCAGGCTAAAAATGTTAACTGTGCAACACTTTAAGAGCCCATGATAGGTAGGGAACTCGAAATTGTCACATGATTTTACGCAACCATTTTTCAACATTGATTATTAATTAATTGCAATATTTTCGTGATCGAGATGATATTTTTACTGTTTGTTTTTGATAATATCAAAATTTGAACATATTTTAATGTATTTTTAATAATAATAAAAAAAATAACCGAGAGATTCATGTAGAAATTATCGATTGAAAAACACCTTCCGAAATTTCATCACGACTAGCAGAGGTATTTTAAGACAATCATCTTAGAGGTTACATAAATGATGAAGTAAATTTAGCTCCAAGGATGCTTTAGAAAAAAACTATTTTTCTTAAATTTGGGTAATATTTAGCCGTATTTTTTTTAATATGCGAAAAAAATGGGATTTGTGACGTGCACATAAGAAAATATAATTTTTAGTTCGTCAAGTTCGAATAAGGAAAACATATTTAAAACAATTTTAATTGAATAATTTATCATATGATTATAATAGCGTGATGTGTTATTTATATTTTGAAATTTTCATTTTAAATTTTCCGCTTGCGGGAAAGTTTTTATGAAAATTTCCGTAGAACTCAAAATTCGGTTTTAGTTCGGCCAGCCGAGCCAAAGAGTCGGCACGCTGTTGAATCTGCGTCTGATTATTTATTTAAAATTATTAAAAAATAGAGATGGTTTTATGCTTGAAACTACATAATTACAGCACTAGATTACTTGATTTTTACCAAGGAAACATATTTTTATATGTTTCATCAAGTAATCCCTATATAAATGTTTTTTTTTTTCATAAAAAAAAACATTATAACTTAATATACCTAAATAATATTTATTTCCATGTCTGTCAAAATGCGAATCGACGAATACGAGAATGAGTGTTCAGTACTATAGATGAGGAGTTCACAAGTAAAGGCACACCGATCCATTTTTCACAAATATTTAACTATGAATGAAGTAAAATAAATCAGTGAAGTTGATATTTTCAACCGACGGTTCTCGGTGGAAATTCATGTTGAATTACTTACAAATAAATCACTTATTTATATTATATCCACTGTGACTTTTAATCAATAAAAAGTCACAGTTTAAACACTACAAATAAGTGTTTTATATAATTAATTCAAATAAATTAGTATTTTTTTATTTTTAATTTAATGTTGGTGAACTTGTTTGTGTACTTTATAAAACTGTAGATTGACCTCAGCATATCCGCCTATTTCTCTTTTTGCTTATTAGTTGCAACATATTTCTTTTCTAATGATAAACGCAAAGTGCCAGCTAATATCCAATTATTAAAAGATGAATACAGAAAATATGCTCTTAACACTAAATTACAGTTCGTATACCTTACAAAGACTATGATAAAATAATACAAATACATAGAAATATATCCGGTATCAGGGATCTAAATTGCTGCCGGTACCTACTCTGCAAAGAATTCACCAAATTTATTTAGGTATGCTGTTTTCTTAGTTTCAATGTTCTAGAGTTGATGTAGGTAACTTTGTGTATGAACTCCTCAGAATGACATTCACCGATGTCAATATTGTTGTCATAGCAACATTTTGTTATTTTTGTGAGTATTAGTATTAAATCAGAAATATACTAAATACACTGATTTATAGTTTTATTTTAATTTTTTCATTATTTAAAATGACGAAAGAGTCATTACGAATGTTAAGAAAAAATAAATTAGCTACATATTATTCACATGATCAAAATGAGTGAGTATATTATAATGGTTGATTTATATTATATTGTTTTTGACATATTTTTTTTTGTAACGTAACCTTTCCTCAAGTAATTATTAAAAATAAAATATTTTAATACGCGTGAGTAAGCAAACAATGTTTCTGATAGAATAAATTAATAAATTCTTTATGTTTTATACTTTCCAGATTATCAGATGATTAGATGATTAGTGACATTAAAACGGTGATGGAGAATTACTAAGACTTGAATTATCATTTGCAAATGTAAGTACATAGTTCTTAACTGATATCCTGATATTTAGGTATATAGTAAAATCAGCACGTATTATCTTATTTTCATGTTACTATTTCAAATAAGCTGATATATGAATACACGCAACATGTTTGAATCTCGGATACATATGTATGTTTTAAAACAAGCTTTGGTACAATTATTATTATTTTATTTTATGTATTTATTCATGATGCTATTCACTAGTTTGCGAATGATTTAAGTATTCCATAAATGTAATAAGTAATAATATAAAATTAGTTTGTGAATCAATAGTGAGAAAATGGTTTAATGTAAAAATATATCTCAGCATGCATTTGATTTTTAGATTATTATGAGTATTCGAAGTTTTCTAAATATGCATATTATATATTTACATATTTGCAGAAACCACTTTGCATGTATGGTTACTATGGAAACATATAATATTTATATTTTGACATTCCATTTCCACGTGAAATTTTAGCACAAAGACATTGTACTTTAATAAGACTGTGCATTATTGGCCGGTTTCAATAATCTATCTATCCGCTCCTGTCGATTGAAATCTATTGTGTTCTATATTTTGAATCATACATTTCAATCGATAGTCACGGATAGATAGGTTATTGAAACCGGCCATAAGACACGATTACACATTAAATCACTTTATTGCTATAATTTTGTTTTATTTCGATGATGAAAAAATACTCTGCAAATATATGGACAGATTGTAAATTTATCCTTGGATTATGATGACTCAAATCTTTTTTTGTGATACTAAAGATGCATGAATCATTCTCTCCAAATCCCGGCCTTTTTGTTGTTTGCAATTTAATGGTGGAGTCAAAAATAATAAACAAGGGAAAAACATATTAAATATTCTTTTATACTTTTGCAGCACTGGTGCCACAGTCGCCGTTTCTTAAGGCAGCCATCATTGTCACTTAATTTGACGTCCCAGAAGAAAGAATAAATTATGGTCAACTCAATGCAGAATGGTGCAACAAATTATGGATAAACTCAAATATACCTACTTTACGTGTACTTTTTAAGGTGTATAATATAAATTATATAATTGTTGCAGAATAAAACTGAGTATTATTAAAAAAAAAGTATTTGAGTACTTTATTGGAAATATACCCACTTATACGCCCACATATATGTACATACAACAAGGTAGACATGTAAAGCTAATAAGCTTTTTTATGACCAATGATTTGATGAATCTATCTATACCCTCACGCCACATTCCATGTGGAGTAAGCAGAGAGAAGGGAACGCCAATTAAGTAAACACCTACCACTATCCAGCAAAAATAATAATAGTCTACCTACCTACGTGTTTGCTATATTCATGTATAGGTATATGTAGGCCTATTTATAACTCTTGGGGCATGAATGCTCTCTCGCAGGTGGGCCTTGTTGACCTCTGGTGCATCAATTGCATTATACATGCCGTTTTTTCAATGGAGTGCACAATCTTGTTAAAAATTATGTCTTTGTACGCAATGATTTTTGTGTCATTTGGTGTCATAGATAATGAGTGAAATATACATCACGTACGTCGCATTTTTTATCTCCTTTTTCACTTACCGCAAAAAGAGAGACAGTGATTTTTTAATGTTCGTAGTTTTTCGGACATAATATTAACTATATTTACGTGTGTTAGTGACCAAGTGGTGTATAGATAATGGGTGAAATATACTTCATTTCTTTATCTCCCTTTTCACTTACCGCAAAAAGAGAGACAGTATTTTTTTAATGCTTCGTAGTTTATTGGTTCGTACGTAGTTTAAAAGTTAAAATTTGGAGTAAACACCTGTTTTTAGGCAATTTTTTGCATATAGTCGAACGATTTCAAATTAAATTCTGGCTGTGAAGTCCTGTTAAAATTGTATTTATTTTTCAAGAAATTAATAATTCGACGCAGATTATTTACTGGTGGGAAAGGAATAAATTAGACGAACAAATGCGACAAAATTGAACATAAATAAAACATTACACGCAACCCCAATACGGTATTAGGAACTAAACGTAACTAAATAATATTATATGCGTGAGTATTGCGGCAAATAACTAGTAAGGTCGACAACGAAAACTTTTAATAAACAATCATTTTGAACTATTTTGATGGAGCTAATTGTTTAAATATGAAAATTGACAGTTTTTTGTCTATTGATGACAATAGACTGCCCCATTTTATTTAAGTATCTCTCGTACTACATACTTTCGCCTCCTGAACACTATCAGACCACGTTGCTACTGTGGCTTGCCGATACTTCTAATATCATTTCGAGGGTATACAACCAAAATGCACTAAGTCAGACTAGTGCTACAAAAGTTGTCAAAAACTATTCAAGTAATTAACATTTTTCCTATGTTTGAATTTGTTTGCAAAGCCTAAAAGTCATTTACCAATATCATCTTAATTAAAGTTCAAATAATACACGGCAAATTCGTATTGATCTAAACAATATTTTTTTCATTTAACTGCCACCATGTCATCTCAAAACTAAAATGACTTAGTGCATTTTGGTTGTATACCCTCGATTTTATACTAAAATACAATTTTATGTATTCACTCACATACGTATCTGAGTGGACAGAGGGTCACCACGAAATATTATGTTTGAAATTTGCAGTACTATGTTATCTTTTAACAAACTAAATAAAAATAAATCAAAGAACAGAATAGGTTAAATGCCTATACCATTAAACGTTTATTGATGTATTGCGTGGATTTTCTTCTGAGAAGTACGTTACTCTCTTATGTACGTAGGTTACAACGTTTAGTATATTACTACTAGTATTTAAGATTCTAATATAACAAAAGGCAACGAAACACAAGTTGCTGTGTTGTCCGGGAAATAACAATCGAGTCATTTTGTAGATAACATGTACCTGTAGGTATTGGTAGTAGCCACAAGCGCAATAGTGTAATACGATAGTAAAACATGAAGAGTTAGCGAAAATAATACAGTAAATCACATCATTCCGGACCCTCGTACATTTGAGTTGAGCACCCACTATGAAAAAGTAACATTTTTCTTAACTGTTACAAGCAGCACACCACAGTAAACACAAGATTTATTACATTCAACTCGTGTTGGGTACATACCGTGGATTGTGTATGGTTGTATTCTTCGGGGGTAAATTTAATTACAGACTCGACGAACATTCGAGATAAACGTTATAATATCGATAATAATATAATATAAATGACACCGTACGATTGTCTTTATTCTCTATTATGATAAAGTGTAATAACAACTTCAAGTGCGTAGTTTGATTGATAACTGAAATTAATTAATTAATTTCCGATACGTATTTCTTAACTCATTTATAAACAGGTAGAAGAAAAACATTTCAAGGTATAAATATTTATTATAAATTAACAGCCAAATTCAATATAATTTCCCAAGTTATACAAGAGTTTTTAAAATAAAAAGTATTTTTTCCAATTGATTTCGACGTAATTACGATAATTAATGCTAATTATTTATTTACTCAAAGCTTTTATTAAAATGGAGTATACCAATTAAAACTCTGGACTAATTGTATACACTTTAAAACGTAAGCAGAAAATAAATTAAGAAGGTAGAGGAAAAAATGCTCCATAGATATTAGAATCTTGAAACTTTTCTTTATGTATTGAAAACGGAATTCTGAAAGATTAAGAAATGAATAATAATATTAATAATAAACTCTGAATACACATTTTTCATGAAATATAAATAATGATACCTAGTTATTACTGAAAAAATATCTCATGTAATAGTTATTACTGAAAAAATATCTCATGAAAATTTTGTAACACTGTCGGTCCGTTTGCAAAATGTAAACATTGGATTATACAAGCGTCGTTATCTACTACGAATTTGTATCAAGAGAAACAAAACATAAATAACACAGGTAATGTCTTTATTGTAATATTTTTCTCACAATTTCACACTAATATAAACAAAAAATATAGCACACTAGCCATAAGGCTGTCTTGTGGCAAGAATACATTCTGATATCAAATAATAATTTCTCGAAATCATTCTCAGTTTATGGTGCTCGTTGTTGGAATAATCTTTCTTCTTCGCATAGAGTTTCACAATCGTTCAATGTCTTTAAATCTTATGTAAATGAAAAAATGCTATCTTCTAACTCAGTATCCGTTCCCTAGCCCCCCCCCCTCCTCTGATCCATAATCCCTACCACATGTTGGGTGTGTGTCAAATATATTAAATATATTGTTTTAAATTTTGTTTTCTTTTTCTTTTGTTGTGTTTTGATATTTTGTATGTTTTTTTTGTAAGTAAATTTGTTTTTTACTAGTTCATGTCAATGTGTCGTGGTTAGATGGAAGAAATCACTTTATAGTGATAATCTCGCAACTGCACATCGTAGTTTTTAAAATTTTATATTATTTTGTTTACACTGTTATGTAATGATGATGTGCAAAAAGAATAAATAAATAAATAAATAAAAATAATACAATAAAAAATATTGAAGATCTATAAAACTCGAAAATAAGGTTAAGCAAAAGGTAAGCAAGGAAAAAATATACAAACAATGTGAATGAGTTAGTGTATAGATGTGTTAGTAACGAACCATGAATGTCAGTGAGTGAATTAGAAAAAGAATCAGCAAACAACGGGCTTATAAATAATTTCGTGGGAGTGATGATTTGTGAAAATAGGTTATGTCAGTGTTAAACTTGTGATCGAGCCAGTAACGGTCATCGATTGAAAGGCGAGTAACCCCGGTGTGTCAATCGGATGAATGAATAAATAAAGTAATGACTAAATAATGGATACTCATCCCGTCACACTAAAAAAATCAATAGGATCTCTAACTCATCCACACCAACGTCCATAAGGTATCTCCTGACCGCGCTCCTAAATGCACCACCATTTCCCATGAGATCATACCAACGTAAGCGTGTTACAAACCGTCGCGTCGGTGACAAAATAGTGTGAAATCGCTGGCGGAAGGTTGTATTTGTCGCCACCTGAGAATATCGCTGATGACAAACTTGTCTGGTGCGATGCCGGTGCATTTTAGGAAGGTAGATGCATTTTTGTGGAGGTATTAAGCCAATATCAAAATATAGATTTGCCTCAAGTCCAACACTCCAAATCTCCAAAACAATTCACTTATATATATATGTAGGAGTTTCCAGAAATTACTTTTTCCACTATTCTGTGTGCTCTGGTTAGCGGAATCAACACACTCACGACTGCAACTCCCCAACTCAATATTGCATAATTTATCATGGAGTAGCACATCGTTTAGTACATCGAGCGCAATAAAGGAGGATCAAGTATCTTT
The DNA here is from genome assembly GCA_947579605.1 of Athripsodes cinereus. Classification (NCBI taxonomy): domain Eukaryota; kingdom Metazoa; phylum Arthropoda; class Insecta; order Trichoptera; family Leptoceridae; genus Athripsodes; species Athripsodes cinereus. Next base: position 8,136,354 of record OX388317.1, on the reverse strand, counting down.
TTAAGTTGTTAAAACAAGTATGTCGGTTTTTGCTCTTGGATATTCAAATATGATCGCGTTTCTTCCAGTGAGATTCGAGTCCACTTGTACACCAAGGTATTTCGCACTTCGTACGAGTTTTATTTTTTGGAATTTAGACGCAGTACAAACGTCTTTTGTTTTTTAATGTCACAAGCAATATACAGTAATCTATAGATTCATAACGACTTTAGAAGTTGAAAGATGTCTCTAACAATAAAAAATAGAGAAAATGATTAAGCTTGTTTACATCAATTAAAATTCTACATGTGCATCGACACAATAAATTAACACTTTTGATAGACGCACGGAATCAATAAACATATCAAAAATATTATTTTCTAACGAATGAAACAGTCCTTGTAGTTTTGATGGTTTCTCGACTGGTCCTAATAAACACCAAGTACTTAAATAATAAAATAAGAAAGCGTAGGTACGTATTGGCAGCAGAGACATTATATTGATATTATATTAAGTTCAACGTCAATAGTGAAGGAAAAAAGTGTAATTGAAAGGCTTTCATTAAAATTTCCTGAGGTAAGTACCTACACAAGTACAAGTATACAACGAAGCGAATGAAATCAATAAACAATATTACGATCGGTATCCTTGTACATAGTTGTTACGTGCAAAGACAGAAATGGAAGTGGAAACAAAATGGAATAATAATAATAATAACACCTACAAGTCTTCACGCTACAACAAAATCTTGAAAGCAATCAAGTATAAAATAGACATAGCAAGCAAAGCTAGTAGTGTCGGTGAGAAAATATCTATCGAGAAACTTGTGTTACGTTTGTATGTGCAAGATAAAGAGAAAATAGACACAAGTCGTCAGTATATATCGGAACTGAAAGTTAATTAACTCAAACTATATGTTGAAGCTCTCAACTCCCATGAGTTGTATGTTGTACACGATGTTAATTATTGTGTTTGCACTTTTGATGATATTAGTTTCATACCTCCTGTCCACTAGTGCACTAATTAATGTTAGATAATTTAAGTTGAGTTGAGATAACTCTGAGTACCTAGACGTGCATTTTCCCTATTAGAAATTAACAAGAAATATATAATAACATAATGCTTATCATACCGAGAACACTTTCCTTTTAAGATTTCATTTTACTAAATATGTCCCTATTGAGGTGTTGTTGATGATGATGATGATGGATGATTTCTTCAGCGCCGTTTAATGGAGAATCCATCTCAAGGACGTGTTATACATTACCGTCGAAAAACAAATAAACTTGTCACGGATGACTGATGATACGTTTTTTGAATATAGATAAATGTTTTTTTGAAATAGTGTTTCATTCCGCCTAAAATACTGTGAATGTAAATAATAAAGTTAAACTTAAATGGGTTACACGAAATTTAAAAGATTTATGTCCGAGTAAAAACTTTGAATGGTAGTAGTCGCTTTGCAAGTGGAACTTAAGCAAGAATTCCGTTTTGCACAAGTTAAATAAAAGTTATATCTATTATAATAATGGAGAAACAACAAAGTTTTGTTGCTACAAATTCAGTACCGACAACAATGTTAACAAACAGTGCTGGCAATTATTATTAAATTCTAAATGCACGATGCATGTATAATTAAAATAATATTACTCGACCTCCACCATTATACATACACAGGTTTGCAAAGCTAATAACATTACTTGACTTATGCAAACACTGAAAATATTGTTAAATCTTAGAATAAACACAAAGCTTAACGTAAATGGAATAGGAAAATAAAAGAAAAACGCCTCCAGCCAATACTTATAACAATGGGTTTTGGAAAACGTTTGATTTCGAAAATGGTAAAATCAAATAATAACAGAAAAATTTACACAACAGCACGGCGTTTACTAGTATAAATACAACAAAACACGAATTCGGAATTTAGTATTGGCAAAATAATGAGAAAAAACAATTTACTCGTAAATAATTGGTCTAACACGAGAGATGTGAGGTAAATAATGTATATGTTTTCCGACACAACGAATTACATTTATACGATTATTACATTAATAAGATTTCGCCTTTTGTAGGGACTATAATGAAAAATGCGAACAAAATTAGCTCGAAATGGAAAAGGTCAGATAGAACAAAAAACGGTAAACAAAAAAAAAAATATTTTTTTTAAATATATTTATTTTATTCATAAATACACAGTATACATTGATATTACATTAATAAAACAATATAACACACAGTAAAAATGCTCCCTCCATAAGCAACTAAATGCTTGTGCGGAGGGTCGGATTTCAATTATAACATTAACACACATATAAGAATCAGCTAGAAATATTAATACACTTATAAGAATTTGTTACAAATAGCAAACTTTCAAAAAGATGAATTATTTCCTAAAAGATAAGGGTGGAGATTACGATAACATATAATACACATGTAACAACAGCAATAAAATAATACTCATCCATATTATCATAGGTTAATGTACACTGATATATGTTAGCATGCCCCATGCTTTGTACTGAAAAAACTTAAAGGCGACAAAGCGGATACTCTTACAGAATACAAAAAATGCTACAGTTCTAAAAACTCGAAACAAAGGTTTGCGATTTATTGTGCTCGGTTAACGAGAATGAAACAAACTTATAATATACCTATACGGCGAGTTTGAGGAAAGTAAACAGCGGTGTTACGAAAGAGTAATAGCGGGAAACGGTGAAAATTGTGTTAGGCCTCCCGATATAAACTGAGAAAGTGTGGAATTAACTGTAAAGTAAGCACTTTTCAGCTGCGAGAAAATGCCTTTAAAACAGAAAATGAAGGAAACTGGATTAGGGGTGAGACATACTTAATTATGTAAAATATGCACAAAGTAAAACAATCGACATCTCCATTCTATATTATTACAAATGAGTATGCATCTACCTCATAAGACTTCGAGTGTCCTGTAAGAGATAGGTGTTCGAACAAGTAGACATTAAACATTTTAAGCCAGCGATGAGGTTTTCCACCCATTCTGAATGCCTTAATTTTTGTTAGAACGGAGAAGGCAGCTTACATGTTGATTACATGCAGCTGGTCGGCTGGTTACCGTGATGGTATAGTAGGAGCCATTCTACCAAAAATATACTATAGCAATATGATCACACTTAAAATCAATCTAATTGATTATGCTGCATAGAACGATGTAAAGTAAAGAGTACATCATTATTTTATGCCAATAATATTTATTTTAGAAAGCCCGAGATAAGATAAGCCCGAGAGAGTCTGCGGAAAAGAGATAAAATAAGCGGAAACCGTAATAATTCTCGAGCGCTTATTGGTAAATTTACGGCAATGAGATGTACTATATAACAGTTTATAGAAGAAAGTAGGTATAATATTGACGATGCAGTTTTTAGCGTATCACAACAAACATGTGACAATGTGCCCACTTTACGCGGGGGACACTTTCACACGCAGAGCAGAGCTAAGTGAAAGGGAAATCGAGTGGTGCGATTTGAAAGGAGAAAGTTAAACATTGCAGAATGATAGAGATACCTACAATATACAAAACAAACTCACCAATGAATGATCACAGAAATCTTTTCTTCAATAATAGTGCATAATAATATTATTATAATATAATCTTTCATCTAACACTGAATGTCGGAATATTATCATTACCAGGTAGTGACGAATAATTACAATGCTGAAATGTGTGTGTATTTTTATACAAAATGAGTATACGGTGATTTCCCACTCGCGATGATGAATCGATCAAAAACGAGGTATTCTTGGATTGTATTCTGGTAGAGGAAGTAGACAGAAGTAGCAGCGTTGAGGAAATTTACTTAAAACTACAATCTAATCATATTGGTCACGATTTTTAGAAATGAAGTATAAATGTAAGATGAATTTTGGAGTTTAATTGACAGGCAACAAAGTTTAAATTTACATCGACATACTTAATATTCTTGAGTTATATAATAGGTAGATTAACCAATTCATATGAGGACCAAATAAATTAGTAAAAAGAACATAGATTTAAAATTAAGGTCTTATTTAGGAACTAAGCTTATGAATGTTTTGAAGGTAAAACTTTTATCATGGCAACTTTAATATATAATTGTTGAAGAAATTAAAATAATGTATTATTATTTATTGACAGTCCAATTATCTTAGTTTATCTACGTTATTAACGAAAAACAAACGTCTATTGGGCAAACATAATTTATGGAAATGATTCGAGATGATCCATTACAATATTCGGAATATTTCAGTTGAATAAATCGTTTCCATTATATCAAAGCCAGAAAATAAACTACAAAAAACTCGTCTCGTCTATTGACATTGATGGGAAAGAAATGAAATAACGAAGAAGAAAAAAAAAACACGAAGATGATTGAGAGATAAACAAAGATTTTTTCCGTTTGGTTAGAGAATTATTAAAGAAATCTGTTGGCGTGGAATAAATTATCTACAATACGATCAAAGAAAGAAGAAACTTGAAACTTAAGATAAAAACCTAATTATAATTTGAGTCATCAAATAATACCGAGAGCAAAAACTCAGAATCAAAGAATAAGAAAGAAAAAAAACCATCGCAATCCATAATTCGGTAAACCAATTTGTTTCTGTCAAAGATTTGAACTTAATACCGAGATATTATAATGGAACAAATTTCTAAATTATTCTTCGCAATGGGAATCCTCATAATATTATCACTTTATGAAAGGCAGTGTTGCTTCTTGGTAACATAAAAATAAATGTTCGTGACATAATTTTAATTGGATTTTAATTAATTACGGCAGTAGCATCGTAATAAATAAGAACAGGGCACGTGTAATTGAAACATTTCAAAAGTCGGTACAACAAGACCCGACAATGATTTTCAAACAGCGATTCGTGACAGGATTCCAGGTGTAATTATTATTATTTAAAACAGTAAAATAAAATAACGAGTAAATGCTGACTAATAAAAGCAAAAAAAAAATAACAAGTGGGATTGTGGCAGTAATACGTGATTTTTTAAACAGTGAGAGGAAAAATGATACAGGGCACTGGTTTATAGGTATGCTCTTCTTATCCATATATATATATTTATACCAAAATACTTATCTACTGCATGTTCTAAAATGGCAGAATGCTGTTGCGCGGTAATTCACGACATTATAATAAAGTTGTAAAATAGAAATGTATGAGGACATTTTAAATAATATTCTATTATGTTGCCAGGCAACAAAACGATAAAAGTAAAAAGTCTGGATGGATGTTTAACCGAAATATTGCTAGTAAAACTAAGGCAATGAATTAACGAAAATACTGCGAAGTTCGTAATTTTGTGGTGATATTTGAGTAAATAGTAAATCACAATATAAATAAAATATCTTATTAATGTGTATCAGTGATAATAATATTTTATTGTTAACAGAAAAATATAAAAAATATATTAAACGACGCACTTTTCAAATATTAAAACTAGATCGCATGTCAGAATAGAACGTAGACAGCACACTTCTAAGTAGGAATGAATATTATTCGTACGGGAATGATACACATTTAACTAGTTGGATTGACCGGCTGGAAACAAATACACAAATAAGTAGTAGAAGATTACGGATACGCAGCAGAAGAATAAAGGCGGTTGGTTGCATCTCCGTCTCTCAGATAGCGAGCGGCCCACTGACCCAGTAACCCAACGTCGTCTACCGGCAGACGAGACTCGCAGTGTGCTGCGAGAGATGATGATACGAGACGAGGTGTATCGAAGACGAGCACGCGGATGTCGACGGACGCATTCATCGCATGCACGAACTGCTGTTAGCGGCAATACCTAGTTTAACTAGTTATGAAGAATAATAAAAGTAATTCAATATAAAAAACGCTATGAACAATTACAGCAATGTATCCTATTACACATCTCGTTAGAAATGGGTGCTTGTGATTGTTCGTGTAATGAGAAAAAAATATTTTTAATCATAGTTACCGCCGTGTTAAAACTTTATTGAATCACAAAAAAATTCACGTGATACTCTAACGATTGATATTGCATATTGATGCATTGTAGGCATTTATTTTAGTAGAATCAAATAAGAAACAGTTAGCACCAATTCTAATTTATTACTGATATTCAAATATAACTCACTTCACGTGGCCTTACACATGGCGGAGGATCGCTCAACAGATGGTTTACAGAACGAGGCATGATGGTCACGATCCTCAGGATTGAGGGACCGACAGAGATGATGATGATGATTCAAATAAAAAGTTGAAGTAGTTCGTGAAAAAATTGACAACTATAAAACGCGATCTCTTCATCGGCTGAAAGCACGAGTCAGTAATAAATCTAGATAAAGTTTAATTCATCGACCGACGGTTCATGGTGAAAATCATTATAATAAGAAATGAAACAAAATATTTAATGACGATGAGAACGGAAATTTTGGAAAGCGGGTTCGCAAACTAATAAGTTTCTATTGGAATTACTAAATATTTTTCCATTTTGATTTTTTAATTAATTATACATATATACATACCATAAATCCGCTTTCCTCGTGGGGTAGGCAGAAAAGATCGAGTGCCATTTCCTCCTATCTTTGAATACATCTTTCATATCCGTCACAGTCATACGTATGTTCTCACGTATTTATTTATTAATCAGAGACACAAACAGAAAGTTGACAAAATACACACAAAAAATAAAAACAACATACATTGATACGGCCAGGCCAACCCCCCAATTAAGTGTGTCTACAGCATACACATATTAATGTAAACAAAAGAATGATAGAAAAAAAACCAATCAAACAGAAGCAGATCACAATCACCGCAGGCCCAGTACAAACTGAACCTGCACCAAACAAGCACCGATAAAAAAAAAAAAAAAAACAAAAAATGTCAATCTACAAAGATACCAAAGTTGGAGGCAACACTCCTTCTGAACACCGTCAGTGAATGACAAAAGACATCCGCACCATCCACGCAATGTGAGCATAAAACATTATATAATCTACACATTCTGCTAATTGGATGTATGTGTATGTTCTATTTAATATGCTCAACGTTTATTATATTATATAAACGATCTTCCCATTTGATCTTCGGACGACTTCGTCTCCGAACACCATTCTTCTCTGTCAAATATTTTCTCTCGGTCACTCTGTCCTCGCTCATTCTTTCCACATGCCCAAACCATCGTAACTTATTTACATTTATCATGGTTATTATACAAACTTCCATTTCACATTCCTCTCATATAGCACAGTTACGCACTCGATCTCTCAGACTTTTACCAGACATCCTTCTCAACGATCTCATTTGTACTGCTTTTATGTCTCCTTCATCCTTGTTTAGCTATGTTCGCGTCTCACTTGCATACATTTTTAATTTATTGAGACACAAAATATAACAATAACAACTTGTACTCATTGGTCATAGGTTGTAACAGCCCAACGTACAATACAAACTTGTAGCAATCGATGTAGGTACGTGTGTGTAAAGCTATCGATAGAAAACAAGTCATAAATTGGAATGATTGGTAGTGAGTAGCTTAAAGTTCTCTCTGTTAACACAATACTTCGTTAATGGTCATAAGGTCACATTAGCCGACACATTATACAAAACGAACGTCAATGTACGATTGTTATACAATGTACGCGAGCTACCGTATTTACAAGGCGTGTGGGATTTATTGCCATAGGAACAATGTAAAATGTCACACAGTCGATGATAAGAAGTTTCGTGGTGAACCGTGCGTTGATGTTTAAAGTGTATTTGAGCTGCAACTATCATGGAAAAATAAATAGGCATAATTCACTCGGTATCGGGTGCCTTGCCTCGAGGAAAAGAAAGAAAGAAAGTTATATCATGAACAATGCTAATTTAAGTACTAAAGTAAAGCTACGTTTCCGCTGACTTGAGGAAAGCTGCAGTAATAGCTCATACACGCCACGACGCTTGGTGGCGGTATTATGTACCTACTACATATATTAATGTATTAGACAAAGTAAAGTTAAAAACTGACTCAGTCGGCCTAGGTACGGGCTAATGCTCAGTTAGGAAGATTTTATAACATTATGTTCTTAAAGTACTGTTAATAATTATAATAAACAAATAAATTTCCGTCGTTCAAAAAAGGGTTCCGTCGGCCCGGGCATCCCTCTTTCACAATACACCGTTCATATAACAACGATGTCAGAGCGCAGGGAATGTCATGGAAAGAGGTGACGCAATTGGCACAGAGACGCTCTGAATGGAGGAGGCTGGTTTCTGCCCTGTGCTCCCGTGAGGAGCGTTGAGGCCGAGATAAGATAAGATAATACCTCACTATTGATTTCGCACAGGGTGTTATGGTATGGTTAAGCTCTTATTGCAGCGCTGCTTGAGCTAACGGAAACGTAGCTTAAGTGCAACACTGAAGGAATAATAACGATGTATGGCATTAATGAAGTCGCTTGGGATTAAAAAGATTAGGAATACTTGTAAAGTGACTTAATCTAGAATACAAAAACGTTATTAATTCAAATATGTATCTACTTAACTACAATACCCGCATTTTAATTCAAAGTATAGATGCTGTGCGTATTAAAAGGAGTTTTACATTTGATTAAATTACAAAGCCGCATTTCTTGTAAAAGAAACAATAATTGTTTCCTTTATTATGGATTAAGAGATTATTTGTAATTTTCCATTTATAAATACTTGCCATAAATGGAGTGAGCATCAAACAAGTGAATTCGTGTACCTGGGCAGCAGAATAAACCAGGATGGACGTTCCAAAGCAGAAATTGTAAGCAGAATAAACCAGGCAAGGATTGCCTTTAACAAAAAATCAAAGATATTGGAATCCCCAAATATTGACTTAAGCGTAAGGAAGAACCTTACTAAAGCCTTTGTATGGAGCATTCTGCTTTATGGTTGTGAGACATGGACCATCAGCAAGAGTGAAAGCGGACGGTTGGCGGCCTTTGAGATGTGGTGCTACAGACGCATGCTTAAGATCCATTGGTCGGAGCACGTCGAAAATGAAGAAGTATTAACCAGGGTAGGCGAAAAAAGGCAACTCCTTAAGAGAATCAGCCAACAACGAGCTAACTGGATTGGCCACAACATCAGGCACCCAGGACTACTCATCGCCATCGCAGAGGGTAAGACCGAGGGGACAAATGGCAGAGGCCGACCAAGAGACGCATATATGGACCAACTGAAGAGAGACATGAACTGTGGCTCATACGTAGAGCTAAAAAGACTGGCTGAGAATAGAGACGAATGGAGAAGAAAAACCAAACTCGTTGCAGACAAATCCAATGGATTGTAACTCATTATATATATACATAAATACTTGTAGAATCCTTCCCAATAGACAGTTCAAACACTTCTTCCAATTTGTATCAATGTCGAAATCAATTCAAAAGCTCCTTGGTATAAACGGTGTGTGCAAGTTTTTTAAACCGACAATCGATATTTGTGATCTCTCTGAAATGTTTAAGTATCTGTCGAGTTATGACTTACCCTTACAATACAAAAGCGAGCCTCTTCTGGTGATACCAGCGCATAGCTCAAGCTTTTAACTCAAATTCTGTTCAGTGCTCACTGCTAGAATGGTATGCCTTCCAGAATAAGGTTACTCCCCACTCTTCACACTTTCAAGCACCACTTCAGCACTCAAAATTTAGCATATATTTCCTTTTCTTACCTATTCTTCCGCGATAAACTCGCCCTCTATATACTAATCAGTTTACAGAGGGCAATGAGTATTCAGAGGGCATGTAATTGATTTATATGTAAATTTGCTTGTTATCAACGTACAGTAAAGAATAAATAAATAAAAAGGTATTGATGTACAACCTTAATGTAGGTACATTGTACTCTATTAAACAAAAGAACTAACTACGCAATAAAACCAATCAAATACTCAGCTGTCAAACAAAACACAAATCCATTATTATTATTATTGATTAGATTATAAATAAAAATAACACAACAGCACAATATGTAACGCCAGCGATATCGTGAAATGTTTCGATTCCCGTGTTGTTCGAGATTACAAATAAATATCTAGTAGAGACGACGTCATGGCATATCACGCGCGGCTCTCTATACCATACAAATCTACACGAGTACCCACCGCTAGCGACATAAGCATATAGATCATAAACTTAGTATTAGTATTCTTCAGCATGAGGCCAAGAGGAAGGCCAAAGCGCAGATGGCGTGAAGTTGTGAGACAAGACATGCGGAACTGCGATGTTTCCTATGAGGATGTACTAGACAAGACCAAGTGCCGAAATAAAACAAGAAAGGCAGATCCCACCACCATGTGGGACTAATAAGTGCCCAAGTTTTTTTGGCAATTAAACCTAGTGGTCGATCAGGCTGGCAGTATTGTAAAAAGGTGGAATATAACGGAGGTACAGACTATCCAATGACCAGAATGGTTCAATACATTTTTGCCAATTTTTCGTATAAGTTTCTAGTCTATGTATCTATGCCTCTGCCTCCCACATATTATTATTGCAACAAGTTTAGTAATGATACATACTATGAAAAGCTCCTTGACTACTTATTAACCTATATAATAAATAGAATGGTATTTTCTCTTCTGTACTATATTATTTTAATGTTCGGCTATAGGAAATGTTAATAAAGCTGTGAGAAATAACGTTATCATACTTTTCAACAATATCGTTAGCAGTGTTATCGGTCGATATTATAAGAACTTAGTAAAGGGTATCTAAAGCAATAAGAGGTATTGGGAAATGATTAAAAATATACACATACATACCATCACGCCGCTTCCCTCGCGGGGTAAGCAGAAAGGATCGAGCGCCACTTCCTTCTATCCTTGCACACATCTTTCGCTTCCGTCACTGTCATACAATTCCTCATGCATGCTCTCCCGTTCAACGTGCTCAACACGTGACCGTCCTGTAGGATTTGATTTAAATGATCTTGCCATTTAATCCTCGGACGTCCACGTCTCCGAGCACCATTCCTCTCAGACAAATATATTTTCTTAGTCATTTTGTCCTCATTCATTCTTTCCACGTGCCCAAACCATCTTAACTTATTTACATTCATCCTTGTTATTACACTAACTTTCATTCCACATTCCTTTCATATCTCACTGTTACGCACACGATCTCTCAGACTTTTACCACACATCCTTCTCAGTGATCTCATTTCAACTGCATTTATGCCACTTTCATCCTTCTTTAACCATGTCCACGTCTCACTTGCATACATAAGTGTTGGCACTAAGATAGCAGAGTGCACCAACCTTTTAGCTGTGGTGGATATGTTTCGTGACATTCGAAAAATATTTAACCAGTAAATGCAATGCTAACTTAAGTGATCGCGCTATTTATTCTGTACCTATTATTGAATAATTAATAGGTACTTTTAATATTGAATACAGGCAAATTTGCGTTAAATAACGTACCACAGTTCTTAATTTTGGATTTTTTTTCTGAAACTCTGTAAAGTTACTGAACCCATTATGTTAATAAAACTCGCCCTCTGCACATTGAATTGTAGAACTGTTAATTATATGACACTATTTTTTTATGTAATTGTAACCAACGTACAGTGAAGAATAAAATAAATAAATAAATTCTAAAGTTTTTACTTACTTCTTACAAGTCTCATAAAGTAACGGTGGATACTATTACCTGTTGAGATTATTCATCCCCAAATCGAGGAATCTGACCATGTACCAACGTACAAAAAAATGTCGGAATGATACATAGAGTACCTACGTGAATCAAATTTCTTTCGGATATTAAACGCGTAACAGAATACGTACTAAAAATCATAATAAATTCTGCATCGATTCCCACAGCTTTGATGTTGAACGCGCTATGTAGAATTGATTTACATTAACGCTTTTTCAATTCGTGTGGAAAACAAACGGTCGCCATCTTCGAAGCTTGTCACTTTCACGAAGCAGATGGCAATCGAAATAATTACAAAATCGAGTCTAACTATGCTCGATCTTGGCCCAATTAACGCTAAATCGATTTCCAGTCCGAAACTAATCGACGGGAATCAACTAAAAATACTTGAGAAACTTAAACACGATCCACATTTAATGGAGCAAAGACAATCGGAACATTAGATTGCTCTCGATAATGAAACACTTTGATGTTTTCGTGTAAACTAACACGAAATAAAAATTAATAATATTTATATAAAAAAAATTACATTACAAGAATGGTAACATAAGTGAATTAATTACAAATAGTTAATTAAAAATTCTTTAAAAAGGTTTAGCAGGAATATGATCTCTGCTGAGTAGCAGTAAGTGGTAGTAGGAAAGTGGATAAATATTTTATTTATTTTCATGTGTTGCTATGTTTACCGTCAACTATTTAACATTATTTAAGACTGAAAAAAAACTATAATAATGAATTACATAATCGAAGGCAAATTTAATCACAATTAGCAAAATATTGGCGGTCATAATAAACTGCAACTGTATAAATGTTAAAGAGCAAAATAGCGAATATAGGAAATGATTGCAGAGCTACATTAGGCTATAGAAAACATTTCAATGGGACGCTAATAGAGCGCTTCATTAAACCTGTTCAAATTTAGCAAGTTAATAATACTATTATTATGTAGCCTATTACTTGAAAGTATACGCGCAGAAACAATGTTATCACTTGACACACATAGTCGAATAATAATAACCAATATTGAAAATTATATAAAACTGAAGCACTTCGTATTAAAACAGTTGTATGAGACCTCATGCAGACGAATGAAATTACAACATCTATGCATTATCCGTCAATCAACAGACACGCGATGACAGCTAAATAACATCGCTGCAACATACCCAATAAATATATGTGAAAATAATAATATACCTACATGTATTGCAGAAAATAAGACAAAACAATTTTGTACTCCATTGGTGAAATGAAATTGACTTGCTAATAATATGACCTAGGTATGATACATTGTTCCGTGGAGTGCCCGGCACTATATTCTATAAGTTTTCGATTATCGTGTAAAAGGTAGGTGTTCGTAAAACAGCATAACTAAGACATTATTTATAATATTTATTTCAGACATGAGATATGCAAACCATCCTGAATGTTTTCATTTTTGTAGGCAAGGAGAGGACAAAGTGTATGTTTATTGTACGCAGTTAAACTGCTAGCTACGTCCCTAATGGGTTTTGCCACGATAGCAAGAATAGACATAAATGTACAGTGATTAATCTGCTGATACTTATAAATCAATTTACTTTTATAAGATGTAAGAAAGGGGATCGAAATCTTTTGAAAAGTGCTTGTTCTATAAAAGATGTTCCCGAAATGATAACCGATTGCAAAAGGAAGTCCTTCAGAACATTTCCCTCCATTCCAATAAGGGAGAAATGTAACCCAAGCAGATCTTATTCGATGATTCAGTGAAGTCAAAGATGAAAGAATTTCCGTTAGTGTCCAAAATAATAATGTCTACAGACAAATCTTACGAAGCGAAAGGAAAGAGCTTTACAACTAGGTACAATATCACAAAGACATCGACACTTCCTTAAATTGTGCGATTCAAAAACACGCTCCATTCAAAATAAGCTTCGAGCGAAAACTACTTCATTTACAGAATCGGCAACGCACTAATAAGAGCATTTTATATGGAATTAAAACGAAACACAGGATTACACATTCATTCGAGAATGTATACGTTGGGACGCCTTTCTCACTTTCGACTATATTCACAATTCATTTTTTTGCAAAAGGCTTGATATTTGACGAATCCAAAGATAAATGATCGTGTACTTAAACAGTAAAACGGATGACGTACACAAGTACGACAAAACGATAGTGAAATTTCGTATTTAAATATTGAATCTTTTGAGAATTGCAGAAATTGTTGCTTAAAAAATGTTTGTTGACATTAGTTCGAATGAAAAGTAGCGCGACCCAGAAACGTATCGACATGATACCTACATATTATAATTGTTGTTAATAACGAATTAAACCTTTGACACGACCACGTCAGCGAAATAAAGTCAAAACAACGATAGTAATTAATTCTAACAAACATCCGGTAGATGCACAATGTAAAGTGAGTGTAACCTATGTGAATTCGCTATAATCCAAATACATACATTACCATCAAACGAAACAACGCGTTGGAAAAGAATACATACCTACTTACCTAATTAATAGTACCTACCGATAATAATACATTGTTTGCAGTCAACAAGTAGGTATGTCAAAGTCGTGCTTTTGTTAACACTAACAGCTTACTTGGGTACTTAAATGAATGAAAGAGTTATTCAATAGAAATACCTACTTGTTGAAAATATTGGTGTAACAATAATATTAATTGCAGACGAAGAAGAAAAATACTTAATACTCTTTAAACCCACGCTCTATCCATCCTATCATTACATCTCTCACAAAAAGAGGAGTCAGTGAATCAACTGCATATTATAAATATACAGGCCGCCCTTTCGGTGCCAATGAAAAATAAAACATTCAGGTTAGGAGGGACACAAAGAAGACAATATGTAGTTCGTCTAATTCGTAATGTTTTACTGGCGTTTATATAACAAAATGAAAATAATTATTTGCTAAATAAAATGTTAACCATATATGTAGTACAAAAATTCATACGGATAATAATGAAATGTTTTATAAAACTAACGAAGTGATGAATGTCTAACAAGATACAGGTAACTAACTATCTACTTATCCCTGAGACACGTGCTTCAATACTATCGGCAGTACGGCAAAGGAAGTTTTTGCCGACTTATTAAGTATATTATGGTTAGGATATACCAAATATAACTTTGTTTTTTCTATTCGTCAGCTTTGAAAGGCAAAAAAAAGAACTACACGTATAATTATGGGCGGATAATACAAAATTCCTATAATAATGAGAAATAAAAAAAATATGTATGTATGTATGTTCATCAACACGAGTCTCTCTAGTGCAAGGTAAATGACCAGAAGAAGATATCAATTATCACTGAGGCATGGCACATCCTGCAGGAACAATAACTCATTAATTACAAGACGAATATAAGTACAAATTATTTTACAACGAAGGTAAGTACCTAAGTACATTCCTAAATTGCCTAGAGAAAAAGACGGCAAACATGTCCATATCATTAAGTTAAGTAGTATAAATAATGTTTAGAACAATTATTAGGAGGAGCGAATGAATTCGAACAAAACATTATATTATGATCAAACTTGTGAAAAATCACAGTCGCAAAATTTGTGCGTAATAAAAAATGTATGACTGAGCTTTGAGTGACGCAAATGATGAAAGTGTCATCACTCATTCTCAATTGTATATAATAAATAAATACTGCATTGCCAGATTATATAAGAAAGTAACAATAATGCATCATTTACAAAGTATCTAAAACAGTAGGTACCTATATTACGGATAATCTGTAATGATAAACTTTTGTATCTGAAAAATAACATAAATACTCAGTAAAAATCAACCCCTAATACTAGCACCTGGTGCCACCTGGGGTTATAGGAAGTACTGTCAAGTGTTTTATTGCTGAATCATCATCAATTATAATGTGCATATTTATAATCTCATTGAATAAATTGAATTGAAAGATTTTATAAACGTACGTCATTACTTTGCGAAGTTGTTTTTATAGTAAGCATTGTATGAGGTTACATATCTTAATTCAACACAATCATAAAACTATCATTATACAAGACTTTATTGGAAAAGGATGGGTTGCGGGTTCTGGGGAAGTACCAAATAAAGAAGACATGGTTTTCGTTTAAATAATAAATAGCAACATATTCATAACTATGTAAAACACCTAGTGAATTTAATTCAAATGTTCGCGGTACTTTCCACCAATAAATGTAATTTAGCAGTATTAAATGGAATATTATTACTAGACATAAATAGCGGTAGTTAAAAATAATTTACATCAAATTATGCCCATTATTACAATAATGATGACGTCTGTTACTGCATTACAGACTTAATTTGAATCAAAGGCACAGTGACTGATATTCCGATACTAGGTTAATAATAATAAATACATTAAATCGTAGAATAAACTAGCCGTGTGCTGCTGTGCGTGTCAGAGTTCCAAGTCATTTTATTATTACTACTACCTACACACTTCCCATCGTAATATGCTATTATATAATCAATTATAGTATTATATACACAATACTGATGTGTATATTCAATATCATATTCGCGAATCCAAATAGGAATATCATTCCTTTCTGTCTCGGTTTTACACAATTTTCAAAAATTTCTATCCACCCTTTCCAATCGCCAAATTTTCTACTTTATATAGAAATTTTGAGATATCTGAGTTTTTGTATTACAATTTTTATACTCCACTTCTTCTTCTGTAGGTGCCCTGTCAGGTCCCCCCGACGTTGGCGATCACTCTGGCATAGGCGTCTCGGTTCTGCGCTGTCTGGAATAACTCCTCCACACCTCTCATTCCAGTCCAATCTCGTATATTGCGCAGCCACGATGTCTGCCTTCTGCCAGCCCCTCGACGTCCCTCTATCTTGCCTGTCATAATCAAACGCAGAATGTGGTACTTTTCTCCACTAAGGACTCTTATTTCCTTCGACTATGCCAGATTTCAAATTTGAGACCAATTTTCGCATATTTTTGGGTCAAATATTCGGCAAACCATGAATACACCGCAGGTTGAGTGAACTATTAACAACAATATATATATATATATATATATATATACCACAATTATATGTCAATTTAAATCATGTTTGAAGAGTGTCATGCTGCAGTACTAACTGATTGCTTTGAGTGTGATTTTGTGTTGTTATGGTGGTGCTTGTGTGTCTATCTTTTGTCGCTTTTGTTTTTAAATTTTGTTTTCACTTGTATATTTATCGTGTCATGATATGCATAATTTTAATGCTCTTAAAATTCTGTTGTTCTTATTGCATAATATCTACTACTATACCATCACGGCATATCCCACAAGTGGGGTAGCCAGCAGACCTACTGCATATAAAACATGCAAGCTGTCTTCTCCGTGCCAATATAAAATCAAGACATTCAGGATGGGTGGCAAACCTCATCGCCGAATTTGAGATTTAAAATGTCTTATTTTTTCGAACACCTGCCTTTTACAGGACACTCGAAAACTTATGGAGAAGAGTGGGAGACCAATTCTTTACCGGGTGCTCCACGGGATGAATAGTTGTAGTTGGCATCTCCGACTAATAGTTGTGTTGCATAATAGTTGTATGTTTTTAAAATGTTTAATATGTATGTGCTTTTGTAATTGGCGTCAGAGCCGTTTGATTTGATAAATAAATAAACAATGACGAAGAGATGGACGACGTTCATTACCGTGCGTAGTGGTAATAGCTCATCTAATACATTATAAATTAAGATACAAAACTGTTTTTAATGTACTTATAATTTACTAAGTACCTTAACACATATTATAGGAGATACTATTATCTATATTGTACTATCTGTCTATCTGTTGAACATCAGGCTGAGATATTTATTACCATTCGGCAAACAAACACGGCACAAAGGGACGCGGAAGACTCTCACATCAACGAATATCGGCTGCCGAAGAGCCTCAAGTTGAGAGATGGAAGGAGGTTAATCGATAGACATATGAATGCACTTCTTGGCAGGGATGCAACTAACAATATATATCATTATAGCAAAGTACAATGCATTATAATTAACCTCAACGATTGATACAGATTGTACAAAATATACTCCATATTATGCTTCTATGATACGAACCAGTACAATAACGGTGAATCGAAAATTTCTAAACTGGCACTTCCTTGCTGTAGATTATGCAACTCATTTTAGGAGAAAGAAGGAAAGGTGTTCCGGTGATTACGAATCGGCCTAGATTGAATTAAATGTATTTTAATGCATAGTGCAAATTAAGTGTCTGTTAGAAAATATTCTAATGTTATGACAGATTTTCACATACATAGATGTGATAATAATATATTTGACATATCAATTTACATAGATGTGAAAATGTCCTTTGATGATGGATGCACGAGAGGAAATGATTCTGGGTATGACTGTTGACTCTCTTCGATCCATCTGGTTCGGGGAAGTGTTTTTAAATGCCACAAACGCTTCACACTTAAACGCATTCGTGGATGTGTGGGTCTCAAGATGGCATCTGCTACATCAGCCGGGTTCCCCGCCCACTGACGTGGTAGGTTCGGAGATGCCAACACTGGCATAGTGGTACTAGACTAGAGAGAGTTGAAATATAAATAAATTGTCACCTAAACGGATAAATAGGAGTCCTTGAACTCCTGAAATATCCGACAAATAAAGTTATTTCAACAATACATAGATGTCTTTCGGGCTGCCTGTAATAAAAAAGATATACAAATGTGAACAAATAGGAGACTCCTGAAACGAGAGGTGAGAAATCACCATTACAACGTCAATACATATACACATTTTTAGTATCCTTAAGATTAATTCAATCGAATGTTAAAAAACACGTACGTAAAATAAAGTTCTAGTAATATATTGCTAATAAAAATAAAAACGTGAATGAAAATTAAGCTACAATCGACACGGCTTAAATTATAAACAATAATAATAGGTACCTGCAATTCAATGAATTTTCGACAATGATCAATAAAAATCACATACGATGCAGCGGATAATAAACGGTGTTTCAAGGAATACATAATACAAGTTAGTGATCATACGATTGCTCTAATGCACTGATGAATATTGATAAGTAACAATAATAATAAAACAATAATCGAAAGATGAATACAAACAGAAATAAATAAAAGGACAATGATTTATGGACGGGACGCAAAGATCGACGCTATCAATTAAACTGCCATACATTGTATAATACATGCCGCATTCCGTGTAAGTACACAACGAACAAATAAAATAATAATATGCATTCACCATCAGTGTCTCAATACATATAATAATAATATAATCATAAGTTTAATAATAATAATCGAGTGGAGAACTATGAAATTAATCACGATAGAGCTACATATTAGGTATAATATTGAATGCATATTGTGATGTTGGTTGGTTCTGGTTACAGAGTCGTCCGTATAGTAAATGGTTTCCCATGAACCTCAACGTTCACCCGATCATTTGATACCCTCCGATATCGACTAATAGATAGACGATGTTGATTAAAATAATATTATTTGTTGTTGAAGGCAATAATAATAACGCTACCTGACGATTAATAATAAATATTAACAACAACATAAACTATTCACTTACAACCGTACGTAATATAACTACCGCGGATGTGTGAGAAATTAACAGATAATACCGACTGCCAACTAATCTATTGAACATAGGCAGGTACCTATTGCTTATTATTACGAAATACCGAAACATTTTGCATGTATGTACAAGGCAAGACAGAGACAAGAAAACGAGTTAAACAGTATAATCTGAATGTAATTTCGTTTTAAAATGGTGTGCGGATTATGTTGATAATAAGTAATAATAGCTCAAAGTTATAGATTTAACAATAGTGCAAGAATTACCTGGATATAATTTTATTAAACTGGTTTCATAAATAAATCAACAGCAAGGAATAAAGACAGAGAAAACAACTTAATCACCAAAATGATTCGAGAAAAAGAAATATATATATATCATATATATCTATACCCTTACCCAAATGCGGTTGGCAGAGAGAACGGAACGTTATATTAATCTATTTTTGCATACTTCTTTTGCTACCTCCATATTCATGCAATTTCTCGTACGTGTATGCCGATTTCTCTTACTCAATATGCGAAAATCCTTTAGAATTTGTTCCACGTGGTCAAGCCACGCAGTTCGCGAATGTTCGCGTTTTCTCACATCCCGTCTTTCAGATAATACATTCTCTTCGTCATTCTTTCATCATCCATTCGCTCCACATGCCCAAACTGTCGCATTTATTATCAAGCACACTATCCACAACATTTCTCTTGCATCCGCTCATTCCCCTAATTACTTGATTCCTCACTACATCACGCAACATCTCCAGAGTATTAGTTCTACTTTCGTGAATTTTCAACCAAATTCATGTTTCATTTGCATACGTTGAAAGAATAAACTTGTACAATTTATTACCTTGTCTACGAAAAATCTCAAAGAGAATTAACAGAAGATATAAAAACACATGTAATTATTCATTAATTAATGTTGGAAAAATAATAATTTCGTCATCTTCCAAATAAAAGATTATATATTTCTGAATTAATTACACACAGCAATGATCGCGCAAAAACGATATAGTAACATATTATGAAAATTAACGCATTAATATGTAATATTAAATTAATGACAACATGTTACTAATACACAAAGAACATAAGCAAAGTTCAACAAAATATATTCATTAACAACGTGTATAATATAATGTCAATAACTTTGAATAAAACCCATTTGTGATTTGTAATTTACACTTGACCGCAAAGAAAAACAAGATAAAAAAACACAAGACACAATACGAACAAATCGATTATTACAGTACGATTAGGTTAGAATAAACGATATTTCAAAACAATTACCGTAAAATGGGGTGAATTGCAACAAGGGGGTGAATAGAAACAGTTTTCAGGAAAAATATTAATCGCAACGCTGATAGTGCTCCATGAGATTTGTTGAAAATTTTTAATTCACATCTTATACATTAATGTGTTTTTTGTATTCTGGCAACACTTTTAACTATGAGACAAATTATATTCCCGCCAAATTCATTGTCATAATTATTTTGTGGTTTTCGTCTTACTGCACATCGCAAAAAAACTTTGTTACTAACTAAGTAAAAAAACAAGGTAGGATATTTATATTTTTATAAATCATATAGCATTAACTTTGATTTATGATGAATCGTAAAAATTTTGTAGTTTTATGGGATATTATAAAAATTATTCATGAAGATGTGAGGTTATATCAATATTTTTAATAAATCGGGGTGAATAGTAACGTCATACGGGTGAATAGAAACATCACCTATAAATATTTTTGAATTTATCTAGAAGCTACTAATGTGTTGATTACATTCAAAAAATCTGTTTCCAAGTGATAATTAAAGATAATATAACTTTATTTTTATTTTTGTTCCGTAGAATTGTACAAAAATGCCCAGAAATTACAAGCCGGATCCTCATTCTAAGAGATACAAGAAATACAAAAAAGAGGAAATTGATGTAGCATTACAGGATATGAAGGAAAATAATTTGTCTCTTAGGTGTGCTGCGAAAAAACACAATATACACTATTCTGTACTTTACAGACACGAAAGAAACATACATGTTAAAAAGCATGGTGGCCAAACAGTATTGACACAAGATGTAGAGGAGCTTATTGTAGAAAATATTAATGTCTGTGCTGAATGGGGTTTTCCTTTGGAGCAATACGACCTAAGAATGATAGTAAAAACGTATTTAGATAAAAAAGGGATTACATGCTCAAAATTCAAAGATAATCTGCCTGGTCCAGATTTTGTAAATGGATTTTTGAAAAGACACCAACATAAAATTTCAGAACGGTATGCACAAAATGTTAAAAGAGCTCGCGCTAATGTTTCAAGGGAAGAGATAATAAATTATTTTAACAATTTAGAATTGACACTTAAAGATGCTCCGCCAGAAAACATAATTAACTATGATGAAACCAATTTGACGGACGATCCTGGAAGAAAGAAAATAATCACTAAGAGGGGAGTAAAATATCCAGAACGTATTATGAATCACACAAAATGTTCTATATCACTCATGATAGCAGGCACAGCTTCAGGACACTTATTTCCACCATACATTATTTACAAATCACAGCATTTATACGATTTATGGCAATCAGGAGGACCTAAAGGAACTAGATATAATAGAACGGCATCAGGATGGATGGACATCAGAACTTTTGAAGATTGGGTGGTAACAATTTTAATTCCATACAAAAAAAATATCACTGGAAAACTCTTTGTTATTGGTGATAACCTAAGTTGTCACCTGTCATTAGACGCAATTAGATTGTGCAAATCCAATGATATAGATTTAATTTTTTTGCCACCAAACTCGACACACCTAACCCAGCCACTTGATGTTGCATTTTTTCATCCCCTCAAGGTTGCGTGGAGAAAAATATTAAGTGATTGGAAGAATAAAGATGGCCGGAAAGAAAGCTCATTGCCTAAATCATCCTTCCCATCTTTATTATCAAAACTATTCAATGAAATCAATAAAAACCAGCAACAAAATTTGATATCTGGATTCCGAAAAACTGGAATATATCCCATAAACAGAGAAGAGGTTTTAAATCGCCTACCAAATGATAATAAAGAGAATCACGATATGAAGTTTGTTAACGAAGCAGTTGTCGACATACTAAAAACATTGAGATATTCAGAGCCAACCGTTCCAAAAAAAAAGAAGTGGCTTGATGTAGAAGCAGGTAAAAGTATCGAAGATAGTTTTGAAAGAGTGATAAAAGAAACTGAAACATCAAGAAAACCTCTGAAAGAAGGAAAGAAAATGGTAACAAAACCACAAACAATTAAAAAACCTAAACCGCAGCCAGGTCCTTCTAATTTTTTCTGTAAAATTTGCCATAACCTTCGAAATCGAATTAATAATTTTGTTCGTTGCATTGTGTGTAAATATTTAATTTGTGACAAATGTTCAGGAAACGATATTTTGGCTTGTGAATTTATTTGCGCAAGATGCTTATGTGCGAATAGTGATGATAGCGATAACGACCAAGATTTCAACCCCACTACTATTGATTTATCCGATTCAGAGTAAGTAAACACCCTACAGTGCCAATACCCTACGCTAATTACAGTGCATCCAATTATTATCAGATGACCTATGTAATAAGTAAAAAAAATGTTAACATTTATATCATTACAACTATTTGCTTCATTTGAAATTTTGATTTTTAGTCACAATAATAAATATAATACATTTTTATTTTAATCATGTCGTTTCTATTGACCCCATATATGGTTTCTATTGACCCCGTTAAAGGGGTGAATAGAAACAGTGTATATTTTAAAAAAAATATTCACTATGCATAAGTAATGAAGACGCGGGGTGAATGATATCAAAAGTATAAGTCAGCCCCAGGATTTTGAACCACTAATATTTGGAAAAAAATGTGTATTGCAAAAATTACAAATATTTTAAAATAAAAAATGTTTCTATTCACCCCAAATTACGGTATTCAATAAGTAATAACGTGAGATCGAATGCGCAAGTACGAAATTATTTCGTCAAACCATTCAGGAAAATCCGACAATGAAGACAATAAATTTTAATTTAAAGTGCGACCAAAAAAGTACTCGTTTCACAACGAGCAAAAAGTTGATATACTCGTACATGTAGTAGTAGCACTCCCTATAGTGATCATCGCCTTGAACCCGACGTAATAATGGCAGGCAGAAAGGTTAAAAAAATCTGGCCGGCAGGTAGTTACGCCAACATATAATGTTTATCATTAATAACTATACAAACGAGATAGAGTTGTCTGTGTTTTATAGATTGCTGAATGATTAACCGATACAATAGTTAACCGAGTCTTGGGCAACTGCATTACAGTACCCACGTATAAAACCAACCATAACAGATACATATGACATTTCAATAGAACTTTTGTATTGATATTATTATTGATGTAGATGTAGGGTTATTGGTTGCTATTGACATTTTAATTGCAGATAGTTAACATATTATTATAAACGGTACGCTTTATGTATTAATCTACATACGAAAACTAAATTAAATAATTTATTCATACCTTTCGAGAGACGAAAATAATTTGAAACGTGTTGCGTGGAAAGTGTAACAACTGTAAGAATTGTTTTTATAAGACATGTAACGCATTGTCGAATCATTTGAAGGTTCTATTGGAATTCAGTTATGACTATATTAAATTTATATTGCAGATTTCGAATACATTATTGAATACACAAATAACTACTTCTAAAAAGATATACAAAGGATGTTTAGCCTCACGGGATGAATATGTTTACGATATGGCAAATAGTTGAATATATGCATTATATTTTCCCGTTCATGGGTTGAAATGTCCAGTTTTCTATAAAAACACGATATGTAGTAAGATTAACAAATATGTATTAGAAACAGGAATAGAGAAAAGGAAGGCTACGGTTCGAAATCAAAATCTCATATACAAACAAAATAAAATAAATCCAAACTCAAAGTCTCTGGCAGCCATTCATTCATTTGTTTTTCTTTTCTGTGATAAGCACAAAGATTTGACACAAAGTAAAAATAAAAAAACAGTGATGCAGATGGACGACATCCGTTTATCGGCTAAGTAAGTGCACAGCGATCGAAGCCCAACTTTGTATCTCTCTTATAATATAGAAATGGACGTTCATACGTCAGTCTGATATTATCTAACACAGAATACACGAATAGTCGAGGGTAAAAAATAGTGACGAAAATCACGTTATAGCGCTATTAACGTTTTTTGTACGAAATTTGTAATTGTTACAATCAATCCGCCGGCATAAATGCCATGTCAGGAAGATAGTATGACCAGAATACTATACCACAAATTACTACACTATATGGGTAGGTATAACAATATAATACATACCTGATCACCTTGACCTTAAACAACAATGTACCTTGTGTGTTGAATTATGTGATGGGTTCGTGTGATTAGTTTCGTTTTGAGCATTGAATGCGTCGAACAAAAAAAAATACAAAACAATCGTATCTGTACATTAAATTAATTAAGAATTTATAATAGAGGTAGATAGATATGTATGTTATACATGTCTAAAATATAAGAATGAAACACACAACGAAAACAATTTAAATAAATTTCGTTATCGTTGAAATTTTCTCCCCCATACAATAGCGTTAGTACACGTCGCGGCTTTTTTCGATACCGTATTACTGTTTCTTTACATTTTCAGCAAACAAATTTATTGTCAAAGGTGATTCTATGAAAATAAAATCACCGCAAAAAAACAACAATAATACAAAAGGTAACCTACAAAAATATTTCAGAGAGTGAAAAGAGTTTCTCGTTTATGTTTTAGAACAAAGCTATATTATGGTTTTGCTCCTTTCGAAATTGCTTTGAAAAGCTGTTGTTTATTTTTATTTCATCAAAACTGAAAAAAATCCACTTCATTGTTTAGGATTAGAATAAACAGTTAGAATTCAATAATTAAATGATCCTTCACGATAGGTTTGAAATCTGTCTCTATAAATATTTAATAAAGCATAATAGTGTGTGACATTAACCTAATATTAACTACATCCCTTTCAAAAAACCTAGACAAATATCAATCCTTCGTGATGAGACGAAGTGTTAATAGTGGGATCGAAAACAATTCCACGGTATCTACATAGGCGCTGTTAATGTCGAGTAGGAGACTCAGAGAAATTGAAACAATGATAGTAATGTGGATAGATGGACAAGTAATTTCAATTTTAAAAGACAGATAGCTCTTACGATAATAGACACTGATAGGTTCTTAATTAAATAAAATATGCATAAATGGTATGTTATACATCAAAGAAGTATTGAACACAACGAACTTTTGGCTTAACTTTGAACAGCCAAAGGTATAGTTAGACTATAAAAATATGTTTCAAAGATTTACTAGATACTTTACTATGTGTGTGTGTGTGATATATATTAGTGACCTAAGTTTCGATGCGATGCTATGTCTTTTTCAAAATAAACCTCTTTTATATCTATCTATCTATACCCTCACACAGTATCTCAGCCGGGTAGGTAGAGAGGATGGAAGCCATATAAACCTATTTATACATATGTACTTATTTCGCTTATTCTATATTCGCTGTCTTTGAGATAAAAGAGAAAAACAATATATTATAATAAAATAGAATTAAATGTGAATGACTATCAGCCTATATTATATATGAATGAAATACAGTAACATCAATGTATATATGTTTATTGATTGCGGTTGGTATGCTGGCTACCCCGCTCTTAGAACATGTCGCGGTGGAATTATTTATTTATTTATTTCAAACTTAAAGTATCAACTGATATTACACAACAATTAAAGAAAAAGTATATTAAATTTCAGTCGTATTATCTTTATCTTCTTAATACACATTTTACTCTGAAGGGAAATTGTCAACATAAGATAGTAAACAATTCAATTTACCTTTTATTAAACTTGGATATTTGATATCTGGGATAATACAGTTCAAGATAATAATAATAATAGTAATGTTTCCGAATCGTCAAGTATTTTATTATATACGTTGAAATTTACGTTCCCAATAAAGTAGGTAAAAGGAATAAAAATTTAATAAATAACAGCGAGCGACTCATAACTCATAATACAATACTTACTAAACCTCTCCGCAATAATCGTCGTGATAAGTAGTTCTCAGTACTGAAAACTGTCTCGTCCTTGGATAACACAAAGTTTTACAACTTGCGATATTAAATTTGATAGCAGTCGTTATTTACTATGTACCTACACGTTACAAGGATGCAGGTGTAGACACTGTTGTGTGTAACTTGTACAATGCCTATTATTTCTATTACTTCTTCAACAGCTCACAGCCAAATTGCCAACATTATTATTTCAGGCATTTGAATTGACTAATATTCATACAGTGATACTATCACGGCATCTCTCGCAAATATTGCCCAGAAAAATATGGTGTACATACTTTGAACAGACTAAAGAGTGGCATTGGATGCACTGCATCACAACAACATCAATGAGGACTCCCAGACTCTCCGTTATGTGTGTGTGGTGCTGACCAGTCACACGTCTCCAATACTTACACAATGGCGGGTTGTGAACACTTGGTTTAGGGTCGGAAGAAGCGATTTTATGGCTAAGAGGCTTTTTTGGTACCAATATGACAGGTATAATCCATAAGTAGAAGAAGATCTCCCACAAATGAGTTAGCAAGCATACAAACAGCATTAAATAAATCATACAGTTTGTTTTCACTGTGCCAAAAAAAAAATAAGACGGTGGCATTCACAACAGCTGAATTCGAAGACGTTAAATGTCTACTTGTGGTGTTTTATTAATATGTACAGTACATGCATTTTACAACAGGACACTCACACACTTGATAAAGAGAATGGGAGACAAATTCGTTGCAGAGGTATCCACAGAACGACTTACATATAATACGTATTGGATAAAACTATAACACTCTCGCTGATATCAAAGGATCATTCAATTATTGACATTAATACTTATTAATCATAGCACAGGTGAGTGGCAATGTATAAACCATCACGACAAGAATATAATAATCGCTACTAATTTTAACATAGGTATACTCGATATCAACTTACATTTCCTTATTAGTGTACAACAATATAATAAAATAAAAAACACATCCACATATTATACCTAATAACGTTCATAATATAATTTGAAGAACATTCGAATTCCAAACTATCGCAATGAACCTTGACATTTAGTAGCAAATAACTAGATGCATATAAGTCTGGATGTTACTAAGCAAATAGAAAAAAAAATATTGTAATGGTTCTGATTTATTTTTATTCATAGCATTAATAAATAATAAGCGCAAATAAACTTGGCGAAACATGTCACAAACAAAAATTACTAATTAATACAATGTTAACAAACTTAAAACATGTTTTACAAATTCTTAACACAAATATTGTGCACAAATTAATGATATCAATATATATTTTTTATGAAAATATGGTGTTAAATGTAATTTAGATGACTAATAGCCTCGTTTGTTTAATTTCGCGGTATTACTACCACACATTAGAGCATTAGGGTATAATACAAAGGTAATTTGACAATTATTGTTCTATCATAAACCAACTCAACACTTTACTCTCGTCAGCCGGGTTTACCCCCGACTGAGGTAGGAGTGCTTTAGGATTGATTGTTGCCCTTTGCGGCGGGATCTGTTGAGCGAACTCGTTATTTGTTGTGTTTCGTCCTGTCTCCCTTGGTGGAGAGTAGATATGGGAGGGATGTTCCTGTTGGGAGGGAAATGTCTTTTCATTGCGCTGGTAACGGCGACTCTCGAGTCTCACCTTCTGAAAGCCCAATAACAAATCTCTGGACACCTTATTTCGGCCTCTGGTCCAAATTAGATACTATATTGTTATAACCATTGATAATTATTGTGCTTGCTTGTCATTTTTTTTTTTTTTTGGGTTTTTGTTGTTGAGCTTTGTTTATTTGTTGTTATTCATTGTGTTTGATTCGGTTATAATTGCATTTTATCCTCCTGAGAGGGGCATCGAAGACGTAAATGTAGCATAAAAGATTCCCACGAGGCGGTATTGGCCGGCCAGCCCTTCAGGCTGCCCAATGGGGCCCGCCCGTGAGGACTAAAGTTTTGCTTAGAAGAGCGGATAAATAGAAGTCCCCCGACTTCTGAGATATCCGGGTATGGGAGGGAGTCTTCAATGTTTACTCTGGTGATACAAAAGTTGAAAAAAATAACAATTCCAAATTTAAATTCCTGTATGGAACTTACTTCAAAATACGGTTTGTTGTTATTTTTACTATGGTAGATCAAGATTAGAAGAATAAAAATTATTTAAAACAGATAAAATATTAACAACGTTTCCCAACCATTTAAAGTCAAAAATGCGCTAAACATATACAGAATTGAAAAAAAGAAACTCAAACTTTTTAAAATAGACGTTTCATAATACATGAATCCTACTGCTCTTTAAACAAAAGGATTCTATTAAGAAATAATGTGACTAGAGTTATAATATATTATGAAACATTATGTCCATCCCATAACTTTAGAAGGACGGACAGACAGAGAGAGGGGTAATTATTTATGGATACAAACACGAGCAAAAGGTAAAAATACATCTTTCCATACGAAATGAATATAATACGGTGTAATGGTAAGTAGAAATGTTTTAATGACAGTAATGACATCGCTAGTAGTGGTGGGAGAAGTACATACATACATAATTGTAGTGGCGGAGCTAGGTACAGTTAATAAAAGAAATTACTTATTTAATCCATTAACAGGGAAAATTACAATAGTAAACATATCAGAAAAAAGTCAAATTACAGGCTGTATCGAATAAAAGGGATGCGCATACTATACCTTACCTTTACAGAACGGGCGACTAGAAATGAGAGACGACATTTTTAAGTGAGAGGCAGTTTGTGCGACCGTATAACTATTTATGGAACACCATAATAACGATGAAGTTAACAAGTTAATCAATTTTCGTTGATTAACGGATTAACGATGATAGCCCAATATTCTGTGATGGTGATACTATAATGACACCGTGGTATATGATTACAAATAAAACAAAATAAAACTGCCTCAACGAGAATCTACAGCCGACATTCAGGCATTCCTTGTTAGGGCAACGAAAACAATTAATAATTCCCCGATAAAAATATTTCAAACCTTACGCAGTAATTAGTTAAAATTTGTCGTCCTATGGCGCAGTTGCGTGTTTATCTACTCATTACAAAGAATGTAACAACAAAGAATATATTTTCGAAGTAAACAATTATTACCGTATTTCACGAAAATGACTTTCTTCTAGAAGTATAATATCAATTATTCTGATACAAGACGCTGATAGTAAAATCAAGATTTAAACAAAAATTCTTTCATTAATTCTTGATATAGCGAGAAATGTGTCAAGCCCAGTAATGTAAAGTAATGAGATTTATACTGAAGAATGTGCGACAGCATGCCA
Organism: Athripsodes cinereus; assembly: GCA_947579605.1. Lineage (NCBI taxonomy): Eukaryota > Metazoa > Arthropoda > Insecta > Trichoptera > Leptoceridae > Athripsodes > Athripsodes cinereus. Next base: position 8,106,693 of record OX388317.1, on the reverse strand, counting down.
AAAATGATTTAGGAATATCACAACTTGTTAGGAAGTAGATAGGTAAATAGAATTTCATTTCACTGATATACTTATCAACTTGGATATTATTGTCTGTGTAAAGATGTCAAAACAATAATAATACCCAGACAATACACTAATACAAATAATGGGTCCGCTGTTTAGAGCTTGTCACACAAATGCGATGTGACGTACAGCCCTGACATGACATCGTCATTTGCAACAATTGGAGAGTGGTGGTGAAGGGTGAGCTAGATGCCCCCAACAGTAACCAAAACATACCATTATTGAGCAAGTCATCATGTATATCGTTTTTTTTAAATTAGTCCCCCATGGTATCAATGATATTAGCTTAAATATAAACCGTGACATTGGAATTAATAAGTCAATTTTCATATTTCAAAATAAACAAACACGCTTCAGAGCGTAGCAAAATATACAATAGGTTAAATTCGCAGAACTTTGACCGGCGAAGTTTGCGTTTTTCATATTTTTCTATGGTAAATTAAAAGCTGGCCTCTAATTCAATTATTGAGAATTTTAAATATGATGTACTGGCTACTCGACTTGTGGGATATGCCGTGATGGTATAGTAGTTTAACAATAAGTAAGGCAATACGATACTTTTTATCTGCACTAAAGTCTGTAATTAGCTAATTAGTTATTATATACACTTGACTACAACTAGCGTCACCAATAGAAAGCTAAAAAATTATATTAACCCAGACTTTGTAATGTAAGAGAAAAAACTCTTTGATCCCGTGTACATTTAATTAATCATCAATTACACAATCATAATGATTTAAATAGTTGCAATCGCAACAAAAAAACATACGATTTAATTATAAACAAAACAGAATCCATTTCTCACATTTCGCATAAATAGCGTGACAATGCAAAGTAAGATTTATCAGAAAAAAGTGTGAAATAATAATGCAAACAGAGAGAGATTACAATATTGGATCTGCACAAAGATATACTAGATATTTATTTATTTATTTATTAATTAATCAGAGACACAAACAGAAAGTTGACAAAATACACACAAAAAAATAAAAACAACATACATTGATTCGGCCAGGCCAACCCCCCAATTAAGTGTGTCTACAGCATACACATATTAATGTTAACAAAAGAATGATAGAAAAAAAAAAAAAAAAAACCAATCAAACAAAAGCAGATCACAATCACCGCAGGCCCAGTACAAACTGAACCTGCACCAAACAAGCACCGATCAAAAAAACAAAAAATTTCAACCTACAAAGATACCAAAGTTGGAGGCAACACTCCATCTGAACACCGTCAGTGAATGACAAAAGACATCCGCACCATCCACGCAATGTGAGCATAAAACATTATATAATCTACACATTCTGCTGATTGGACTATTTTGACTGACATTGTTACTATGTCTGTCCATTAAGAAAGTTCTTAGGTTACGTAGGCGGGGATTTGCTGCATAAAAATTCAATGAACTGACCGACACAGTATCTACGTTACCATTGATCATTTTATGAAGCATAGTGAGATCCGCAAGTATTCTCCTGTCCCTCAGTTTATCCATCTTAAAAAAGGAAAGACGATCCTCGTAACTTTTCAAAAATCTGCCCTGTCCAGCCCTATATGACAAACCTCTCGTGAAGCGTCTCTGGACCCTCTCTAATGCATCAATATGCACCTCGTACATTGGGGACCATATCAGCGAGTTGTATTCCAGAGAGCTACGAACCAAGGAATAATACAAAATCTGGAAACTGTTTGTTCTTTTAAATTTATGCGAAATACGACTTATAAATCCCAGTTTTCTATTTGCGCGCATGATGATATCATTATAATGACCACGAAAACTAAGTTTTGAGTCTAATGTGACACCCAAATCACGTACTTCGTTCACTTTAGGTAAAGTTTCGCCCCCCAAGACATAGTTAAATTCTATAGGTTTTCTTTTATTTGTGAAGGTTATACTGTGGCATTTTTTAATATTTAGTGACATCTCGTTCAGTTCACACCATTCTGTCAACCTCCAAAGATCATGTTGCAATTTCAGGCAGTCATTAATTGATACTATAGGGAGAAATATTTTAAGGTCATCAGCGTATAACAGTGTATGACAATCCAAAGCAACGGGCAGGTCATTTATGAACATAAGAAATAGCAAAGGACCCAAATGCGATCCCTGGGGAACCCCCGAAGAGATCAGAGATGGTGGTGAATCAAATCCGTCGACAACTACATACTGTGATCTATCATGTAAGTAAGATTCAATCCATCTTAATAAACCACCATGTATTCCACAAGCTTTGAGTTTGGACAAAAGCATTCGATGATTGACCTTGTCGAATGCTTTACTGAAGTCTGTGTAAATAGCATCGACTTGTATTTTACGATCAAAGGAGCGGGAAATGCAGGTGACGAATTCCAGAAGATTTGTGTTAGTTGATTTCCTCGGTACAAACCCATGCTGAGAAACACAAATATAACTCCGAAAGTGAGCAAAAAGTCTTTCATAAACAAGCTTTTCAAAAACCTTTGAGATACAAGACAAAATACTAATTGGTCGATAATTAGTGACATCGCTCTGGTCTCCAGATTTAAAGATGGGAGTTATCATAGCCACCTTCCATAGATCAGGATAAACACCCTCATTAAGAGATTTATTGAATATTATGTTAAGTGGAATTGAAAGTTCAAAAGCACACTCTCTCAAGAAAATTGGGTGAATCTCATCTGGACCAGAACCCTTGTTTGGATCTAGCCTGCTTAATTGCTCAAGAACCTCACCCCTAGTTACACTAAAAATTCCCAATGTATTAACCTGATTTTGGTTATCAATGAAATCACCAGAGCCACCCCGAGATGAATCGTTAAAAACAGAAACAAAGTATTCTGAAAATAGTTCTGCAATTTTTGGACCTCCCTCAACGCGTACGTCCCCATGATGCATACAATTTGGAATTGAGTGGCCTTTACCCCCCTTAGATTTCGCGTATTCCCACAAGGGCTTAGTGGACACTGGTAATGAGTTCTCAATGCTATCCATATACTTAGTGTAGCATTCATGCAGGCTTTTCTTAGATCTCGCTCGAAGGCACGTAAACATTTGATAATCTGTAAGATTTCGAAATTTCTTCCATTTTTTATGGGTTCTATCCTTTTCCTTCAGTAATTTTATAAGTGAACTAGAAAACCATACAGGACATTTATCCTTATTGTTTTTCTTTTTGGGAGTAAATTCTTCGATTATTTCACCTACAATATTATAAAAATGCTGCAAAGATTCGTTGCAATTCATATTCAAAAATAAACGTGACCAATCTAAAGATGATAATTTTTCCCGACATTGAACATAATCAGTTTTCCTAAAATTGAGTCTCACACGATCACGGTTATATTTCAGATAGTCATCACTACTAACAGATAAATTCGACAATAAAGCAGGGTGATATTCATCCAACCTGACAAGGGGTGCAGCCATAGAAACCCCCAAATGGAGATCCGACATGACCAAATCAAGCATTCTACCATTACAATTCTTGATATGATTAAATTGCTTAAAGTTACATAATGACAAAAGCTCCAAAACTAACTCTGCCTTCTGGCCACCAACACTCCCCCGCACAGTAGCCTCCGTATTACTTTCATTCCAGTTGATGGAAGGAACATTGAAATCTCCCAATATGATGTTGTTAGATTTAGAACACGAGTTCATGCATATTGAACAGCAGTTATTGGTAAACTCAGAGAAAATGGGCAGGGGAGTGTCAGGAGCGAGGTACACAAGGCACAAGTTTAAGGTTGATTTTGAGTGATTAAATCTGATAGAAATCCATATATCCTCAGCTTGAGTCTGCCATCCCGGTCTTGGAATTACGTTAATAGATTTTTTCACGGTAATTAACACTCCACCACCGTCACTTCGATGTGTAGATAAACGATCTCTTCTATATACAGAGTATCTAGTGTCTAACAGCTCACCGTCCCTGACAGACTCGTTCAGCCATGTTTCAGTGAGGCATATTATGTCATAGTTATTGTTCAGTATTTCAAGTGACAATTCGTGTGTCTTAGATCTGAGGCCTCGGACATTCTGATAAAAAATATTAAGCTGCTTCTCGCCGATGCTAGATATACACTCACCTCTTTCATCAGTCTTAATCATAAAGTTAGAGTTTATTTAGACAGTCCTTGTTGAAAATTGTGATCGCTTGAGAGTTTTCATCCCTTCGCATCAATATCCTCCCATGTCGAACCCAGAGAAATTTGTAGCTTTTTGCTTTGGCAGCAAATCTTGCTGCAGCGTGAAGCTCTTTACCAAGTGGCGTTAATTGTTCACAAACGTAGATAGGACTATTATAATAATAATAATAATAATAATAATAACTAGACAATTTATAGTGCGCCGTTTTGTGGAATATATTCACTTCAAGGGCGCATCCTAAAATATCGTGTTTATACCTATGATTAAAGCCTGATACATATAATACAAATATTAATAAGCTATTATAAAAACTAAACATATATAAATAACAATAAGTTGTACAATTCATATCATTTATATGATATACCAAACAAGTGTGTCTTTAATCGACTCTTGAACAGATCAAGAGACTGTGTCTTACGCACTTGTTCAGGAAGATCATTCCACATGGATGGTCCAGCCGAGCTGAAGGCTCGAAAGGAATACTTAGGTCTCCCTCTTACACCGATTTCCGTCAACCTGACACCCGTATCAGAACCTGACCTAAGAGTGCTTTGTCTTTGATTTGGAACTTGCTGTCTACAGAGTTCGGAGATGTATGATGGAGCCATATTATGAATGGATTTGAAGACTGTGAGGCAAACCTTGAAAGCAATCCTTTCAGCGCACTTGAGCCAGTGCAGATTTTTGAGGGTACTAGTTATATGGGAGCGATGGTCCATTTTGAAAATTAAGCGGGCAGCGGCGTTGAGCACAGATTGGATTCTCTGAAGCTGGTATTGCGGTAAATTGGCCAGAATACCGTTACAGTAATCTACCCGAGATACCACAAAGGAATTTATCAATGTTCTAGCATCGTGGGATGTCAGACATCTTCTAATGGGAGTTAATTGCCTCAGTGAAAAGAAACATTTACTGACGGTTGATGAGACGTGTTTATCCATAGATAATGAACTGTCAATGTAGGCTCCAAGAAACTTAACATGTTTGGATGGAATGATGTTGATGTTTTGAATGGATATAGGGTCGTAATTTATAAGGTGTTGTCGTCTCGGTGAAGCAACCCAAAGGAATTCGGTCTTAGTAGGATTTATTTTTAATTTATTCACTGACATCCAGTGCGAAATTTCAGAGATACATGAAATAACATCTTGTTTTAGTAGATCTTGTGAATCAGGGGAGCACGATTTGAAGAAAAGCCGATCATCAGCATACGAATACGTTTGGAAACCAAGTTGTTGGATTAGAAATTCAAGCTCATTCGTATATAAATTGAAAAGCAAAGGACCAAGTACCGACCCCTGAGGAACGCCGTATATGCATGAGCTTTTTTCAGGCAGCGTGTTATTGAACTTGAGTTCACATTCACGCTCTGCTAGGTAAGATGCAATCCACTCGTGGACCTCATCTCTTAAGCCGAATTCCTTTTCCAGCTTTCGTAGTAGGATACCATGGTCAACTGTATCAAAAGCAGCACTCATGTCCAGGAATGACACTAGTACCAGGCTACCAGATTCAATGCTTGAGATGAGATCAGAAGTCGTTCTCAATAAAGTCGATTCCGTGGAATGAAACTTCCTGTAGGCAGACTGATTTTTCGCAAGAACATCTGTGGAGGTCAGAAAATGTGTGATCTGAGAGGATACTATTTTCTCTAGGAGTTTGGAACAGAAGGATAGGTTAGAAATGGGACGATAATTATCAGGGCAATCAGGGTCTAGGTTGGGCTTTTTTAAAGCAGGAGTTACAATCGATTTTTTGAAGTCACTTGGAACTGCACTGTTACACAATGATAAGTTTACTATTTTTGCGATCACTGGAGTCAGCTCGTTGACACACGTATTACTCGGAAAGCCAATATGTCCAGCATTCAGCTTATTTCTAGGGTTCTTTTTGTTAAACATTCTGACGGCAGCTAGTATTTCATCACGTACACGACCGCTATGCATTTCTACAATAATATTTCTAGGTCTGTCGCCCGCTGTGTTACGACTTCTCACTCTATGGCACTTTAGTATTTGCTCATCCTTAATATTATAAGATATATCAGAGCAAACCTTAGCAACGATTTCATCCACTCTTTCAGTTCTCGATTCTGGCACCATCTGAATTTCTATATTATGGGATCTGTTATGCTGTTCGACATCACACATTCTTCCTTCCATCTTGGTGAGACTTTCCTTAAGCGAAGCATTTTCTTCAGTTAGCTTCCTGATCACGACAGAATGCTCGTCATTTGCTTTAGTCAATCTGTCATATTCAGCAGAAAGAAACTCAACAGACTTTCCCAGCTCCTCCACTTTCAATACCAACTGATCCCTTACTTGGTTAAGATTCGCGTTAAAACTTGTAGAAAAATCTTCAAGTTTTTTATCGAAATACTTTTTGATTTTCTCGAAAAGAGGATCTTGTGATACATCAGTCTTGCACAGAGAACACTTCCATTTGTTTTTATTCATCTTAAGCATTGATCTGAAGGTTTCCTCCACCAATCCAGCGCATCCATAATGATACTTATTTGAGCACCTACTACATGAGATTGCGTCATCCTGCGCGACATGCTTGTTACATCCCGAGCATTGCATTATGAGGAAGGTGTTTATATTACACTGCACAGAATATAGTGACCGAAGATAAATTACGCTCAGTATGTTTATTGATAAGTGACAGCTCAGTATGCACCCACTCTATATAAAGTTATCTATGATTGTGCAGAGAAATAAAGAGACATCAACGAGCAGTCAAGAGCGAAACCTGAAGCTATGCGCTACAGCATACCCACTTTGTTTGAAAAAAAAGTGTACATCAAAATATCTTGATAACCATTGATCCCAGACTACTGCTGTCGCGGAGTTTTTGAGGTGTCTCGATGAGCTTTATTCAATGGTATATGTTGCTCCTCATCAACTTCAACAGGAAAAGCGGCGTTCCGGAAAATTGTGAAAAAAACTTTTCTTTTAGGTATATCTCCTGTATCAGAAAATTCTGATCATTGTTTTACACTTCGCTTTATTTCCCTTGAGAAATGCTTTTGATTGATATATAACACGGCTATATTGGGTAGGTTTACCTTGATGGATGCCAGCTGCTGACACTCTGGCTCCGCAGCCAATGCAGATAGAGGACCACTACCGCGAGATGAAAAGTGCGCGGCACTGAGGCGCTTTCACTGGGACAGGTTTGGAGAATATAGCACCTCGAGTTCTTGCAGCGTCACAGATAACAAGTTTTATGATGACAGCTCATCCACCTTACTCAAAGATGCAATTCAAAGAAAAAATCGGTCGTGAAACCGATACAGCCGATGCAGCCAGTTTTGAACCAGCGTCCGTTGAGACGGTTTGTTAGACAGCGCATAACCATTATCATCTTAATGATATAGAGTGAGACAGTATAATATTATTATTGTTATTATTAATGCGTTAAGTTGGAACACGAATATTCCGCAATAACGTACTGAATTGCGAGTCTAGTATGTCTATGGATCTGCAATATATGTATATGAACCGTGGCACGGACTCGATGTGTTTGTTAATAATTCCTAAGTGTTTTTTCTAATAGATTATGATATAGTACCTCAAGGGGTCACGGCATTCATATCATTAATAAATAAGAGATCACCAAACGCACGCAACTCTCATAGTGTATTTAATACCGATTTTATTGGAATTATACTGGTAGAAGTGGATACATTTTACCATAAATTCAAATGAATGATACTATTGCTCGCAGATGTGAGTTCGATTTTTATTCGTTTTTCACAGGTGTAGGTGGATTGAGATTGATAGCGTGTGCAAGCTAAGATAATTTTCCTGCATAGTTTTTATTTATGTAGCTCTGAATTTACACAGATTTACAATAGAACTATCGTGTTATTCTGCATGTAACTAAAGACAATAAAAATGAGGAAAAACTTCGAATTTTTATTCAAAAAATACATCTATTAATTCGTATTAGTGAAAAAAAAACATCTATTAATTCGTATATGTGAAAAAACATGAAATATTAAAAATTTATTACGGAGTATGTACTTTGATGAATATGATATCTATTATTATTTTGTATACATGATATTGTAGAGACATTTAACATCCATCAATAAGTGATTATTAATCGAGTTCACACTCAATGGAGCAATCACGATGAACAATAATCAAATTATTTCAAAGAGAAAATCAACAAGGAAGTAAGCAATGCGAGAATTCCATAATACGCCCTTTGACCTATTGAAAAATAATCTCGAAAAACGATAAAGTTTACACGTTCCTCATTGAAAGGGATAAAATGAATAATGATTTATTTATACTTCAGGATGTCTCGTAATTCTCTCTTATAAAAACCGGAAAAAGAACGATTGATGAATTAGGTAATACGATGTTTATATTCGCAAAGGAAATAATAGAAATACGCTATTTCTCAAAAGATCATTCACCTTTTCCTTTTGACGGCAATTATTAAAATAAACATCCATTTTGTGATATATAATTCTGGGTACATATATTATTTATACAGCCAACTTAAAGATAGGAACATAAATTAAGTATCCACAAGTAAGTAAAGATTAGAATATTTTATCATGAACGAATACGTAGACATTAGTATGCCAAATTTTTCACTGGATTTTCAAACCTACTGAAGGAGAATAGGACCATTTTCTCATAGCACGAATGCTAACTAACCGAGGGGTAGAAGGAGCTGGTATAAAAACTCCATAATACGAAAGATTTTTTCTCTTTCACCCTTCAACGTTGCTGTTTAATTAGTTGGGAACGAGATTTTTCTATTCAGAGCGCTATTGCATGCACTATTCGAGTCACCTTTTTAAGGAATGTATAGCTATTTTTATATTTCCAACTCCATGCATTTCTGTAATTAATTGGTTTTCCTTGTCTAACAATGATATAAGGGATCATAAAAATATTTTTTTCTTAAAATGAGGTACCTACTTAGAGTTATATTCTTTAATATTTTCAAAGACCATCAACTCGTTTACGAGTGATTAGGGGTACATGGAATTCAAGTGTTCAAAATTAAAATAAAAGATGCTTATACGCTTGGAATAATTTCGATTAATATGACTACAGTAGATAAATAAATTCAAAGTATCGTTAGAGGCAAAGCACTGAGATGTTACCGATGTAAACGATGAGTGGTATGTATGTTAAAATGCTAAATGTTCGCACACAATAAATAAAAACTGTTCATGGTAATAAAAGAAGAAAAAACTCCGATATCTTTGTGTAATGGATATGAATCACATTATGCGAGAGGCGATCCGCTAATGTTGCGGTAGACGCACAGGCCGGTCCGTATCTCGGACACGGTTGAAAACGAAAACGGTTCTGTCCAAAACCGGAAAACCGTTGTTCACACTCGTCGTAAATCTAATGCAAAAAGCAGCAGTAAAATATTTACAATAAAATGTTCTGTTGCATACTGCTATTCGGTACAAATAATTAATTTGTTATAAAACGGAAATGTTATGCTTGGCAACACACATATTTTAATTATCGACGAAATAGATTTTTCTCAGGTCGTGAAACTTCTCGCGTATTCTACGTAACTACAGTTTAAAAATAAAGCAGATAAAAAAATATTCATGAGTTTTGAGAAAACGCTTTAAAACAGGGTTTCACATTTATCCATCAATTTATTGAAATATGCTATCACATGTTCGGACGAGGAAAAAAACAAGAGAACATTATTGTCTAACATTATTGTATAGTACCGCATAAATAGCTGGAAATATATCATCATAACCACTTATCTTCAGAATAAATTTTCTGGCTGAATAAACAAGTCACTTGGCACGTGTTTCTTGAATAAGTAAATCGGAAATTTTATCGAGAGAAATATATGTAGGTATTTATCATAGTAGTTTGTATGTAATATCGCGTCCCCCATGATACAATAGCATAATATTTTTATTGCTCATTGTCAGGGAAAACAATAATCACGTCTATTCACTTAAAAGTGTGTAATCCGTAGTTACAATATACAAGGTCAAAATTCAGGTCACAAATATTTGACACTTTGATAAGAGGCTGACTCCGTTGTAACGGTTTTCCTTCCCTTTTCCTTTCCTCCTTCATGAGCGCTTCATCTTTGTTTTAGTTTTTTTCTATAAGCTTAGAATACCTGCTGATAATTTTGATTCACATATGCACAAACTTTAATTAAGTAATAATATTATTTACATTTAAAAAAAAATGTGCATATGTAAGTATGTGTGTGTGTGTGTGTGTGTGTGTGTGTGTGAGAGAGAGAGGGTGTGTATGTATATGTGTATAATGTGTCAACGAAAATTTGTAATATTACTGCAAACTGTTTTGGTTTATTTATTATGTAACTCATACCTTGTAATGTTTATTGTTTAACTGTTTGTTTGCATAAAATAAAAATAAAATAAAAAAAAAAATAATGGCAAACTCCCCTTTCACGGCACAAGCTTTTAGCTAAGTGTGAAAGGTGTATAAGGTTGTATTTGGGTTTATAACAAACCCAGATATATCTTAAAAAAAATACTTTATATTTCAAAATTTCGTCATTTGGAAGTTTACTACATACTGTTTTTTTTTATTTTAATTTATCTTTATATTTGAAGAGGAAGATGATAAAATGTTTTAATCAGACTTATTCTGAATTTTTTTTTTTATTTAATGTTTATTTTATAATTTAATTTAATTTTTAGTTATTGTAGTCAAAGTTTTTTTAGTCATTGTAGTCAATTTGTAGTCATTAAGTTTTCATTGTTTTGTATCTTGTAAAATTGTCCACTTGTAATATTTTTTTGTAATCTAAGGCAATAATGCCGTAAATAAATAAATAAATATTTCAAACCTTGGCTATTTCATAAATAGGTCTTGAAGTTTTCACGGTGTCTTGTTGTATCATCTTCTCCTTTGGATATGCAGTCGCACGAGTTTTGGACTTACACAATAATCGTTGCCTCAAATGTTTTGTGAGATTGTTTCATGATAATATACCTATTAGTAACCCCTGAAGATGCCCCAACATGTGGACCGAAACGTCGGATCAAAATTAGAGTTAATTACGTTTTTATACATTTCTGATATGTATGACATCATGGAGAGGTTGTCAGAAGTTTTCAATAAAAAAATATGAAACTGATATCGTTTGCACTAGAAAACTAAATAGTTAAATATGAGTGAATGATATGAAACATACATAAAAGAAAAAGATATCCAATATATTTTATATACCTACTCACAGCATATTTGCTAAACAACCCGCTAAATATACTTGAACTTACGTAAGTTACTATGTAGCGACAAATGGCAACGTAAATCTACTAAACAAAGCAATAAACCCCGTGTTTTCCGTTTCCTGGCTTCTTATCAGCCCGCCTATTTGTACTGGTGGCAGTATTTGTACTGGTGGTATGGAATGAATGAATGAACAACCAACAAAATAGAAAACGTACAATAATCTACTACGCAAACGGACATATCAAACTTATAGTTTGACGACATAAAAACATAAATTGTACAGCAATATTATGTACATCAGTTCATAAAAGACTCGCACAATAATTTGATATCGAGAACAATAAAGATAATTATTTATATTTTTTCAAAGTAAAACATGCGTTAGATTGAAAATATTGTATAGAACCCGTATTAGTTTAATAAAGTTTTGATTGAGCACGGGGGAAAAACCATTACGATAACGTTTCATTTTTAGAAAAGGAATAAAACACCCTTTTGGAGTATGTAGCGGCAAACATAAAGTTTTAGCAAAGGCGTGGGCGAATGACGCCGCGCACTAGTCTATATGTAGAAGTACCGAACTAAAAATAATATTATTTACACAAATAGCAAACTAAAAATACCCGAACGAACTTATAATATCAGAAAAGGGACGCAATATTGAAACGATGGGTAGGTATTATGTATATGCGTAAAGGAAAAATCATATAAGTACTTCAGTTTTGCGTCAGCATTAGATTGTAAAATATTTTAACGTCGCCGACAAACAATATATCAATAAATTTTATTATTATTATTTAACTATTTTATTATTTAGATATTTTTAAATAGCTGTTCAACTGCTCTGTTGTTGAGTTTTGTTAAGAAACTGTATTTGGTTGCTGTTTGTATTGTGGATATGTGTTTATTTTTGTTGTTGTTTGGTGAGCGCTATTGTTTTATCTAAATTATATAAAATATGTTTAAACCCTCAAAGCACGAGCACTGCTCAATTTTGAGGGTCAAATATGTAATAAATGTGTTTTTTTAGTAATAAGGTGTGTATGTAATACATATTATTAAATTGTAAATTTTATTTTAATAAAAATATTTGAATTTGAACTACTACGAATGTGAATATGAGTACTAATATTAGTCAATAATATTCCACATGACGCGATACTTATAATACAATAATAGATCTAAATATCACGTTGTTTCATCAATAATAAATCATTATGATGTGCACTCACTTATTTTATCCTTCAATATTTACGTTACATATTAATTAAACTCTTTGAATTTTGTCATGTTTGACCTAACCAATTCTCGGATTTTTCAATGTGCCATCTTATGGGCGAAGACACAGAGATACTCATTCAAGTAACGAGGGGAAAATAATAACATATTAAATGTAAATGCAACTGGGATTGTTTTTTTTTTAATACAATTTATTTGAAATGAAATGTTGTTTTTGCAAAATAAAACGAAGTGGAATACTAGGAAAACATAACGAGGTCAGGTGAAGAGATAAATAATATTTATAATAGATTATGTTACATTGAATATAAAGCTTACACGGAGTATTAAATGATAACGTAACGAATACTTGAATGATACTTGGTATGTATTAACACGTGCGTTAGGATTCATTGGATAAACGACATTAAATCTCCTGTTGATTGGATTAAGCACGTAAAGCCTCGACAGCTAGAATATCATAATTAGATATCTAGAGACGTCAAAGAACTCACCTAATGACGTTTATGTTACCATTATATACGGAAAAATAATTAGTTGGCTATCATCACAACCGGATTAAATATATGAAACATTTGGGTATGTACAACATTTTGAAATTTTTACCATGTTCCTCAATTTGTTACTACAATAGTAATAATAAAAACTTTATTGACAAAATAAATTTGAACAAAAGGCGTACATATCGTCTTGAGGCAATGCCTTCCAGTAAAGCTAAAAATATTACTACTACTACTACTACTATACCATCACGGCATATCCCACAAGTGGGGTAACCAGCAGACCAGCTGCATGTAAGAAACATGCAAGCTGTCCTCTTCGTGCCAGTATAAAATTAAGACATTCTATTGCTAAATGCTAAATGCTAAAAATATTATGCTATTGAAAATAGTTATTTCGATGAAAATAATTCCTTTATTCCTTAAACTTCAAATGTTTGCCACTGTCAATTTCATTAAAACATCGACTATTAATTGTCCATAAATTAAAACTATGTACACACTTCGACGATAACATGAAAAATGAAAACAACAAGAAATTGTAAACCGTATAAAAAATAGACGCGTAATTTACCTGTCTTGCCAAATGTGTTGTGAATGAGAATTTTGAAGTGTATTTTTGTCAATTGTATAACATGTAAGAGGCTTATATCTCAGGCCGTGGATATATTAATAAAATAAAAATAACCCTTGGATTGAGTAATAATAACTAATTACGTAAGTAATGAAAAATTCAAAATGATAGAGACAGAATACCACAGCAATATGTTAAATAAATCAAATACACTAAATTTAATCAGAACATTTTCAATTACGATTTACATTAAGTTGATTGGAAATAAGGTATGATGATACCATTAGTAATAAATGGTTATTTTATACCATTCTATCATTTTAATGGTCTTGAATTTACTTCACAGACCGTTCAATTTGTAGATTGGTCATAATAATTAATCAGCGCACTTCAAAATTCAACTTGAATTTTGAACAACTCAAAGCAAAACGGACAAAAGCGAAGAGAGAAATAGGAGATATTATTATTCCACGTAATTTTCTCCGCAAGGGTTACTTATTTCCGGATACAATGTCGGAAATATTGACGATGTTACTGGTGGGAGTAATATTTCACTTAGTATATAGTAGGTAGGTACGTAACTTATGACTACATCGGGGATCCATAAAAGGCGGAGTAGCACAAAATGACTAAAGGAACTTACCGAATTACCGGTCGCATGTTCTGTTCGCCTGATTAATCAATTATATTGATGGTAGTTTGAGATATACCTGAAACAAACAGAAATTTGTCAGAAAATGAACATAAAAATATTGAAATATATATTAATTATCTTGAAACATACATTTTAATAAAAATTGGTGTGACTTTTTTAATATGAGGAAAATTGTAAAACGTCCCAACAATATGACCGAATGCAATACTTCTACAAGTAGACTGACTAATCGATAAGTTACGAAATAAATTAACGAATCGTCATAAAAATTAAAAATATGCGACATAAATTTAGTACATAACGTGTCAGTATCTACCTAAGTAATGCTGATTGGCAAAATGTTAAATTTTAACTTGAATATTTCTCACCAAGTAAATGCGGTAATGTAGCTTAGAGATCATAAAAATCTAGTTTTAAGATGAGAACTAGCAATGTGTATGCAGATACGACCTGGTTGCGGTTTCAACAAAATACGTTTGCGAGGACATGATATCTACCCCAACTAGCAAAAAGGTTATATAACAATAAAATTATACGATCTTAAGTCCTTTAACTGTTATATTAAAGTGTTTCCGTAACTACGACGTCGTAAAGAAGTTATCATTCGACGATTAAGTTATATAGTCTTAAAGTCAAATAAAAACGTCGAGTAAACGTGTATTCAACTAATTAATACAACTAATCGTATATTGGTGTCAGGAAAACCTTTATATAACATCAATATATAACCTTTTAGTCGAGTAAACGTTTCAGTTATATAAACGTCACCAAATAGATAAAATAGTCATATAAGTTTCATTTAAACGACTTTTATACGAGTCATAATCGTGTAAAAGGTTCCGAACCACCATAATATAACCATAATATTTTGGGCAAAATGGCGATGATAAATAAGTTATGTAAACGTTTGTTTATATGACATGTCGTTATATTGTCGTCGATTAGAAGTCGCTGCATAACTTCAGAAAGATGGCGGAATTTTCGTTAGATATTATAATTAATAATTAATTTCACATTCCTTATTGCTGACAAATTTGAAAGGGGCATTATTATTATAACATAAATATACCCATAGTTGACGAAAAAAATAAATTCCCAAAATAAATTAAGAGTGGGTATAGTAATATTCGACACAGCGCATGTATTGATGAAGAGTTCAACTAAATTTATACTCTATCTGTTAACTTAATATTATATTTTAATATGAAAATTACCTATCTTTTGTTTTGTCACTCGATCCTGTCACTTTCTGTATATACTGTTGGAAGAATGTCGTATAACACGAATAATTCACCTTTTTACGACATTTACGTAACGAAATAGTCGCATAGATGTATGGAAGAGACCATTATACAACGATTTTAGTCGCGCTGTCACCACTACTCGACGACTATGTAACTATAATTAGTCATCAATAAACCATAACACAACCACTATACGATTAAAAAGTTATATTATTTGGGCCCTTTTCGGGTCATATAGACGTTTATATGACAGTTATATAACATGTGTAGCGACGTTTTCTCGACCACAATTTTGCTAGTTGGGACTCCATCTGCGTCATAACATACAGCTTGTTAAAATGAATTGCTGCCACCGATTGCAGACATCATGTTAAACCTGCTCAGATAGCGTAGTCGCAGGATTTAGAATAAAATATTTTATTTCGAAAGCTGTCATCTCAGAAATCAAAAAGTTTTATTATACTCGTATATATGTAGATGAGGCACATGAACTCAGGAAGATTTACGAGGAAGTAAATAAAATTCAATAACTTGTCGAGAGTGAGAAGTGTCTAAGGATTATTTCTGATCTCGGATGTTTTCGCGTAGTATATAATATTAGATTTAAATCAATATTGAATTTTTAAATTAAGACTAACCTGCAACGAATTCACCAATGAGCCGACATTGGGAATACGATGGAAATACGTGTATCACCGTAAATAGGTATCATTATTTTAGATTTAAATTTCTCTATGGAATAAAATCAAGTTAAAGTAGATGGAAGCCGAAATTGCTGTATAGTACTCGCCTCGCCTCAATCACAGACTCAATCTCAATATTATATATATATTACCTTGTTAACTTCATTGTATAATGCTGTTGTATAATGCATTGTATAATGTCCGTTCGTTTTCCCAATGTACCTACATTTGTTTAAATTTTTATTCATTTGTGGTTCTTATTTTATTGTCCATTTTATGTGTTGTGTGTGTCAATACTGTTTGTGTACATTATTATAATTATGTTAATATTTATATGTAAAAGGCCCAGGCCGTGAATTGATAAATAAATAAATAAATAAATAAATAAATAATGATAATGTATAAAAATAATACATTAATGAAATATCATTTTGTGAATTAAATTTCAGTAATACATCGGAATATTCAATGACATGAATATAACCTTGCGTATCATTATCTTTAGGTACAAATGATACGCTCACTGGCAAATGAAATAAATATAAGGCAAAAATATTGCTACTGACCAATTAATAACAATAATTTTGCTTGGCACCTTGCCAGAATACTAATAACGTTCCCAATGTAAATTATAATAATTGCACCAATTTGGGTAAATCGCTCCTGCCGTTTTATGACTTTAATACGACCCGAGAGACACATCAAAGATTCAACGATGACCTGTGAATGATCCTCGCCATGACCACGTGAATGGAGTTACAACATTCTGGACCAAACATAATACTTTATGCATGCACGTCTAATAATACAGTGATGTAATAAACATTGATAGGTATATGAATGAACGTTGGTAGCATTTATTGGTTTTATCTTTTCCTTCATCACGATGTGATTGAAAAATCTGTAACGCTAATTTTGTTGAACATTAAACTAGTATATCTGACTAAGCACTTCAAGTCATGTTTATAATATTTACTAGTTTTTTTTATTGTTTTAATTGTCTCACGATTGGTGGACCTTACATCGTGACAGTGAGAATGGTGGTATTGGTGAACGTTGTCCATAGACACCGAAAGTGATCACTTAGCCAGCCTAGAGCCAATTCTTATGCGTTGGGACACATTTCTCACTTCTTCCGATTAGATTTTACACAATGTTGCATTGTGTAGACATGGTTCTCCAATCGAGGTTAATTCAAGTCATGCGGTGTATGCAATGTTTACAGAATAAAATAAAATAAATTTTATTGCACAACATAAATGGCACAAATATCGAGATAATTGCTTTTAGTCAATTTTTAACAACTACATAACTAGAAAATTCTTTCTAGGGGCTATTTTTGAGAAAGTATAAATGCACAATTTTTCCAGGATACTTGACATACGTATTTTAAAAATATCATCTTTTCCAATGTCCATATTATATACCATTTGGGTAACTGTATCATAATATACCTAATCTGATAATGATCGTACACATTTTGTAGAGTTAGCGGACTGACTGGGCACCGTATGGTAGGTACTGATGTGTAGTAGATACCTATAGACAGATATAACGTGAATCATTCTTTATTGTTTTATTGTACGAAATGCTTATTCATCGGAAACTTTAACAGTAATTTAACATTATTTGTCCGCTTGTGGAATAACAAAGAAGCGAAAGTTATTGACGTGTATAACAAACTGGTTTAAGTATACCCATACAAAGTAAAAACAATTGAGATAAGCTGCAGCTATTTTGATAACAGACGAATCTATATTTCTATATTACGTTTTCTTCTATTTATATATATTGGTACGCACTACGAAATGCACAAATAAATAAGTAATTTAATCGAGTGTCTAAAATAAAATGAATATTGAAAATCATCAATTGAATGACAATTACGGAATTAATTATATCTAAATTCTGCATGTACTACTTCTATTACTACACCATCACGGTATATCCCACAAACAGGGAAGCCAGCAAACCAGCCGTATATAATGCAAACTGTCCTCTCCGCACCAACACAAAATTGAGGCATTCAGGGTGGATGGCAAACCTCATCACTTATTTTTTTCGCAAATACGCTTTTTACAGGACTCCCGAAAACTAACGAAAAAGAGTGGGAGGCCAATTCTTTGCCGGATGCTCCTCGTATTAGATGTATTTCATTTTAATTAAGGCAAAGAGACAAAAACGTGGTCTTACATACCAGGCACTTGTTGATTGCCCAATTAATAGTGAGATTATTATAAGTAATTCATATAACAAATCGTATTTTACATCCTATTTATTTGAGCCAAGTAATGCAGTTGATACAATGTGCAGATAGGAAAATGTCACAGAGCAAGCGCATTTCTTGAAAATTGAATTATGATCGTGTTAACACTGATAAATCACTAAATTTCGAATTAGAGCAAGAGAATAAACACGGCAACGTAGGGAATTTATTTATGTACATATCTTCTGAGCTGTAAACACATTAATTATTATAGTTTTATACGGACAGATTAAATCAACAACCGAGATATCTGAACAATATTTTGTTCATTAACCCTTTTATAACTACTCCAATTATTTAGCGGCTAACCATATTTAGCGGAGAGAAATAATTTCTCTCAGGAAGTTAGTAAAAATACACCGTTGTATCATAATATATCTTAAAAAAAACTAAATAGTAAAATAAATCAACGAAAGGCTTATGCATTCCTAGAAATTAAAACGAATAAACATTTTCACTCTTGAGCTACAATATCCTATTACCGCATAATGAAGACTGTTATAAATGTAAACCAAAAAAAAATATATCATTAAAAATTACCCAATAAAATGTTGATTCCCACAACTGATACAGACGCCGTCTTTCATGTGAAATAACCACAGAAGTGACTGTTACAATCAAAGGAACTTTGGATTACCTTGTTATAAAACAAAAATGTACAAGCATCAGGTTGTTGTATCTCAAGTGCCTCACAATAAAAAAAAAACCTTGATAGCAGAACCTTAAAAACGTAAAAGGTAATACATCAAAAGACTCGCCGTAATAGTTGCGGCGTCGGTCGTTCATTCGTTCTTCACATTCTAAAATAAAATGTAATCAATCTCAAGATCAAAACAAATTATGTATTAGTAGTGCAACATTATTACACACTAACTTACATGGGTTCATTATTAAATTTATTGATATTACAACGATTTATATTATGACCTTCTCTTTGGATTTGTACATATTAAACTAGTAAAATTGTATCGACAATCTCCTTCAGATTACAATATTATTATTAATATATTTTAGAACAGAACTGATCTCCTTTGACCGTCTAAAAGTAATATTATAATTAATGACACATCACAGTGAATCGGATAAATTATTACATTATTTATGTATTACGAACGTTTCTAGGTATCGTATTTATCATCGAGTTATTTCGGATAGAGTATAGGAGTATAGGTACGTACATTACTCACGGAACAACTTCAACCGAGAACCTACCTACCTATAATAATGTACTGTATAAAAAAGGAATACAAAAATGTTACATCAAAGTAAAAGTCATCCTATATCGTGAAATTAACCTCGATTAAGTACAGGAAACTGACCTGTAAAATTGCCGGACAAAGAAATTAAGAGTTCCTATACTATTGAAAAGGGACGTTAAAGTTCAAGTACCTACGTATGTAAAATGAAATGGTCATAAAAGTATGAGATAATATTACGCTTCAAAACCTTTATTATTATCATCCCATATAATATTCTCGATGATTCAGGATTTTTTAATATAAAATGAAAATGTTTGTACATTTTTTAATAATATTACCCTGAAGTAAAATTTAGTACTATGTTTTATTACTTTTATGTACAAGTTTTATAATACACACAACCGTATTTACAAATGGGATAAATTAAATTAATTTAAAACAAGTACCGAAACAACCTAATTCCTAAAGCTGTCGTGTAATAATTGTTATTCTGGGAATAAAGAGTTCTGCTTTCTCCGATTGAACAATTGGACACGGAATGACATAGTAAACCTTAAGTGACTTTGTATAGTAATTGTATCGAATATAAATAGTTTTGATATGCAGCATACATATAATACGGAGCTTTTAGATCCACAGCAATGATAATAATAATCATTCAACATAAATAACTTGTAACATCCCACCTTTCCTCAACATTGAGAGAACAGTGCACTCCGCCCATAAGCCGGGTTGATTATAAATACATAATTGCCATTATGTAAATTACTATAATGTACCGCGGGCCAAAGACAACAACAATGCAGCACTACGTCCCACCACTTTCATAGTAACGATTGAGAAACAACAAACACCTGTACCTACGTAATACCAATACCAAATAACAAAACTAAAAATGTGACATACACTTGAATGCTCAATCAAACAATGCAAATGAAATGATAATCGCTTTGTTATTATTCAACCATTTATATTTAAGTCCACCCATTTAAAGAAATTCAAGTGTTAATAAAGGAGGAACACGAATACGACACCATTAGGGAGTAAACTATTTTGGTAGAAACATTTATTTCACATGATATTCAACGAATAATGAAAATACAGCGCGAAGTTACTTTTGACTTTCTCTACCAAATATAACTTATTATTGCACATAAATAAAACGTACAAACTAGATAGGTGGAAGAGTTGTATTGGAATACTTGACAAAAAAACACAAGACTCGAGTTTTCACGACAAAGGGAAAAACATGAAATGTGAAAGTCTTTTGTTATGCATGAAAAATGTATTAAAAAGTTATGGATATGTAATGGTTAAGTAAAAATGGAAAAAAGGAAATATATTTCAACAAATGGATGTGGAAACTGGATACGTTTACATGTTTACTGGAAATGAAAATTTTCATACGTCCTACTGAGAATAAAACTTCGTGTATGTAAAATAACGTATATCTGCACTTATGTACTATATTTACGTTACCATTCAATTCACATAGGTCTGTGTAAAAGACGCTGTTGTCAACACACTGATAACAGTAACGCAATAATGGTAAGTCGACTTTTAACATACGTTACTGATTTGACAGACCTTTGTTATGGAACCAAATGGAGTTTTGAGTAGTGAGAGGTTTAAAAGCGGATGTAAAAATATTACATGAAACAACAAACAGGATCTTGTGGTGTTACGCTACACAACACAGTAAAATTGAATATCTACAAAATCTATAATGGTTTGGAGTCGCCAGAAGACCTGAAAGTAAAAACGGATAGGGATCATAAGAGAGTGTATCTAGGTCACCAACCCTATTACGATAAGGGAAAGAAAATACTCTATCTTATGTCTCTACCAAATGTCATCTTGACAAATTTGTTAACGATGAACTAACTTTACGCTGACTAAATAATAATTTTAAATGATTTTTAATGTAATGTAGTAATGTGTACGAGTGGTATCGAATATAACAAATAGATACAACAAGAATTAATCTAACGGTACTCATTGTTCCCTCATTGTCGATGCAACAGAAGTGCATTAATCATCGTCTTCTATTCAAATGATGTCTTATAATTATTATATATACCTAGTATGGGTAAGTAAGAACTCGAACATTCGTAGTAGGGCCCACACGCCATGTAACCAACATTGAGAACAATACTATGTCTATAGTTTGTAGGAACAAAATGAAAGACATCCTAGTATGAGAAGAATATACGAGGATGATGTTTAAATGGTAATTTAATCGGCATGTTTGTTTGTTCAGGAAGAATATTTAAGACGTTGTTGCGTGGGAAACGATAAATCAAAGACGAAGAAAAAACATCGTTGGTTCAAAACAATCGGACATTTACCGTAACGCACAATAAAATAATCTTATATGACATCAGTTGGCGCATAGGTGTAAACTGTAATGACGGCTAATGAACAAGATAAACTGTAATTAATAAAGTAAATGAATATTAGTGGTACTAAAATAGTAATAACAACGTTGCTAAATATGTGTATATCTACATTATAACATATAGAGAATTACACTATTATAGATATTCTGTGCAAAACAAACGATCTCTTATAGGTGTATCTTCAAACATTAGAATCATAAGATAACTTGTTATATCGGTGAATTTGGGGACAATAGATTACTGACTTCACTGTTAAGATTATGAAGGTAGCGATGAGATATAGACAGAATCAAAGTTGATAGACTCGGCGATTGGCTCTGTAACAAAGCACATTGATCCCCATTCAGTAATAAATACTAAAATTTACTGACACAAGTATCGTAGCACACGAGATAAAAGGCTGAAATTGAAATCCTTCGCAAATGTTATTTCTATAATTTGTGGAAGAGATACCTCGGAGGGTAATAATAACAATATAATGAACAATAATGTAAAAATGTTAGAAAGATGTTGAAATTGTAAACTCTCAAAATAAATTCAAACCATTTAATTACACCCACACATTCCAGTTAAAAAAATACATTAACGAGCTACGAATATTTAATGAATTTTCATGAGTAATTTATATCAAAATTTCGTACATTTTGTGAAGCATAGGTACATATTATATTATGAGGGTTACTACAATACCTTCACTGCTGTTCCTACATAGAATCGTAATTAATTTTACGTATAAATTTTTCACACATATCATATAGAGCAGAGTGATTTTAAAAATAAATTAGTTTAAAAACCCTAAGGCATGTAAAAATACTGGGAAAAGTAATGTAATATTTAACACACCAACATAATGTTAATTATATGAACTAATAATTTATTTTATACCATAGAAAGAACGTTGTGACACTATGCCAGTATAGAACGATAATATTAAAGAGTTCAAGTATGTAAAAATATAAAATCAAGTTTATCGTATGAACAACTTCCGCAAACTCACTGAGCAATCATAACCATCAACACAAATAACACATAATACTATCAATTTAGCTTTCCATCATACTGTATCGCGGAGTGATCTCAAACAATGCTGTCAAAACATCATTAAAGAAAATATGTTGTTCTCTACATCTAGTGGCACCTCGGGGGAAGTAACTGCCACTGATGATAAGCTCAGCTCTGAAGATGCAAGTCACAACAAAAAGCATCTATTACATTCAATCTACGGAGATAAAGATGTCCAGCATTCAATAGATAGCTGTCCAACCGAGATTACATCGGTAAATTATGTATTGAACAAGCGACAATAAACTTATTGAGATCAGAAATCTATTCACGCATATTGCAATGGATGCAAAACATACACATTACATCTGCAAGATTGGCTACAATGTATGGATAGAAACATGTTGAAGGATATAAAATCACTTAATGTTATATGCAGGGATTGCCTCAAGACATGGAGAAAACTATATATCTAAATAGTTGTTGATGCCGATATTAACTTTCTCGTATCGAAAATGTTAACATGGAAATTCAATTGAGGTATTTTTGAAGTGATAAAAGTGTAAGAAAAAATAAGAACATTTATCGTTTAACTTTCACATCTCACTACAAAACAGAGAAAAATGTTGTAGAAGGTTCGGAAGCAGAAAAAAAGAAAAAAAGTTAAATAATTAAATAACATTGTGCAACTAAGGTTGCTCGATAAATATAATGAATTCAAATATAAAATAGTTTTAATCAAATGCTAATTAAATTTCATATAATGCTGAATACACTTCATGCGAGAAGTACCGCATGATGGTCACGATCCTCAGCATTGAGGGACCGATTTCGATGATGATGATGACACTTCATTGAGTATGATACGAAAATACCTACTACGTACCTACATATAAAAAAGTTGAGAGGTTGTTTCACTTTAGCACATGTTTGGAATATAATTGAGTGGCAAATACGTACCAAAGAAAAGGGTAGAATTCCGTGGTCTGACATAGGATAAATAAGATTTTAGTTCACGTGGAAAAGGTGACGAAATAAAAATAAAATACAACATTTATCAACCTTGGTTGTCAATAATGAAACGGATGATATTCCCGACAAAATCAAAGCACGTATTTCTGTACGTACAAAACAAACCTTACCGTATCTAAATTATATGAGACAAAATGATTGATGTTCGTAATGCAGGCACTGTGAAAACACAACACACACTTAATGTGTTCTGACAGCGCACGATGAAATTTATTTGAAAATACAAAATAAGACTCGTATCACACTATATTAAAACTGTCAAGAACTACTTCAATACCTTATTGAATTATCATCTCTCGGCTTTGCTGTTGACACGCTGTTGTTACTGATATCGACATAGCCAAATAAATAACAAAAGACATATTATCTAATACCCACAATCCTTCCTAACGCTGTAATAATGGTACTTGGACCTCTACATAATGTACAGTGATTACTGTTGCGCGAAATTTATTACCAGAAAAGATTATCCAGCATCAGTTTTCATAGGGGTTTGGCCGTCATGAGCTTTCGAAGTCCCAAGGCATGGAACATATTGGTTTATCTAAAATTATATACCCACAAGTAAAAAGAAGCGTTAAAGTCGATGGTTATAATATATATGTGATTTATGTTTACAATCCGATAGTTAAGTTCGCTTCCTATTACACCATTCCTACGACAACGAACAAAAATATTAAGAATAGCACTGTGAAGGTGCTTTAATAATTTAATTGGTGCAGAATATTGTCTGGCAACGGAGATGCGTGTATCTGTCACTGTTGCCGAAAAGAACAATTAAGAACGAAAATAAAAGTTACCGTAAAAAAATATACATACATACATACCATCACGCCGCTTCCCTCGCGGGGTAGGCAGAAAGGATCGAGCGCCACTTCCTTCTATCCTTGCATACATCTTTCGCTTCCGTCACTGTCATACAATTCCTCATGCATGCTCTCCTGTTCAACGTGCTCAACACGTGACCTTCCTGTAGGATTTGATTTAAATGATCTTGCCATTTAATCCTCGGACGTCCGCGTCTCCGAGCACCATTCCTCTCAGCCAAATATATCTTAGTCATTCTGTCCTCATTCATTCTTTCCACGAGCCCAAACCATCTTAACTTATTTACATTCATCCTTGTTATTACACCAACTTTCATTCCACATTCCTTTCGTATATCACTGTTACGCACACGATCTCTCAGACTTTTGCCACACATCCTTCTCAACGATCTCATTTCCACTGCATTTATGCCACTTTCATCCTTCTTTAACCATGTCCACGTCTCACTTGCATACATAAGTGTTGGCACTAAGATAGCAGAGTGCACCAACCTTTTAGCTGTGGTGGATATGTTTCTATTTGCAATTATTGGTCGGATTGCACCATTTACCTTATTGCCAGCAACTTTTCTCCTTTCAATATCGCTTTCACACTTCCCATCTCTCGTGAACAAACTACCTAAGTACACACATTCGTCAACTTGCTCAAAAAAAATATACAAATCCGATAAAAAACATACGAGCTAATAAACAAACAAAACCATCCACTCTTTAAAGTCAGCGCTTTCCACTTGCTCAGTTATGATACTAAGACACCGACTTGATTGATAGAATCCGTTCGCTGGATATGATACTATTTTCATTCTGCCCTCAACGCTTTTTATGCTGACTCCACTATATTTTAGCGTACGACGTGTACATACATCAATCAAATAAATACCTAGACTGATATAAGTGGGAATCCTTCGAGATGCCACCAAAATAATATAATCGACTTAAAATACATTATGAATTTACCATTTTTATACATACTTTTATTATTAAGTGGACGAAAATAGCTCAAATCATAACTTCTACCGTAACTAGGTAATTGCATTTTCTCTCTCATATACATTCAATTTTTGCTGGTTTTCAGAACATTTACAAACAACACTTTCAGCAAAAAATAGGGAATAAAAGTATTAAATAAACTAAAAATTTGCTTTAAGATGAATTGTTTATATATAAAACCAATAAAATAAAGTCATATTAGTAAGGCAGGTAAGCATATCCTATAGACTCTATAGTAAAGAGTCTATAGGATATGCTTACCTGCCAGTGTTTCCCAACCTTTTTCTACTCGCGAACCAAAAGTAAAATCCAACAAAAATTAGCGAAACCCCTATGTAGCCGTTAATGATAGGCAAAAAACAATAAAATTTTGTACAACATTTATTTTACATATTGCACAAACATTAATAAGACTTAAATGATTAATATTAATAAGACTAAAATAAGTTATAAAAATTGAATACAAAATTTAACAAACTGGTTCTTATTTCAGCACATGTTCCCTTTGAAAAAGCTCTTAATGGGATATTTTTGGCTGTTTCATGGAACAAAGCAATTGAAAGTTTGGCTCAATATCTGACAATTTCAGTCTTAGATCAGGTTCTGCATTTAACCTATTTCTATATTTATCCTTCAGATAAGTATATGTTGAAAATCCTTTCTCGCACAGATATGTTGATTATAATGGTAATAGAACGTCTATGGCTTTTTTTGACAGAACAGAATATTCATTTTTTATACTGAGCCAGAAGTTAAATAAGGAGATTCTTTGGCCATTTAAAATCCCGTCATTATGCTATTATTTTCGCGAACCCCCTTTGTACACATAGCGAACCTCCAGGGGTTCACGCTGGGGGATCGCGAACCACCGGTTGGGAAACACTGTTCTATACTATAGAGTCTATACTATAGAGTATAGATAGTAAGCTACTTTTTTACTGGTCCCATTAAAGACACTAAAATTTAATTTAAAATTTCTAAGCTGAAAATTGTGATGATTGAAACATAATCCCTAAAATATTACCACCTTAAATAAAATATTATACGCAATTTTTAAAGTGATTCCGAGTAAAGTATATTTTTTGTTATACAGACGCATTACATTCAACACAATTTCATTGACCTATTACACTTTCAACACCTGCAATGAACTTCTAATATTAATAATAATAAGTTCCAGAGTCTTAAATCATACCTCCATAAATAATATATGAGGATGTACCTCTCGTCGCTTGGGGATGATAATAACATTCCCTGAGCCATTATTAACATCAGAGGGCACTCGACGCCGGTCGGTGGGACATAATTTATCAGGAGTCAGCCAAATATTATCTATTCGAACATTATCCGCATACGCTGGCTGGTAGGTACTCACGAGATACTACCTTTCAAATCAAACAATATTACTTGATCATCTACCGAGTGCTGGAAGGCGGGAAAAGATAATTAAAAAGAAACGACGGACGGTCTTTGTTATTATACTATCGAAGAAAACTTCTTTTTTTATTCATTAGTATATAACGTAATATGATAATAATATCGTATTTCTTTAATTATCTGTTTTGTTTCAAGTGCTCAAAACAATAAAAAAAATCTTAATCAAGATAAAAAGGGTAGGTAAATGAAATTTATAAGCCTGCGATTAAATTTTTTTCAGTACGAGGATTCACTCCAAGGAAAAACTGCGGGAATTAAACTGCGAAAGTACATATTTATTATCCAGTTGGAGTATGTATTAGGTAATAATAATAAATTATGGGGGTCGTAAATTTTAAACATTAAAGCGTTTCTTTTACCTATAAAAAGTTCTTCTAAGTATTTGTAGTAAAGAGTTGAGAGTAATTTTAAAAATACGGATCCAACTTAAGCATTCGTAAGAAATAATTTTATTATTCAATACTATTTAATCCAAGGGACATACTAAGATTTCTCAACAATTCTAAACCGAAAATATTTTTTTTTTCATCCGAACATCAAATTTTCTAAAAAAAAAATCATATGTAACTTAATGTCAAAAGTATAAACAAACTGACGAAATTTCATTACTTATAATATAACGTCCATCAACTTCTGAGCAAAGAAGTTGAGGTTTGCTACGCAGTGAGGAATAGACTGTCAAATACTATGACGACAAATTTCTGATGAAGTAGGGTTTGTTATAGGTAATCAAAGATGATAAAATAACTTAATATTACTTCCTACACGATCTATAGAGTAGTTATTTGGTCCAATTGAAGGTAGAAATGAATAGTGTACATAAATATGAAACAAAAAATATATCCCACATAGAGGACAAATAGGTATAAGTCGGGACAAATAAATCGCAAGGGACTTTCTAAGGAACAATTATTTACAGACAGGAGAGTAACTGAAGTATGAGGAAAGTCTGTAAATAGCACGGAAATACGCAGGAGAAACAGACAAAAATATATATTTTATGGGTGGAATATCAAGCGAAATGAGGCTTTATGTATTATATTGTGGAAGACATTATTGCCAGGCCCAACTAAGAATTTGAGTTGGGGAGTATTTTTGGCACCATAAATTTGGCATCATCAATAAATTATGAATAAATTACAAACATAAATATACCTTTTAATGAAAAATTTGTCTTAACTGGTTCCAAAGTAGGCAAAGAAAGACATAAAAAAGTATATTATATTGACAATGAATGAACAAACTTAGGAACCACATAAAAAGAAAGTATATCACTTCGTTAGATTAAATTACTGTCATAAATAATAAGATTAAATCAATACAGAGCGTAACTCCTTCCAGCATAATATATATCTGCGAGATAACCATAATACGGAAATAAACTAAGTTAATTGCGACTAATAAAAATATTTATCAAAGACATATATCACGACTTGTAGTATACCTACTCTAATACTGTACCTACCTACAAATAAAAATACGAAAAAAACATTTACTATTACACACTCTTACTTTACTTACAAACCGTATTTCAGTACTTAATTAATTTTTCAACAGAACAAGTATATTCCTATATGTTCCGCTCAAATCACTAGAAAACGGGTGGATATTTCCAGATTCAAAGAATTGGTTACGAGACATAACGACTCCTGTTTTTAAGAAAACGACGCATTTGATATAAATTGCCTAGATAATGGCTATCATAAGGTAATGCAAACCCTATATTATAGTCAAAAATTAAATATAGCCAACATTTCCTGATTGTTCATTCTTAAAACTACTTCAATAAAGTGGATGCTATAAAATTATACGAGTTACCCAACAGTCATGTGAATGATTGCCGATGAAAAAAATACAAAGAAAAAGAAAACAATAGAAAATTGTGACGTATTGTTATTGCTAGGCAACTATATGTAGTAGTAATACAGTAAGTAGTTGGTAGTAATGGTTTACTTATGTTTTGATGGATTTAGCATAAGGCACCAACCACTACACGATATTGTTATTTCGCACGCAGCTCAAAAACAATAAAGCATAGTGCACACAATTTTCCGAAAATAAAAAAAGAGAACAATAGGTGGTATAACAATAATATTAATAATAGCAGTGGTGGAGGCAAACAACACTTGGCAATAATCGGAACAATCACATGATTATTAAATATACAATGGGAGCAAAATATACACATTTGCAATACAAAACTTTATGAACGGGTAGTATCACAATAGCCAAGCATTAAATACGCTACTATAGCAAATGTGTTCAAACTTAGTCACAATAATGCTTTATGTATTGTCGCGTGTGTAACGAATGATTAACAACTATTTGCTCGATTGAATTAATTGCTAATTATTTTATTGATCAAACCGTAGTAATTAATTGGGAAATTAAAAAGCTAATATTGAATATTGACCTTGGTGGAACAGCACCCACCATAAATATACCATAGTATCTACATCATGGTTAGAAATTGTTTTTAATATTATAATAATCTTTGTGAAAACAAGAATTTCAATTATGTTCCTCCCACACAGAGCTTGAACGACCTCTTCGTCACAAAATAAATAATACTGTTTTTATTATCATTTTGCGAGAGTGACTCATTCAGAAAAGTTTGCCTTCTTATAACTTATAGCTTTCTCCTTTAGCCAATATCTTTACACGAGTACCTACGCCACTTATTTTTCTCTTCTGCCGACGACTTCCACCTGGACCCCCCTATTTTCGGTCAATTTCTACCTTAGGTTATCCAATAGTATTCAGTTAGAAAATATATATTGATGATCATAATTTTACGTATTTTTATTATCCTTCACTGTGTACCGTAACAAGATATCACAGAAGCCATATGGGGGGCGAGGGGGTGCATCTTTTCCAGTAATTGTAATTTAATGTAAATGCATAATTATGCCATGAAATTCGACTATGTACAGGAATAAATCATTACAAATAAAAATTATATTATAAATACAATTTGTACCCCTCACCCATCTCATACCTGGATGCCCCATGATATCTTGTAACGGTGTACAGGGAAAGAATAAAAATAAATACAACAATGATCATCAATATACATTTTCTAACTGGATACTATTGGATAACCTATAGTAGAAATTGACCCTATTTTCTTTATATTGTCACTCCAAATTATATTTAAAGTAATGTAATCAATAAAACTTTTATAGAATAATAATAATATAAATTCAAATCTTTATTGCACAAAAAAAACAAACATTTTTAAAATATAAACATTGTAGAACCAGACAAATAAATTTGTGCAATGGGCGAGTTTATCGCAGAAGCGCGATATCTTCCAACTAACCCATATATGTAATATATATATATATATATTTTATAGAACATATATGTAAAATTCCTTCAATTTCCATTTTCAAAAGTAGACTGAAACATCACTATCTTGCCCTCAATAACCCATCATAATTCCATCCCCTTCCTTGTCCCCCTTTCCCCACTCCACTTTATGCATGTTCAATATTTATGTATTTCTTGAATATGGTGTATTTTGTATGTATGCATATATTATATATTTTCTTTTTTTTATATGGGTATATTTATTTATTATTTTGTATTTTTCTATGGTTCTGGCATGTACTTTATTATTTTTCTTATTTCTTTCAAACATCAGGTTGGTTGGCAGAAATTGCCATTTGGCAATAAACCCGCCTTTTGTACAATGTACTTATTATTGTCACAATAAAGTTTTTTTTTTATTTTTTATGTAATATATTTTCTCAAGAATCTAAGTACTTGTATTAATATTT
The DNA here is from genome assembly GCA_947579605.1 of Athripsodes cinereus. Taxonomy (NCBI): domain Eukaryota; kingdom Metazoa; phylum Arthropoda; class Insecta; order Trichoptera; family Leptoceridae; genus Athripsodes; species Athripsodes cinereus. The sequence goes on along the minus strand of OX388317.1, from coordinate 8,075,437 downwards.
TGGTAAGAAATTACGAATTATTACGAATTATTCCTACATGAAATGCATCAACATCACAACATTATGTTTTTTTAATAAGATAGTAAATATGTTATATTTAATAAGATAGTAAAATTAAATCCGACCCATTGTCCTTTTAAACACACAACTAAATATGTAATAAAACCTAACAATTTTACCTATCAACATCACAACAGATTATTATAATGTGTTAGTACACATTAGATGATTATTATAATAACAAATAGAGTGTTATGTCGTTACCTATTATTATAAAAGAATAATTTATTATTCCAAACAATAAAACGTTTGTGGGTAAATATATCAATATAACGCGGGAACTGTTACGATACACTGAAGCGATAGTAATCATTATCATTCATTCATACCTGGTACAATATACTAGCAACTTTATAATATATAATGTTCGTTACATGTTGCCAATTATTCATCATGCAAAAAATTTGACTTACCATTACGTACAAAAATTTTGTATTTACATAATATGAGTCGAAAATCTTACGTGCTATTGCGGGTAAAACTCTATAATATTAATAAGATGGTAAGATACGAGATCAATAATATGCGACATTGAGAACATCGTGAGATGCTGTGGCGAGAGAAGGCGATTCTGGAGAGCTAATGTATATTGGATGGCTGATGACAGGACAGGAGTTAGATAGGAAGACTACCAAAAGCTAGAAGAACAGTTGAGCATCAACATTACAACAGGGAACAGACTTCCTAAGTAAATCAATGATTTACGATTAGTGGAAAACGAGAATTCTGAAGTAATATTGATTTGCCATTTGAATGAAAATCGTATTGTAACTTTTAATAAATAAATTATTCCTATTTATTTTACATACCTACATTTTATTAATTTGTAAATATTCTTCGGGACATGTCTTTTTTACAAAAATAATTTTGAATTAAATTTGAAACTAATGATTACTTTTAAGTAATGAAATGATACATTTCATAATTTATATACTACTACTACTACTACTATACCATCACGGCATATCCCACAAGTGGGGTAACCAGCAGACCAGCTGCATGTAAGAAACACGCAAGCTGTCCTCTTCGTGCCAGTATAAAATTAAGACATTTAGGATGGGTGGCAAACCTCATCGCTAATTTATATACCTATATAAATTCTAAGTATATATTATTATTATTTGCTATCAACGTGTTCGTCATGCGCTCTGGTGATTCACGGGACTTTGGTATATTTATTAATGAATTTTGTAATGTTAATATTTTTGTATTAAACCTTAAGACTGTAAATAAATAAATAAAAATTATGCTACTTCAAAACATTTCGAAAAGAATATAGGTATTGACAAATCTAAAATGTAGTATTTTTTGTAGTTTTTTACATGTTGACTCCTTTCAATAAAATGTTTTACAATATGTAGCACACACATTAGTCTATCGCACAGTGGGCGATATTTTAGAGTTTGGTTTGGGATGTGAGATGACCAAATGTTACCTATTTATTTGTTTGTATATTAAACGTCGCGCATTCTGTTGAATAACAACAGACTTCTAAAGGACCATATCTACATAATAATATTTTCTTTAAAAACTAGTTGTTATCTGTTACCTACTGTGCATTGAGATTTGATAAAATAATAGGTAAAATCCAGATTGGTTACGAACATTAGTCCTTTGATATCCTTCATGAAAATGCAAAATGAATTATAAATATATTATATAAACGTCTCAATTCGATCGCTCATGCCGCATAAATTTGTCAAACATCGTCTGTTACATAGTAAGTTCTAATGACAGGTTATTGCGCATACATATCGGTGTAATTAATTTATGTCAGAAAACAAATTAATCATATACATATTCCCAATATAAAGTTGTTACTGCTTACCATAAATACATACAGTGACTGTGTGAAAGCTATTAAATTAAATAGAATTACAATTGCAAAAGCAATAATAACATTGCGATTAATAATAAATAGCGACTAAACGTTATCTGTTAAAACATAATAATATTGTTAATTGTTGTCGATTTGTATAACAGCAACGCGTAGAAAAAATCAATACTGCATACTAGCATGTCGGAGTGAAATTAATTTATGTTGATCAAAAGTTATGAACATAGTTTTGCAATCCCTTTTATGTCTTAAAATCATCTTTGCCGATAACATTTAAAATTTTGTAAAAAAAAAAATTTTTAATGCAAATCCACGCTATTTTAGCTTGATATCACATGCATTAATAAAATAAAGTACGCACTAGCTTAAATCAACGATCCGCGATCATCTTTGACAATAATATAGTATTAACAAACAAATGAGAAGTAAATGTAATTATGATTAAAAAACTCTAAATGGACATACTGAAAAATGACGTAGTGTAGTTTCCCTTTGATACTCAGATATTATAATGCATGCATAGAGTTTTTATAAAACACAATACACATAAAGGAAGGTACCCTGATAATACATAAAAATAATTATTGTTATTATTACGACCTGTCCACGTACTCGGTAATGAGGGAGGACAATAGTCGTTAATAACAGGTACGGTACATACATACTTACATACAATAATACATGTGTTAAACATTATCATCTATACTATATGTAGGTATACGATTAATAGCTAGCATGAATGTAGAAATGTATCGTCGCTATAGTAAAGAAAATCGTAACATCGTTTGTCACACTACGAAGTCTAGGAATTGCCGATCAAAATATGAAGAAGTGTAATATTATAGAGAAGTAATTTCTTGTATTAAACTTAATCATTTATTTCAAGTTGACTATAATAGCTACGACACATTCTCCCATGTGATAGTCAACGTTTTTTCTGTCTTCCTTCACCGTCCCTCCACAAGACCTAAAGAGAAAGGCATATCAAAGGATGGTTTTAGAATAGAAAGACCCTGGAACGATCAGTTGAGTTTTTTTTTTTTAGTTTACGCTGGGATGCCTGACACTACACCGAAAAAAGAAGATTAGACTTAGGTTACTGGCCCTCAACGCGTAATAGGAGGGTTTCAAAGTCTATCTGTATGTGCTCTAAAGTTTTCTTTGACTTTGTTAAAATTTGGTCAACTAAATAAGCGGTAGATGTAATTTATCCATTCAAAATCGAAAGAGTTTTTATTATAACAAATTAATGCAAATACTATTACAGCACATCGAACAAGTGTGATAGCCAGCAGACCAGCTGCATGTAATAAATATGCAAGTTGTCCTCTCCGTGTCAACTAAATGAACACATTCAGAATGGGTGGCAAACATATCTGAATTTAAGATGTAAATTGTGTTTATTTTTTGGAACACCTGCTTTTTACAGGATACTGGATACCTGAGACACAAAAGAGTGAGAGACAAAAAGTACTTCGATGTTATTTATCACATATGAAATGCATCCACAACACTCTCTTGAAATGTGCAATATGCAATTATGTGCTGTATGGTTCCCTAAGGTTGAGAATGATATGTGATTATTGGTTGTCGGTGTCTTGTAATATTCGCCTATACAATGTGTTAACTGCATGGATTATGTTCATCACCAACCAACCTCATCGTACATATTGATATTGTGTACAAGATACCTACATTCTTATTTGTATTCATAGTACTATGGCGCGTTAATGACATGGTTAAGAGTTATCTACATGTGCGTTAGCCATCACACTTGTAATAACAAAACTATATTAGTGTCACTATGTTTTACATTATTTCTAGACCATAAAATGTAATTGCCATACGCAAGAGCAAAATATACTTTGATAATAACGTCAGAGGTATTAAAACAAAAACATTCGAAGCGTTAACTCAACTAAACTAGGTACTACGGATAAATCACATAGTAAAATGTGAAATACCTAAAGACAACATACTAGATAGGTACAAGACAAATGAACTTCCCATGCTTACAGGTACAAAAGCAACGAACAGATGAATAACAAGACAACAAGAGTTAATAAATATGAAATAGATATTTCAAATAGATACAGGCCAATATTTTGTCAACTCAGTCTGACAGCTCTGACCAAACTACTCAATTCACAACTCATTCAATGCTGTAACGCTAAAAGTATAAATTTTATTTAAAATATCACGGAATAAAAAAAAACGAGTAGTTTGGAGAACCGCGAGTATCTCGAGTTATAAATATAAAAACAACATAATTACACAAACCGAACACACTTGAATGAATTACTTTTTTATGTACGAGAATGTGTTCACCAAATAAGGTAACTTCGCCCGTATTAAGAACTTGCCATATATTGTAGATACTCATAATGTACCTGCAAAGTTTCTACTTATTAAACTACGTTCTTTCAATGCCAACACCAGTTTTCAAAACAAGTCAAGAACTCGGTGTTTTACATAGTGTAGATCTTGTCTTACTGTTTGCCTGTGAAAAATGTTACAGCTTTACGTGAGATCATTTTTCACAACAAACGTAAGTCGCGGAGGGCGCAGCAGAAACCGCCTACCCATCAAGTAGTACTTCGAATGTTTAATATCTTCTAAACCACATCACATATTATTCGTATTAGTTCTCCGACAAAAAAGATAACTTCACATAACTAGATGTATGTACAAATGGGAAACTTTTTGACAGGCGACGTTGAAGAATGAGAAACGATCTGTTATTTTAACTCCCCTTATTTTCTTCGTCAAAACTGAAAAAATATTATTTCAAGACCATGACATTATGAAAATGTTAAATAATTGATATAATTTATGAGGCATATAAACGATCGACAATATTGTTTCACACCTGTAACAATGCCATCATAAAGTCTGCTCAGACGTCAGACAGATAAAACTCGAAAATCAACTGATCAAATAAATACAAAAAGTTCGGAGAGTGATAACATGATCAAATATAATTTGTGGTTCAATGAAATTCGATTATAAGTTCCGATAAAAACTGCGAAGAGAGACGAAGAAAACACATAGCTATGTTCCCTTAGAGGAATAATAAATACAAGCCAATGAAATATAGAGAATATAAAGACAAGACACATCGTAGAGATTGCTACAAGATACTAACTTCAATATTTCATTAGCAAATATACAAAATCATTTCATGTGAACTTTTTCTGAGAATTTTTAATATCAACTCATGTACACACATCATTTATACGTGTGTGCTTATTCTAGGCAATAGTCACAAACGATAAAAATTTACCGAAACCCATGATAAAATTGGGACATAAATAAATATAAGACCTACCTAATGCGATGAGTGATTTGTATGAATTTGATGATGCGAATAGTGCAAACTGAAGGTTCGGTTATCGATACAACAGCGCAAGAACATCTAGCCTAATGAATCCTCACATTGTAAAGCTATGTCCACATCAAGACACAGTCATATTGCTATTGCGTACATCAAACACATTTCATTTAATTTCTACTGAATAGGATTTCTAGTAGTCGTGTACCTAGGTATATGTTGACGACCGATAGTTAAATTAGTCACTAAACTGAATGGTTAGACGGTTATTTAAACGCTAACATACAATTGAAGTCTAGTGCAGCCGTAGTTAAAACACATTTTAGCGTTATGTAGTCGCAAGTCATTGTGTACATATTTTAGCTACGAAAATTGATAGGTACTTTCTCGCAAAGTCGTCTACTACAATCGAACGACTACATACTATACTATACTATACCATCACGGCATATCCCACAAGTGGGGTAGCCAGCAGATCAGCTGCATGTTAGAAACATGCAAACTGTCCTCTTCGTGCCAATATAAAATCAAGACATTCAGGATGGGTGACAAACCTCATCGCTGAATTTAAGATGTAAAATGTCTTATTTTAACGACTACATAACATACTAAAATGTGTTTTGACTAAGGCTGCAGATTGTTTAACGTAACGTTTAACAATCCTAGCGCCACAGTACCAAATAAAGACACTAATCGGACTATCTTCCATCAGACAGAATGTTAAATTTGTTGAATGTCACTGTCACCTTCCTAGCAGAAAAGGTATAACTAACGCCAAGTAAAATAAATCATAAATCCATAAAAACTGCCAATACTAATAACTAACTTTATAATAATTACTACAACTACTATACCATCACGGCATATCCCACAAGTGGTGTAGCCAGCAGACCAGCTGCATACAATAAACATGCAAACTGTCCTATCTGTGCCAATATAAAATCAATACATTCAGGATGGGTGACAAACCTCATCGCTGAATTTAAGATGTAAAATGTCTTAATTTTTTGAACACCTGCCTTTTACAGGACACCCGAAAACTTACTTTACCGGGTGCTCCACGGAATAATAATAATATTTGTCATCCCACCTATTCCTAGCATAACATGTGTACATATCTATTCACAAGAATGGTACTGTATAGAACGGTAATTATTGTAAAACGTAGTGATAATATTAGTACTTAATTGTTAGTGAAAGCAACTACGTACTTAATACTAGCAAAACTAATGAGCGCACGTCCACACGGGAATAATATCATACTAAATACTAGAGGCATACAACACAATATTAGCGATATTAGACATCTACATAGACTCGATTACGAACAAGAAATTTGTTATTAACTAAATACATAAACTAATAAGGACATCATAATATAATACGTACAAAGTCTCTTCAACTACACGTTTTCAAATAAATCTTTTCTGTCATTTCTTCACAGGAAATCTAGACATTATTTATTAAAATGCTGTTAAAGTGCGTTTCGAAATCCTTACTAAGTTATTTATTATTAAAAAAACAAATCTCGTACATTTTCCCAGCCCAGGTAAGTAAATAATAAAACATTGATTAAATAAAATACGATAAAAAGTGAAGTAGGAAATGCTATTAGAGGAAAGAAGGAAGTGACAAAGTACAATAATATGTTCAGAGGAAAGGTATCTACATGAACAAATATGTACCTACCTACTAACATTAACAAATACATTCACTGTGTTTTATTGAAAGTGTATAATCTTAACATATTTATATATTGTAACTTTTTAACATACTTAGCGATTGAAGTTTGTAATAAACAAAACGATATGAACGTTGTTAAATATATAAAAAATAATTATCAACACTACTACTAATACTACCGAAGATAATGATTTTAATGAGAATTGTAAAAACATAACATACATATACAAGTGCAATAAACTTTCACCCGAAGCAATAAAATGTTTTATGAAGAGTTTATGTGAATGTACCTTAATCGGAATATACTTTAGTAGGTACTAAAATGTCTAGATTACGAATGAATAATAGCCTCGCGAGTTACTTATGGTGTTATATTAAATTACCAGTTATGATGTTGGTCTGTAATCCGTAGATTATAACGTTATTAATCTACATTAAACAGTTTTGTATATACATCATTGCCCAGCGCAAATAGTGTATAGCGAGCGTAAAGTGAAAACAACGAACCGGGAGAAAGTGGTCTCGTCCGTCCACATCATGAAGACTGCAGACCTTTGTATTTTGTTGTTGTTGTTTTTGATGACGATTCGAAAGGCTTCACTTCACTCAAAGGTTTGTGTCAAGGTTAAGTAATCATTACACCACATTATATGTATTACAAACATGGGTAATACTTAAAGCAAAATTGAATATTAATATCGTAAGAGTGATACGCATCATTCGCAAAAGCGTTTTTATACGCAACCGTGTATGTTGTATTTGTATCTCATTAAGAAGATAAAATGGGCAATTTACTGGCAACATTAACTCGGCACCT